>CM066034.1:61721179-62921179 GCA_033557465.1 Ichthyophis bannanicus
CCCCTCGCTAGACAGACCAACAGCCTGCCTCCTCGAGTTATCCTAATGCAACGCAGTGCTGTATACATCCTAGCGTGCTCCAACACATAAGCCCCTATCCCCTTCACCGGCAAAGTGCCCCTAGCAACAGCCCACTGTAGGCATCCCCTAGCTCCTTAGTATTCACCCTGTCCCCCCCCCCCTCCCCCCTTATCCCCCATCCCCCACCCCCCCGAACTCCCTTGTCATCCTCAACCTCCTGCCCCTCAGCGTCCCCGTGACCTTTATAGCCCTCTTTAAGGTACTACCACCTCAGGAATGAGCAGCCAGCCCGAAGTATCCACGCTCTTCCCCACCCTCCCTTTCCCTTCCCCTTACTTCTCCATCCATACCACCCACCCCTTCTCTCTCCAGATCTCATAGTCACGCCAGATCCCTTCATGTTTTGCCTGTGTTCCCTGCCCACAGGCTCTCACTTTACTAATTCCCCACAAAAACTCTAACCTTCCAATAATCTCCCACATCCTCGGTATTGCCGTGTTTTTCCAATTTTGTAAAATTGCCAATCTAGTCGCTATCACACAGTAATTACGGAAAGCAGCTATCCCCCCCTGCTCTATCTCATCCCCCTCCAGGAGCACCACCTGTGTTGGAGCAAATTTTAACCGTATCCCTGTAACCGCTCCATAGTAGCCTTCTACCTCCCGCCACAGATCCTGCAATTTTGGGCAGCCCCACACCATATGTAAGAGGTCGCCCCACTCCCCACACCCCCTCCAGCAAGTGCCCGCTCTCTCTGGGAAAATGCGGTGTAACTTGGCTGGGGTCCAGAGCATCCGAAGCCTAACTTAGAGCGAATTCTCCAGCATAGCCGTCCCCCAAGCAAGCCGCTTTTCACCCTCAAAAATACTCTTCCACCTTCCCGCCCCCAGGAACCTCCCAGTTCCCCCTCCCATTGCTCCTGCCACTTGGCCTTGCCCTCTTCCCTTGCGTTCAGCAGGCGGTAAAGTTTAGACACCAGACCCTTCACTGATTCTTGCTGTTCCATCAACTCCTCAAACTCCGTCAACCTACCCTGTAGATCCCTCCGGACCCCCGTCTCTTGCAAATAATACCACAACTGCACGTATGCATAGAATTCATTATCCCTCAGCCCAAACTTTCTTTGAAGCTCCGCATACGGCCTTATCCTCCCGGTCCCATCCAATACCTACCCTACCCTCTCCAACCCTCTCTCCGCCCATACTTTGAAGCTCCCCCCCCCCCCCACCTCCCCGGGGCAAGAACCCCCATGTTACGCAGGTACGTTGCTCGGGGCAGTTTCTTCCCGTTCAATAAATAGCCCTTCCATTTTTCCCATACTTGCAGCGTTAGCCACCTGTGTGGATTCAATCTCTCCCTGCCCGATCCTTTCTCCTCCCCTCCCCAGACCACCTCTTTCAGACACTCCCCCCCTTCTTTCTCCATATACACCCATTGCGGGGTTTCCCCTCTCTCTCTCCAAACAAAGAGTGCCCAAAGCTGCGCTGCCTCATAATACTTAACCAGGTTAGGAACCCCCAACCCCCCTGCCTCCTGTGGTCTGAACATGGTGTGCCTATTCACCCTGGCCCTCTTATCTTCCCAAATAAACCTCAGAATCAGATCTTGCAACTCCTTAAGACCTTTCCTCGGTACTTTGCACGATAAGGCCATAAAAACAAATAAGATCCTTGGTAGCACATTCATCTTTATTGTTGCTATTCTCCCCAACCAGGACAAATGAAGCCCCTTCCATCTTCCTAAATCCTTCCGAATAGCCGCTATCAGGGGTTTGTAGTTCCAATCCGGCACCCAACTGAATCCCCAGATACCGAAAATTTCCCCGTACCCATTTGAAGGGAAACTTTTCCTTCAACCGCTCCTCTAGCCCGCTTTCCAGATTAAACCCCAGTATTTCTGTCTTATCCAAATTCAACTTGTAGCCCGATACTTCACTGTACCGCCCAACGGCCTGCAGCAAGTTGGGAAGACTAACCAAAGGATGCTCTAAAGTGTAAAGAATATCGTCAGCAAAAAGTGCAACCTTACTTAACTGTCCCTGTACTTCGATGCCACGGATATCCACCTGACTCAGAATATACTCTGCCAAAGGTTCCATAACCAGGGCAAACAGCAAAGGCGACAAAGGGCACCCCTGCCTTGTTCCCCTGCCCAGTCGAAAGCTCTCTGAATAACCCCCATTTACCCTTATCCGTGCCCTTGGGCAGGCATATAACTCTCTTATCCATCGTAAAAACGGCTGACCCACCCCTACCCTTTCTAACACCTGAAACATAAATCCCCATTCTACTCTATCAAATGCCTTTTCAGCATCAACCGTCAGAAATACTGCTTCCCTTCCCGTTGTCTGCAATGACCACATAATGTTCAACAGCTTCCTAATGTTATCACCCCCCTGCCTCCCGGAAATGAACCCCGTCTGATCCTTATGCACTAGCTTCTGCATTACAATCTGCAACCTTCCCGCCAAAATCTTGGCCAACACCTTAGCGTCCAAGTTAATAAGCGAGATGGGCCGATAGGCTCCACAGACAGTATGGTCCTTCCCTGCCTTAGGTATAACCGTTATTCCCGCTTCCGCCATAGAGGGCGGTAAACCCTCCCCCTTCAACACCCCATTGAAAACCTCCATTAACAATCCCCCTACCTCATCCTGCATTACTTTGTAAAATTTCGCCATATATCCATCTAAACCCGGTGCTTTCCCGTCCTTAAGGGACTTCACCGCCCCCTTCACCTCCTTATACGTCACCGGTCTCCCCAGCTCAGCTGCCTCCCCTTCCGTGAGCTTACTCAGATTACACTGAGCCAAAAACTCCTCCCCCTTCTTCCCAGCCCCTGTCACCTCACTACTATACAATTTTTCGTAGTATGCTACAAAGGCCTTCCTAATTTCCTCCCCCTTATGCACCATTTCCCCTTTTTGGTTGCGCACCCCCCCTATTATGGATCGCTGTTGCCGCGCTCTCAAGCGGCAGGCTAACCGCCTCCCCGTTCTGTTCCCCCCATCGTACCACCCCTGCTTTAACCTGGTCAGGGTATAGGCTATCTCGGCCGCCCTGAGTTGGCCAAGTTCACCTCTCACCTTGAGCAGCTCCTGCAGGGTCCGCGGATTCCCCCCCCCCCCCCCTTTGCTGGTGTTTCCCTTCCAATCTCGCCAACTTCCTCAAAAGCTGGTCTTCCACCTCTCTTTTTCTTCTCCTTTCCTGAGCTGCAATACTGATTAGGTGGCCCCTCACCACTGCTTTAAGCCCATCCCACACCATTCCTGTGGCCACCTCCCCATTCTAATTGATCTCCAAATAGTCCCGTATCACCTCTTCGACTCTGGCCACATATGTTTTCTCATTCAGCAGGGAATCATTCATCCTCCAAAATCTCACCCCGGTATCCCTCACCCCCAGATCCAGCACCATATGCACCAGAGCATGGTCTGACCAGGTGATATTGCTTATTTCCACCGCTTGTACCTTAGCCCCCCAACTCCCACTCACCCACAACATATCCAGTCTGCTATACATATCATGTACGGCAGAGTAGAAAGCATATCCCTTTTCCCCAGGGTGATGCACTCTCCACATATCCAGCATACCCACTCGCTCTTTTAGTTTGACTAAGCTCCTCCTCTCCTTCCCCCCCTCTCTACCTCCTCCTCCACTGTGATCCACTCTAGGGTGCATTGTGAGATTAAAGTCGCCTCCCATAATCACCGGTATCACCCCCCACCCCTCCAATTCACTCAGGAGCCAGTCATAGAATCTCTCCCTTAAGGCATTTGGACCATAGATACTTACAACCCACACCTCCTCCCCGCTTACCTTTATTTTAGCAGCAACCCACCGCCCCTCTCGATCCCTTCTTTCCTCCACCACCGCTTCTGCATACTTTTCCCCTATCAAAATCCCCAACCCCCTTCCCGCGGATTCTCCCTTTGGCCCGCCAATAGAGTTCTCGGGTAATTCCTAGTCTTTAGCAGCCCTTCTTGGCCCACTTTCAAGTGTGTCTCCTGTATACACACCAGGTCTGCCCCCAACCTTATACCCTCCCTCTCCAGCAAGCGCCTCTTGCGCCATGTCCGCAATCCCTTAGTATTTACTGTTACCACTACCAACTGCTCTCTTCCCCCAGTCCCATTACCCTTCAGGGCCCCCTTCCTGTCCCCTTCCTCCCCTCACCCTCTCCCCCCCTCACCCTCTCCTACCCCCTCCTTCCCCCACCCTCCCCTCCTCACCCCCCTCAACCACCCTCCCACCCCTCTTCCCCAACCCCTCTGCCTCGTCTGCAACCAGGCTGAACCGGAGTAGTGACTCACCTGCTCCCCCCCGACCCCCCTTACATCCCCTCCCCGCTCCCTCCCCCTCTCCCTCTCCCTCCTCCCTCCACCCTCCACCCACCACTTCACTTACCCCCTTCTCCCCCCTCCATTCCCCCTTGACTCCAATCCCCCCACCCATCCTCCCTCCTCTCCCCTATCGCACCTGCTCCCCCATACAATAATCTTACTGCAACCCCAACCCGCTTTCACCCTTTCCAATTATACCACCACAATCACAGTGTCCATACTGTCCATCATCTCTTCGCTCCTCTCCGCTGCGGCCTCCGATGATCTCCGTCAGTGTCCTTGGGTCGGTCTCGCATCACTCCTCCTTGCTTGAGGCTCCTAACACGATCAGGCACTTCCTCCTGCCACTCCGCTCTAGCTGCTGCCACCGATCCTTCCAAGCCCGCCTCTTTCAGCGCAGCCCACGCTGCCTCCAACGTATGGATTCTCCAGGTTCTGTCCCCCTTTGTAAAGGCCAGACCAAATGGATAAAGCCATCTGTAGCGCACCTCCTCCTTTTGAAGTGTTTTAGTTATGGGGGCCAGTTCCCTCCTCCTCTGCAAAGTTCCCAAGGAAAGGTCAGCAAATATGGAAACTGTATAGCCTTGCCACTGGAAGTTGCTCAGCCCCCTCATTTTGGCAGCTATTTTTTCCTTGATTTTATAATCCTTGAGACAGATAATTATGTCTCTGGGCTGGTTGTTGCATGCAGCTCCCAACGCTCTATGAGCCCTATCCAACTGGATACCGCCACTCAGGGGTTCCTCACCACCTTGCCGCAGGGCCTCCAGGCACACAGACTCAGCCACCTTAGCACAGTCTCCAAACTCCGCCGCCTCTGGTACTCCTTTAATCCTCAGATTATTTCTCCGAGAACGATTCTCTAGGTCCTCCAACTTTAACTTAATCTCCTCCTTCCACCTCTCCTCACTTTGGCGCTGGTCCCTCCATTCCTCCTGCTGCTGCTCCAGCACTTCCAGGCGATTTTCATGGTCCCCCAGCCTAGCAGCCACTTCTCCCACTTCATCCTTGAGAGTATTAAGGAGCCCTTCCAGCGAGGTTTTAGAGCCTTGCACCTCTGCCTTAATTTCATGAAACCACTGTTTCATCTCCTCTCTGGTCACACCACCCCAGCCTCGAGCGTCAGAATCAGCCTCCTCTCTCTCCAAAGCCTGCTCATTCACCTCGGCTTGTTCGCACCGCGTGGCCTCCGTCCCGGCCATCTTGTCTTCCCCCGCTGACGAAACCACTCCGGTAAAGGCGAATTCTCTCAAGTCCGCAGTTTTTTTTCGGGTGGTCATGTTCCCTGCTGCCTCCTCCGTCTTTCCCACTGCTTCTTCGACCTCTCTCCTGCAAGTAGGGGCGCTTTAAACTCCTTTATCGTCGGGGTCGGGCTGGAGCGAAACGCTCACACAGCCATGCAAGCTGATGACGTCACTTCCTCCCTCCTGCTCTGGCATTTTACATCATTATGGACACCAAGGGAATAGGAGGAAAGGCATATAGTAGGCAATTTGACCATGAGATCATGACTGCAACGATGCCAGTCGACAAGTTGGCAGTTGAATTGAGCAGAACTTTGGTCACTTTGAATTGACTTCTGTGGCAAACAGGTCTATATATGGTGTGCTTCACTTGTGAAATGGATGAGCAGCCATTCTTGCAGGTCCAGTTGTCAACTGAGTTTGTCCACAAACTGATTCTGTTTGCCTCGTAGTTAAGAAGCTACTAGAAAAATGTTGTTGGACAAAGCAAGGCACTAGATCTAAAGTGCCACTTAACAGAGGAGGTACGAGCCCACGCCCCCTTGCTTGTTGTTGAAATACATGGCAACCTGATTGTTCGAACGTGGAAAACCAAACCATTCACCTTTTGTGCGATAACAAATAGAGAGCTCTTTGCATCTCGTAGCTTTAATAGGTTTATATGGAGATCGTGTTCCTGAGTATAGGTGTTGCCAAGATGACCACCCCATCCCTGGTCATATGCATCCTTCTTGAGCAATGCTTGTGGTTTTGAAAGCAGGTACTTTCCTCTTTGAAGTTTGAAAATACCTTCTCATCATTGAATGAGTTTCTGAAAATTGTCGGATGGGATGATGGTTAAAGGCAAGTGGTATAACAACTGATTCCACTCTCATTTGAGATGTATTTTTCTCATATTGAGGCATGCAAAAGGAACTACATGAACTGAGGTTGACATGTATCCTAGAAGCTTCAAGATGATACCAGCAGTGGCTGTCCTTGTCAGTAGATCTGCTGCACCAGCAATTGTATGGAGTTTGCTCTGGGGAGAGGTAGCATAGCAGTGGTCAAAGAGGTGGATATGTGAGCCCCTATAAACTCTATTTCTTGTGTAAAGAAGAGAGAGGACTTAAGCAGATTGATTATGAAACCCAGACTTGCTAGCAGATGAATAGCTTGTTTCAAATAGTCCTACACCAGTGGAAGGGAGTTGTTTGCAATCAGCCAGTCATTGACGTATGGGGACACAGAAACCCCCCTCCAACCCCTCTCGTGTAGGTGGGCCGCTGCAACTGCTACCCATTTTGTGAACACATGGGATGCTGATAACAGGCCAAAAGATAAAACACAATATTAGTAATGCATGTCTAGAAAACTGAAATGCAGATATTTCATGTGGCTCAGGTGGTTGGGAACGTGTATATGCATCCTTGAAACACACACTATTGTTTTTTTCTGAATTAAAAGGAAGGATCGATGTCAGAGAGTACATGTTGAACTTTTCTTTCATGACAAATTTGTGTAACTTGCAAAGGTCTGAAATAGGGCACATTCCCCCCGTCTTCTTGGGAATGGGAAAATATTTGGCATAGTACCCCATATTCCTCTTTCACAGGCATTCCTCTATGGTGTCTACTGCCAGCAAAGACTGGATCTCTTGAAGAAAAGCTGGCCTTTGACCAATTGGAGGATGATATGTGGATGGAGGGTATAGTGAGGGAGCTACTTTGTAATGACCCTTAAAACCCACATCCATGGTAGTATGCTGTCAGTTTTATAGGCGGTGGGATAGATAGCCTCCTAGTGCTTTGTGAGATTTTTGCACCCAGTCAATATCTTGGACCCCTCTTCTGCTGATTTGCAGCAGGAGCTTTTGGGGTTTTCTTGGCACAAGGTTTCTGCCTCTGCTGGTAACACTGAGAGTGTCAGATCGATTCTTATGTTGGTAATGATATGTGGAGTAAGAACATAAGATATGCCATACTGGGTCAGACCAAGGTCCATCAAGCCCAGTATCCTGTTTCCAGCTGTGGCCAATCTAGTTCATAAGTTCCTAGCAGTTTCCCCAAAAGACACAGGTTCCACAATGCTGGTATTGGGTCAAGCAGTGATATCCCAGGTCCCTTTTAATAATGGTTTATGGACCTTTCCTCCAGGAACTTGTCCAAACCTTTTTTAAACCCAGCTACACTAACAGCTTTGCTACATCCTCCGGTAACAAATTCCAGAGTTTGATTACATGTTGAGTGAAAAAATATTTTCTGTTCTTAGTCTTAAATAGTTTACCCTGTAGCTTCATTGCATGTCCCCTAGTCTTTCTATATTCTGATAACATAAACAATCGATCTACGTTTACCCGTTCCACTCCATTCATTAATTTATAGACTTCTATCATATCTCCCCTCAGCCGTCTCTTTTCCAGGTTGAAGAGCCCTAACCGTTTTAGCCTCTCTTCTTAGGGGTATCCTTCCATTTCCTTTACCATTCTGGTGGCTCTTCTCTGAACCTTTTCTATTATCCCTTGGTAAGGATAATAGGGTTTCTTGTAATACAGATATTGCTGAGGTCACTTATTCAAAGGTTGCAGTAACTCCGTGTTTTCCACTGCCAGGGTCTGTATGATGGTCATTATCTTTTATTATGTGCTTTTATCTTCTCCCCAAAATGGTTCTCTCCCATACATTACCTATTCGTTCATGTATATCATCTCTTAACCCTACCGCTTTAAGCAAAGGCAAGGCAAGCCAAGCCACCCTCCTCCTCCCCCCGTGTTGCAGTATCATAAGAGTCAAAAGCTGAACAAATTAAATACATGATGCATTCCTGGAGATCTTGTAAGGAGTTATCCAAGTCAGTTAAATGTTTTGTTACAACCGTAGATTTACACTAATCTGAAATTGATGGGATGCTATTCTTACACAGAACATAGTAGTCTGATAAAATCTTTACCTCAGTGGGTTAAAGCAACAAGCATCCTTCTCTGGAGGTGTGTTAGAGTGGATCTGTGAACTCTTACAGCACTTCATGGCTGACTCCATGACTACCAAGTGATGAAACAATTCTGATTTATCATGGCCCCAGGCAGGTTTCACCTTGTATTTTGTCTCAAATGTCTTTGATGTGGATTTCATCAAGAAGGGTATATGGCTGGTCAATCAAGACAGCATGCACTGGGAGCCAGTCTGTATCTTTTGGTACGTCTAGATATTTCAACACACCTAGGCACTCCATATGTGGGTCAGGTTTGGCCTGGGGCATCAGGTTCAATTGCTTAACCCTATCAAGGCTCCCTTTAAATTTCTAATCCACATTCTGCAGCCGGTTTAATTTTTCCATCTCTCAGGAAAATCGTGCCGGTCTTATTCAATATGTTATAACAGTGATTTTCTTTCTGCTATGGTCATGTATTATATACCATTTGATAGAAAAATGAGACAGCAATACAAATATGTATAACTGAAGGCTCAGAAACATGAAAATAGGTGCACTTTATTTATAAAAGCAATCGTTATTAGTTGCATACATTCGATTTAATTTTAACTGATCATAACAATTACAAGTTATTTAAGATCTTCATTATTATGAAAATATGCAAAACATGGTGCAGCACAGAGGTACATTTCCACAGTCAGTACAGTGATATTTAGTTTCAACACATTTATGATTGTCACCAGCAACATGTCGATGTCCGAGACTCTCATTACACACGCGACACTGTCGAAATACGGTAGTTTTCTTCTCAGTTGGTGGAATGAGGCTAGGGAAATGTCTAGCAGTCAAGCGAAATGGGGAAACACCAGTACTTGGTCGGCCACCAGCATCACATGCACTAGCATCAGGACCAACTGCTTCAATGATAGCCAAGATAAGCTTCATACGGAAGTCAAGTCCTGTCACTTTCTCCTCTGGGTGGGACTTGCTCCAGAGTATCTGAGCATTGAGTACTGCTATGTCCAACAGATGAAAGGCAACTTTCTTGTACCACTTTACAGTTTTGCGCAGAAAAGCATAATACTCCAATAACTGATCTGTTCTGTCTACACCGCCCATTATGTTGTTGTAGTCAACGATAACTTGTGCCTTTCGAATTGGCTGATCATTCTGATCTCTTTTTCCAGTGTCAACTACAGAGCAATCATGACAGTTGGACAACATTGTTACATAATTCTTATCATACCAGTAAAGTGCTAGCAGTTTATCTGTTGTATGATATGTGACATCTCCTAGTTTCAATTTCCTTCCATCTACATTTAGACGCAGGTCAGTAGGCATACCAGCTCGACTGGATCGTACCGTTCCAAAGCAGGATGTTGCTCGGTCATACAGATCCATACAGAGTTCTGGACTGTTGTAATAGTTATCCACAGCCAATCGATAGCCTTGATCAAGCAGTCCATCCATCAGATTCAGCACAATACAGTAGCTACTTCCATGTAAACCATCACTTAGAACTGCATCTTGACCTGAGTATAGCATATACTTCCAGGTGTATCCACTACGTGACTCACACAGCTCATATGATTTGATGCCAAATCTTGAGCGTTTTGTAGGTATGTATTGTTTGAAATATAACCTTCCTTTGAAAAGCAGTAGAGATTCATCAATTGAAATGTCTTGTTCCGGGATATAAACAATTTGGAATCGCTTTGTGATAATGTCATAGAATGGACAAAGCTTCCAAATGCGATCACCCTCGGGTTTCTGTGTTGCATTGTTTTGAAAGTGAAGGGCCTGTAATATTCGCTTATATGTATTTCGGCTCATTATTGATGGAAAGAATGGAGTTTCTAACAGTAGTTGACCTGACCAGTACAAGTTGATCATAGGCTTCTTGATTATTCCCATAGCCATCGTCAACGCCAACATTCTCCATATAGCATTATGGTCAACGTCTTGCCATTTTCTCATTCGGGCATGAGGCTTGTCAGCTGGTATTTTAGCACACAGTTCTGCTGCATTGCATTGACACCCATACGTTTGGCTATGCCAGGCTGTGCAATGAAAGGAAACTGATGGACGTCTTTTGGAGTTGTTTTCGATGGAAGACTGCTTCTTCTTGTCCGTACTTGTGATGTAGTTGCATTATCGCCACGGTCTGCAGTATGACAGCAAAGCTTCCCTCTGCCAAGAGGATTTATATTTACAGATGGTTCAGCCACAGCCACAACTGTAAATGAAAATGTTTTATTATAGTTGACATTTTTCAAACTGAACAATTTATCAATATAAATGTGACATTTAGCATTTTGTTATACCTAAAGACATAGCTGATATATAGGTGACATAAATAATGTCTGCAAATAATTACTAACCTGGAGGTTCAGCTGTGGCTGCTACTGAATCTGGGTCACTGTCATCCGAGCCTTCAAAGTCCACATTTTTTGTGAAAACCTCTTCAGTTTCATTATCAATGACATCTTCGCCACTGCTATTACTGTTACCATCACTTTCTGTGAGTAACCTAATGACTTCAGCAGCTTTATATCGTTCTTTTCGCATTCTTTTACCAGCTGACTCCATCTTGTTTACTTTGAATTCTAAATCACCTATTGCTAATGACCTATTTGCAGGTTGTTGTCTGGCTGTTTTGGCCTGGTGTACAAATAGAAACACTAGCACAACTCTCTTTTCATCAGCCCAAATGTGTGTTGTCATTAGCTTCTGGTATTTTGCTCATTAATCTTTAGTATCTGCGTCATTGCGCCGATCCAGACTATTTCGGGCTCGGCCATTTGGTCAGAATTTTGGGTTCCGAGTATTTCGTGACCGGCCTGGAAAGGGTTAAAAACATTTTGCTCAAATCAAGGGTGTGACATGTCCTCTGGCAGAAATCTGTTCTGGAGGTGAAAGATCCAAAGGAAGTCCAGGAGATTGATACCTTTGGGTTGAGCAGAGCAAGTCAACTTCTGAGGTAAAAGATGACAAGGACATCCAATGGCATTTCAGAAGGCTGTGACTTAAAGATGTAGATGATGTTGGAGATATTGACAGCAATGAGAAAGGAAGCAGCACCCTGGAGACGGTTGGTGCAATATATCCATATTATCTCTCTCTTAAGAGCTCCATACCATAGCTCAGTGACAATCGGGTGCAGCTGTGGGGATGGGCAGGAGGCCTATGGTTAAAAAGAGGCATGGCAGAGATAGTGAGTTCTTGTGATAATGCTTGAATATCTTGTGCAAAGATTTTGACTTTGATCTTGTAGAGGATGCTGGCTCTTTAAGAGAAATTCTGCTGTCATCCAAGTCCAAAGAACGTGTAACATACTTTTTCTGTTGTCTCTGGTTGTGCTGATCTGGGCTGGTAGAGGGAGACGTGCACTTTGAGGACCGAGACCTTTTAAGGGCACATTGCTCAAGGAAATCAGCTAAGCTGTCAGTGATGGAAGAAGCCCCCCAGCGCTGTGAACGAGGATCACTGTGCTTTAGATCTGAATGAGCCGATCGATTTGCAGCACTGTTGAACTTTGAGCAGCAAGTGTAGCAAATGGTGAAATTAGGCCTTACTTGCTAATTGGCTTTCCTTGAATATCTCCAGTCCAGTTCTGACCTCACGGTTGTCATTCCCCACCAGCAGTTTGGAGATTGAACATGTCATCTTTTGATGATGCAGGATCTCACCTTCTTCCAGCTCCTGCAGATCAGCTCCAAGATCTAACTCCACCTCCTAGTCCTTCAGATCCTCAGAATGCAGGGAATCCGTCTCAGTCCATGGGTCACACTTGAGTCATCACTTGCTAGGGCCCAGCTCCTTGTCATATATGGCCCCTGACAGGGCCTGGGGCACAGGCCTTTTCCTACTACTACATACAAGCGCTGAGGAAAGAGTAGCCTCCCCCCTCAGTTTCATACAAAAAGCCTTAAGCAAAAGGACAAACTCTCTGAAAGAACCCCCCCACCCCCCCGGCTTCTCAACCCGGTAGGTCCTGGGACGTGGAAGGTCTGGGAGAGCTGGGCTCCCCACTGACACATTCCAGTACAGGTAGGCCAAGACTAGCCCTCCTCTCCACCAGGGTCAGAGCTCCTGCCATCGTGGAGTGCAAACAATGAACCCCTGCTGCCAGCGAGCCTACCTCAGACCCCCCTGAAGGTCCTGCTTGCCCAAGCCTTGGTCAGCTCTCTTCTTGCCACACTTCCTCTGCCGTGCCTCTTTCTCACAACTGTGGCAGAGGATGCAACCTGCCTGGACCCACATGCCAGGTGCATAGCTCTGGAAGGCAAGTCTCCTACCTGAAACAAAAATGGTTTCTGACTCCTGGAAATGCAGAGCACCGTTTTTCTGCCCCCTCCCTTTTTTTTTTTTTTTTTTTTTAATTCAGTGCATGGGCAACTAGATTCAAAATAAAACACAAAGGAAGAGTCCAAGCAGTCCTCCCCTTGCACCTCTAGCCTCATGCAAACTTGCAAATGCAATGCACCAAAAAAATGGTACGTTTTCCCATGCTCCGAAGCAAACAGAGAGCCCTCAGCCACGTGGTCTCCCCCAGCTGCGAAAGTTAATGTAACTCCCCCTCTCCAATTATAACTCCCCAGGACCAGCTCAAGTTACTTCAGCAGCAGCCTCCACTCCCTGCCTCATGCTCAGCCCTGCCTACCGGGATCAGCTACCGAGGTAGGAGGACCAATGCAAGAGTCACGATGCTCCTTTAGTGAATGACAGGTCTCGACTGCCCCAGTAGCTACTCGCCCACTGATGGGTTCAGGAGCCACCATGCTGCTGGTGTCGTCCTGCCCCAGGGAGATAGCTCCTGACCTGATCGCTGCCTCCCCCCCCCCCCCAACTCTTTCCTTTAGCAAGTTGCTTAAGACAGACTGATAACCCCTCCCAAGGAACTCTCTCCAGAAATGTTTTTTTTTTTGGAATGAAGGTAGCAGCAATCCACTATACTAGAATACATAAAGATAGAGGGGAAAAAGAAACCCTCCTTAATTGTCTCTTCAGTGAATCCAGATCTGTAGGATCACCTTTCCAGCTGCTTGGAGACTGAGCTTACTGGGGCTGGTAGGTGGTGCCAGCTGCCTAAAATACACCGATCTCATGAAAAGATAACATGTTCAGTTTCCATGCTGCTGGTGGAGAATGACAACCCAGAAGTTGGAACTGGACTGGACAATTTAGCGCCAGCAGTAGAACTTGAGTGGCGGGCAGATCATTTGGTGCCACTAGCAGAGGAGGAACAGTGGGCGGAATGTTAAGTGCTATCAGCAGATTTGAGCCATGCAGTATCTCTGATGCAAGAGTACCTTTTGTAGCTTTCTTTGAACTCTGGTCAGCAATAGTTTAGATGACAAACCACTAGTCTCAGCCACAGTCTCGCAGCATGAAAGACGGTCCTTAGCCAGGGAGTGAAAGCTCTTTTTCCTGCCAGGTAAGACTTCTTTATCCAGGTAGTCCTTCAGCTTATACTGACAGGTTGTTTTTTTGTTTTTGTTTTTGTTTTTTTTGGGGTTTTTTTTAAAAACAAACAAACCCGAGTTCAGGGACACATCTTTCAACAATTCGGGCAGTTTTGCACTTGTGATTTAGCCCTATCTGATCAATATTTTTTGAGCACTTTAGGCAGTACCTAAAGCCCAGGTTTAGGCATTTTAAATATTGGCAAAGCTAGATTAAATTCTGTGTAAAATGTTTTTGATTGTAGAGACTGAGGGAGAGAAGTAAAAAAACGCATCTAGTTATGATCGCAAATAAAAATACGAAGGTTGCTCAGAAAGTAATGCCCCACAAGTTTTTTCTCAGTCCAGAATGAAGATAGAGGTGTGAAATTGAAAGGGTAGTAACTTGGAACTTCAAAAGGACACGTGTGTAATTTTAGTCACCCGACAAATAGCAAGGCGGTAGTGATCCTTCAAATGGTGTCGTCTGTGAGTGACACACAGTACAAACAACGAGCTGTAATTGAATTCTTGGTGGAGAAGAAAGAAAGTGTGAGAAACATTCACAAACGGTTGTGTGCTGTGTATGGAGGTTCTGCGGTACATAGGAGCACTGTTGGACGATGGGTGAAGAGAGTAAAGGCTTCAGGAAGTGGTAAAACGGAACTGAAAGATCAGCCGCGTTCCGGGCATCCTACTTCAGCCACCAGTCCAGACAAGTTGCAGCGCGCTGATGACATTATTTGTGCGGATTGGCGCATCACAAGTCAGGAATTGTCCGTACTGCTTTACATCAGTAAAGGCAGTGCAAAGGCAATTATTGACTCTGGGATATTCAAAGGTGTGTGCAAGATGGGTTCCGCAAAGTCTCACAACCAAACACAAACACCAAAGGAAAGACATCTGCTCTGATTTGTTGGAGCATTTTGAAGCTGAGGGGGAAGGCCTTTTTGTCCCGGATTGTCACAGGTGACGAAACCTGGGCTCACCACTATGAACCAGACTAAAAGGCAGTCCATTCCATACACAGCACACAACCGTTTGTGAATGTTTCTCACACTTTTTCTTCTCCACCAAGAATTCAATTACAGCTTGATGTTTGTACCGTATGTCACTCACAGATGCCATTTGAAGGATCACTACCACCTCGCTATTTGTCAGACAACTGTAGAATTACACACGTGTCCTTTGAAGTTCCAAGTTACTACCCTTTCAATTTCACACCTCTATCTTCATTCTGGACTGAGAAAAAACATGTGAGGCATTACTTTCTGAGCAACCCTCATAGATTAAGACAATTGATCAGCTAGGAGCACAAGAATTCCTGCACAACAAAACATGTCTAGCAACTTCCTGGCTTTCAGAAGGAAGACCCACTCCGACTCGATCACAGATCACATCAGCAGAATGTGTGTGGCTGAAGTGGTCCTTGCTGTCGATGGAGAAAGTGCATTATTCTCATTTAGTTTTGAGGAGGTGCTAGTAAAGTTGGAAAGTTTTCTAATTCATAAACAGTGCCTGCCTTCTTTCAGGTGGTGTAAAACAGATCAGAAACATGATTACTAGAAAAGGGTAAAATGTAACTTAAGACAATTTATAAAAAAAAATTAAAACAGTAAAAACTTTCAGAAAGCCACCAGCTTGAATTTCATTACAATCTGCTCAGAATTCAGGGGGAAAACAATGTTTTTTTCCCTCTTAAACTGACATTTTTATTTAACATCTTTTATATACTATCTTTCTACCCATCAAGCCAGTTTACAATGAACTCTGTATATGCATAGCATAAGGTGCAGACATAACACAATATGCAAGAAGATTTCTGAGTTTAATATATTAATCCTAGAACATAAATAAACAAACACACACAGGTTTATTTTTAACTAAAATGATTTAATTGGGCAGAATATAAGGATGCAGAAGTGACGCATAGGGTCAAGCACAAAGCCAAAATTTAAGTAGCCAATGTCAACCAATATATGATTCTCTTAGAGCCATAAAGAATTTGAAGTAGTAATCGTTTTTCTGGAGCTCAAGAGAAGTGTTTTTCAACCCTCTCTAGTAAGGCACATCCAGTTAGTCTAATGTCTAGAACAACCACGATAAAAAAAGCAACAGTTTTGCACACATTGGACATTCAACATATGCAAAATTATCGATGTACAGTTGTGGTCAACATTATTGGCATCCTTGCATTTTGGATACAATATCTTGAGAAATAATTGGAAATATTCCACATGTATGTCATCATAATATTTTAATAGTATGTTCAAAAAGGTATACAAAGAGATGCCTGTGCAACTTTGACATAGTCATTTCTGAAAAGGAAAAAAAAAACCACCCTCACACAAAATATGACTCAGACAGAATTAATGGCACCTTTCACTAATATTCGGTTTCACAACCCTTGGCACCGTTGACAGCCTCCATACGATTCTTGTAGCAAGTTATAAGTTTCATACATCTGTCTGCTGGTAGTTTCTCCCACTCTTCAACTGCGATTTGTTCTAGCTCATGAATGTTTCCAGGATTCCTTTTTACCAATGGCAGATTTCAGCTCTTTCCAAAGGTTCTTAATTGGATTGAGATCAGGACTCATTGCTGGCCAGTTTAAAAACAGTCCATTTGTTCCTTTTTAACCTACCGTACTTTTGTTTAGTTAATAGGTTTTTTTTATAGCACTTTATCATTTTAGTCAACACAGCTTACATTGTAACTTAAACTTGGTAATGTGCATTAAACAGGGACATTGATAACTTGGATTCTTCTGAGGCAATGGAGGGTTAAGTGACATGTCAGAGGCCACAAAGGAGTGCTAGTGAGAATCAAACCCTGGTCTCTTGGCTCTCAAAGCCAGTGCACTCCCATTTTTTTCCAACTTTTATTTATCAATTCGTAATACATGCCAACAACAACCGACAACAAGCCTTCGACAGGTAAACTCTGGTCCCCGTTGAGCACTCCCATTTTTTAAATAATTTTGGGTCACTGTCCTGCTGGAGGACCCATGGCCCAGACCTAGCTTTGACACTAGGTACCACATTTCACTCCAAAATACCTTAGTAGTCCTCAGACTTCATGATTCCTTTAAATACATCCTGGGCCTTCAATTCCCGAGGCAACAAAACAGCCCCGCAACATTATGGAACCTCCACCATATTTAACTGCAAGAAGGGTGTGTTTTTCTTTATAAGCTTCATTTCACCTGTAAATGTATTGCTGGTCTGCATTGCCAAAGAACTCAAGTTTCGTTTCATCTGTCCACAGAATGTTTTCCCAGGATTGTGGTTTCTCAAGGTGGGTTTGGGCAAAACTCAGGCGTGCCTTTTTATGTCTGTCTGTCTTTGAGCAGTAGGGTCCTCTTTAGCCTTCGCTCATGAAGTCCTTCTTTGTTTATTGTGCAACATATGGTGCCGGTTGAAACCACCACTTCAGAGCGCTCCAGGTCAGCCTTAATTTCTTTGGATGTTGTTTGTGGTGTTTTTCCAACAGTTTGCACTAACCTTCAAAGATTTCTTGGATTAACTTTCCTCTTCCCACCACATCCTGGGAGGTTCTTGACAACTCCATGAGCAGAAAACATCTTAATAACATTGCAAACTATAGACATAGGAATCCCAAGGTCCTTGGAGATGGCTTTGTACCCCTTTGATGTTTGGTGATAATGGCTTTTCTGACAGTCTCAGGCAGCTCTCTTGTCTTCACCATTGTGAAAATGGAACAGGGCGTGAATGTGGCCATTTAAACATTAGAGCCATTATTCATTGGTTGATTCCAGTCATGTGAGTACTGACAGTTGATCACAGGTGCATGTAAATTTTACTGCAATGGGAATGTGGTTCTTCTGTTCAACTGATTTGAATTGTTTACAAAAAAGTGTCAATAATCATTTCCTGGCAGTTTTTATACCATTTCCTTTTTTAATTGATCTTGTTGTATTTGATTCTTTTGTGTATCAAATATGTATGTATGTGTACATAAATGGCCCAAAGCCATTTCACTGGCCACTTTTTAAGGAGATATTGGACATTAAGGGTCTGAACTGCCAAGAGCACTAATAATGTTGGCCACATCTGTATTTCACTCAAAGAATGAGGTGCTGAGCAATGCCAGGCTGTAATCTACTTTGCAAATACATTCCAGTTTGTACCATCAATTCACATTTTTTCCCATACCACGAACAGGCCCCCTCAGTACCTAGTACCCTGGCTGCTAGGTATATACACCTAGGAAATTTCATCAGGCCACCAGTGTCCCTTAGGCAAACAACAGCAGTTAATCTTCCTATTCCTTAAAGGTATTCTCATCATACCATTCTGCAAGGTAGGGCGCAAAGGACAGAAGAGTTTCCGCTATACCAAAGAATCTTCCCCAGAGAGAGACAACACACGCCAGCAATAGCATACTCTTTAAAACATCCTCTTAATTGGGCTGCAGCCTATTACATGATAAACATACAGAAAAAAAAAACCACACACAAACAAGTCAGCCATGGCTTTGATCTTTTCATTGGCCCAGTCCTACATTTGATGAATGAACCTGGACCAGTGTCACAAGGTTTGCAAAACATCCACTCCTGGGTAGCCTCTCACAGGACAGCCAGGCCTTTGCCAATGAGAGTTTGTTACATCAGACCCCTCGAGAAATGATTCAGTGTTATGTACAATCTTAACTAGCCTAGGGCTCCTCCTGTTTCCTGTTATTCAAGCTGACTAAAATTACTGACTAACCTGAAAATTGCTAGTTACTGCTCACAGTTCAGGTGCCCTTTGTCCCAGAACCCGTTCAAAAAGTTAAAAAACTCCAGCTGGCTTGTAAACAGAGATTAAAGTCCATCTATATTATTTTCGTACTCATGCGTTCAAGTTTGTTTATTAAGTTTATTTCCAAAGCAAAATTGTTAGGTAAAACAGAAATTGACAGCCATTACCAGAGCTTGAATTTTATAAGAGAGCCAAACTGCCACCGCTGTCAATATTCCCTTCCAAAAAAAGGAAAAGCAAGTACCAAGAGTCTATTAGGACTAGAGAAAAAAAAATCACTCCAAACCGGAGAAGTACGTTTGTTAAAAAACAAAAGGTGCGGAAAGAGCCAACTGCCAGAGCTCTAAACAAAAATGTTTCTCACACATTTAACATACAAATCATGGATCAGCTTACAGAATTTTCAGTTGAAAGCCATCAGCTTCTGAAGGTGGTTGTCGAGAAAACATGGACGACACTACTGCATATTCCATCACTACACCAGGGCTGAACAAAAAAGTGCAGAACAGGAAATTCTTGAATTTGCAGTGCTATCCCGAGAAGTGCAATTGTTTTACTTTTTCAAGCAACTAAAATCCATTGAAAGCTATATACTGAGTGCCAACAGATTTGAATCATCCATCATGGCTGTTCAAATAAAAAAATAAATATCACAATGCCTCCCCTTCCATGCAGCTCTGTCAGACCACCGTCTTCCCATTTCAGCTTACACATGGCTGTCTTTGCCAGACAAGTCATCTTGGTTGTCCTAAAAAGGCCCTTGAACTTCAAGTCACCCTAAAAGTAATAAATTGCTGGAGGGCCCCAGAAGCACATGCCCTGCTACCGATCTTCATAACCTTCCGTTCTCATATCGTTGATTCCCAGCTCTTCGTTCTGCTCAAAGGTGCGCTCATAATGTTCCAGCTTCATCTCTGGATCTCCCTCTGGTGCATATACATTCTGCAAAAAGTCAAGAGGAGATCATAAAATCACTACGCAAGAATAGCAATCTCACTTCTGAGCTTGGAACAACTGCAGCTTTCTAGAGATTGTGAGTATGGCTTTTACGCCACAGAATAAAATAAGGAATTGCATTTAAGTATTGGCTCTAAGGATCCATGCAGAGTTAGTTTCAAAGAACAGGAGCTAGCAGTAGACTCGTGGTGAACAGGAGATTCAAGCTAAGCATCTCGTCCTTCTATGCTACTAAGATGTGTTCAATAAAGGTCAGACGTTGCTCCTGTTAAACCTTCCAGTCAGAACTCATGCTAATGATGTGGGCCCCCAAGGCAACAGCAGCCTCACAGCTTTATTTATATACATCACATGCAAACTGAAGGAGGGAGAGAGAGAGAGAAATATGGACAAATGCAGCCTCACTTAGAGATTCATCTGCTCCTGCTCACATGGATGTACCTGAAGATAGCTATTCCCTGCTGGGTCATCCAGGATCACATGAGCTTTCATTTGCCCTTCTATGATCTGGGAAATTGCAAAGGAGACAGAACCAATAAAAATAAAACAAAACTACATGAGTCACAAGGAAAACAATGCAACATGTGATGCCTGTTTTTGTGTGCAGTGAAAACAGGCGTTAGCTACACTGACCCACAGACCTCTGCAGCAAGACCAAGTGGTAACAGATCGTGCTCCTTGCACAGATAGGTGAGAAGGCAGAGCACGCAGGAGGTAAGAAGCTTAAAAAAATTCAGTGCCCGCAAGTTGTCACCAGAGATCATGACCGGGAAGTTTAATATGCCCCACTTACAAGTTTGATGATTTTGAAGGAATATGGAGTTAATTACAGACCCGATCCAGCTTTCTGCCAAATGCTTTAAGCCTCTCTGTCCGGCCTGGGATGGAACTGTCCCCCAGAGTGAAAGGATTCTTCTCAACTATCTGAAAAAAAAATGGCAAAAATGTCAGTGCAGCCCTCTCTTCATGAGCACTCAAAGACTCTTGAAACAAGACATATAGAGGCAATGCCAAAAGAGCAGAGGATGACATTACTGGTTACAGCAGCCGGCCAAAACCAGAGAAGCAGGGATTAAAATCCTACTTCTTCCACAGACTCTCCCTGTGATCATGAGACAATTAAGGACGGACTTGCCCATTTATAACAGATTTTAAATCCACTTAGTTAGGGGAACTAGAAGTACCTCAACTGCTTTCTCGAATCCGAGCCTAAAAGGCAAGTTACAAACATACAAGCCAAATACACAAAACACAGCTATAGTCCACAGGTGGCAAAATTCAGTCCCCATGCCAGTTGGGTTTTCAGGATTTCCAATGAACATGCACGTAATCTATTTGCACATACTGCCTCCATTTCATACAAAGCTCTCATGCATTTTCACTGTGGGAATTCTGAAAAAGCTTGGCTGGGTTGCAGCCTTTGAGGACATTTGCCCACCTCGGCTGTAGCCTGTAGGTGTCATTCTGCAGTACGAGAACTCCCCTGAATGCATCCTTCTTGCTAACACATTCATTGTCTGACATTAATTTACAAGTGCTCTTAACTTTGGATGCATTGACTTGCATAATACTTATTCAAAATCTGCTCATGGGAACAGAGGCCATGCGATTTATCTACTCTCAGAAGATTAATTCAGACAGAAGACATTAGTCAATACCAGTGACAGTATTTGTGTACACGTCATGGTACATTTCCTCCCCCCCCCCCCCCATGCTGTGAACAGAAAAATGAACTTGGCAAGTACAAATCTATTTGTAAATAAAGTTTAAAAAATATATATATATAAAATCTAAATTTTTACATTTCACTGCTATGCCTCATTTCCACTGCATGTCCTCCAATCTATTAAAAACAAACCACAAAAAACCCTATTAAGTGCATTAAAGATAACGCCTTTCTACAAAGTAACATTTGTGCAGTTTGAGGCAGCCTGTCACTTGTAGCTTACTGACCCAGTACCCAAATGACAGAAAATGACACTTTTCCAATTCCTCCTGCTAGACAGTCCAGAAAAGCAGATGATGGAGACAGAGAAAGATACCAGAAGCTTGACTGGCTGAGCCCTGGTAGATATATGGCTGTACCCTAGGGGCCGCCTTCAGTATTTCTCTGTCTCCAGCAGATGATCATTTTCCTGTTCTGTCCTGACAGTTTTCTTCTTGGGAATTCTTCTGGCTGAACGTCTCCAGGGTGCAGGGGCCCCTCTGGGAGGACCAGTGCAGCTTCCCTCTGAAGGGTACTAGTCTCCTGATCATGAGGACCATTGTAGGCTGCCACCAGGGACCATTGTAGGCTGCCACCAGGGAGCCTTCAGTTGCTCAAGCTGCGTTAAAAAAATATATATAGAATATCTTGCTCTATTTAATTTTATTACAAAGGACTTTGCAGCCTGGTCTGGCAGCCCGTGGTACTTGGCTCCCCTGCTTCAGTCTACCGATGGATTCACAGTGATTCTGCCCTCCCTCCCCCCCCCAAGTCTGCCTTACGCTGCCTCTGCTCCCCACTGGCTGGCAGTCTCCGCATCATTGGGACTCTCGCTGCTTCTGCTCCCCGCTGGGTCTCCCATCAGCCATGCTTCGGGCACAATCGACCTTGTTTTGCTGGGCCGCACGCTGCATTCAGCGTAGTGGGAGTTTTTGGTCGGGAAACAAGTCGACGGCCATTTTCCAGGCAGTCCTTTCGGCGGAAGACAGGTGTGTTTCTTCTGTGACGGCCGCACAACCCTCCACAGCTGCTGTGCTCCCTTTTGGAGTTTTTTTCCCTCAGTGGGCTCTTAACTGGAACACCACTCTGGAGTAGTCATTCACCATGCCCTCCTCCCTCCAGCACGGCATTGTTCGTAGCCGCAAGTGCAGGGATTTGGAGGACCGGGTTTGCTCGTCTTACCCAGATGAAACCTCCCATACCATAATTCAGGCAGCTGGTGATGACCCTACCTCTCCTGTATTGCCCCCGGGGGATTCCAGGGGCCTTACTTCTGTTGAGAACTCTTTCACCACCACTGCTGTTGCCCCAGTCTACAGGGCCTACACCTCAGCCTCAGGACATTTCTCAGGTGCAACTGCATTTGAACCAGGACTCATAGCCCTTCCTAGCACTTTTCAGGTAAGCGTGGGATCCTAGGATCCATGGCAACCACTATCGATGTTGTCCCCGTGGGCCCAGGCACACATGAGGGACTTTCAAATAGGCACTTCTCTCCCACTGGTCTCCTGTCTCAGAGGACTATGACCAGCACCTACTGCTTCCCCAGTCAACATGAGGCAGTCTCATCTGCTCCGGAGCATCCCCTTGGAGGCTCCTCTTTGAATTCTGGTGAATACCGATGCCAACCTAGTGCTGGGGGGCTCATTGCCTGAACTAGACTCAGGGGTCCTGGATTTCATGGGAAGCTGGCTGGACCATCAACCACCTTGAGGCCTGGGCAGTCCGCCTGGTCCTTCTGCACTTTCTGCCTCTCTTCCACACTTAGGCGGTCCAAGTTCTGTCTTTGACAATGATACGACGGTATCTTATCTGAAGTGTCTGGGGGTAGCCAGAGAAATGGCCCTCCTCTTTCTCTGGGCAGAATATCATATGCTGGACCAACAGATCGCCAGGGTAGACAACATCCAAGCAAACTTCTTCAGCCATCACCTCTTAGAACATGGCAAATGGGAGTTGGCCCCCTGGGCTTTTCAGAGGATAGTTCGGGCCTGGGGACAGCCCAACCTAGATCTGATGGCAACAGCAGCAAATGCGAAGACATCTGCGTTCTTCAGTCGGTGGAAGGAGCAGGAGTCGCACAGGGCCTGGATGCGTTGGTCCAACTGTGGCTTTTGACCCCTCTGTTGTACCTGTTCCCTCCCTGGGCAATGATCAGGAGAGCTTTCCAGAGTGTTAACGCTCACCATGGCATGGTGATTCTGGTGGTGCCTGACTGGCCCTGGCGGCCATGGTATGCCTACTTCAGGTGTCCCCTTTGCCTCTTGGGTCACGCCCAAGTCTCCTAAAGCAGAGTCCAATCACAATGGACAACCTGGCTCCCTACTTGCTTATGGCCTGGCTCTTGAGAGGCGCTGCCTGACTCGTAGGGGCTACTCGAGCAGAGTGGTGGCTACCCTTCTGAAGGCGTGGTGCTCCTCCATCTCCTTGGCATATACAAGGGTCTGGCACATTTGGCAGCACCTCTCTGCATGGCGGTACAGATCCCAGAGGTATTGGCCTTCCTTCAGGACGGGCTGGATAAGGGCCTGGCCTCAACTCCCTCCAGGTCCGGGTATCAGCTCTGACTTGTTTTAGGGTTGCAGGGGTGCTCCATGCTTATATCAGCAGGTTTCTCAGGGGAGTGCGTGTCCTTCACCCTCCGGTCCCTTCCTGGGACCTCTCCTTGGTCCTCCAGTGCCTTACACGGCCCCGTTTCAATTCCCTTAAGCGGATCACCCTTCAGGACTTGTCCCTAAAGACTGAGTTTTTAGTTGCCATTACCTTGGCCAGGAGAGTCTGAGCTGCAGGCCCTTCTCTGTGGAAGGAGTGTCTGTGGGTGGTTCTGTCCTTCCTTCCAAAAGTGCTTACATTGTTCTTTGAAAAGGCAGGGAGCGATTATAGTCTGGTTGACATGAAACAATGTAAGGGACCCAATAAAGGGCTCAGTGGGGTTTTACGGTACTACTTGAAAGTCACGAATCCTTTTCATAAGTCTGATCGCCTTTTTGTCCTCTTTGCAGGACCTCACAGCGTCCAAGGCCACCATCACCCGCTGGCTACGCCGGACCATTGAGTCTGCCCACATCCTGCGTGGTAAGCCGGTACCCCCGGGGCTCTGGGCGCACTCCACTGGATCTCAGGTGGCATCATGGGTGGAACGCTCCCCTCGACCTTTGCTGGGCGGCCACCTGGTCCACCTTTGTTCGTCACTATCATTTCAATCGCCAAGCCTGGAGATGTGGCACACTTTGAGGCCAGTGAGGTGGCAGCAGATGCTTCTTCCCACCCTGGGGTGTAGCTTGGGTACTTCCCATTTGTCTGGACTAATCTAGCAGGATGAATTGGAAGAAGAAATTTTACTTACTGTTAATTTCCTTTCCTGGAATCCTGCTAGACCAGTCCAGCTCACACCCATGCGATATGCTTTTTGGACAGCCTTATCAGGCTTTACACCTTTCAGACAGGCTTGTTAGCACAGCGAAGGACCACAGTCCTACAGAGCTGTTCCTCCCCTAACATAAGGGTTCTTGTATATAGTTTTCTGGTTACACATAGGCATGTGTGTGCTGGGTTCCCTGCCTTGTTTTAAGTTACCCATTGTGTTGCTTTGCCAGAGTATACTGAAAGCGACCCCTAGGGGTACGGCCATATATCTACCAGGGCTCAGCCAATCAAGCTTCTGGTATCTTTCTCCATCTCCAACTTCTGTTGGCAGAGGGCCTTAACCCACTTGTCCAGACTGGTCTAGTAGGATTCCAGGAAAGGAAATTAAACAGTAAGTGAAATTTCTCCATATGCAACTCAATATATAAGAAAAGCCTTTGTCCAGCTTACCAGATCTCTGATGTCTTTTAACAATCCTTCCAAGGTAGTGAATTTCCCTCCCAGTGCTCCCATGCCCAATTCGAGCTCCAGCTCAGGTATCTCCACCCTGCATGTCTCCGACTGCCAGCACAGAGTAAGAAGAATTTCAATAAGCAGCAGAGGACACCAGCCTACACACTAAACACAAATCTAAAAGCGCTCTGGGAAAAAAAAAATCATATTCTCAAATCAAAATTTCAGCCAATTAAAGCTTGCCATTTTAAAAGGCCTTCAAGCATATTTTCACAAAAAGAAGAGGTCTAAAAATCTATTTGTCATAAAAAGTTCTCTGCAACTCTCCTTGGGTTAACAGTCTCTCAAAAAAAAAAAAAACCAAAAAAACCCCAGTGAATATTCAGAAATGCATGTCAACATTCAGTGCAGCATCAAAATGTCTTACGTGCTTTTTTCTATATTTGTTTAAATTCACGGGCATTATAGATTTTTTCAGCTGTAGATATAACACTATATGTAGCATGGAGAGGATAAAGTGTGTTGTGTCCTGGAGACTCAGCCCCTATACGTATAGATTAAACATTAAACTTAGATATGGCAAAACCACATATAAAAATCAGGTCATCCGATCCAAAACGTATATTAAAACATACATGCGGTGCCAAACTTCAAAGGTCTTATTAAAAGTATACATATATTTATACTAGAGCATTCAGCAGTATTAGCCCTATGTATCAAGTAGCTGAATACAGGAATAATTTGAAATGCCTTTGGAATTTCCCCGCTATGATTCTTGAATATAACAATCCTCCATAAACTCCACATATCCCACTGTTGCTGGGTTTGAAGCCTGATTCAGTACAGACCTTCAGCACGTCTCTGGTCATGTCCGATGGGTCTGTGATGTGCAAGGAGATTCTGGTGCCAAGTGCTTCAATGGCCCCACCTGACTTAACCTAGAGATGTGCAACATTCACAGTTAAAGCTGCACCTTAAGACAACCTCAGAAGAGCCCCCTTCAGCTTCACGTCATGCACCAGGAACCCAAGTTTCTTGGTATATTTTAGCCATCTATGCAAACCTTATTTTAGCTTATGTGCATATTACCACCCTTCTTCACTACAACAGAGCATCATAATGTAATTTTTAATCATCCAGTATGAATTGCCTCCACTCACATCAGATGTTTTATATAGAAAGCAATAGTAAAGGAAGGCCCCCTCCTCCCCCCATCTAGGAAGTGCTCCAACACCTATGCCATTTTAAGCTGGACATGTTCTTTAGCAGTCTCCAGACCCCTCGTCAGAGAAGACAGTCCAAGCATCACTAACACTGTGCTCCACCCACAGCTCAGTTTCACTGGATCCCAAAATCCTGTTTCCTAGCTGGCAGAGAAACCTAAGTCAGGGATCAGTCAACATCATGCTGAAGGCAGGCTCCCCACCACCGTGAAGAAAATGACTTGGACCTCCCTTTTCCATTCCAGTATGTGTGAACATAGCCACCAATAATCCAGACATCTGGAGCCATGATTAGCTCCTAAATTTTAAACACAATACATAGCAGAAGAGAAGTGCTGGGAACTGACCTCATTTGTTCTGTGCCCGCAGGAGTCACAGTTTGTAGCCATGATGATCACTTCCTTGAAGTGTGGGATTTCTGTGAGAAGGAGTCAAGGAACTAAACAAACAAAACCCACAAAAAACTGTTCAGCCCTCCCCTTCCCCAACAGATTCCAATGCCACATTCTTAGGTTTTCTAAACAAAATGCTCCAGATTAAGGCCAGTTTCTGCATTTTGTTTGAATCCCCTGGTGTACTCTATAAAGGCACCTCTGGATGTTCCCCTTCTTCCCATCTGAAGCAGCATATAACCATCTCCTTGCCCAGGGGCTTACTGTTACAAACTCATTCCTCAGTCTTTCCAGAAGAGAAAAAACTGGAGTACTGACCACCACTCTGCTCCACACTACAATATCTTGAGATAAAGTCGAGGAGTGGCCTAGTGGTTGGGGCAAGGTACTTCGGGCCGGAAGGTCAGGGGGTTCAAATCCCACTAGAGGACAGCAACCTTGGGCTGGAAGGACTGGGGTTTCTAGTCCCACAGGTGCTCCTTGTGGTCTTGGGCAAGCCACTTAACCCTCCATAGCCCATGTTCCCTGTAAAATAGTTCTCTGTGTGCTGTGCTTTCCTGTCTAATCAATGTGTTTATACCTCAAAAATTTCCTGTCATGATTTGACAATTTCCAATCTGTAATCAAACCGCTGCTGATCGCTGGAAGTAGCGGTATACAAATGTATACTAAATAAATAAATAAATAAAGGAGCATCCAGAAAGCCTATAACAGTGATGAACTGAACTCGATAACCATCAGGCGGCCATACCAATGACTACTGAAAACCCAAGTCATTTGGTGAAGCAGGAGGCTCCTATTGTCAGCTGTAAGGCACAATATGTATTCTGAAAGGATACGTACTAGCTTCATGTTAGTCTCGGCTGGAGTGTTACATTCAGGACAATTTGTGTTAAACTGCAGCACCTATAGAACACACAAAGAGAAGGGGCTACTTTTCGTCAGGCATGCTTTTTTTTGCAGAAAACAGTGTTTATATAATGGAAACATTTTACTGACCATTAAATTTCCTTTCCTGGAGTCCTGCTAGACCAGTCCAGACTAGTGGGTTATCTCTTTCTGTCAGCAGATGATGGGAGACTGAGAAAAGAAAGCAAAACTATGCCGTGACACCACTACTCAAAATCTAACGTATGACCTTATATATCTCCCATCCAAAATTTTTCATACTACTGAAAAAAAATGTTTAATGGTAATTTTTGTTTGACAGTTTGCCTCGAAAGGAAATAAACCTCTCTCGTGACAAACTTTCCATTTTAATATTTATATGGAGCAAACAATTGCCAAAAAACATATGGAAACGCTACCATAGCAGAACTTTAAAAACTTATCTGATCCACGGTGGTCACACTGGAACCAACTCCACTCACTTCAATGGTGGTGAATAACTTTTTGTAAATGGCACACCGCCATTGTAAGGATCAAATCACTGGCAATGACAAACCAGTGATACCAGAAATCATTGAAAAACCGTACAGAACTGTGTTTCGAGCTCTCTATTATTTTGAAAAGCTCTGCCTCAAGCAGAAATCTTTTTTGTAGGGATTCCTTTCTCAAACAGAAGCACGAGTCTTCATTGTAGGAACTCCTCTCTCCAGCAACCTTGCTTGTTGCTAGTGAACCTAAGCTGTAGACCACATGGGATCACTTATATGGCAAAAAAAAAACAAAAAAAAAAACACACAAGCTCCACCCAGAAAAACATCAAAGTCCTTAAAGTAAACTCCACCAATCCAATTCTTGATTCAACTCAGCTGGTGAAACTGTTTTCAGCCGGTAAATCCAAGATTGCTCTAAAATATTGGAGACTTGAAAGTCGATCCCCTTCCCCTTAGGTTATGTGGAACATGATCCAAAATGCACCCAAGTAATATCAGAAAAATTATGACCGACTATTGTAATCAATGAGAAATAATGGGTGCCGTAGTTACCTTAGTATTAATTCTAGACCGATGTTCTTGTCAGCAAAGTTTTATTGATCTGGTCGTCCTACCCACATATTTAAGTTGACAAGGACAGACCAACAGATATACTACATGGGTCGTTAAACAACCAGTACGCCAACATGATCTGTAGATTTTTCCTGTGGAATATCAAGCCACTCTTTGCCCACCATCGTGGTAACACAACAATCACAGCTGGAACAGGGGAAATGGGCCCTCTCAGAACTCACATGATAACTTGTATGATTTGACATACTAGAGGTACGTACCATATAATCACGGATATTTCGACCACAGTTGTAAGCAATCGTAAGCCAAACCTGAAAGCACTGATGCAGAGATAACACTTCCCAGTATTTTTTTTAATATGGAAGTAATCGCTGATGAATTGGCCATATAAGATAAAAGTGCCAAAGTAGTAGAGATCTTATCCTCAGACGATGGCCACCACTCAGGATGATTGTATAAAGTCCTTGTATAGGCACACTGAATGATGGGGTGAGGATACTCCCATGCCAACAATCTACCAAATAGGTCTCGGGAATGTCTCTTGAACTCCTACTTAGTGATGCAAATATGCCTTAAACAAAAAAAAAAATTTGTCCCAAGGGCAACCCCCTCCGCAATGGGCGAAGATGAAAACTATGATAGCGTAAAAGGTTATTGCACTGTACAGGTTTTCTATACAACATAGTGCAAAATCTGTCTTGACCTTTATAAATCCAAAAACTCAAGATGGGACTGATGATATTTAGCAGTGAAATGTATGCTGGCCTTGAGAGTTAATCTACTGAAGAAATTCTATAAGGGAAGGCAACGGGCCATTCCATAAGAAAACAAAATCATCATCTAAAAATAGAGTCCAACATATATGTGCAAACCAAGAAGAATTATAAATGAAAGTATTCTCAAACTGAGCCATATGAAAAAGAGTCACCACAGATGGAGCTACCGTGGTGCCCATCGCTACCCCATAAGTCTGTAGATAAAACTGTGAATCATGCAAAAAATAACTGCTGCACAATACCAACCACAATAATTCCGATATAAAATGCCTTAGGCAGCCCAGGAGGAATTGTAAATTAATTACTGTGACAATATATCCAAAGTGTCCACCTGATCAATGTTTTTGTACGACGAGACTATGTCCATCATCATCATTATGGATGTGTGTACATTACAAGTACCTTGATTCAAAAGGGATATGAAATGAAACAAATCTCTTCTATAAGACCTAATATGCATGGTAGCATGCTGCAAACAGTCACCAAATTTTGATAAAAGGTTCTAAAACAGAGCCCTTGCAAGAAACAATAAGGCAGCCCGGAGGACATGATAAAGATTTGTGCATTTTCAGTACGATGCAAATAACTGGAATCCATGGAGGGGGGGGGGGGGGGAGGAGGAGATGGGGATGTTTGATACAAAAAAAAAATCAAAAAATCAAATTCTCTTTTACTTATCCACCCCGAGGACAATATCCCTTCTATCAAAACCACAATCTTCTTTGATAGTTCCCGAATCGGATCCCCAGGTAGTAAAACTATAATGTTTCATATCGCTTAAATGTAATAACAGTGAACGATGGTATTCACCCGAGTCTTGTATAAAACGACCGCCCCTCCCTTATCAGAGTTTCTAATCGTCAAGTCATTCCTCACTCCTAAATCATGGAGAGCTTGAAATTCTGCTGAGGTCAAACTAAAGAAAGGTCGGGTGGGATTCTCTTCTAAACGCTCAATATCAGCAAGAACCAATTTCTGATATGTTAAAATGATAGAATCCGTAGTACCAGGAGGCATTCATTTAGAAGGTCTATGAAGAACAGAACTGTCTCCAGCATATGGGGTCTGAGAAGTTGCAAAACAAAAATTTGATATAAAAGCTTGACGTATTTTAAAAAAGGAATACAGAGAAAAAAAGTTATCTGAAACGTAGCAATATTACAAAGATTTGTCGAGTCAGACAAACCACGAGAAGAGCTGAGAAACACTCTGCTTGAATGTTTGTGAAACCCTTTTAATGAAGATTCATATAATGTGAAAAAAAAAACCCATCTCTTAAAAATGTCCGACGACATTGTCAAAACAACCCCTCAATTGCAGTGAGATGCCAATACACAACATGCATGTTTTGGGCATTTTAAAAAAAGGATCATAGGGTACAGTAGGAATTAAAGTATCAGATTTAATACTTTTTCTTGCACATCAGTGAAGGGGATATTGGTCACATTAAGGACTGCTGTCTCATGTATGAGAGAGTGTGGTGGGCCCCCTCTTATCCTCCCCCAGAAAAACCTGCTCAGAATCTGAGGTCTTTTGTGGAACATTGTGATTCTTCAAGTAAATCATGGCAGAGATCATATCGGTATCTTCTGATGATGTATTGAAAGATACATGTTTTTTTTATTATTGGTGATCGTGGAACCAACAGGGGGCATCCACTTATAAACTTGATCTTCCTTATCGTCCCTCCAGTCTAGTCCCGAACCTCTGGGTTGTGCTCCTCCTCCAGCAGCTTGGAGACTGAGAACCGTCATCCTTTCGTGATGACACTGGTATATCCTCCCAGGATCTGCCTCCTCACTCCAGTTACCTCAGTCTCCAAGCAGCTGGAGGATTAGTAAACCTGGAGGTCCGCGTTCACTAGATGAGCAATTAAGGAGAGGTAGGGCTTCAGATTGGGTTTTTAGAAAACAGAGTAAAGATTAGGAAAAAGGAAAAGAAAAAGAAAGATTTGCTTTTGGGGGTTCTGTGCCTCCCCCCCCCCCCCTTTCCCATCCGCTATAATTTTAGGCAGAGGTGCAGCCCTCAAATCGAGCAGGGCTCCGGCTCCCCAACCCGACTGAAAGGGTGAGGAACCGGAGCTCTTGTCAGTCAGCGCACACAGAAGCCTTGCCTGTCAGCACTGTGAAGACATCCAGGAGTCGTCCGGCTGTTGAGAGCACTGTCTCTCTCTCTCTCTTACTCTGCTTTCCTCCTGACGCTGGAAACACAGCAGGTCGGTAGAGCGCGGAGACGGCATCAGCCCAAAGCGGGCAGAGGCATTGACGACAAGGAAGGTAAGGGGGGCCAGATCGCATCGGTGCAGTAGTGGGGGATATTTGAGCACATGGAGATCAGTGGGCCTAACCGCGTGTCGGCAACGCGGGAAATGCCGGTACTGCCTTGGGGCCTGCAGAGGCTCTTAGTTTCGGCGGGAAGCTTCGTTTTTAATTTAAAATGTCAGTTTCAGACTCGGGGAGCTTAGGTAGAGGCTACACGTTTTTTGTAAAAAAAATAAATAAATGAAACACACACAACCCCCCCCCCCCCCAGCATTTTTTCTGACTGGGTCAGTTCATTTTCATTTATAGGCCTCTAGAGTCCAGTACTTCTGCAGGGCTGACAGATAGTGTCTTCGCTCAAGCTTAGTCTGTGGAACTAGAAGGGGAGCAGTGTTGGACACAGGAGTCTGTAACGGGTGTGTGCAGGAAGCAACCGCCATGGAGCACAGGTTCATGGTGCCCCAATAGCGCTGCAGGACCCAGTTTCCATGGATTTACCGCTTAGGGAGCCCGTAGCTGGGACTTCGTCCGCTCCAGATCTCCCCTCTGCGCAGGTGTCCTTGCCAGGAGGACTGGCAGCAATCTTTTCCCAAGAGTTTGTTGCGCTTATTCAGCAGGTGTTTGGGGGCCAGCAGAAGAGGCTAGCAACAAGTTCCACAGAAAGGTAACTGGGGGAAAAGAGACCTGGAACTCCTCTGTGTGCAGGGGCAACAGGAAGCCTGGCAAAGAGCCAGGATGGAGAAGGAACAGAAGGAACAGTCGGTGGCCTCGAAGGGGCTTCACTCTGGCGAGGGGGATCCCGACTTGGAATTAGATGATGAGTTGGAGGAAGGAGAGATCACGGACAGAGGACCAAGCTAGGGTGGTCCGCGTGTTCTGGAGAGACGAGTTGCCGGCACTCATTTCTGAGACACTAAAGGCGCTTAATATGCTGTCGCCTGGACCTGCAGAGGATGCTACTTTAAAAGATCCGTTACTGCAAGATTTCAGAAGACTCAAAGAGCTTTTCCGGTGCACAGAGTGGTTAGGGAGATGATACAGGAAGAGTGGGACATGCCAGAGGCAAGTCTAAAAGGGTCCAGAGTTATGGGTCGTCTTTACTCGCTGGTGGACCAGGATCGTGAATTGTTCAAGTCTCCCAAAGTAGATGCAGCCGTCTCAGCGGTTACGAAGATGACTACTATTCCAGTAGAGGGAAGTGCGGCGCTCAAGGATACACAGGACAGGAAACTGGATACCTTGTTAAAGCAGGTCTTTGATGTCAATGCTCTGTCCATTCAGGCAGCTATTTGTGGAGCATGGGTGGCGAGAGCCTGCCTTCGCTGGTCACAACAAATTCAGGGCAAACAAGGAGGCGGCGGCAACCGGGGAAGTGTCCAGACTGGAGTCAGGAATGGCTTATCTAGCCGATATCCATTACAACCTCATTCGGGGCTTATCGAAAAGCATGGCATCGGTGGTAGCGACTCGTCGTTACCTTTGGCTGCGCAATTGGGCAGCAGATGGATCTTCCAAGTCCAGGCTAAGTAAGTTTCCTTTCAGAGGAAAGCTACTGTTTGGGGAAGATTTGGACAAGCTGGTAAAGGATCTGGGGGAGTCGAAAGGTGGAAGACTTCCAGAAGACAAACAAAAACAGGGACGCTCGACTCCCACAGCCAAGGGTCAGCAGAGGGAGTTTCGTTGGTTCCGTTTCCCTAGGTTCAGTCAGGCTCAAAGAGGACATTTTCCCAATAGAAACCAGGGGTTTTGTGGCTTTCAGGGGGCGGGAAGGGGTTTTGGTGCCTCTTCCACCTCCTCAAATCTTTGAATGTCGCAATGAAGTCAGGGGGACCCAGGTGGATCTAGTGCCCGTAGGAGGTCGGCTACAGGATTTTACCCTGCCTGGGTCCAAATTACATCAGACTGGTGGGTGCTGGAGGTCATTTGAGAAGGTTATGCGTTGGAGTTTGAGGCTGGTAAAGGATTTGTTCGTACAGTCTCCGGCGAAGTGTGCCGCGGTGAGAGAGATGGTACAGAGACTACTCAACCTCAAAAGCAGTAGTACCGGTGCCTCCAGACCAATGCGGCTTCGGTCGGTACTCCATATACTTTGTAGTCTCGAAAAAGGAAGGGACTTTTCGGCCAATTTTAGATCTCAAGAGGGTAAATTGTTGCCTTTGCGTATCTCATTTTCGTATGGAAACCCTAAGGTCGGTCATTGTAGAAGTAAGAAAAGGGGAGTTTCTTACTTCCCTGGACCTGTCAAAAGTGTACCTACACATTCCTATATGGCAGGAACATCAGAAATTTCTCAGATTTGCAGTTCCTCTGGGTCATTCTCAATTCTGGGCCTTGCCGTTTGGGCTAGCTACAGCACCACGAACGTTCACCAAGGTGATGGTCGTAGCGGCAGCGTTGCGAAAGGAGGGCGTTCTCATACACCCTTATCTAGACGATTGGTTAATCAGAGCGAAGTTCAGAGCTGAGAGCGAATCGGCTACAAACAGAGCGATAACATTCTTACAGAGAGTCTCGGTTGGGTAGTCAATATGGCAAAGAGCAAGTTGGTTCTGTCACAACACCTAGAGTACTTGGGAGCTCGGTTCGATACAAACGTTGGGCGAATCTTTCTGCCGCAACAAGCGAATGGTTTGAGGAGGCTAGTCCGGCAATTTCTGAGCAGAACAGCTCCCACAGCGTGGCATTATCTGCAGTTGCTCGGGATCATAGCGGCCACTCTAGAGCTCGTCCCGTGGGCAAGAGCTCACATGAGACCATTGCAGAGGGCATTGCTCAGGCGTTGGTCGCATCAGAATGATTCTCTGTCACGAGGACTGCCTTGTCAGAGGGAGACGCGGCAGGCGCTTCAAGGGTGGTTACTTCCAGGGTGCCTAGAAAAGGGGATGCCTTTGAAGACGCCTTGTTGGTTACCTCTAACGACAGACACCAGCCTCTGGGGCTGGGGGCTCATTTTCAAGGACGGTTCACCCAGAGTCAGTGGACTGATCGAGAAAAGAGCTGGTCAATCAACAGGTTGGAATTAAGAGCGGTGATACTATCTCTGCAAGCCTTTCAAGTTTATCTTCACGGCAGTGCCATTTCGGGTGTTTTCCGACAACACAACCGCAGTAGCTTATATCAATCGGCAAGGTGGCACAAGCAGTGTTCAGATGGAAGCCGAGGCCAAACAGTTAGAGTGGGCTGAAGTAAATCTAATGGCCTTGTCGGCAGCACATGTAGCTGGAGCGGACAATGTGGAGGTCGACTTCTTGAGTCAAGTGAAGGTGGACCCAGGGGAGTGGGTCCTCCATCAAGAAGTGTTTGAGATGCTGGTGCGTCGTCGGGGGAACGCCAGTGATGGATCTCATAGAGACGTTCCAGTCGGCAAAGGTCGATCGCTTTTTCTGCAGGAGAAAGGATGTCGGAGGGCCTGGATGCTCTCATACAGGTTTGGCCGGAAGCGCAAATTCTGTACGTGTTTCCATCTTGGGTGTTAATCGGAAAGGTGGTGCAGCGCATTGAGCGTCACAGAGGTCAAGTGATGTTAATAGCGCCGGATTGGCCAAGGCAGCCTTTGTACGCAGATTTGATGAGGCTCTTGGTGGAGAAACCATGGTGCCTCCCTCATTGGACGATCTGTTGTCTCAGGGTCCACTGCACATGCCTCACGTGGATCGGTTCTCGCTTACGGCTTGGCTATTGAGAGGGCTAGGCTGAGGACGAAAGGCTATGCCACTTCAGTGATTAGCACTTTGTTGAAGACAAGGAAGAGATCTCTCTCTTTAGCATATGTTCGCATATGGTGGGTCTTTGAAGCATGGTGTGTTGACAGACGGTTTGAGGTGTTAAAGAGTGTCAATTCCGCAGGTGCTGGCTTTTTTGCAGGATGGTGTGGAGAAGGGCTTAGCAGCCGCGTCCTTGCGGGTGCAAGTAGTTGCATTGTCCTGTTATAGAGGAAAGATAGGGGGTGAAGCACTAGGAGGTCACCCAGATGTCAAATGGTTTTTAAGTGCGGTGTCTCTTTTGAGGCTGCCGTGTAGACAGGTAGTGCCAAAGTGGAATCTCCCATTCGTATTAGAAGCATTGGGGCGAGAGCCGTTGGAGCCTCTGTCAAGAGCATCCTTAAAGGATCTCACACTCAAGGTAGTGTTCCTGGTGGCTATTTGCTGGGCTAGAAGAATCTCCGAGTTACAGGCTTTGTCCTGTAAGAAGCCTTTTTTGTCCTTTTATGATACGAAGGTGGTTTTGAGGCCGGTGCTGTCTTCTTTGCCCAAAGTGGTTTCGGCATTTCACATGAATAAGGTGGTTTCTTTACCAGTGTTCACCGAATCTGCGGAGGGTTCCTCCGCTGACAAGTTACATCTCTTGGATGTCCGTAGGGCTTTGAAAAAAGTATGTCAGGAGGACAGCGGGTTTCCACAAATCAGGCTGTTCGTCCCGTTTGGAGGGCCGAAAAAGGGAGAAGCAGCATCAAAAGCTTCCATTGCCAGGTGGATTAAAGAAGCCATAGCTTCCGTGTATGTTTTAAAAGGGTAAGGCGGTACCGCAAGGTCTAAGAGCTCATTCGACTAGAGTGCAAGCGGCGTCTTGGGCTGAGTTCTGTTTAGTACCTGCTGTAGAAATTTGTAAGGCAGCTACCTGGTCATCATTAAATTCTTTTGTCAAGCATTACCGGTCTTGATGTTCAGGCGGAAAGGGATATGTGTTTTGGATCAGCGGTGCTTCAGGCTGGTCTAGCAGGTCCCTCCCATTGATGGTTTTTACTGCTCTATTACATCCCCAGAGGTTTGGGACTAAACTGGAGGGACGATAAGGAAGGTTAAATTAAATTAGACTTACCCGCTAATTGTTGTTCCTTGAGGAACTCCAGTCTAGTCCCGTATCCCTCCCTGGATTTTTCTGTGAGCTAGTGCCTGAAGCAAATGAGATATGACAGGTAAGAGGAAGAAGCTTCTAGGCATGGGGATTAGGTGTGGGTCGCTATCCTCCATAAAGGGGGAGGGCAGGCTTAAGTGTTTCTAACAAGGATTCGCACGTTATAAGGGGAGATCAGTGAGCGAGATAATTTCTCTTAAAAGGTATTAGTTCAGTTAGTTACAGTTTGTTCGTAGTGTGTTTACTACTTAATTGTTGCTCCGGTGAGTTTTCTTTGTCAATAGGTTACTGGAGTGAGGAGGCGGATCCTGGGAGGATATACCAGTGTCATCACAAAAGGATGACGTTTCTCAGTCTCCAAGCTGCTGGAGGAGGAGGAGCACAACCCAGAGGTTCGGGACTAGAATGGAGTTCCTCAAGGAACAATTAGAAGGTAAGTCTAATTTAACCAGTTATAATCAGACATATCCCATGAGAATTTTTTTTAATCCCCTCCCCTAAGGGAGGAGATAGACTTTCAGGTCTCTAGTAATCAGACCAATCTTGGATTTACTGACTGAAAACAGTTTTGCCAGCTGGGCTGAATCAAGAATTGGATTGGCGGAGTTTACTTTAAGGGTTTCAGGGAGGACTTTGATGATTTTTTTCTGGGTGGAGCTGGGTTTTTTTGCCATATAAGTGATCCCATTTGGTCTACAGCTTAGGTACACTAGCAACAAGCAAGGTTACTGGAGCGAGGCGTTCCTACAATGAAGGCTCATGCTTCTGTTTGAGAAAGGAATCCCTACAAAAACAAATGATTTTCCCTTGAGGCAAAGCTTTTCGGAATAACAGAGCTTGAAACACAGTTGTGTCGCGGTTTTGAGACAGATTTCTGGTATCACTGGTTTGTCATTGATCCTTACAATGGCGGTGTGCTGATTACACAAAGTTAGTCACCACCATTGAAGTGAGAGTGGAGTTGGTTCTGGTGTGACCACCGCGGATCAGATAAGTTTTCAAAGTGCTGTTAAGTGTGGTATGCTATGGTAGCGTTTCCATACGTTTTTTGGCAATTGTTTGCTTTATATAAATAATAAAATGGAAAGTTTGTCACGAGAGAGGTTGTTCCCTTTCAAAGCAAAACGGTCCAACAAAAGGTGAAATTAGACTTACCTGCTAATTGTTGTTCCTGGAGTGTAGACAGTCTAGTCCCGGACCTCTGGGTTCCCTATCTCATCCAGCAGCTTGGAGACTGAGAAACTCCTCCTTTTTATGATGTCACCGGTATATCTTCCCTGAATCCGCCTCCTGTCCTCAGTAACCTATTGACAAAGCAGACTCACCGGAGATACAAGTAAGCCTTTAACAGAATTACTAAACACTTAATCTTCAAAACACCAATCTTGGAAAAACCCCAATGGAACAGCTAACTAAGCTATTGTGACTTTAACTTAAGCAGGCCACTCCCTCCTCCACCCAAGAGGGAACAACCCTTAACCATACAGAAAAGAAGCGTTAAGACCCCCTTTGTCCTCACTTCCTTTGTTTGGTGTTTTTTCCCCCCCACAGTCAGATAATCTGATCTCCCCTGAAGTAATGCAAGACATTGGAAAGCAACAACGTCCTCTTACCTGTAAATGCTCTCTGGCTCTCAGGCCACGACATAGTGAAAAAACACACTGGGTGGGACACGGGACTAGACTGTCTACACTCCAGGAACAACAATTAGCAGGTAAGTCTAATTTCACCTTCCTGATCGTGCTAGCCAATCTAGTCCCGGACCTCTGGGTCAGTACCAGAGCAGTGAAAAGAGCTTCAAACATGGGAGGGACCTGGAAGACCAGCCTGCAGAACTGCCGACCCAAAACAGGTCTCTTCCGCCCTCTGTACCTCCAGGCGATAATGTTTCACAAAGGAATTCAATGAGGACCAAGTCACTGCCTTGCAAATCTCTGCCAGAGGAACCAAACGCACCTCTGCCCAGGAGGAAGCCTGCGCTTTAGTGGAATGTGCCCTAAGCCCTTCTGGCACAGTCTTCCCTTTCAAAATGTAAGCCGACGCAATAGCCTTTTTTATCCACCTAGCAATGGACCCTTTGGACGCCGATTCTCCCTTTCTCGGGCCCGCGAAAAGGACAAAGTCTGTCCGCCGCAGATATTTTTTCAGCACCCTACGGACATCTAGCAGATGCAACTTTCTCGAGCCCGACGCCCTAGGGTCCTGAGAAAACACCGGCAGAGAAATTTCCCGATTCACGTGAAACAGCGAAACCACTTTAGGAAGAAAGGCTGGTACAGTTCTTAAAACCACCTTCGACGCAAAGAACGACAGATAGGGCTCCCTGCAGGAAAGCGCTTGCAATTCCGAGACTCTTCTCGCCGAACAGATGGCAACCAAAAACACCACCTTGAGAGTAAGATCTTTGATCGATGCCCGAGACAACGGTTCGAAGGGCTCACGCTCCAAACGCGTCTAACACAAACGGCAGATGCCACTTAGGGATGACGGGACTAGCAGGAGGCCACACTAGCGATACCGCCCGTCACACTGACCTCCCCTGCACTTGCCCTCCTACTTTGCCTCTGTAACATGACAACGCCGCCACCTGCACCCGGAGCGACGCCGCAGCCAGCCCTTTATCTAAACCGTCCTGCAGAAAGTCCAAGATCTGAGGGATGGAGGACTTTAACACCTCACACTTCTTTTCCGCGCACCAGACTTCAAAAACCCTCCAGACACGCACGTATGCTAGCGAAGTGGACCTCTTCCTGGCCCTCAGAGTAGATACAACTGCCGCCGAATAGCCTCTAGATTTCAACCTCGCCCTTTCAAGAGCCAAGCTGTAAGAGAGAAACGATCTACATGAGGCATGAAGAGAGGCCCCTGCGACAGCAGATCCGGGCGAGGGGGAAGTCGCCAGGGCTTTGCCACCAACCACCTCACCAGATCCCCGTACAGGGTCTGCAAGGCCAGTCTGGGGCTATCAGAATTACCTGCCCTTTGAAGCTTTCGACTCGCTGCAGGACTCTTCCTATCAGGACCCACGGGGGAAACGCATACAATAGATGCCCTACCGGCCACTCCTGAATGAGAGCGTCTAATCCTGTCTCTTCTCCTGCTGAAAAAGCGGCTGGCCTTTGCCGAAGTGAAGATGGCCATGAGATCCATGACCGGTACGCCCCACCTGCGCACCACCATCTCGAAGACCTCTGGATGGAGAACCCATTCTCCTGGGTCCACTCACTCGACTGAGGGAAAAAAATAAAAATAAAATCGGCCTGCATATTGTCCACCCCTGCTATATGTGCTGCCGACAGATCCAGTAGATTCACTTCTGCCCAAGTGCACAGGGCTTCAGCCTGATTCTAGCACAGCGCTCCAGGTTCCTCCTTGCCTGTTGACATACGCTACCGCCGTGACGTTGTCGGAGAATACGCAAACTGCCTTGCCTGCGACTAACTTCTGAAAACTCTGCAGAGCTAGGGACACTGCCCTCAATTCTGGCCTGTTGATTGACCATGTCTTCTCTTGGGCGAACCAGCTCCCCTGAGCAAAGCTGCCCTAACAATGCGCTCCCCAGCCCAGAAGACTGGCGTATGTCATTAGCGACACCCAGTTGAGCGTCCAATGCCTTCCCGCTCTCCAATGACTCGGGATGCAACCACCACTGAAGGGACTGGCGGACCTCCGCCGGACAGCGCAACTTCCGAGACAATGGGTCCTGTTGGTGCGACCAGTGGCGGAGCAACGCTCTCTGCAACGGCCTCATGTGGGCTCTTGCCCACTGAACTGTCTCTATGAGGCTGCCATCGTGCCTAACACTTGAAGATAATGCCACACTGAGGGTGCCTTGCGCCGGAGAAACTGTTCTATTAACTTTCGAAGGGCCTGCGCTCGCTCCCCCGTTAGAAATATCTTTCCAACCCCCGTGTCGAAGCGAGCTCCCAGATATTCTAGATTCTGTGAGGGAACCAGCTGGCTCTTCGAAAGGTTGACTACCCAACCTAGCTCCTCCAGAAAAGACACTACGCGGGCAGTAGCTGTCTCGCTCTCGGACCGTGACTTTGCTCGGATCAGCCAATCGTCCAAATAAGGATGCACCAGGATTCCCTCCTTTCTGAGTGCCGCCGCCACCACCATGACCTTGGTAAAGGTGCACGGTGCCATTGCTAAGCCGAAAGGTAACGCTCGGAACTGAAAATGCCCGAAGGGGACTGCGAATCTGAGAAACTTGTAATGCTCCGGTCTTATTGGAATGTGGAGGTAGGCCTCTGACAGATCTAGAGAGGTAAGAAACTCCCCTCTTCGCACCGCCACTATAACCGACCGCAGCGTCTCCATATGGAAATGCGACACCCGAAGGCAACAATTTACTCCCTTGAGATCCAGTATCGGATGGACGCCTCCATCCTTTTTCGGCACCACGAAATAAATGGAGTATCGACCGGAACCGCGTTGGCTTGGCGGGATGGGCACTATCGCTTTGAGTTCTAGCAGCCTTCGGACTGTCTCCCGCAAAGCCTCGCACTTGGCGACCGACTCGCCGGGGGACTGCACGAAGGCCTCTCGCACTGGTCTCAAAAACTCCAGTGCATAACCCTCTCGAATGACCTCTAGAACCCACTGATCTGATGTTACTCGGACCCAGGCAGCATAAAACTCCCACTACCGGCAGCAAGGGTGCCCGGGTCCCCCTTATCTCATTGCTGCTTTTTGTTAGAGAAGGACGAGGAAGAGGAAGGGCCAAAACCCCGCCCCGCTCCTCAAAACTCTCGGAAGCCTTGGTTTCTATTAGGGAAATGACCTCTCTGACTTGCACTGAACCTCTGGAACCGAGAGTGGCGAAAATCACGTTGCTGACCCCTACTAGGCGTAAACGACCGGCTCGACTTGGGTTTGTCCTCTGGCAACTTACCACCTTTAGTTTCCCCTAAGTCCTTAACCAGCTTTTCCAAATCTTCCCCGAACAACAAGCGGCCTTCAAAAAGGAAGTTTACTCAATCGAGCCTTGGATGAACTATCTGCTGCCCAGTTGCACAGCCACAAGTACCGCCGTGCTGCCACAGCTGACGCCATGCTTTTTGACAGACCACGCATAAGATCATAATGAATGTCCGCTAAGTAGGCCACGCCAGACTCTAATTTAGCGGCTTTGCTAGAGTCTGGGCAATCCTGGCTAGTTTTTACCCGTTGCGACCAGCGAAGGCAGGCTCTAGCTACCCAAGCTCCGCAAATAGCTGCCTGAAGCGACAGGGCATTCACATCAATCACCTGATGTAACAATACATCCAGCTTTCTGTCCTGGGTGTCCTTAAGAGCCGCACTGCCTTCTACCGGAATGGTAGTCTTCTTGGTGACTGCCGACACGGCCGCATCAACTTTGGGCGACTTAAACACTTCCTTATCCTGATCCAATAAGGGATACAGATGACCCACAACTCTGGCCCCCCCTAAGGGGAGCTTCTGGCACGTTCCACTCTTCTTGAATAATTTCCCGAAACACCCTATGCACCGGGAATGCCCTTTGATTCCTCCTGAAAACCTGTAACAAGGGATCTTCTAGCAAATCATCTTCCGTTGTCCCTGGCGCCGGCATATTTAGGACCTTTAACGCCTCAGCTATCAGCGTTTGAAGCTCATCCCTTCGGAAGACTCGCACCACTCTAGACTGATCTTCCTTCTCAGAAAGCTCCCCTTCTTCCAGCTGTTCAACCTCCAAACTGTGGTTCTCTTCGTCGGACAATAGTCCGTCCGAGGCTACAGAAGTCTCCCCAGTTACACCCTCCGGACGGGATCTCTTAGCCCCTCGGGTAAGATCCTCGGTCTGTAAGGTCAGAGCGGCTCTCTTAAGCCCGCATGAGACCTCAGACCCTGCCTGCTGCTGAGCGCTACCAAACACAGTATGCTGCAGAAGCGTGACAAAATCCTGAGAAAAAATAGCTGCCAACTCCTTAGGGAACGTAGCCTGGGGGAGAGGAGTGTCCGGCGCTGACGATGGACCAGCCACTGGATCCACCTGAGGCTCCTCAGGCAGCAGTGCAACTGATCTCTCCTTCTCGGCCTCTGGCACTTCTCCTTTTCCGTTCCTGGACTGCTCCATCAATGCTGCCTCCCTCACACAGGACTTACACACATCTGAAGCAGAGCCTCTCTTCAAGCCACAAACTAGACAGAGTGGCCTAGAGGGCATGGTAAGCCAGGCTAAGTCACTTCCAGCCAAGGCAGGCTGCTGACCTGAAAAGTCCCCCCCAACAGCCTCCAAAGCACTACCAGCCTAGCAGAAACAAGCGTTGATCCTTCCTTTTTTTTTTTTTTTTTTTTAAACTGAACTGGAGCACAGAGAAAGGCTTCTGACTAAATCGCTTTTCAAAAAACTCTTAGAGGCTCCAGCAATCGCCTACAAGGTGAACTGACTGCACAAGCCAGCAGCCTTTACACACGGTCCCGCCACGCGGCTAGGCCCGCTGCTGGCGTCTTCGCACCAAAAACGCGTTTCACACACACTCAACTCCCAAAATTAGGTTGTCTTACCTCAAGCACTGCTAAAACAAGCACTCTGCACCCTGTTCCCAGAGTAGATTGTCGGCGGCTCCGGAGATCGCTCAAAATACAGACAGCCTCGTCACCGATTCACTCTCCACTGCTCAGAATGAAATTGAACGGGCCGAGCCAGCCAGCGCGCTAACAGACAGGCCTCTGTGCGGCGCTGGCTGGGCTCTCCTCCGGCTCTCACCCCCTCAATACGTGCAGCTATAGCACCGAATTAAATTAGCTGCCGATTCAGATTCCCCTTAGGACCCAGCCACTGTCCCTGCCAGAAGCAAAGGCAGCTGCGGGAGGGGGGGGGGGGGTGAAGAAGAAGTCTGCAGCTAACTTAAAGGCAAACTGCTTTCTCAAAGCTATCCCAAATTGTTATCTTTAATCCTACCTCCTATCTAAAACCAACTTAATTATTTCTCTAGTGAGCCCGGCCCTCCGGGCTCTATTCCATCCAGCTGCTTGGAGACTGAGGTAACTGAGGACAGGAGGCGGATTCAGGGAAGATATACCGGTGACATCATAAAAAGGAGGAGTTTCTCAGTCTCCAAGCTGCTGGATGAGATAGGGAACCCAGAGGTCTGGGACTAGACTGGCTAGCACGATCAGGAATTACCATTAAATTTCAGTAGTATAAAAAAATTTTGAATGGGATAGACTGGGTCATACTTTATGTTTGAACATTTTTGGTAGTTTGACCATTTAGTCTCATGTTTGTTTTAAGTTTATGTAATGACACCGCTACTGGCATAAAACCTAGCACAGCTAGAGGGAGCCCTCAGTTTTTTTGTAACAATGGAAGGTACCAAATCCTCCCAAGTAACCATTCAACGAGGACAACTACATAGAGTCTCTGCACAGTCTACTATATACAATCTCTACAAACACCAAGTAAAATTTCTCCTTCCAGATCTTCTTGCTAGACCAGTCTAGTGGGATGTACCAAAGCTACTCCATCCCAGGGTGGGAAGTGCAGTGCAGTGGAAGAACACCCGAGCCAAATCGCATGGGCATGTACTGAAGGGGAAAAAATGAATCCCCCTTCAGGTACCTTTGTTACAGGCTGAATCCATCTTGTGCTAACGCCTATAGCTCAGGCCTAAGAAAGAAAAGACAGCCTGCTCTGACCTTTTTACACTGAAACTGCAAAACTCAGCAAGATTGAGCAATGAAATGAGCTAATATCCTGTCCCAGAGAGCTGACGCAATGAGAGGCTCTGAAAACTACACAGCAAGTGAAAAGCTGTCACTTGGGCCTCTTGAATGAACAAAGGGGAACAGAACGAAGAACTTAATCTACAGGAAACAGAGTCAGCACACAGCGACAAGAACTGCCGTGAGAATGAGAAGACAGGATGCCCAAGGGAAAAAAAAAGGGTAGAGATTGGGAAGTAGATTTGCTTGAAATAACAGAGAATGAGAAAGGGGGGGGGGGGAAATCTATCAGCAATTTGAACCTAAAAATGAATATAAATATAGAGGAGAAATTCTAATAAGCAGACAGACGACATTAGCTGATCTCATTGGAGTGAGGCTGTCTCTGTCTCCAGGACCTTTTTACACTTAGTCAGGTGCTTTGCTTGTTATAGATGTATTGATGGTATGGATTGATATTAAAATTTGTACCTTATAAGTTAAAGCAAAGCTTGTGATGTTACAGACCTGGTAAGATAAAAAAAAAAAAAGAAGGTTCCATGCTTTTATGGTGGCACAAGCAATTTGTTTAAAGGTCCTGTATGTATGTTGGGGTGAACACAAACAGCCAAAAAAAAAAATATAGAAAATCCCCAAATAATCTTAGGGGAAGCCCAGAAAACCCCCCAACAGTACATCTAGCCAGTAGTGCTGTGTGAAGGTAGCCAAGGAGAACCAAGTAGCTGCCCTCCAATTGTCCAAAGGTAACACACTAGACGACTCCACCCAGGAAGGTGCCTGGGCCAGAGTCAAATGAGGCTTGAGGCCTGGGTAAATAGGCCTACCCCGCGCATCAGGTAGGCAGAGGCGATAGTGTCCTTGATCCAGTGACCAAGCATTGCTTTGGACGCCATTTGCCCCTTCCGGGGTCCGGCAAAAAGGACAAAGGTGATCGGAAAAACGAGAGGAATTTGTCACTTTCAAGTACCGCAAAAGTGCACAACGGACATCTACAAAACAGAAGCCCTTGTCTGGTCTGGTGCATTGGTCTGGCGAAAAGGCCAGCAAGAACAGCACCTGATTGATGTGAAAGGGAGGGAGCACCTTGGGCAAGAAGGGAATCGGGCAAAAGGTCACCCCTTTGGCCAAGAACATCAAGAAGAGGTCGAGGCAGGAGAGCACCTGCAATTCCAAAATCCACTGTACCTATGTGATAACTACCAAGATCACTGTTTTCAGGACAGATCCTTGACAGAAGCCTCCCTGAGCAGCTTGAAGAGTGGGCACATGAACTCTGAGAACAAGTGTCAAGTCCCATAACAGGACTATGAGGTGTACTGGTGGACAAAAGTTCTGAACCCCATGGAAAATGTGGCCCACATTCCGGTGTGCCATCAGCATGCGGGCCGCCACCAAACTTCAAAAACATGGAAGCACTGTAAATAGAGGATATCAAAACTATCAGACAACGGGATTCAATATATGAATATTCTCTGCCCCTACCAAGATAGTATGATCATCTCTCTCATGGTTATTGATGCTAAGTTACTTATGAAATCACTGAATCGCTCAAGGGAGCTTTTAGAGACTGTGAAATCATTAACACGATCCCCTAACATTGGAGGGGGAGGGGGGGGGGGGAGTACTATCACCATCAACCCATAAGTGCTAACTTGTTCATGTAGAAGTTGGCTAAGTTTACATACCTCTGCTGCACCAGCATGTGTACCAAACCCCTCTAACATCACACTATAGCAATCAATTCACCCAAATCAATTCAATACACCTGGATCATATAGTTACATCCATAAACACTACTACATCCCCAGGTGATCCATGTCCGGTCAGCTGGCTAAAAATATCTTGTGCAGAAATAGCACCGGCTATACTCAAAATAGTTCCTAAAACCTTAACGAAAACCATTTTAAACAATTCTGAAATATAACTCCTTGGACAAAATGAGTCCTAACTCATACCGACCAATATCAATCAAGCCTCCCTTATATAGCAAAAATTGAAAAGATAGTATCTAAGTGGTCATGAAGCTGTTTTTGGGCTAATACCCCACTGGGCCACCACCAGTACAATTCAAACCGTACCACTGGGTAAAGACTCTCCTCCTAGCCCTCTTTGATAAGCTGATTATGGGAACAAACTCCTAAAACAAGCCTTCATTCTGATATTCCTTGATACTGCTTCAGCAGCATTTGACTCGCTCAATCACAACATACTACTAGCTAGATTGAAGCAAATCGGAATTGGTGGTACTTCCCTATGCTGGTTTGAATCTTACTTGGAAAGCCGTACTCAACAGGTCAAAATTGGCCAAGCCACATCTAATACAGTCAGCAGCAAGGAATACCCCAAGGATCAGCACTCTCAGCTTTATTGTTCAATATCTATCTTCAGCTGACCTGTAATATCTCTCAGAAGCATAAAGTAAATTACCACATTTACATGGATGATGGAGAAATTTCACTACCATTCATTTCCTTTCCTAGAATCTTGCAAGACCAGTCCAGACAAGTGGGTTAAGTCCCCCTGCCAGCAGATGTTGGAGACAGAGTGTTGGGGTTTTTCTGGGCTTCCCCTAAGATTATTTGAGGATTTTCTATTTTTGTTTGGCTGCTTGTGTTCAACCCCAACATATATATACAGGACCCACTTTAAACAAATTGCTTGTGCCACCGTAAGAGCATGGAAACTTGATCAGCTAATGTCTGTCTGCCTGCCCATCAGAATTTCTCCTCTATATTTATATTCATTTTTAGGCTCAAATTGCTGATAGAGAATAAGAAAAGAGAGGAAATCTGCCTATTATTTCAAGCAAATCTGCTCCTTAATCTTTTACCCTCTGTTTTCCCTTGTGGCATCCTGTCTCTCCATTCTCATAGTAGTCCTCATCGCTGTGTGCTGGCTCTGTTTCCTGCAGATTAAGTTCTTTGTTTTGTTCCCCTTTGTTCATTCAAGGGGCCCAGGTGGTATTTTTTCACTAGCTGTGTAGCTTTCAGAGCCTCTCACTGTATCAGCTCTGGGTCAGGATATTAACTCATTTCATAGCACAATCTTGCCGATTCTGCAGTTTCAGTGTGAAAAGGGTCAGCAGGCTGTTTCTTTCTTAGGCCTGAGCTATAGACGTTAGCACAAGATGGATTCAACCTGTAACAAAGGTACCTGAAGGAGGGGGGATTCATTTTCCCCTTCAAGAGAAAGATACCAGAAGCTTGATTAAGTCAGCCCTGGTAGATATATAGCTGTACCCTTAGGGGGTCACCTTCAGTTTACTCTTACAAAGCAAAAGAAGAATTTTACTCCAGAGGAGATGATATGAGAAGAGAGTACCAGTGTGCCAATGCGCAACTATAAAACTGATTTGGAAACCAGAAACTATGTACAATGTACAATTAGAAAAGGTTCAGAGAAGAGCCACCAAAATGGTAAAGGTGATGGAAGGATACTCCTATGAAGAAAGGCTAAAAAGGTTCTTTAACCTGGAAAAAAAGAGACAGCTGAGGGGAGATATGATAGAGGTCTATAAATTAATGAACAGAGTGGAACGGGTAAACAGAGCGATTGTTTACGTTATCAGAATATAGAAAGACTAGGGGACATGCAATGAAACTACAGGGTAAACTATTTAAGACTAATAAAAGAAAATATTTTTTCACTCAACGTGTAATCAAACTCTGGAATTTGTTACCGGAGGGTGTAGTAAAGGCTGTTAGTGTAGCTGGGTTTAAAAAAGGTTTTGACAAGTGCCTAGAGGAAAGGTCCATAAACCATTATTAAGAAGGGACCCAGGATATCACTGCTTGACCCAATACAAACATTCTGGAACCTGTATCTTTTGGGGAAACTGCCAAGTACTTGTGACCTAGATTGGCCACTGTTGGAAAGAGGATACTGGGCTTGATGGACCTTGGTCTGACCCAGTATGGCATACGTACAAGCAGCCCTCATGGGGCTTGTTGGAAGCTGAACAGCCTAGTAGGAATGCTTGGCTCTGCGTGAAGACTGTCTGAAAGCACACAGCACAGGTGGATCCTGGACTGGTCTAGCAGGATTCTAGGAAAGGAAATTAAACGGTAAGTGAAATTTCTCCTTCAGAGTCATCCTGCTAGACCAGTCAAGACAAGTGGGCAGTACCCAAGCTACACCACCCCAGAGCAGGAAGATGCAGCCGCTGCCACCACACTGGCACTAAAGCGCACCGCATCTCAAGCTTGGAGATCGTAGCGATAGTGCCGAACAAATGTAGACCAGGTAGCCGTCCGACAAATGCCAAAGGGGGGGAAATGTGTGACCATTCCGCCCATGAGGTTGCTTGAGATTGCATGGAATGCGTCCGAAGTCCAGGAGGCACTGGCTTGCTCTGCAGTATATAGGCCAATTCAACGGTCTGGCGGAGCCAGCAGCAATGGTGGCCTTCGAAGTCGCAAGCCCCTTTCCAGGGCCAGCAAACAGGACAAAAAGGCGATCAGACTTGAGAAAGACATTTGTGACCCTCAAATAGCACCGTAGTACTCTGCGGAGATCGACAGGGCAGAGGCCCTTGTCGGGCCCAAAGCATTGCTCCTTGGCAAAACCTGGGAGTGAGACAGTCTGGTTCATGTGAAAAGCCATAAAGACCTTCGATAAAAAGGAAGGAATAACCCAAAGTGATACCCCTTTTGTAGAGAAAGAAAGAAAAAGGATCCTCCCCTTCTTTTCTAAACTACTTGAACGTGCGGTTTACCGCCATTGCTTTGACTTTTTCTCCTCTCATGCCCTCCTGGAACCTTTACAATCTGGCTTTCAGCCTTTACGTTCTACTGAAACAGCTCTTGCCAAAGTCTACTGTGATTTGTTCCTGGCAAAATTCAAGGACCTTTACTCAGTCCTCATACTTCTTGACCTCTCTGCTGCTTTTAACACTATTGATCACAATATTCTCCTTGATACCCTGTCCTTGCTTGGTTTTAAGGGTTCTGTACTATCCTGGTTCTCCTCTTCTCTCTCCCATCGCTCTTTCAGTGTTAGTTCTGGTGGCTCCTCCTCTGCTGCTATCCCGCTTTCAGTTGGTGCACCCCAAAGATCTGTCTTGGATCCTTTTCTCTCTCTATATCCAGTCCCTTGGTGTGCTCATCTCTTCCCATGGCTTTCAGTACCATCTTCATGCTGATGACTCCCAGATCTACCTCTCTACATCTGAAATCTCTCTGGCAATCCAGACCTGGATCTCTGCCTGCCTTTCTGACATTGCTGCTTGGATGTCTCACCACTGCTTGAAATTGAACATGGCCAAATCTGAGCTTCTTATTTTTCCCCCTCTAAAACCTCCTCTACTCTTCCTCCTTTCTAAGTCTCTGTGGATAACTTTCTACTCCTCCCTGTTTCCTCTACACACAACCTTGGGGTCGTGTTTGACTCCTCTCTCTTCTCCACACACATCCATCTGATAGAGAAAGAAATGGCAAGTTTTTAACATCCACTAATTCCTTTCTAAACACACTACTAAGACACTTATCCACTCCTTAATTTCCTCCCATCTTGACTATTAACAACCTACTCCTTGCCGGTCTCCTGCTGAATCATCTCACTCCCCCTTCAGTCTGTTTTACACACTGCTGCGCAGCTAATCTTCTGTCAGCCTCGTCATGCTCATATTACTGGCTTCCTATCCGTTTCTGCATCTAGTTCAAACTTCTCCTGCTATCCTATAGGTGCATTCACTCTGCAGCTCCTCCCTAACTTTACTCTTCTCTCCCTTCACCCCTCCTCGGGAACTCGACTCTTCTAGCAAAATCACTTCTATCCGTGCCCTTCTCTTCTATTGCTAACTCCAGACTTCACTCCTTTCACCTTGCTGCTCCTTATGCCTGGAACAACCTACCCGAGTCTGTACGTCAGGCGCCTTCTCTGGCCCTTTTCATATCCAGGCTGAAAACTCACCTCTTCACTGCCGCTTTCAGATCTTGACTCGCCTGATCTCCTTTGTGTTACCTTACCATTTCCCCTAGATGTATCCCATGTCTACAGCTGTTGTCTGTCTTGACTAGATTGTAAGCTCTAATGAGCAAAGACTGCCTCTTACATGTCTGTGCAGAACTGCGTACATCTTGTAGCGCTATACAAATACTCAGTAATAGTAGTAGTGGCGGCAAGAGAGAGCTTTCAGTTCAGAGACTCTCCTAGCCAAGGTGATGGCCACGAGGAATGCTGTCTTGAGGGACAAGTCCTGGAGGTTGATCCACTTGAGCAGCTCAAATGGTAGCCACATGAGACTCTTAAGCACTAAGGAGAGGTCCCAGGGAGGGACCACCAGGCAGATGAGAGGACGAAGCACACGCACGCCCCGGAGAAACCTGCTGACATCCGAGTGGGATGCAATGGAGCAGCCTGTGATGGATTCACGGAAACACATGAGTGTGGAGACCTAAATCCGGAAAGAGCCGAGGGCCAGCCCCTTATCTTCTTTAATAATTATACATATGCCATACAATTAACTTCTAACAAGAATGTTTCACGGAAGATGGTTTTAATACTTTTAATGACTGACTATCACTATGAATTGTCAATACTAAATAAGGTTTTTTATACACTGATGAGGTTCTTATGCTGTCTTTACATGTTTTAATATTTTATTAGCTTGTACATACTGGCTATATTCCCATTCCTCTCAGTGTCCTGGTTTTAATGCACCACCATGGCTTTTATATAAATTTTAGTTTATGTGACAATGTATAATTTGTTGATTTTTTTTTTTTTTTTTAATTTTTATTTATGCAAGTTATCATATATTACAAGAAACACTTGTATACAGAACACAATCCATCCTCCAGATTATAATTATAATAGGCAAAATTACTTAATAAAAATAAACATACAGAAGGATTTATCAAATAGACCTCAACGTGGGCAAGGTGGACCACAAACACAGGATAAATTATAAGCCTATAGCAGTTAAGGAAAAGGAGCAAACTCAAGGGCGGTGATTATATCTATTCGCACTAACTCTCTATCACAAGAGAGCTACTCACAGGAGGAGGTGGAGATGACTCCTGTACTAAAGCTAGCCTAGAAGACACAAAACTAGCCAGCTGGGAGGGTTCAAAGAAAAGGAAACTATGCCCGCCTAGTTTCCTTTTCTTTGATCTTATTTTTTTATATATATACCACACACATTTGTGTGTTTTAACTTATTTAGTTCTTACCATTTGTTTTATTTTGAGGCTTGTACCCCCTGAGGAAGACTGAGATGGGCGAAACGCATTGGGGTTAATAAAGTCTGTTTACCGCCTTTACTGCATCTGCTCTGTTTGTTTCTCCTTATTAAACCCCTCCTGAAGGCAGCCAGGATAGGCGGGATCTGCACCCGCCAAGGCGAGAGGCCCTTTCGAGAGCACCAGGTTTAAAAAGGTGCCAGAACCTTGTGTACGCCAAGGAGGTGGAGGGTCACCTTGCCTTTAAGAGGGTAGCCACCACCTGTCACACGTAACCCTTGCGACTTAGGCGGCATCTCTCAAGAGGAGGGCCATAAGCAAGTAGGCATCAACAACATCAGGATTTGTCTCATTGGTATTTAGTTACCATGGATGTACAAGCATTGTACACAAACATTAATCAAAGTGAAGCATTGCAGATGGCTGAATTGATCCCTTTGGTTTTACCAGATCGTTTGCCAAAAGAGTTCATTCTGGAATTGTTGTCCTTGGTATTGACTGAGAATTATTTTCGTTTTGGGGACACTTTCTACTTACAAGTATATGGGATAGCTATGGGTGCAACTGTAGCCCCTTCCATAGCTACATTTTACATGCATCAATTTGAAACTCGCTTTGTGTATCCCTCAGAATGGTTCCCCAATATACGGATGTGGACACGTTTTCTCGATGATATCTTCTTTTTATGGACGGGGTCTGAGGATCACTTGCAACAGTTTTTTGTTTGGATCAATACTCTGTCTGCAGACCTACAATTTACTCCTAAATACGATCGAACATCTATAGAATTCTTGGATTTGAAACTTATTAAAAGTGGAGGTGGGATTACCACCACGCTGTTCAGAAAACCGGTTCAGCGTAATACGCTCCTTCACTACAGTAGTCATCACCCGGCAGCATTTCGTCGGGGTTTACCAGTGGGCCAGTTTATTCGGCTACGTCGTCTCTGTTCCACCATTGGAGAGTTTCGCTGTCAAGCGATGGATTTAAAGAAACGTCTTTTTGCCCGGGGTTATCCGGCTACGGTGATTAAGAGAGCTTATTTGAGGGCTATGTATACTCATCCTGATTGGTGGGATTCGATACCGTCTACACAGATTAATGAACCCCGATCCCAAGAATCAGATCGTTTTGTTGGAGTGATACCGTTCATGCCTCATGCCACTGAGGTAGCAGCGATCTTAAAGAAGCATTGGCATATTCTGTCTTTACATCAGAGGTTTGACATACCACTTATGTTGGCGTATAAAAGGGGTCGCACAGTAGCTGATTAGGTGGTTCATAATGTCAGTGAACCACCATCAGCTTTAACTGTTGGACATTCCCCATGTCAGGATTGTGACTTCTGTTCAATGACATTGGGAGGGGCCTACTGGGAAAATCCTTTAAACACACAGGAAGATCTACAGTAGGTTTAATACTACTTGTAGTACTACTTATGTTGTCTATATTTTGATCTGTCCATGTCCCAAGTTTTATATTGGGAAGACTATTCGCAGTATAAAACAGCGACTGCAGGAACATCGTTCAAGGATCAACAGATTGGTTTTGACAGCACCCGTGGTACAGCATTGCCATGAACTTCAACACAGTTTTCAGGACTTACATTGGCGGATCTTGGATCACGTCCCGGCTAAACTTCGGGGTGGTGATCGAGGAGCACGCCTCATTTACAGGGAACAATTTTGGATTTATCATCTTAATTCGATTACACCACATGGACTAAACTCGTCTATTGATTGGTGGTTGTTGCTTTAAATCTGTGGGTTCTCCCCTATAAGGAGCTCGTGATCAAGATTGGCCTACCTTTTGATGATGTCATTATTTGACGCCCATTAAATATCAGTCGGGTTGGGAGTTTCTTCACATTGCAAAGTGAATTTGAAGAAGGGCTGTGAGGTTCAGGAGCCCGAAACACAACGTTGGGTCATTATAAGCAGTTTGCCAACTGGTTGCAATTTCTACGAAGAACGATTGATGTCAGTGGTCCTCCAATATACCTTGATGGGTTGCACTGTCGGGTGACCGTTGGATACTTCGTGAGTCATCCGTTTAAAGATAAGTGTACCAAGTGAATGGAGGCTGTTTTCATCCTTTTGGGGAGATGGACTTGAGGCCGAGTTTGTACCCTATCATGATTTTGATATCTTTTTAGGGTGGGTGAGGGTCGTGCTCCCTCTTTTTACATAAAGAAAAAAAGGAACATTATTGCTACGGGAGGGTGTGCACCCTCATGGCAACAGTTCCGACAAAAATTTGAAAATACACACACACACATTTTTTTTGGTTTGGGGTTATAGATAATTGAATGTGTGCGATTGGGTTTTGAGTATTTTAGTAATAAGCAAGTAGGGAGCAGGGTTGTCCATCGCGATTGGTCCCTGCCGCAGGGGAGCCAGGTGGGACCCAAAAGCCAGAGGAGATGTCTGAAGCAGACGGACTAGGTCAGCATACTATGGCCGCCAAGGCCAGTCAGGTGCTACAAGGATAACCATGCCTGGATGAGACTATGTGCCAGAGAACTCCCAATCATTGCCCAAAGGAGGGAAGAGATACAGAGTCATGGCAGGCCACAGTTGAATTAATGCATCCAGGCCCTGGGACCCATGCTCCTTCCTCTGACTGAACAATGCAGATGATATCTTTGCATTTGCTGCCGACGCCATCAGAGCCAAGCTGGGTTGCCCCCAGGGGCAAGCTCCCATTCACTGGGATCAGAAAGTGATGGCTGAGGAAGTCTGCCTGTATATTGTCGACCCCTGCGATGTGTTGGGCTGACAGAGCCTATAGATGGCGTTCCGCCCAGGGGGACAGCAAGGCCATTTTCCTGGCCACTCCCAAACACTTTGTTCAGCCTTTTCGGTTCAGATAGGCCACTGCCGTAGGATTGTCAGAAAGGACCCTGATCGCTTGGGAGCGAAGATGAGGCAGAAAATGTAGAAGAGCCGCGGACCACCCAGACTTCCAGGCAGTTGATCATCCAGCTGGCCTCTTTGGGGGTCCAGGACCCCCGAGTCATGCAATGAACTCCCCAGCCTGGCGTCTGTGGTCACCAGAACCCAATGAGGGGTCTCCAAGGGGATGCCCCGGAGCAGATGATATGGGGGGGGGGGGGGAGGGAAAGAGAGCCACCAGAGAAGACTGCTTTGCATCAACCATAGTCCTCTCACGCTGGTCCCCAGTTTCAGAGAAGTGACCACTGGAGGCCCCACATGTGCGCACAGGCACGAGGGGGCGACCTCTATAGTGGCTGCCATCAAGCCGAGGATCTGAAGATAGCCCCCCAAGTGTGGGACTGATTTGCCAAAGAAACGTCTGTAGCTGTGGTCGTGAGCTTGCAGAAATACTCCTGCATCAGAAAAACCTTGCCCTGTCTGGTATCGAAGCGGGCCCTGAGAAAGTCCAGTGATTGTGACGGGTGCAGGCAACTCTTGGAATAACTGACTACCCATCCGAGGCTTTCCAGAGAGACCACCATTCAGGCCTCTGGCAAGGAATTTGCACAGGTGAGCCAGTCGTCTAGATACAGGTGGACCCAAATGCCTTGTTTCCATAGAAATGCTGCAGTCACAAACAAATCTTGGAGGTGGTGCATGGAGCAGATGCTAGTCCGAACGGCAGCACACAGAACTTAAAGTGCTGCCCAAGGATGGCAAAACACAGGAAACACTGCTGATCCTTGCGGACGGGTATGTGGAAGTACACTTCTGCCAAGTCAAGAGGAGAGGAACTCTCCTTTCTAGACCGTTTGAATAACACACCTTAGCATTCCCATGCGGAACAGAGGCACCCAAAGGGCCCGATTGACTGCCTTGAGATCCAGAATAGATAGAAATGACCCATCTTTCTTGGATACCACAAAGTAGATGGAGTAGCGACCGGAATCCCTCTTGGAAGGAGAGACCAGCCGAATGGCTCTTAACTGCAGAAGATGCTGAAGGCGGCCTTCTTTTGAGGTGAGCTGCAAGGTGATACGAGGAAGGTATCTCGGATGGGTCCGAGACAAAATAAGAGTACATAGCCATGATGGACAATGTTGAGGACCCAGTGATGGAGGTTATGTTGGCTCACTCTCATAAGAGCTTCAGCTGTCCTCCCACCAGCGGCTGTGGCGTTGTCCTGGAGGGGCTCCCGGTCCTGTCGGCGTGCAGAATGGGAGGCGCTGGAGAACTTAGAGGGGGCTGAATGGGCCTCTTTTCCCTTCCTAATGCCACAAAAGGCCTGGGACTGCTGTCCTGCATGCCATGATGAGGCTGCCGCAAACGACTTGCTGGGCCGGTAGCACCGGGAGTCGCAGAACCTAGACCATGAGATGGACAATGGATACTGCCGACCTGAGTGTCGAGAAGCTGACCGAGGCTTGACCTCCCCTGTACAATCTGGCCAAGGCAGTGAGCTCACCAACTGGAGAGACTGGCATTGGTGGCAAGAAGCACCTAGGCTGGCATTTCGAGGGGCATACCCCTCAATATGTTGTCAGGGGGAGGCCCACAGCGGAGGCTGTGTTGTTACAAGAGGTGACTTGATAATCCTGCAAGCGCAGCAGCCAGCAAGGCCCACTGTAGAGGATGCATGTGTGCTTGTGCCCAGGGCACCAGCTCCAGGTTTGCGGCTATAGCTCCCAAAAGCTGAATGTTAGCCCCAAGCTGTGGGAGTGGAGTTCCCAGAAAAGTACCAATGTGGGCTGCGGAACTTGGCCCAGCACGCCTCATAATGAAGAGTTTGCCTATATGGGTGTCGAAACAAGCTTCGGAAAGTCCAGTTTCTGAGACACTGTCAGGCAGCTCTTGCTACTGTTGATAACCCAGCTGAGCCACTTAAGGAGTTTGATCATTCAACAGTGCATAAATGACTTTTCACAGAGACTTGGCCTGGATAAGCCAACCGTCCGGGTAGCAGTGTACGCAGACACCCTCGCGCCTGAGTCCCGCTGCAACTACTACCATCACCTTGGAGAACACCTGAGGGGCAGTGGCTAGGCCGAAGGGCATGGCACAAAACTGGTAGTGAGAGCCCAAGACTGCAAACCAGAGAAAGTGCTGCTGGTCCACTCAGATAGGAATGTGAACAGAGGCCTCCACCAAATCCAAGGGAGGTGAGGAATTAGCCCTTCCAAACCACCTGGATAATAGACCACAACGTTTCCATGTGACACTTTCAAGCTGCATTGACCCCCTTGAGCGCACTCTAAAATATATCCTTGTCTGATAACAATGAGCACCCAGCGATCTGTCAGATAGGTCCATTACCAATAAAATTGTCAGCATCTGCTTTGAAAGGACTGGGACTGGGATCCAGTTCCGGAAGAGGAGGTGGTCTGCTTGTTCGGTTGACAGACAAGTATTGCGGAACGTCGGTCGCAAAGATGACGCCCCCGATGACAAAAAAAAAAAAAAAAAGAAGAGCGCTTGGAGGAACCTTGGGTTTATGCTCCGGAAGCCACTGGGGCTCGACTTCACTGAGGTCATCGATCAACCTTCCCAAGTCCTCGCCAAATAGGAGCCCATCCCTAAAGAGCAATTTGGCTAAGCACCCCTTAGGTGAGACATCCAAACAATTTCTGAGCCACAGCCCCCAGCGAGCCACTGGTTGTTGCCACGACTCCCCATGTGGAAAGGTGTAAGAGGTCATAAAAAGCATCTGCCAAGAAGATCGCCAGAGATTCAAGGCGGGCTGAATACTCATCCTCAGGAAGGAACTGAACCCAGCGGAGGAGAGCACGTGCACCAAGGCCGCCCCACATCATTTGTGGGAACCACCCACATGGGCTATTGGAGGAGCAGCGGAAGATGGGCCCGGCCAAGAGGGAACATGGCCTTAACTCCTTTTCTATAGCCCTCAGGTATGTTTTAGAAGATGAGCAAAAACTCGAACCCCGCGGTGTCCAACAGCCACTGAGGCTTGAAATACTTGCGACTGCCATGGCTGGGAGCTCTGCAACTGTGGAAACAGAGGGAGAGCAGACTCCTCACTGGCCACAGGAGCCAGTCCAATAGTAAAACACGGCATCGCAGAAAGAGCAGTTCACATCTTGGGCAAAGATGCACTGATAATCCCCAGCTTGGAAGGTGGCAACGAAGCCTCAACTGCATTGGGAGCCAGAACTGCTAACAAGGACGCTGAAGTGGCAGAAGTCTCCCCTGGATCAGCTGCGCGACGCATAGACTATCAACAAGGAAACGTCGACGCTTACCACAGTCAAGGCACCTGGGCAACGAGATAGGCATTGATTCTAATGCAACACCAAGTTACACTGGCTCTTGTAGCCAGGCGCTCAGCCAAGGAGGAAGAGAGAGAACCACCAGAGGGGTATACTCCCTGGGTCTCAGATGGGTAAACTGCACAGGCCAGGGACTTTGGGTGGGAAAGGCAGGCTTGCAGCAAAATACTCAGTTAGGTGCTGTGGTCCCTTTTTGCCACCAGTGATGTTTAGGCAGCGATCCTCTGTAGTTGCCCACAGCCTTCCCCCAAAGTCCGGTGGTGGAAGTCTGGAGAGGTAGGCCCAGAGGTCAGCCATGTGCAAAGCAGCAAGGCCTACAGGGACTCCATTTTTCTTTCTAAAAATAATAAAAATAGTAAGGGAAAAAGAAAATAAAAAGGAATAGATTAAGGACCTTTCAGGAGGATCCTCATGACCCTAAAGCACCATCAGGCTATACTGGCTTTCATAGCCAGGAGCTTTCCCAGGAGGAAGAGAGAGAACCACCAGAGTGGTATCTTGTATACACCCTGAGGTCTCAGATGGTCAAGCTGCACTTAAACTAGTCTCAAACTGGCCAAGAGCTGTAGGCCTTAAGGAGCAGGAAAAAGAACCACCATCGCTGGAGACAGAGTTCCTTCTAGCTGTGCTAGGTTTTATGCCAGTAGTGATGTTACAGCATAGTTTTGCTTTCTTTTCTGCCTCCCATCATCTGCTGGCAGGGGAGATAACCCACTAGTCTGGACTGGTCTAGCAGGAATTTCTGGGGAAAAAAAATACGTTTTAGTATAAGGAAGTGCAGAATGGAAGAAGTGACAAGGTTACAATTCAAGAGTGAAGGGCATTGAAAGAGCTGGGTATAAAAGGGTCCCCGTACTGAACAGCAGGGGATGTTACAGGGCAGGATTAAGTTACAGTAGCTGAAGCTCGGCATTTCATACCCTATGCAGTTAACAGACCAAAATTCTGAACGATGATCTGAAAAACTCAGCTTACTTCATTTCTTATCTCCTCCAACGTGTTGCTGGGTTTGTCTTCTGGTTCTTCCACGTTGCCTGTCCCCTAAAAAATACAAAGCACCAGGAAAAACTTGGTTATAGTACTAAACTATATTTTCTTCATACAACAGCTGGAAACATTTTACTGCTAACTTCTAGAACACCCAAGGACATCCATAGAATCAGAAAAATACAATGCTTGCATCACTCTAATAGTCAGTCTGTCTATCTCATTCCATACACTCAGATGTGTTACCGGCACTGGTCAAAGTTCAGTCTCTTTACATAAACAAATGTATCAGTAAACCCGCAGGGAACCCTGTTCTGCAATGGAAGATAGAAAGTGTCCATGTGCAATGTTGCAGTATCCTACCTCCAAGCCCAGGATGCTCTCCTGCTGAAGGCTCCTTCTGTAGTATGTCACCAGGAGCGCTTCGTCCTTCCGAGGGGCATTGGGATTTTCCACAAAGCTGTTCCCAGAGGGGTCATCTATAATCTAGTTGAGGGAAAAAGGGGGGGGGGGGGGTCAGGTGGCACAGGTATAAAATTACCCACAGAGAAACATTCTCCACTTTAAACAAAAATGGGTGGAAAACCCTGTTTTCTTCCTGTAGGCCCAAAACTTGCTCTTCATTGAGCCCCCTCAGCTAGATCCCTACATCCCTTGAAGCAGAGAACAATGTCATGCAGTTGATAAATCTATTTTTTTTTTGCCTAAAATACACAAGCAATTACAACATCCTTCCAGGATACCAATTATATCTACTATGGGTTTGATTCTTATCAAGCTAAACAAATTAGCTCCTACATTCAGGATACTTTTCTATTGAAGCTTTTAACAAAATTTCACAGCTGTGGAAAAGGTTTCTTTTCTTGCATCATTGATGCGATGGCCTTATGTATGAATATATCACAACCTGGAGCTTTGGATGCGATAGTTGAAGCACTACGAATAAATTTCCATTATTCTTGGAATTCATCTGGGTTACTACTGGAGTTTGCAGCACTTGTTTAGACAAAGAATTATTTCTGATTTGAATCATTCTATGAACAGTTGTGTGGCGTGGCTATGGGCGCTACTCCTGCCCCTTCGGTTACATCTTTATATGTGGCTAGGTTTGAATAACGTTATCTTTAAGTTCCAACTATTTTTGAAAAGTTTTACTGTAGAAAAGATTTTTGGACAACATTCTGATGCTCTGGTTTGGGACACAGCAGGAGCTACATTCTCTCGAGATGTATTAACACCCTGGATCCCCATTTGCAATTTACTGTGAGATTTGACCCCATTCAGATTGGGTCTCTGGATGTTATGATTTTGAACGAAATGGATTCTTTTCAAACTACCTTTATCGTATGTCTATGGATCATAGTTTCCATTTACACTTAGGTAAACTCTCTTTAAGCTTCATTGGATGAAAATTACGTATTAGTCAATTTTTACAGCTGTGTCGAGTCTGCTCAAGGGAAGCGATTTTAAAGGTTCAATCTGTGTCACCGAAAGAACACTTTACACCTAGAGTATATCCTATGACAGCCATTCAACGTGCCTATAAATGAGTCAAATTTGCTAATTGTGATTGTTTACTTGATTACAAGCAAACAGATGTTGGACATATAGTCCAGAGGTTCTCAATTCCAGTCCTGGAGGGCCAAATACCATTCAGGTTTTCAGGCTGCCCCTAATGAATATGCATGAGATACATTTGAATACAGTGGGGGCAGTGCATGCAAATACATCTCATACATATTTTTTAGGGACAGCCTGAAAACCTGGTGTTTGGCTCTCCAGGACTGGAGTTGGAAACCTCTGATATAGTCTGTACTTTACATATTCTCAGCTTCCGAGGAAGATTACTAGAATTATTAGCTCCCACTGGCACATTCTGTCTTGACATGATACATCTTTAGAGAGCCCCGTCTATTTGCATTTTTCAGAGGGAGAAATATAGGGGAGAATGCTTCAGGTTTTCTTTGCCGAGGAAAATACTGAGAAGTGTCATTCATGCTGTGGCTGCTGCTAATAAGTATTCAAGAAGTATGGTATTGTCAATCAAAATATTTCTTTTCCGCGCCAGATCTTATTCCGACTGCGATTCTACATATGTCCTCTATTTGATTGTTTGTCCTTGCTCTCCGATTTATATTGGGAGAACTAGATGCAAGATTAAATTGTCTGAACGAACATAAAAAGTAAAATTTCTACACAGACGTTGACAGCTCCTTTGGTCAAAACACTGGATCTCTGCTAATCATGGAATCGAGGACATGCACTGATAGTGTTGAGAAGACCTGGCATGGAGGTGATTTGGATTACCTCCTGAATTTTTTAAGAGTAAGAATGGATACACTGAATGGACAGCATCAGCCCGAATGGCTTAAACTCGGAGATTGAGTGGATGACGCTGTGAGTGGATCTGCTCCGACTAGCTTCTATGTAAACATCATGGTGCTATGAGAGCTTATTGGCTGCTTTGTTTAGTTGAATAAAAAAGCTCCAGCTGTTTGAAAATTAACAAAGCTGGACTTGGCTGGGTTTGTCAAGTTGAAGATGAGCGACTGACTGTTGATGAGCCTTGGAAGAGAGGGAGCTCCATGGTGGGAAGAATATATCACATGCAAACTAATATACAGTGTGTAGTGTAACTTTAGACTAGATCTAGTCTAAGTTCTTGTTCAAATCCAGCTGTGCATAGTTTTCAACTGTTTTATGTAACTAATCCTGTACTGTTTTCTGTACAAATTTTAGATGTTGTTAAATGTAAACCGCATTTGATCTATTGGAAAAAGCGGTACGGAAATTCTAATAAATAAGGTGAAATTAGACTTACCTGCTAAATGTTGTTCCTTAAGGAACTCTAGTCCAGTCCCGGAATCTCTGGGTTTAGCACCTCCTCCAGCAGCTTTGGAGACTGAAACACGTCATCACTGTGATGACACTGGTATAAGTAGGCAAGGACCGCCTCTCCACTCCAGTACCTATTGACAAAGCAGACTCAGCAGAGCAACAAAATGAGAATTAGACTTACCTGCTAATCGTTGTTCCTTAAGGAACTCTAGTCCAGTCCCGGAACCATAGAGTTGTGAACCTCCACCAGCAGCTTTGGAGACTGAAAGATGTCATCGCTTTGATGTCACTGGTATAACTTGGCTAGCCCCGCCCCTCTTCCACCAGTACCTATTGACAAAGCAGACTAAGCAGACCAAACAAATAAGCAGGAACAAGAAAATTATGAACATCTCAAACAGGTCAAAATGTAAGAAAACATGGAAAAAAGAAAACTACAGACTCTGGACGCCTGCCCACTGGCACCCCCGAGCCCACCCGGTCCTGCTGCTAAAGAAAGACCTCACTGCTACTCCGTCGTGCCCCCTCCTTACAAAGAAATCGTCTGTGAACTTCTTCCGCGTTTCGCTCTTATCTTTCTGAAATACTCTTCAGGCTATGTAGAGCTAAATACTCTGGGAGGGGTCCGGGACTGGACTAGAGTTCCTTAAGGAACAACAATTAGCAGGTAAGTCTAATTCTCATTTCCTTCTCGTCCCTCTAGTCCAGTCCCGGAACCATAGAGGATGTAACAGAGCAGTTAAAATCAACGGGAGGGACCCACAAGCCCAGCCTGAAGAACCGCGGAACCAAAACGCACATCCTCCTGCGCCTGCACATCCAGCCGATAGTGCCTCGCAAACGAATGCAACGAGGACCAAGTTGCCGCCTTACAAATATCCTCCACCGGCACTAAAACTGAAATCTGCCCAAGACGCCACCTGAGCCCTGGTCGAGTGCGCACGCAGACCTACCGGAACTACCTTACCCTTCAACAGATAGGCCGAAGCAATAGCCTCCTTTAACCACCTAGAAATCGAAGACTTCGCCACCGCTTCACCCTTCCGTGGCCCCCCGAAAGACTCCGTCCTACGGAGATACTTCTTAAGTACGCGCCGAACATCCAAACGATGCAAACGCCTGCCCGACCGAGACTTTTGCTCCAGAGAAAAAACCAGGAGTGACACCACTTGGTTAACGTGAAAACCCGACACCACCTTAGGCAAAAAGGCCGGGACCGTGCGTAGAACCACTTTGTGAGCGAAGGACAAAAACGGTTCTCTACAAGACAGCGCCTGCAACTCCGAAATCCTCCTAGCGGAGCAAATAGCCACTAGAAAAACACAGTCTTCAACGTCAAGTCCTTGAGAGGCTTCACCTAATGGCTCGAACGGCGCCCCAATCAACGCCTCCAACACCACATTGAGATCCCACGGAGGAATGGAAGGACGTCTCGGCGGCCACAGAAGCAGCACCGCTCGCAAAAACCGCCGAATATCACTGTGTGCACCTACCAACTGCCCCTGAATCCTCCCCCGGAAACAGGAGATAGCCGCCAACTGCACCCGTAAGGAGCTAGCCGACAGCCCTTTCTCCAAACCATCCTGCAAAAAAGACAGAACCTGTGGCACCGAAGCCCTCAAGGGCTGAAGAGCGCGCTCCTGGCACCACGCTTCAAACACCTGCCAAACCCGGGTGTACGCCAGCAACATGGAACGCCTCTGCGCTTTTAATAAGGTGGAAATAACCGCCGGCGAGTACCCCTTTGACCTCAGCCGAGCCCTCTCAAGAGCCATGCCGTAAGTGAGAATCGACCCACCTGCGGCATGCGCAACGGCCCCTGCATTAAGAGATCCCTTCGAACCGGGAGCCTCCAAGGTCTGTCGATTATTAGCCGAATCAGATCCGCATACCACAGCCGCCTGGGCCAATCGGGCGCTATCAGAACGACTACACCCCTGTGACGTTCGATGCATTGAACCACCTTTCCTATGAGAGCCCAAGGGGGAAACACATACAGAAGACCTTCCACCGGCCACTGCCGTGCCAAAGCATCGAGACCCTTCGACATTCGCTCCCTGCGCCTGCTGAAGAACCTTTCCACCTGCGGACTCGAAGCTGGCCATGAGATCCATCACCGGAGTTCCCCAGTGCTGCACTATCATCGCAAAGACCTCCGGGTGAAGACTCCACTCTCCCGGATCCACTCTGCGACGGCTCAGAAAATCTGCTGCGACATTCTCCACTCCGGCCACGTGCTGCGCCGACAATGCCACCAAGTGGCGCTCGGCCCAACGCAACAGCTGACCGGCCTCTTCCTCCAGCGATGCACTCCCCGTGCCTCCCTGGCGATTGATATACGCTACCGTCGCCGCATTGTCGGAAAGCACCCGTACCGCCACGCGACCCAAGGACTCCTGAAACCGATGCAGCGCAAGGTACACCGCGCACATCTCCAGCCGGTTTATAGACCAACTCTGCTCCGGACCCGACCAAGTCCCCTGGGCAAAAAACCCCTCGCAATGTGCCCCCCAGCCCGTGAGACTGGCATCCGTCGTCACCAGCCTCCAGGGCTGAGCCTCTAGCGACACGCCCCCTTCCAGGCTTCCGGGCTGCAGCCACCACTGAAGCTCCATCCGCACCTGTAGAGAACACATTAACCATTGAGACAAGGCGTTCTGTTGATGAGACCAGCGCCAGAGAAGAGCGCTCTGCAACGGCCGCATATGAAACCGAGCCCACTGTACCACTTCGATCGTGGCCGCCATCGTCCTGAGCAATTGCAAGTACTGCCACGCCATCGGAGCCCTGCACGCCAAAAACCTCCGCACGAGCTCCCGCAAGGCCTGGGCCCTCTTTGCCGGGAGAAACACCACTCCGTGCTCTGTCTCGAAACGCGCCCCCAAGTATTCCAGGGATTGAGCCGGAACGAGCTTGCTCTTCGCATAATTGACCACCCATCCTAGGCTTTCTAAGAACTCCACTACACGATCGGTGGCCGAAGCACTCTCCTCCCTGGACTTTGCCCGAATCAGCCAATCGTCCAAATAAGGGTGCACCAGAATCCCTTCCTTGCGGAGCGCCGCCAACACCACAACCATGACCTTCGTGAACGTCTGAGGCGCCGTCGCCAGCCCAAAGGGCAGTGCCTGAAATTGAAAATGACCCATGGGCACGGCGAAGCACAGGAACTTTTGATGCTCTGGGCGCACGGGGATATGCAGATAGGCCTCCGTGAGGTCCAAAGCCGTCACGAATTCACCCTTCCTGACCACCGCAATGACCGAGCGCAAGGTTTCCATTCGAAAATGAGTTAGCCGAAGGCAACGATTCACCCTTTTTAAATCCAGAATTGGCCGAAAGGTTCCTTCCTTCTTGGGAACAAAATAAATGGAGTATCGACCGCACCCGAATTGATCCCGCGGCACCGGCACCACTGCTCCGAGTTGCTGTAGCCGCCGTAGGGTTTCCGTGACCGCCCGCAACTTTTGCGGAGCTTTGCACGGGGAAAGGATAAAGGACTCTAAAACGGGTCGATGGAGCTCCAGAGTATATCCTTCGCGAATGACCTCCAACACCCACTGATCCGTGGTAATTTGGACCCAGGCAGGGTAAAACTCCCGCAACCGCCCTCCTACGGGAACGTCCGCCACCCGGGCCCGCCTTATCTCATTGTGATTTTTTACCGCCAGAGGAGTGGAAGGGTGTAAAACCCCTACCTGCCCCACGGAACCCTTGAAACGGCTGACCTCTGAGGAAACTGCCCCCTCTGAGTTTGGCCAAAACACGAGGACCGAAACCTACGAAAATCCCTCAAGAGACCTCTGGATCCCGTTGTCCCGCGGCTCTGTTTTTGCCTATCCTCCGGGAGCCGACCGCCCTTGGACTCTCCCAGGTCCTTAACCAGCTTCTCCAAATCCGTACCAAACAAAAGTTTACCCCGAAAGGGAAGCTTACTAAGCCGCGCCTTGGAAGACCCGTCCGCCGACCAGTTACGCAGCCAGAGATACCGACGCGCTGCCACCACGGAAGCCATACTCTTGGCCAAACCCCTAATGAGATCGTAGTGGATATCGGACAAATAAGCAGTGCCCGATTCCAGCCTCGCCAATTCCTCCGCCTGCGTCTCCAGGAGACCCTCTTGCAGCCGCTGGGACCACCGTAAGCAGCCTCTGGCTACCCACACGCCTGCTATTGAAGCCTGCAAGGAAAGGGCAGACACCTCAAAGACCTGCTTCAACAGAGTCTCCAGTTTCCTGTCCTGCACGTCCTTTAACGCCGCGGCGCCTTCCACTGGGATTGTAGTCTTTTTGGTAACCGCGGACACTGCCGCATCCACCTTCGGAGAGCGGAATACCTCTCTATCTTGATCTGACAGTGGATATAACCGGGCCAAAGCTCTGGTTCCCCGCAGCGCCGATTCTGGGGTGTCCCACTCCTCCTGAATCATGTCCTTAAATACTCTATGAACCGGGAACACCCGCTGAGACTTCCGAACGGCTTACAACAGAGGATCCTCTAACGCCTCCTCTGCCGACGGCGCCACTGCGGGCATATTGAGCGTCTTTAAAGTTTCCACAATCAGCGCCGGCAGCTCTTCGTGCCGGAACACCCGGACCACTCTACTTTGTTCTTCTGCATCGGGCAACTCTCCCTCTTCTAACTCACCCTCGGAAACACCTTCCACCTCTACATCCGAGAACCGGCCCTCGTCGTCCACCAGCAAAGACGGGCCCTCCTCCACCACTTCTTTACGCCTTTTTCCCGGACCAGCCTCCCCCTCCAGAAGACTCCCGGGCCACTTCTGACCCTTTGATCTCGGGGACAGCGTCCCCAGTCCGGGCTGCAGCAAGGCCAACGTCTGCTGCATAAGAGAAAAAATCCGGCAGAATATTTTATTTATTTATTTAACATTTTTTATATACCGCACTATTCATCATCAGTGCGGTTTACATTGAAACAATATACCTGCCAATACATGACTGATCTAGGTTTACAGATAACAGGGAAGATAAACTGGGTGTGAACTGGGGATAACTATCTACATCAGGGGTCTCAAACACGCGGCCCGCGAGAGAAGGTTGTGCGGCCCGCGACGGAGGGAAATAAAAAAAGCCTTGCTTCTGCCGTTGCCGCCGTGGCAGCGGCAGAATCGACTGTCAATTTTTTTTTTTAAACGGGCTTCTGCTGCTCAAGCAGCAAAATCAGCTGTGCTGCGTTACCTTCCTCTCTGCCCGGAGATCCTTCATTGTGCTCCATCAGCGTGTGCTTTTCAAGCCGCGAAGAGAGTATTCCCCCTCTCGCGAGGCTTGACAAGTGAATAGGCTTAAGCCGCGCGAGAGGGAAATACTCTCTTCGCGGCTTAAGAAGCACACGCTGATGAAGCACAATGAGGGATCTCCGGGCAGAGAGGAAGGGGCCGCGGGACAGCTGATTTTCTGCTGCAGCAGCAGCAGCAGAAGAAGCCAGGTGTTTTTTTTTATTTACCCGGGGGGGGGGGGGGGGGGTTGGACGGGAAATGGGCTATTTGCAGGGGGGGGGGTAGGACTGGAAATGGGCTATTGGCAGGGGGGGTTATGACTGGAAATGGGCTATTGGCAGGGGGGGTTATGACTGGAAATGGGCTATTGGCGGGGGGGGGGTTATGACTGGAAATGGGCTATTGGCAGGGGGGGGGGTATGACTGGTAATGGGCTATGGTGGGGGCTAGGACTGGAAATGGGCAGATGGGGGTTAGGACTGGAGGTGGGCTGATTGGAAGGGGGGCTTGAACTGCAAATGGCTGATGGGGAGGGGGCTTGGAATGGAAATGGGCTGTGAGGGGAGGGAGCTAGGATTGGAAATGGGCTGATGGGGGGCTAGGATTGGAAATGGGCTGATGGGGGGCTAGGATTGGAAATGGGCTGATGGGGGGCTAGGATTGGAAATGGACTGATGCAGGGACTAGAAGGGAGCGTATGCTGGGTGGGGCTGGAACTAGAAGGGAGCTGATGTTGGGGGAGGATTAGAATGGGATGGAGCTGGGAAAGTGAAATGGAGAGGGGAAAAATATTTTGTCTGGGAGAGAAGACAAATCTACAATTGGCCAGGTATTGGGAGAGTAAGTGGGGATTGAGGATGGAGGGGTAAAATTTGAGTGGATGAAATAGGAATGAGGAAAGAGAAAAAGGAGAAAGATTAGTATGTTAAAGCAGATGTAGAGAGAGAATGGAAAAAAAACTAGGAGAGAAGAAAGGGCAAATGGACAGCAGACGATGGAGAGTTAGCAGAAGACATGAAGAAACCAGAAGAAAGTGGCTGGAACAATTGCAACTGAAAAAAAATGCACAAAAGGTAGAAAAATATCTCTTTATTTTGAATTTATTAACTGGAATATGTCAGCTCTGGGAAATGTGCATCATTAATGTTTGCGCTTTGTTTAGTACAAGAGGAAATTAATTTATAGTTTTATTTCTACAGTGTTGTTGTACATTCCAAGTTTGGCTTTTGGGGTTCCCAGTTTAATTATTGTCTTCCTGTTTCTAAATCTTTTAGTCTTTCTTTATCCATGCACTCATTAAAGAGGCATGTTTACTAAAAGTTAGTGCATGGTAACATTATGCAAATATTTATGCAAATGAGGCCCCTTATGCAAATGAGGCCCCGCATCTTATGCGGCCCCCGGGTTACTTTACAAGTCCTCATTCGGCCCTCAAAGCAATTTGAGTTTGAGACCCCTGATCTACATAATTATGCATAATTATATATACATTGAATATGTTACATCAAGATTCGAATTTGACAAGAATACAAGAATACAGTGTTTTCACATTTTGATCCTTTACTCCTGCGCTCTGGCTGCCTCCCGCCGCCACCGAAGCTCCTGCCCCCGATAAGGGCCCCGCTGCCGGTTTCGGAAGGCCAAACGAAGGCGGCTGGGAGTCTCCGGCCTCCGAAGGGGCCGCTGCCGCCTCCGCAGCCGGACCCCCGAGCGCCTTTTCCATTATTGCTGCTTCCAAAGAACAGCCCTTGCACACTCCTGACTCCAAAACTTCACTACGGCGTACCCCACAAACAAGACAGCAGGGTTTTGCCGGCATCCTCAGAAAAAACTCCCCCCGTAAGGAAAGAGAGGGGAGAAATCCCAGATGCTGGAGCAGAAACCACGAGAGAAGCAGGAAGAAGCCCAGCTATCCCAGGGACCCCTCACTAAAAGAATGTTGTTGTTTTTTTACACTCCCCAGTGAGGAAACAGCTTAACTAGCTGAAGTCCCCCCACCAATCGTCAAAACGAGGCTCCCCAGGCTGAAAAACACTCGCTGGACACCCTGCTCCACAACCACGCGGCACCTAAAATGGCCGCCGGCAACTGCTTCCCGCGCAAAAAAACATCTATCACTGAAGCCACGCGGCAGCTGTTTAACCACCCGAGAGACGGAGGCCGCAGGAAACTAAGCAGGCTGGAGCCCACACGCACCGCTGCCGCGATCCTGACTCAGCAGAAGGAGGAAGGGACGCGGAGGAAATTAATCTGCCCCGGCATCAGCCCCGGTGGTCTCACTGAAAACGTGCAGGGGAAAAAACAGACTGACCTGCCGACCTCTGTGCTGCCGCTGCTCTGCTGATCAGCCGTCCACTTGCTCCTCACCCCTTCTAAGCAGGTTCAGGAGCAGGGAGGCAATGGGGGAAAGCAGACCTCTTCTTCAACGTGCAGGGAAAGCCCTCACCGGCTGACAAATTCCTGTCCTGCCTCTGCACTGTCTGTCTATCATCCTTCTACCTGCTCCTCACCCCTTTTAAGCGGGTTCGGGAGCAGGGAGGCACTGAGCAATTCAAACACTGCTCGTTTACACGCTGGGGCGAACTGACAAAGAAAGAAAGGAAGGAGACAAATTGTGAGAAAAAAAAAAAAAAAAAGAGGAAACAGAAAAACCGGTGCCCAATCAGCAGGAAACCTTTCAGCAGCAGCAGCAGGTCAGCCCCTAGAATAAACCCAAAAAAGAAAAGAAAATTATCCCAACTAAAAATAAACACTCTAAAGAAAGCTCTGCTTATTTGTTCCTACTGAGCCCAGTCCCAGGCTCAGAACCTCCAAGCTGGAGACTGAAAGTACTGGTGGAAGAGGGGCGGTGCTAGCCAAGTTATACCAGTGACATCAAAGCGATGACATCTTTCAGTCTCTAAAGCTGCTGGTGGAGGTTCACAACTCTATGGTTCCGGGACTGGACTAGAGGGACGAGAAGGAATAAGTAGTTAGTAAAAATCCATTTTTTTTTTAAAACTATTTAACAGTTCCCAACTAATCTTACGGTAACCCGATTAACTTGTAACCTAAGTTCCTCCTGGAGGAAGAACATTCTCAACAGCACAAAACTGCAGAGGAAGGCTCCCATTTCCCCCTAGAGAATAGAACTCCTCTGCGACCCCCCCTTTGAGGGTCAAGGAAAGTCTTAATCCTGCAGCCAATGAGATAACCAAACACTCTGATCTGTACACAAACCGCAACTTCAGGCTGACACAAACTCCCCGGGCGGGATCCGGGACTGGACTAGAGTTCCTTAAGGAACAATTAGCAGGTAAGTCTAATTTCACCTTCCTTTTCGTCCCTCTTGTCCAGTCCCGGAATCTCTGGGGATGTAACAGAGCAGTAAACATTAATGGGAAGGCCCTGCTAGCCCAGCCTGAAGTACTGCCGATCCAAAACGCACATCTCCCGCCGCCTGCACATCCAGGCGGTAATGCCTGACAAAGGAATTCGAGGAAGACCACGTTGCCGCCTTACAAATATCCACGACTGGCACCAAACTATACTCAGCCCAAGAAGCCTCTTGCACCCTAGTAGAATGAGCCCTGAGCCCTTCCGATACCACCTTTCCCTTCAAAATATATGCCGCCACAATGGTCTCTTTTAACCACCTTGACATGGAAGACTTAGCTGCAGCCTCCCCTTTACGGGGACCTCCGAACACCACAAACAACCTGTCTGACTTACGGAAGGACGCTGTCCCGCGAAGATAACATTTGAGAGACCGACAAACATCCAGTACATGTAACCTGTCCCCTGCCGCCTCGTTCCCCTCTCCAGAATACTGGTAACGAGACCACCTGGTTGACGTGAAAAAACGGAAACCATTTTGGGTAAGAAGGCAGGAACGGTATGCAACACCACCTGATCTGAGAACAAAAGAAACGGCTCCTTACAGGACAAAGCTTGCAACTCGGAAATCCTGCGAGCCGAGCAAATAGCCACCAGAAAAATCATCTTAAAGTGTCATATCCTTCAATGACGCCTTACCCAAAGGCTCAAAAGGTGCGTTCACCAACGCCTCTAATACTAAATTCAGATCCCACAAAGGAACTGAACATCTGCGTGGAGGCCTCATCAGCAGCACCGCTCTCAAAAATCTTCGAACATCCGCATGTGCCCCCAACAAGTCTCCCTAAATCTTAGCTTGGTAACACGAAAGCGCCGCAAGCTGAACTCGCAAAGGGCTGGGCGCCAGGCCCTTCTCGAAGCCATCCTGTAAAAAGGAAAGGAACTGCGAAATAGACGCCGACGCGGCCCGTATCTGTCTATCCGCACACCAAGCCTCAAATATTCACCAGACCCGCACATATACCAACAACGTCGAAGTCCGCCTTGCCTTCAGCAACGTAGCAATGACCGCTGGCGAATACCCCTTGGCTCTCATCCGCGCCCTCTCAAGAGCCAAGCCGTAAGTGAGAACCGACTCACCTGAGGCATGCGCAGCGGCTCCTGCACCAGCAGGTCCTTCTGCATCGGGAGCCGCCACAGATTGTCCACCAGCAGACGAACCAAATCTGCATACTACAGCCTCCTTGGGCAGTCTGGAGCCACCAAGGCCACCAACCCCCAGTGCCTCTCTATCCACTGCACTACACATCCGATGAGCGCCCACGGAGGGAAAACGTACAACAGACCCTCGTCTGGCCATCAGCGCATCAAGCCCGTCGGACATGCGTTCTCGCCTCCTGATGAAAAAGCATGCTGCCTTTGCCGACTCGAATGTTGCCATCAGATCCATAATTGGCATCCAATGCCTCACGATCAGGGAAAACACGTCCGGGTGCAACACCCACTCTCCGGGATCTATCATGCAACGACTCAGATAATCCGCTTCAACATTGTTCACTCCTGCCTGTATTACTAATTAAAGATTTATATGGATTTTTGGATCAGCAAAGGATATTGTACTTTATCTGAGCCAACTTGCTCCAGAGATGAGAGATCTTTACACATCTAGCCTGGGGAGTGTTAAGAGGCCAGAGAGGGAGACAGAATTCTTCCCTTGGCCTTTGAACAATTCTCTTGGCCAATATAGAAACATTTGCCTAGCCAATGTAGACAGGATAAGAATTCATCAATTATAATGTAAAAGCTTTGAGATGCTTCTAAAACCATGGGGGGGGGGGTGTGTCTCCCTTGACAGAGACCCATTAATGATAACAAAAGAACACTTCATCTAGCCTTGGAATGTAATCAGAAGCCTGCCCGGAAACCGAAGCAAAAAAGGTGGATGGGGTGGAGAGAAGCTCATGGGTGAGAGCTGGCTGCAACACATTTGTGCCTATATAAGTACAGAGAATATCCAGAACAGACAGAGCGTAGATCTGCTTGGCCAGGCATGAAGGATCCTAGACTGTCATTAGTTCCTCTCGCTGAGCGCTCCCAGCTGATGTGTAAAGGGGTTATGACAAGTTTGGTGAAGTATATTCTTTGTACATAGCTGCATTCTCTCATAACTCTTTCAGTACTGTAATTAAGTGTGCATTCTAGTTATCTTTTCTAACTACTCATGTGTAACTAAGAGAATTACTTGTCTTTCTGAATGTCTTCTTACTTTGTTTGTAAATAAACTGCACGTCTTCATTACAAGGTGTTAGCCTTTGTTGAAGTAAGACACTGCCACATGCTGATCTGAGCTGACAGTGCCAGCAGATTTAACTCGGCCCATTCTAACAGCCTCCGTCTCCAAGGCTGCACTGCCTGTGCCGCCCTGCCGGTTGATGTAAGCTACTGTGGTCGCATTGTCGGAAAGCACCCGCACTGCCGCTTGGCTGAGCCATGGCCGGAACTCTAGAAGGACTAAATACACCACCCTCATTTCCAACCTGTTGATGGACCATTCCTTCTACCGCGTCGACCATTGTCCCTGCGCGAACCATCCGTTGAAATGCGCTGCCCAGCCCGTTTGGCTTGCATCCGTTGTTAATGGCCTCCAGGCCGGAGCCTCCAAGGGCATTCCCTTTTCCAAATTTTGCAGCCGTAACCACCACCGAAGCTCCTGAACCACCTCTGGAGGACAAACTAGCTGCTGAGATAGAGGGTCGGTCTGGTGAGACCACTGCCACAGCAGAGCCCTTTGTAACGGCCTCATGTGCGCCCTGGCCCATGGCACCACCTTGAGCGTGGCCGCCATCGTACCCAGACCCTGCAGATATTGCCACGCCGTGGGAGCCCTTTGAGACAAGAAGCTGTGCAAGAGCAACCTCAGCCCCTGCGCTCGCAGAACTGGAAGGAAGACCTTCCCCTGCGCTGTATCGAAACGCGCCCCCAGATACTCCAGGGACTGCGAAGGTCGCAGCGTGTTCTTGGCGAAGTTGACCACCCAACCCAAGCTCTGAAGGAACTGCACAACCCGGGCTGTGGCCCCCCCGCTGTCGTCCTGTGACTTGGCCCAAATCAGCCAATCGTCCAAGTACGGGTGCACCAGCACACCCTCTTTGGAGGGCCGCTGCCACGACTACTATAATCTTGGTGAATGTCCTTGGCACCGTCACCAGACCAAAAAGGCAGGGCCCGGAACTGAAAATGCCCCATGGGCACTGCAAACCGAAGAAACTGGTGATGTTCCTGCTGAATTGGAATGTGCAGATATGCTTCCGTGAGATCCAAGGACATAAGGAACTCTCCTTTTCTGACCGCCACGATCACCGAGCGCAGCATTTCCATATGGAAGTGGAAACCCGGAGGCACCTGTTCGTGCGCTTTAGATCTAGAATGGGCTGGAACGCACTGTCCTTCTTCAGCACTACGAAATAAATGGAGTATTGATAGGACCCCACTGGTCCGCTGGTACGGGCACTATGGCCTGAAGTTGTTGCAGCCTCTGCAGCATCTCCTGCACTGCCCGTCTCTTGATCCTTGCTCTGCAAGACAACTCTACAAAAGGAATCCACCACCGACTGTTAGAGCTCCAGAGCATATCCATCTCAAATAATCTCCAACACCCACCGGTCCGATGTGATCTGGACCTAGGCAGGGTAAAAGTCCCGTAGACACCCCCCTACAGGCTCACACCCCACTTGAGTCCCCCTCATCTCATTGTGGCTTTTTAAAGTTAGAGGACGAGCTGGCCACGAAACCTCTGCCAGCCCCTCGAAATCCCCGCAACCCTTGGCTGCGTGCTGGAAATCTACCTCGCTGAAATTGACTGAAGCGGGACGAGCGAAACCTACGAAACTCTGTGACCCTTTGGGAGCCTGAGCAGGACGGCCTTGCTTTGGTTTATCCTCCGGCAGGCGGCCCCCCTTTAGACTCCCCCAGGTCCTTAACCAACTTGTCCAAATCTTCTCCGAACAACAGCTTCCCTCTAAACGGAAGCTTGCTAAGCTGCGCCTTCGAGGAACTGTCTGCCGACCAATTTCGCAACCACAAATAGCACCAGGCCACCACTACTGAAGCCATACTCTTAGCAAGCCCTCGTATCAGATCATAATGGATATCCGCCAAATAAGCGGTCCCTGACTCCAGCCAAGACACCTCATCGACCGGCTCTCCGGCCTGATCCACCTGCATCCTTTGAGACCACCGTAGACAGGCTCTCGCCACCCACGCCCCAGCGATAGACGCCTGCATGGACAGCGCGCTGATATCAAAGACCTGCTTTAAACAAAGTATCCAATTTTCTTTCTTGACCACCTTTAAGTGCCGCCGACCCCTCTACTGGGATCGTAGTCTTCTTAGTCACCGCAGACACCGCTGCATCAATCTTCGGAGAGCGAAAGAGATTCCTATCCTGTTCCGAGAGTGGATAAAGATGCGCTACTGCCCTAGATCCCTTAAGGGCTGACTCGGGTAAATCCCACTCCTCCTGAATCATGTTCCGGAACACTCTGTGAATGGGAAAAACTCGTTGAGATATCAACACAGTCTGTAACAGCAGATCCTCCAATGTTTCCTCCGCCGACGGGATCGTAGCAGGCATGTTCAACACCTTGAGAGACTCCGCAATAAGCGCCGGCAACTCCTCTCGCTGAAAAACTCTGACTACTCTAGCCTGCTGTTCCGAGTCAGGCAGCCCCCCTTCCTCCAATTCTTCACCTGAATCCTCCTCTAGCTCCCCGTCTCCCACTTCCACCTCCTCCAAGGGTGCCGGAGACAGCATATCCACTGTCGCCACCTTACCCCTCTTGACCAGGGTACCGGCCTCTTCAGACTACCCTGGCGCTTTTCCCCATGCTCTCCAGCTGAGAGCGGCACCGCTCCAGGCTGTAGCAAGGAAAACGCCTGATGTAAGAGCCGAAAGAAATCTGGAGGGACCAGGGCAGGACCTGCCTGACCATGCCCCAGCGGAGGAGAGGGCCCCCCCGGCTCCACGGCGACGAGGACAGGCCTTCCGCCAGACTCAGAGTTACTACCGCCTGTCCCCCTGCTACTTTCCATGAGTGCCGCTTCCTGGGTGCAGCCCTTGCACACCCCTGTGTCCAGAACTGCCCCTCTTTTGGTGCCACAGACTAGGCACCGAGGCCTAGCCGGCATGCTAGCCCCTAGGGAACTCTAACCCCACGCTGCAATAGAAGCCGTACCTAACTGTGACCCTTTTTTTTTTTTAAACTTGAAACCTTTAACAAATTAAAAAACTTTAACCACTAAATCCGGTTGTACAGCGCAGATCCCCCCCTGGAAGTCCAACAACCCACGCTTCTACACCCCCCCCACCCCCCCAGCACCTAAGAGCCCACTGAAAGAAAAACTGAAAACTCAAAAAATGGCTGCCGGTGCGCTTCCTGCGCAAAACCCATGCGGTCCGGCCTGCAGCTAACACTGTAGTAGCTATGCGTCCCGGCTAACCCCCCCCCCCCCACCGATGCAAACGGGGACTCAAAGGCTGCTGATGCTGCTGTGCGCCTCAATCCACTTCCAGAGCTCAGCCAAGATTGCAGCTTCAGAGCGGAGAGAACTACCATGCCACCAAATGCCACGCTCAGCAGCAAGACGCCTGGGTCTGATACTGCAAGCTGCCGGCTGTGCCTGCCACCTGCTCCTCACCCGTTAACGCAGGATTGGGAGCAGGGAGGCTCTTCAAGCTGGAATTCACTCAGGTAGGTTTACCTCACCGAAACGAGAGGGGGGGGGGGGGAAGAGAGGAAGAGAGAAGAACTGACAGCCTGCCTTCTGCAGCCCCTAGCTCTCTCCCTTACACTCTCTACCCCCAGAAAAAAAAATAAACAAATTAACAATCAACCAATTTAAAGTGACTCTGCTTATTTATCCCTAGTGAGCCTAGACCTCCAGGCTCAACACCTCCTCCAGCTGCTTGGAGACTGAAACTAACTGGAGTGGAGAGGTGGTCCTTGCCTACTTATACCAGTGTCATCACAGCGATGATGTGTTTCAGTCTCCAAAGCTGCTGGAGGAGGTGCTAAACCCAGAGATTCTGGGACTGGACTAGAGGGACGAAAAGGAAATAAAATATATACACCTGGAGTTCCGAGTTGACCGACATGCTCTTGATGTAGATGGCTGAATTAAGCCACCAAAATGTGGTTGCATGTATTGACTAAGTCGATGATATTGGCGATATTGTTCAAGCTCATTTAATTGAGGATATTGGTCAAGATCATCTACATGCAAGTTATTTACTTTATGCTGCTTTGAATATTCAAAGAGGATATAAGCGCACCCCTAACCCACATTGTCAATGAATCCCTCAAGCAAGGACACATGCCAGACATCCTCAAAACCTCAGTCATCCGTCCAACCCTTAAAAAGAAAAAAGAAAAAAAAAAAACCAAACACCCCACAACCTGGACCCCCTCGACCCCGCCTCCTTCAGACCAATAGCAAGTCTCCCATTCACCACCAAAATCATTGAGAAGATAATTCAACAGCAACTCCAAGACCACCTAGATACCAACAACATACTGGACCCACAACATGGATTACGCCCATTCCACAGAGTTGAGACCCTCATGACAACACTACTGAACACCCTTATCAAAGGCACGCAGACCAAACACTCTGGATATGCTATGCTCTTCCCAGACATATCCGCAGCCTTTGACACCATCTCCCACAACATTCTCCTACACAGACTTCAGGAAATCGGCATTAAGGACATTGAAGTACAATGGTTCCGCTCCTATCCGACCAATAGACAACAGCTGATCCACATGAACATGGCAACCTCCCCCCCCCCCCTTTCAACAGCATCAAGGAGTACCCCAGGGCTCTACACTATCTGCCATGCTCTTCAATATCTACCTGAAACCACTCTGCTCGATCATATGAGCTCATAACATCAACTACCATATATATGCAGACGACATAATGCTCTATGGACCGATCACAACCACCAACCCAACAATCACCTGTCAGACTGCTTCATTGAGGTCTCCGACTGGCTACAAAGGAACAATCCATCAACATTAAAAAAAAATACAGAAGCCCTCATAGTAACCAAGGACCGTAACTTCACCCCACCACCATATCTCATCTTGGGAAACACTCAAATACAAAAATTCAACCCCACATAAAAATATTTGGGAATCATAGACCAGGCGCTCACATTTAACCAACAGATTAAAAAGACTACCAGAACAATATTCCAAAGCAAAAACGGTGCAATGGCTCAGACCACTCATTGATCCACAGGACTTCAGAACAGTCATGCAGGCTATGATGCTCTCCCACCTGGACTACTGCAATATAATTTATCACGGACTACCCACCACCCACACCAACCCTCTACGAGCTGCCTTAAACACCACAGCAAAGAATCATCCAGAAAGCAAAACAAGATCACATCACTCCAGTCCTGAGAGAACTGCACATACTACCACTCGAAGCAAGGATCAAATACAAATCCGCCCTGCTTATCCACAAAGCCCTCTATCAAACGCAGACTTCCCAACTCCGCTCTCTACTACCCCAGCCCATCCTCAACAGGACAACCCGACAGACCACCAACACCACCCTCACTATCCCCCACAAACGAACTAAGTGCAATCAACAGACCTGCAACAGAGCTTTCGAATTGTATGCACCCTCCCTCTGGAACTCCCTACAGTGCTAAATCAGAAACGGTGACCTTTCCACATTCCGGAAACAACTAAAAAACATCCTGTTTCATGAATACCTTAGACCAAAAACAGACATCCATCACTGACAACCCTTCCAGGCCTGACATATCCCCAGAATTACCTACTAAGAGACTCATGTCAATTGTCCAAGTCGTTACTTTCTGTTCATTCGGATCATCAATGTTGGCCCCCTTGGTGACCCCCCCCCCGTGAATTGATTACTGTCTTCCCTCCCTTTTTTGTTAAACTGCTTTGACCCGGTGAAAAGCGGGATATAAATGCAGTTAAATAAATAAATATGTGAAATTATATAAAAGGGACTCTTTGAAATTAAAAGACTTAGATGCTGGATGCATTGGAATCCACTAATGTCTTCATCTAAAGTATAGTCCAACAAAAAATGTTATTTTCTTATAAATTACTTTAACTTTCAAATATTTTAGAACAGGTGACTAGGGGTTTTTACGTTTATGCGGTTGTTTGACAAGTTCATGCAAAATACTTACAAAGGTGAATGGAGAAGCCACCTCCTTCAAAGACTTCAATTTCACAAGAAATGCTTCAATTTGGACTGCTACAGTTTGGTCCTTTTTCTTCCGGGCTGGTTGGTCCTGCTCCAAGCCAGATATAGCCCTATCAATGATCCCTTCAATAGTGGTCAACGCTTGGTAGAATAAAACCACATCTTGTTAATGCACCAAAGCCGACATGGAATCCTGCCTAGTCGGCCTTAATTTTATAATTCTCTCCTCTATTTAAACAAGGCGTTAGAGACAGTCAACTATCATGGCATACCTTTACTGCTTATTCAAGATATAAAGAGCAGCACAAGGGACCAACATCCCAACAAACTACATCCATAGCTGTAAGGCAAACCATTCACATTATTTTGATATTGAGTACTCTACAATTAATAGTGCTCCAGCTCCTTAGTATTATACCTATAAAGTGACCTTGAAGGATATTTCTAAAATAAGCCTCTAAATAGTGATGCATAATTAAGACAGCTCAATATAAAACAATATGAAGCATACCTCTTCACAATGCTCAGAACTGCCCTTTTTCAGATAGCATGGTGTAAGTCAAATGTAGATGAAATTCCATACAACAAAGCTGTCTCCAAACTCCATAAACATTCAAAGATACCTCAGCAATCAGATGCAGATTGACCATTTTATCAATAACAGCCTCTCCCTCCAAATCATGCTGATTAACATCCCCATTGGGTCGCCAATGGTTTTATTCTAAAAAAGATTACGTCTGTTCCACTAATACAATTTACAAAGACATCCAAAAACATCTACACCATTTTTAGCCCCACTTGAATCCACATCTCCAGACTACAGAGACACTCATGGCCTACACTTGCCTCCTCATACACAGAGTGGACACTCACCACCTTTCTGAGTAAATGCTGGAATCTCAAAGTCCAGTTCTGGGATTCTTGTGGTTGCATAATCAGTCTTTACCACTTCCCGGTTCAAGTCCTGAAATAAAAAGATGCCAGGCAGAGAAGGCCACAAAAATCTTCAGCAGGCAACACATTATCAGCCACAACTACATCTCCAGACTAATCAACATTCTTCAGCAGCACCTTTTAGAATTATTTACGCTACCAAGGACATATCCACCAAGGGAAAGAATGCAATTACAAACCGGGCACTGGATTAAGGAAGGCACTAACTAGAATCCAATTTCCATTTTTGTCATAGCAGCTGATCATAACTCAGTCTACTATGCTTTATTATTGAGGGACCTCAATATACTCGTTGCCAAATTAATCTTATCATTGTGGAAACCATGTGCCCTTTTGGGAACCTGCCAGGTACTTGTGATCTGGATTGGCCACTGTTGAAAACAGGATACTGAGCTTGATGACCTTGGTCTGACCCAGTATGGCATTTCTTATGTTCTAACACACAAATGAAAGCCAAACTTAAATGGGCATATAAAAGGTCTTAATAGCTGTCTTTCAAAAGGCTTTTTTCAACTAATGGCCAGGCACAGGCCTGGATGTAGGCACAGACACACCAGGCTTGTGCCTAGAATGGCAAAATTCTGGAAGTGGCATGCAAGAACAAACATTAGCCTGCTGGGAGCTGTAACAGGCAGAAAAAAAGCTGCTGTCATGCCATTTCCTCTCCCAGTGTAATGGCCACCAAGCCAGAGATTCACTGCTCTCCCTCCCCTCAATACAGTCAGAAAGACTGACAATAGACTCATGACTTCCACCCCCTCCGTGACCTGTAGGGGATGATGGCCACTTGACCCCCATCCCCGACTTCATACTGCTATAGCCAGAGAGATGAACAGCAGGCTAAATTAGTGTGGGGACTAAGTCCACACTCAAAATACCTTAGTGGCTCTGCTTCCTCCAAGCATTCATTCTGAACGCACAGGGATCTGGTCATAGGCTGACTTGGCCCCAAATGGAGCCAAAAGAAATGACAGGAGGTCTGCATAGGTGGGAGATAAGTAAGGAGCAGACATTACTGAAGTCTACACTGAGCTGGGGGGGGGGGGCAGGATTGAAGGCTCATGGGGAAGTTAAAGAAAATGGTTGCAGTTCCCAGGGGCTTCAGCACTGGCAGTGCTTAGTGATGGTAAAAGTATAAATATGTCATATCAGGCACACCAGAACACACAAGGCTCAGAGGCCATACGGCATAGATATGTCTGTGGTTGACTTTTTCAAATAAAATGTGCAGGAAAACAGTACAAAAGCCAGAGACAGTAAGAAGCAGAACTATAATAAATGAGCATGTGCTGTGACAGATAACAGAAAATGGAGGATTTCAGTAGAAATATTTAAATAAAATAAGTTCACAGCACATCTTGACTGTTTATTTTGCTATTCTATGGAAGGACTTGGAGAATTGCAAGGAGTGAGGGGGAAGCAGAACATCAAAGTTTATCTAACCTGTTTAGATCTGACATCAAGAACATAGCTGACACCCTGGTCCTGAATTCTGCCAGCAGACTGGATCTCCGTGTTGGCCCAACTACAGCTGTTACAGGCAAAGGAGCTGACAATGATCTCCTTGAAGAAGGGAATCTTGGTTAGCAGCAGCCGTGTCATCCCCTAACAAAATCCACACAGAACCAGAGAGATTAGGTCTCAGCTGACCCTAGACAATGACTGTTACAAAAAGAAAAGCCAGCATAACCAGTCACCATCATAATAAATGATGATGATCTACACTAATCAACAAGGAGCCTGAAGGATATAATTTGTGAAAGTGATCATTTGAACATGCATGCAGTTATTTTTGCACTATTGCAACTACAACAAAAAGCAGTATTCAATGTGGAGGTCACGTGGGAAAGTTTTAAATATTTACTCAGATCAATGCTAATGCCTTTTATTATGAAGTAAGTTTATGATAAAGAAAGTAATTTCTACTTGCATTTTATTTTGTCCACATACCAGCACAATGAGGTCCTATTATGCCCAAATTACACAATGGAATACCAGAATATGAGGGGGCAAATCCGGAGGGGGCAGGAGTGGCGGAAGACCTGGCTACCTTCTCACACTGGTTTCACAGTGCTTGTATTGGGGCAAGCAGTGGATTTCCTGGGTCCTCTTTAACAATGGTTTATGGACCTTTCTTCCAGGAACTTGTCCCACCCTTTTTTAAACCCAGCTACACTAACAGCTTTTATTACATCCTCTGGGAATGAATTCCAAAATTCGCTCATGAGTGAAAAAAATATTCTCATTTTAGTCTTAATAATTGCATGTCCCCTAGTCTTTCTATATTTTGATGGCGTAAACAATCGATCTACATTTAACGATATTTTCTCTTATTAGTCTTAAAGAGGTTACCCTGTAGCTTTATTGCATGTCCCCTAGTCTTTCTATATTCTAATAACAATCAATCTATGTTTACCCGTTCCACTCTGTTCATTAATTTATAGACTTCTATCATATCTCCCCTCAGTCATCCCTTTTCCAGGTTGAAGAGCCCTAACCTTTTTAGCCTTTCTTCATAGGAGTATCCTTCCATCCCCTTTACCATTTTCGTGGCTCTTCTCTGTACCTTTTCTAATATCGCTATATCCTTTTAAAAATATGGTGATCAGAATTGCACACAATATTCAAGATGCAGTCTCACCATGGACCAATATAGAGGCATTATAATATCCTTTCTTTTATTGTCCATTCCTTTCCTTATGATACCTAGCATTCTATTTGCTCTCTTGGTCGCTGCTGCACACTGGGCCAAGGGTTTTAACATGTTATCCACAATGACGCCTAAATCTTTTTCCTGGGTGGTGGTTCCTAATGTGGAACTTTGCATCGTGTAACCATAGTTTGGGTTTTTCTTTCCTATGTGCATAACTCTGCCATTTGAACGTCTAGTCTTCCAATTTATCAAGGTCCTCTTGCAATTTTTCAAATTTCTCTTGGGTTTTAATAACTTCGGACAATTTCATATCATCTGCAAATGTGATCACCTCATGTTATTCCCATTTCCAAATCCCATGTTCCCTGTAAAATAGTTTTCTCCAAGTTATAATGCCCTGTTCAATGTAATTTCAGTTTGTTCAATGTAAACCGCACTGATGCAGAATAGTGCGGTATATATAAGAGAATCTAAATAAATAAAAATAAACCTATGAATATGTTAAAAAGCAACAGGCCCTGCATAGATCTTTGGAGTACTTCACTATTCGCCTTTAAAGGTAAGGTCCCTATATTATCCCATTTCCTCTCTAGCCATAATCCCCCAGCATAACCCGATGCAAACCAGTGCAGCAATGAAAGGGAAACTGTTATCTGGCCCCTAAGTCGCCCCCCGAACTCACGTTACTGTGGCACTGCATGCAAAGCGACTCAATCTCAACCGGCTGCTGTTCTTCATCCTCAGCGTTAATGTCCCGGAAGAGGGATCCGGAGCCTCGTACCTCCGCCACTCCGATCACAGACATCTTCCCCAACCTACCTCAGACCACGCTTCCGCCCACGCGCCTTAACAGAGACCCAACTTCCCGTACGTCATCTTTCAGCGCCGCGCCTCTTAAAGGAGCCAATGAGCGCGACTTCCTGTCGGGTCTCGAACCCCGGTACCACCTAATCCCAGTTTGTTTCGTCTGCTTTGCAGCTTAAGCCAGTGGTCTCATGTGGGTCTTCAGTGCTCCGGGACCAGCGTTTACTTGTGCACCCCTCCCCCTTATCTTTCCGCTCTCACCCCGCTCTACTCTGTGGTCCAGTATCTTCCCCCCCCCCCCCGTGCTCCTGCATTTTCTTGTTCTTTTGCCTCTTGTCGCCCCCCCTCCCCTCCCCCGCCCCCCCCCCCCCCCCCCCCCCCCCCCGTTCTCCTTCACTCCACTTCCGAGTCTGGCATCTCCATGTTCTCATCCCTCTTCCCCACTCCATGGTCCAGCATCTCTCCTATTATCCCGTGGTATCCTCCGTCTCTCTTCTGTCTTCCCCCACTCCCCTCCCCCCTCCAGTTGTAGCATCTCCTCTCCCTCTTTACTTTTCCCTAGACGGTGGTCCAGCATCTCTCCTATTATCCCGTGGTATCCTCCGTCTCTCTTCTGTCTTCCCCCACTCCCCTCCCCCCTCCAGTTGTAGCATCTCCTCTCCCTCTTTACTTTTCCCTAGACTGTGGTCCAGCATCTCCTCTTTTTCTTTCCTCTTCCTTCCTCCTTGGTCCAGTATCTCCTTTCCTTTCTTAGTGCTCCCCCCCCCCCTACTTTTGTGTAGCATCTCCCCCTTTCCCGTCTCCCTTCCAGTCCAACATTTTCCCCACAATCTCCCCACCATCCTCTGGTCCCTGCAATTGGCTAGGCCGGTAGCAGTGAAATCACTGCGCAGCAGCAGCACAAATAGAAATGAACACTATTAGACCTTCGCATTCCAAAACTCTGATGTGTCCACCCCCAAGGCAACAAAAAGTGTCATTGGAGAGGAATGCAGGAGAGCACAAAGGCTCAACAGTGCTTATTTATTTTCTGTTCCTGCTGCTTCTGCCTCCAACATTTTTGCTGCTGCTGACCTGGCCAGTTGAAGGTACCACAGCAAGAGGGAGGAAAAGATGGACAGTGTGGCTCACCCCTGGGTCTTCAGCACTCATCCCATTCAGACCTGGGGGCCATGGCAATCCCCCACCTCCCCACACATAACCCACTATTTGGAGCATAAGCCTAGCTGTTGAGATTTACAAATACACCATGGGATCGAGACAGGAATGAGAGTCTCAGTGACTGCACTGGGCTATGTTGTGAAGTTAATCATAATTACTTCAATATGTAACTCAAGGGGGTTGTTTTAGAAACCTTAATCATGCTTTACACATGTAAATATGGCCACTTACATATGCAATTGCATCCACATGTAAATAGCCATTTTAGAAAAGGCTCAATGTACATGTGATTTTCCATACCATTTCAAAATTGCATGGGGGTGGTCAGGATCTAGCATGGATGGGACAAAAATCTACATGTGCATTCCACCTTTCATACAGAGAATGTATACTTAAGCCCATACTTGTCAGTCTGGGCGTACACCTGCTCCCTGACATGAATAGGTATTTATAAAGTGCTCCTTTTGGCCATTCTTTTAATCCCCCAATATTTATTCCCTCCTCCAAAGTGAAATGAGGTAAAACTAGTATCCTCTAGTAAATTAAGGAGTATGTTTACTAAGCAGCGGTGGCAGCTTCCGTGCGATATCGGAGCCGTGGCCCCATTATTGCACAGAAGCTGCCACCACTGCTTAGTAAACATACCCCTAAGAGTGTCTGCACATCTACTGTTGCAAAATGGCTCGGATACATGTGTAAGTTACCAGGTTTTCTCTGTCGAATTTTCCCCAGGTGTAGATTTGTGAAATGACTCCTCCCACTGCACGTCAATAAGAATTCCTGTGTGTTCTGGCATATTGTATTCCTATGGCCTCAGTGACACATACTGCACAGTAACGTTTAGTAAATATATCCCTAAATGCATTTGTAAATCAGGGACAGTGGAGCATCTTTTTTGGTTGGGTCTATGGTAGGGAGCAAACAAACTCACCTCCATCCCTGTTTTCCAAGCTCTTTAATTGGTGATGTCAAGAGGGGTAAAAGGTTAGTCAGGCCATATTCCCAATGACTTACCCCATTTCTCTGCCTATGTTTTAAATAATTACATTTTAATGTTTTGTTTTGTTTTTAACTTGAGGAAGCCTGTGCTCTCAGAAACAGAACTGCCATGTTGACAGGTGTTCCAAAAGACTTTTGCTTTATTTGCAGATCACACAAAACTTAACTTAAAATGAGGTTGTTTTGCTCTCTCAAGAAATTTGTAAGTAGCAGTACACAAAAAGATTCACAACTGTCCTCCTGAGCTTTCACCATCTTCCTGGCACCTGTAGTTTATACAAATGGCATCAGGTGAAACGAATGTAACTGCTGACTCAGCAGCTCTACTCGCTGCCCTGGAGCAGCCCGTTCTCTTACTGATTGCTCACTTTTCTCCCTAGAGGACTCTTTTCCTCCACACAGAACAGGTTGCAAATAACAAGACTTAAAAATAGGGTAGCATACCTTTAAACTGTACCTCACTCCCTTTGCACCACAACTTAAATTTCCCAGTGGTGAAACTGTTATTAAAAATGACAGAGACAGGGGCACTTTATAGACTAACCAATTTCTTGGGGCATAAGCTTTCAAGAGTCCACTTTGTCAGAAGTATGTGTTAATGGTAACATATGGATGTTATATGTACATAGGGTTGTCAACTGACTCCCATTGCATGCAGGGATTTGTAGTTTTGCTTTTCTTATGGAGTGCAATAGAGAAATCAGAATACATGTCCCCAAATGCAATGAGGTAAACCCAGGACTAGATCAAGCCTGTTGGGTGCATCTGGAGCCAGTTGGCAATCCTTTATGTACACATAAGCAGGAAAGATGTTAGATATGCAGGTGGTCCAGGGCAGAATCTAGGAAGGAGACCCCGAAATCCACCCTTGGGCTATGGCTCTGTGAGCTTGAGTCAGGTTTGGGACCCCTGTGGCATGGAGGCCCAGGGCATGAATAAGGCTTCTAAAATAACTCCTATAGTTTCTTTCTCTGTCTAAGTTGAAATTATGTTGTCCCACTAATGGCACATACAGCGTGCCCCAATTAATTGCACAATGAGGGTTCGCTTCATCTCTATCCAACACTAAGGGGCTTGTTTACAAAGCCGCGGTAGTGGTTCGCGATCGCAGCCGCGGCCCCATTGAAATCAATGGGGCCGCGGCTCCGATTACGATCGCAAACCGCTACCGCGGCTTTGTAAACAAGCCCCTAAAGCTCTATCCCGCTGCTATCACCTCTGCCTCCCATCCAGACTACGACATGCTCCCTCTTCCAGCTGGCTCGTACATTCAACCAGGTGACCAATGGGCTCTGTTGCCAACCTCAAAAACAGAGAAACCTCAAACCAAGATTGGAAAAAGCTCATATAGCCAAAGGACAATGCAATACAATGGGTGGGGCATGTCCATTGGTTAGTATGTGATCCTGTTTAGCTACTGAAATTGGGTTACAGATGGACAAACACAATCTAGCCTTTAGGAACTCTGTTTACTTTGGAAGTAAATTTGCAGCAGAACATCTGAAAATAGGAGGAAACTGCAGCCACACTGTTGGTTCTTTAATGCAGTAATTTTCTTGTGCTGGAATGGGCGGCTAAACCAAATGTGCAAGAGTAGTGTGGGCATGGGATAATGCAGAAAAGGATACGTGTAGTGTGCAACTGTCAGCTGGGAGATTCAAAATGTATTCACAGACAGCGCTGTCAGAGTTTATATCTTTTTAAATGTAACATTCGTAAGTTGATGGTGATGTAATATGCACGACTAACCTTTTTCTCCTATGTGCCATAGCACTTCGCTCCAGAGCTCTACAGGAGGGCAGTACCCCCAGAGCAAACTCTGCAGACCACCTTCCTGTCATTCTTGCTGTGTCTACATATTTCACTTATTCTGCAGGATACTGTTACATTATTTCATTGTACATTTTGTTCTTCTAAATATAACATTTTTTAAAATAAAACGTAAAATAATTAGACTTAGCTTCATTCTTACTGTGATATTTCACGTTTTGCCAATAGAAACCCCCAAGATTAATTGGCTGGGCATGATCAGTCCTTTTGCATTCCCATAAACTTTCTATCTAAAACCAAAGTCTCCCGACTTATACAATCAACTGGTTGCATGGGTTTCATAGACAGCTACAGCCCTGGAGAAACACTGCATTCCACAGAGCACCTTAAAATGCACATGTAGTGGTACCATGAGCCATTCCCGAACACATCTTTAAGTCAAGAGAGTCAATACACAGGTATAATTGAAATTTTAAACTATAGTCTTCTAGATTATTGCCTGTAGCCCACCCCCCAAAAACAGTAGAGTGAATACTCATATACTTTGCAGCTAGTCGGTTTAGTGAAAATGGACCTTCATTTCCTAAATTTTAGGGAGACATGTCCTGCTGCAAAATCATGCCAGTCCATATGAGATGCATCAGGGCTGGCTTAACCATTTGGTAAACTAGGTTGTTGCCTACGGTGGCAGCTTCTGGGAGGCGGCAAAGAAGCAAGTGCAGTGAAATAGGTCTGGAGAGACACATAAGCTCATATAGTTACCCACAAGGAGGGAGGATAATTTTCAAATATCTTATTTACCTTCCAATGCCCAGGTAAATGGCTTTTGGATATTTCTTTCATTACATATGAACATACAAAACAAGTTTTGCATTTAAGTGTGATGTCCATCCATGCATTTTTACAGGATTTTTCTGGGATGGATGATGGGGTAATCATAATCGCTGAGTTGAATTATCAAAATCTCAGGTGTAGCTTAGGGGCATGAAAGATAACTGAAGAGGGTGCCAGGCTTCAAGTTCACCTAGGACACCCAATACTCTTGCTTCAGCCCTGAGATACCTGAAATAATTCAGAAATAGCATTGCAGAGCTTTTGAAACTTGCTAGTTCCTGGAGTACCTGTTCTCAGGCTGAGTTCCACTAGACTTAAGAACATAAGAAATGCCATAGTGGGTCAGACCAAGGTCCATCATGCCCAGTATCCTGTTTCCAACAGTGGCCAATCTAGGTCACAAGTACCTAGCAGTTTCCCTTTCCTACTACATACCACTGTGGTAGCATAATGCTAGACAGCCACTGTACTATAACAAAGATAAGAGCCTTAAACATGCAGCTTCAAGAAACCTTGAGATCAATACAATTCAAGAATGTACAGAGATAGTGATATGGTACATTGTACTCTGCTAAACAATGAATGGCTTGTGGCTTGCTACAGCCTGCTCTAAAAGAACACTATATTGTCAAACAGAATGGCACCAGCTTGCATATTATTATTATCAGCTAAGGAAACCAACATCTCATCATTTGAAAAGAAGAGGAGACTGGCAGCTAAGTTCTGTGATACAGATATTTGCAACATCTTAAAATCATCTGAACATTGAGCCTCAAAATGGAAAATGGCAGGACTAGTGGTTAGTAAATGATTATATACGAGGGGGACTTAATAATTACAGTAAATGTTAAGTATCGCATCAACACAATTCAGATTTACTTTATTGATTGGTTGCCCTTCATTATATTGCCTAGTATTACAGGGCATTGTTGCCTCATAAGGTCACTTAAATTCCTCTCAAATGGCCAGTTCTTTTCTATGTTAAGATAAAAGTAGAAGTATAGTGCTTGATTTATGGAAATGCCATGAATAAATGCAGGAACAGAAGGCTCTAGGATACGTGTTGATTGGTTGCTGCTGCCCTGTTGGAGAAAAATAACTCATTCTGGTGTCAAGTCATCTTTCTTCTTATTGGAAACTCTTTGTAAGGTCTTGTTACAATTCTAAGGATGAATACATTGATGCATTACATACATACACAATCCTTAAATACAGTGCAGTTTAAGAAGCTGAAGGAATGTCAATTGAGTTTATTATCCCTCTTAACTCAAACTCTGAGAGATATTCTCCCATAGAGAGTTTAGCCTATCTTGCATTTCCTCCACAGGGCTCAAGCTGTCCTGAAACTCCTCTATTTCTGGAGAAGAAGATAGTTTGTATTTCATCTCTTCCGTCTCTAGGTTGATTGTCTTTGTGAAGTCCTCAATCTGAAGGAAAGTGTTTCTCCTGAATTCATCAATCCTTTCCTGGACCTCTTTTGTCACCTCCTCCATACTGGGTGAGATGACCTCTGTTTGGGGAATTTCTACTCTTTCAGTTAACTTCTGCTTGAAATCGTTCTGAATGAAGCTCAGCTTCTCCCTTAGTTCATCAAGATTTCTGTGGATCTTCACATTAAGGTCCTTGGCATTCTTGGTCAGTTTTTGAGACAGTTCTTGAATATGTTGGTTGAGTTTTTCTTGACTCAGCTGAGTGTGAGGGGCTACATTTTTATGTAACTCCTCAACAGTCTGGTGAATCTCATTCACCAGTTTGTCAGTATAAGGGCGGAAGACCTGCTTGGCTTGTCCAATATGGAAGGTTAGTTTGTCCTGGAAATGTTCTGCATGCTGGGACATGAACTTCTGGGCTTTGTCCACACTTTTGAGGAGCTGTCCCTTGATGCTGTAATCATAGGGGTTCAGATGTTCCTGCAGCTCTTTCGTCTTCAAACCAATTTGATCCAGAAGTTCCTTGGTAAATGGCATCAGCCTCTGACGAAATTGCTCCACATTCCTGCTAATTCTTTGGTGGACATCATCCACATATGGATAAAGCTTCCTTCTGAGGTCTTCCAGTTCCTTCTGGATAAGCTGCCGGAGCCCATCAGAATCCTGGTAGAGTCTCTGCTGAGCTCTTCCATTCAGGGGCCCCAGAAAATTCCTCATATAGTTGATGCCATCTCGAAAGCTATATTTTAAGCCACTGTAGAAAAGAAAATAAGAACATAAGAACATACGAATATTTTATATAACATATACTGTCTCTCTTTTTTATTTGATAGCATATTAAAAGGTGTCCATACCATTACTACAAAAGGACCAGGCACCCCCCCCGTGCCTAATTAAAATCAACACTAACAACCTACAATCCTCACTTCTGAACTATACAGAGTACTCCCACCTCAAGTGCACACTGATCAATGCTTGCTCAGTTCTACACAAAATCCCCACAATACTGGACTACATCAAAGACAACCACCTTGATATATTTATCACTGAATCCTGGCTTACAGATTACTGATAATGTCTAACTGACTCAACTGTCTATTCCCTCATACAATCTTTATCATTGCCACAGATCTTCTATATGAGAAGTACTTATAATAACCAAAGACTATTTCCAATTCAAACCTGCAAAGTCCAGCTCAACAATGGACTTACACCTCATCACCAGCTTGAATAAATCACTATCTATATGCCTAACATACAGGACAACCTCAACATGCAACACCGACTTATCACCTATAATAGAAGAAGCTTGCACCAATCGCTTGAGCAACAAACCCTTTGTTCTACTAGGAAACTTCAGTCTACCATCCACAAACCCACAAGACACTACCATCTTTCTAGATGCATGGACGCTCTACAGCTAAAACAGATCAATACAGACCCAACCCACAGGAAGGGTAAGACCCTGGACCACACCTGCCAAATGGACACATCTATACTCTCTGCCAACTCCACAAACTATCCCTGTCCCTTGGTCCGATCGCAAAATAATTTAGTTCCAACTTCCCCACCCCTACAATACACACAATTTTACCAACACCCTACCAAGCATATGCAGATTTTGCAAGTTCAAGACTCCTTCATAAACAATTTCGCCCTGCTCACCAACTCAACCACAACTGACCTCAACACCCTCATAGGGGAATGGAATAACAACAAATCAGTGTACACCACTGCACCCCATCCAACATCTTCAGGAAAGAGAACACACCAAGTTCCATGGTGCTCCCAGGACCACAAGCAGCTCAAGTGCAAGCTTAGGCATCTTGAATATGGATGGAAATGATCTAAGGACCCAACATACCTGACAGCCTACATCACAGTCCAATCTGAATACTGTGGCTTACCAAACACAAGGAAGACAGAATATCACACAAAGCTCATTAAGTTCTCATTAAACTATTTGGCATTACCAAACAATTATTGAACTTAATAAACTCCAGTAAAACAACTTCCATCTGCCCTCACCCGATGGCTAAGTTCCTGCAAACAAAATTAGAGGCTGCCTCCCCCATGGCACTCAAGCAAACTTTAGATCCAAACCTCATTGACCCCCCAGAAAACATTTGGTTCTCATTCAACACAGTAATCCCGGAGCACTTGGAAACCATCATCTCTAACATTAATACAATACCTCTCTGCTTGATCCATGTCCATTATCATGGATCAAACTCACCAAACAGGAATTATCTCAAAATAGTACAAACCTCCCTGACTCAAGTACACATGCTCAAAGACTTCTAATGTGCATCTATCAGAACCATATTAAAGAACCTCACACTAGACCCAGAATCCCCAGCATCTTACAGGCCCATATCAAGCATCCATTCATTTCCAAAATCATAGAAAAGACCATCCAAATGCAGCTCCAAGACTATATCAACACTCACACACCCCTGACGTACACCAGCATGGCCTTAAGCCATTCCACGGAGTTGAGACACTCCTAACCTCACTCCTCAACAAACTGACAAAGGGCATTGAAAATACCACACAAGGCTATGCTCATATTCCCACAGGTGCTTCTTGTGGTCTTGGGCAAGCCACTTAACCCTCCATTGCCCATGTTCCCTGTAAGTATTAGTGTATGTGTCTCATATCCCCTCGTGTTAAATGTATCCCCCAATTGTGTTGTGACCACTTTGATTGAAGGATAAGGTGGTATACAAGAGTATATAAGAGTCTATAAATAAATAAATAAATATACAACATTCTCCACCAACAACCCAACATATACAGCACTAGCAATATGCTTCAATGCCATGTCCAACTGACTCTCTGAAAACAATCTAACCATCAATCACAACAAATCTGATGTCCTCCACATACCAAGAAGTCCACCATTCATCCCACCCCACTACCCACTATAAAACTGAACGATGCAGCACTTACAGTCAAGGAGGAAGTCAAATACCCGGGGATAACACTCAACCAGGAACTATCCTTCCAGCCCCACATCAAAAAAGTAGTAAAATCAGTCTACCACAAGGTCAGAACCATTCACCAACTCCCATCACTACTTGACCAATCAGACTTCAGAGACGTATGTCAGGCTCTGTTAATGCCAATACGGGACTACTACAACATAATACACCATGGACTTCCCCAAGCTACCATTCACCCATTACAAATTGCACAGAGCACTGCTGCCAGACTTATCTCAAATACACCAAGAAGGGGCCACATCACCCCAACCTTAGCCAAGCTGCACTGGCTCCTAGTACTCTCGCGGATCAGATACAAAGTCCTACTAACCACATTTAAGATCCTACACAACACTTCTGCAAGCATCCTGAAAACACTAGTACATAAACCACCAGACAACAGAATGTGAAGGAAGACCTCCCAGTTCCTCCTGGTCATACCACACCTCCAGTTCAAATGTAACCAAGCAACCTCAGAAAGGGCATTCTCCCTATATGCACCTGCCGAATGGAACTCGCTACCCACTGACGTACGTTCTTCCAATACCATCGCTGAGTTTGGACATAGGCTAAAGACACACCTGTTACTGAACGCTATCATCCTAATACGTAAACCTCATTTATGCCACCCCTCACTCTTCCTGTACATACGTTAATAGTTTATATAATTCTCTTCTTATAACCCACCAACTATGCTACCCATCCCGTTTTTTGTAAACCATTTAACAGTTGTATTTATTGTAAACCACTATGACTAGTAGATATAGCGGTATAAAAAAGTTGCTAAATAAATATTAGCAATAAATAATGCATAGAAACAGACACAGGCCTTACTTTACCATACTTCCGTGTTTCTCCAAGATTTATTTATTTACATTCTAGGGTAAGTGATATAAGTGCTGGGAAGGAAAAAGGACCCTACCCTTACACATTCTCTTATATACTGTGCTATTCTGCATCAGTGTGGTTTACATTGAACAAACTGAAATTACATTGAACAGGGCATTATAACTTGGAGATAACTATTTTACATGGAACATGGGCTATGGAGGGTTAAGTGGCTTGCCCAAGACCACAAGCAGCACCTGTGGGACTAGAAACCCCAGTCCTTCTGGCCCAAGGTTGCTGTCCTCTAGTGGGATTTGAACCCCCAACCTTCTGGCCTGAAGTACCTTGCCCCAACCACTAGGCCACTCCTCCACTCCACAAGGCTTCTCATATAGACTGGACTTTTCAGCTGTTTATTGCTCCAACGTTTGCCTTATATTCAGCATCCGTACCCCTCTCCTATTTATCTGTTCCCTTAAGCTCTGTTGTGTCTCCTATATTTCAGTTTCTCTCCTTTCTTATTGTTTGGGTATGGTACATGAGTTATGCCATTACACTTTACAATCTGTTTTATTTTCGGTTTAATTCTACTGAAAAAGTCTGAAAGAAATGTTTATTTTACCTAACCTCACTTTGGTGCTTATTTCCCATTTCTGTATTTCCTCTCTCATTATTGCTATGTCCCAAAATTTGCAGATATCACAAAAGCCCCTTCACATTTTGTCCCACTCCCTCTAATTTCTGCTGTGATATTTTCCAAGTTTCTGTAACAATCCACTTTTCTATCACAGAGAAAACTAAGATACATATTGGTATCCAGGGCCGGCCTGTCCACTAGGTGAGCTAGGTGGCTGCTTAGGGTGGCCGGCCTGGGTGGGCGGTGGCAGCGGCCGCTTTTGGAAATACTGTTGCTGCCTGCCTCCCCCACCCAAGACGGAATTCACAGCAGCTGCGGGAGGGAGGTGACAATATTGTCATCAGCTTGGGGAGCGGGGGTCAGGGAGGCTGGGGTTACTGCCTAGGGCAGCAGAAACCCTGGGCCGGCCCTGTTGGTATCACAAATCCCAAAGGACTACATATCACAGACACTTATCTAAGATTGTTGCTCTGAAGTCCCATGGAAAAATTTGCCACTGATGCTATGGTTAATTGCATACTTACTCCAATTCTTTAGCTGTCTTCTTGTGTTGTGTTGCCATCTGGAAGTCCTTGTCATGGGTCAGTTGACTGAAATAGTCCCAGAATCCACTCCTCACTGGTTCAGCCTGAGATCCTGTCAAAAGGAAGTGGGTAGTAATTTGTGATCAGGAAACAATGGTACCGAGCCACACAGTTCTGAGCACAGGATACCTCTGTGGCATAAATGCACAGGAAGAAAGTCTCTTTTGATTGAAAGCAAGCTCTGCTACGAGGGGACATAGGATGAGAGTGAAAGGGGATAGGCTTAGGAGTAATATGTGGGAATATTTCTTTACGGAAAGAGTGGTAGATGCATGGAATAGTCTCCCAGTGGAGGTAGCAGAGATGAGGACAGTATCTGAATTCAAAAAAGCACAGGACAAACACAGAGGATCTCTAAAGGAAAAAAGGGGACTGTTGTACTTGATATGGAAGGTCAGACTAGATAGGCCACATGGTCTTTTTCTGCCATCGTGATCTTTCTATCTGCACAATGGATGGAAAATACTACAAATATCCAGCTCAGATTGCACTCAGAACTATTCACAGGATTCTATTCACCTATAGCATTAGCTATTATGTTTTTTCCCATAGACGCAGAATAAGAGAAAAGTCGTAATCAAGCACTCGGTGCCGTAAACCCTTACGTGTGGCAAACCCATCAGAATTAATTCTTTCATGCAGTCAGATTCTTGCCCAGCAGAAACTCCTGAAAGATTCTTAAACATCGCAGATTATTTAAGGGGCATATTGTCAAAGGTGTTGAGGAAACAGTACTCTGTCTCCCTGCTGTGGAAATAAGGGGGGGGGGGTGTTTTTAATGAAAGACTGAAGCTCACTGCTGGATGGAAGACTTGCCACTACAGAATCTATAGGAAGGAAAGGTCACATACCTATCATGACAAAGACAAGCACCAGAAGAGGAACGACCTTCAGAAGCATGTTGCCTGCTGGTGAGCATCCAAGACCTTAAAGACCAGATCAACACAGTAAGTCAGTAACAACCCTGCCTCCAGGGGGTGGGATTAACCCTTTGGTGGACCCTAGTAAACAAGCCTCCCATTGTAGCATAATGGCCTCAGGTGGTTCTGTTTGCAGAGGAAAGCCTGCAGAAGGGGATGCCACTTTGCTTACTGGCTTCTCCTGCCAACTGGATGAAAATGTATGGGGTGAGGGGTGAGGGAGAACAGACACATCTCTGTGGGCAATGGTGGTTCGGTCTCTGCCTTAGCAGTCCACATCTGCAAGGACCCTTCCTATTCTGGACCCATCCTCCCGCCACATCCCAAGTTGGCATATGCCTCAATCCTGCCTCCACTCAGATTCTTGGGGCAACTCACACAGGCAGCTCCCCATAAGTGCTGCTAACATCGGAAGAAAGCACCAAAACTCTGCTCACAGAAATGCACACTGAAGGGGAGGCAAAAAGGCGAATTATAATCGTATTCATCTTATTACTAAGCCCCACCTCCATACTGACATGCTAGTACAAACAACGCAAAAGCAAGATACAAAGCTGAAAACAGGCACTTTTTCTGTGTATGGGGAGGAGGGGGGATGCATTAAGGGTTTCTTCTAGTTTACTGCTGGTATTTTGTAAGTCTAACGCACAGGTAGGTAGGTGGAGGTTTGTAGAAAATCTGCTGTGCTCGACATCATTAATAAAAATGAAAAAAAAAAATCAGACATGGACAGATCAGAATTCAAGTTTCATTAATGTCATCAAAAATCCATCCTCACTATTCTGCCTCCACTGTTCTGATCTGTCAAATCTAAAGCATGAAGCAAAACGGAACATAAATGCGGTTCACTTTATTGCAACAAATTCAACCGAACTTTGTTAATATATAAGCTGCAACTTTCGATGCCTAGACCCGGGAGCCGGTCAAGCCAATCTTCGGTCTCAGCCCCAAGCTCTGTAGTGGCGATGCTGAGATAGGCACAATATTGGTGGGAACCACCCCATTCCCCTGCGTATGCATCGGCTGGTGTTCAGTGCACATAAGCGGAAGGGACTCACTCTGCCTTTGCATTTGAAGGACTTGATTATTTGGCCGCAGTTTTAGGCTCAGTTAGTGGGCGAGTGCTGTGTACCCCATTCCTCCGTCTGTAGCCAGAAGAGCTCATCAGCTACTGCTGCCCGGCATCCGCTTTATACCCGAAGGTAAATTCACGTGATAGGAGCACCGGCCGGGCCGGATGGCCACCCCCGATCTAAACACCACGTGGAAGGTCAAAGGCACCCACGTGCGGGAGAAAGAGGCCTGACCGTTTAACACTATTTTCTATCTGGCCCAAAATCAAGATCTGGGTGCGAGTCGGTTGTTGGAAACGTTCAGAAGCACTGCCGAGACTTAGAGCCGGGCCCCAGGAGGAGATGATGCCAGTTTTACACGGCACAAACTTCAGCCTCCCTACAGTACGCGGCCCTGCCATATCTCCGCCAGAACTCAAAGCATCGGACTTTTGAAAAACAAATAATAATAATAAAGAGAAATCCCTCCAGCCAGTGTCTCCAAGACTTCCAGCCCATGTCAGTTCATTTCTGTCTTATCCTCCAAAATAACTAGTCTATGAACATCTGGGCTTCTTTTAGCCAATCCGACCAAAAAGCCCTTTACAGATTGATACGTTATAGATTTGCGCCTGCAGCCACCTCTGCAGTGAATGGCTATCGTGTATGAAAATTCAAAAATGATAGGAAAAAGAAACACTATTATTATTTTCCTTAATTGCTCTCTGCGTGTCTTATTCTTAACTGAGACCCAGGGATGGCCAGTGTCAGAGGGCTGCTGCTGGTGCTGTTCCATTCACGAAAGGCTCGAGCCTAGGGATGAGTTCGGAGGGGGGGGGGGGGGGGTTGGCATACCCCAAAGACAGAAAGTGTTGTGCAATTTGTCCGGTTAACAGATCCGAATGTCCACAGCCAGTTTCACGGCGCAGTGCTTCTTGGGAACACTATATCTTGCACCCACTATCATTACATCTGATCACGCAGTCCTATGGCTGAAAGTGATTTCTAGGTAGTTTCTCTCCCTCCCCAGTCTCCCGACATTCACCCCTCCCAACTCCCCCCCCCCCAACACATTTTGAGGCCAGACAGAGGAGCAATGCTTCACTGCAAACAGCAAAGTCCAGCCTGATAGAACATTCATCTTCCAAATCCACACCAGCCTTAGCTACATATCAAAGTCCACCTTGTTCCAGGGATTACAGAAAATACACCATTAAAGCGAGAAGTCGCAGTTGCCCTCTGACTGACCACCCCTTAGAAAAAGGAATTACAGCTACTAGGAACAATGTGCGGCTGTAGCCCCACAGACCCTTCTGCAGTTACAGAAGAACATAAGAAATGCCATACTGGGTCAGCCCAAGGACCATCAAGCCTGGATTGGCCACTGTTTCCAATAGTGGCCAATCCAGGTCACAAGTACCTGGTAGTTTCCCAAAACAGACACAAAGATTCCATGATGCTGCTATTGGGGCAAGCAATGGATTTCCCTGGTCCTCCAGGTTTATGGATCTTTCCTCCAGGAACTTGTCCAAACCTTTTTTAAATCCAGTGACACTAACAGCTTTTATTACATCTTCTGGTAACAAATTTCAGAGTTTGACTACACGTTGAGTGACAAAATATTTTCTCTGATTATCTTTTTATAGGTTGCGTTGAAAGACCAAAAATCTTTCAAATGCAGTGGAAGGTGAAAAAAAAACCCAACATTACATCTGAAGCCAATTCTGCAACAGTGAAGAAACAGAAAGCCCTTCCTCATCCTAGGTCTAGCCATTGACTCAGAATGCATTATCGCCATACCGAGCAATAGCTTTCACCTTGAAAATTCTGTCTAATTTCCATTTGAAATTGTTTATTTTATTTATTTATTTATTTAACACATTTATATTCTGCTTATCAAATTTCATAGATCAACCACAAAAACTTCAATATAAACATTATCCCAGAGTGTCTCCATCAGACTTATAATTGGGAAAATATAGACCTCAGAGCTCATGCCCCGTGACTCCTCTAGTCTAATGGCAAACAAGCCAGGCAGCCGCCATTTCCACTATCTCTTTATGTGTCTGAGAGCTTATCTCCTGAGGACGTGATGGCAAAACAAAGGTCTCCAAGGAGTGTATGAGCCCATGGTCATTGAGAGCTTTTACAAATAAGGGCAATATAGGAAGAATTTAAAATACATGATTGTGAGAAGTTAAGAAAGTTAAAAAGTATAACATATTATAATTCGGGGGGGGGGAGGCGGGGGTTAAGACCTATGATGGAGATGGCCTGACTTGTTTGCCATTTGATACAGCAGTCGTAAGGCACGAGCTGTGAGATCTTTATTTTCACAATTATAAGTTTGATTGAGATCATAGTAACATAGTATATGACAGCAGATAAAGACCAGTATGGTCCATCTAGACTTCCTAGTAAGACGGCAAGAGCAGGTGCACCTGTTTAGTGGTGTACCCACCACTCCATGTAAGTCACCCCTATTTGTTGAAGTATAAGAGATAGTTATGTTTATTTTGATTTTATCCTGTTGCTATAAAGGGATCCACTGTGTCTGTCCCATGTCACTTTGAATTCTGTCACTGTATTTGCCCCCACCACTTCCATCGGGAGGGCATTCCAAGCATCCACCACCCTTTCAGTAAAAAAGTATTGCCTGACATTGCCTTTCAGTTTACCCCCTTTCAGCTTCATGTTATGCCCTCTAGTTTTACAGCTTCTCCGTCTTTGGAGAGGTTTGTTTGTTCATTAATACTCTTTAAGTATTTAAAGGTTTGTACCATATCTCCCCTGTCCCTCCTCTCCTCTAGAATATACATATTTAGATCTTCAAGTCTCTTCTCATATGTCTTCTGACGCAAGCTCCAAATCATTTTGGTTGCCTTCCTCTAAACCATTCCAGTCTTTTTATATCCTTTGCGAGATATGGTCTCCAAAACTGAACACAATATTCCAAGCAAGGTCTCACCAGAGACTTGTACAGTGGCATTAGTACCTCTTCCTTTCTGCTGGTGATTCCTCTCTGTATGCAACCCAGCATCCTCGTGGCTTTTGCCACTGCCTTGTCACACTGTTTCACCTCCTTGAGATCCTCAGAAACAATCACTCAAGGTCCTTCTCCTGGTCCATGCACACCAAATTCTCACCCATATCGCCTCCCAAGTGCATGACACTGCACTTCTTCACATTAAATCTTAACTGCCAAGCATTAGACCATTCATTAGATTCTATGTGGTAGTGTTTTTATTGAAGTTTTTATCATTGATCTCTGATGTATATTCTTCAATATCCCTTGATTGGGATTATCAAATTTCCAAACATTTTAATATAATACAAGCATACGACAAACTCTTAAAAACATTCACAAAATATGTACAGACACAGGGCCTTCAAACAGGGCTGACCAAAGACTTTCTGCTGCACTAGGCAGAAGCCCTGGCTGTGCCGCCCCCTCCCCCAGTGCTGAGCCACACCGCTGACCCCTGTTGCTGCCGATTCCAGCATCAGGAGTGACTCGGCTCGACAACAGCAGCAGGCCATATGCCTAGTGAAGTCGATGGCTGGCCCTGCCTTCAAAACATCTGCATGTCTGTATTCAAAGGGAATTATTCCGATAACGGAAGTCATTATGGAGTTGGTTCTTCTGGGCTGCACTATCCCTGGATTTTCAGCAGCACTATACTGCTAGCGTCACTGAAAAGCCTACAGACCACCTCAGTGCTATCCAGATAGTGCCAAGGCAGTGGGTGGGTGGAGCGGCAGGATATCCAGAGAGCAGCAGTATCCAGTTGGCTATCTGGATAAAGTTAGCACAGTGGAAAAGCACCTCAGGCCCGATGTTCAAAGGCATTTATATGGTTTACAGATCTGTAAACCGTGTAAATGCCACTTAGAGGGCTAGTCAGCGCTTAACGCCACTACATGCCCCAATGCTATCTGTGCAGCAGCGGGGCACATCATGGGTATTCTGGAGGCAGCACCTGTTGCTAACCGTGCAACGGCGATGTTGAGCAAAAGCTGGCCTGTCTTTACCCATGAGAGCTAAACGTGCAGCAGCACAATACCGCCACTGCCCGGTTAGCCTCTGCGGCAGCAGAGGCTGTGCGGCAAACCCAGATATTCAATGCGGGTGGCCAGATATGACCCTGGGTTATCTCTTCAGCACCGGTGGCTATCCGCTGTAATTGCGCTAGCTGCTGGAGCTGAATATCGGACCCATCCTTCCTACCTTTATCCGAGTAACTACCGAGATAGCCGACTGAATATCAGAGCTCTCAGGAACTAACCACTCTCCCGATAACAGCAGGGAATATATGTATTTTATTTAAATGTGGCAGCAGCCAGTGTTTCAAAACTCACTGAGAGTGGACTTTAGAATTATTGAGCTGCTAGTTCATATCTTACAGAAAGTGGAAGAGAGAGGTTTGAGCTGTCACAAGGATTAGGCAAGAAGGATGACCACCTTGGGTATTAAATTGGTCTGTAAGCATGAAAGGGAAGGAGGCACAGGAATCAGCCCTTTGCAGGGGCACTGTTCTGTCCAGTGATTGCCCCGACTCAGGAGAGGAGTAAAACAAAGTCTAGGTTTTTCTACTTTTGCTCACAGATGCCAGTTCAAAAGAGGGTTTGAAGGGAGAAGGGCCAACAGGAAGGCAGCTCTCAGGCAGGGGGAGAAAGAAGGAAAAGACCAGAAAGCCATAAGCTTAGCTTAAATAAGAGTAGGGCAGATTTAGGTTAGACCTTTCTAACTGTGAGGCAAGTGAAGCACTGGACTGAGATAGGCAAAGTGATTCCTCCCCAGAGATTGGGAATGAATTAATGGCATTTCTAGGATCCTTCCTGCCCTACGACTCTAAAGAGAACGGCAAACTTAGCTGCTTCTAGAAAGCTTGCACTCTTGTGTTTCACATCCATGTTTCTTAAAGCAGGGGAAGCAGTCCCCTCAGACTAGACATCAGCCTGGCTGTCTGCATGCATCTAAGTATCTGTATGGATGAGACTTTAGGATTTCTCCATAAGGCTCGCTGGGCTTTAGCGGCCTTGGCAAACTGCTACATAAATACGGATCCACAGAGTGTGATAAGACAGCGGCGACTGAGAGTAAATAAAGACTCATTATGCAAGCTTTCGGAAAGACGACAAAGAGTTTGCAAACAAACACCGCTGTCCCAGGACTAAAGAGGAAGAGCTGACCCCTCCCAAGCAGCAACCTTAACCAATGAGCAGGCACAGCAGCCTCCACCAATGCCAGTTAGAAAAGGGTTAGCAAACACAGGCAAGGGCCACAAAATATGTTCAAGAGCAGATAAGCCGAGAACATGACATGTACAGACCTGCCAACAAGCTCTGGGCCATGTAGAATGTTCTAGCAGGAGTGTCAATACATCTGCCATCACGTCTTCAGATCTCTCTGTACAACCGGAATAATCTCCTGCGTAATATCTTTTACTTGCCACTGAAGACATTATGGTATAATGAGCTATGTGCATATCAGGGTTTAGAGTAATTCTGATGCGGCCTTTACTCTTGCAAGGGCCGTGTTTCGCAATAATCCCCAATAAGGACCCAGTGAAGGCATACCCTCTGGTACTAAGGATCTCAAGGTTCAAACTTCTGGCCCTGAGTCATTCAGCCCCTCTGAGGGGCTAAAAGACCTCTTGAAGGGTAGTTTGACATTTTATTGGAGAGCTGCTAATTTTCCTGCAGGTGTAGCAACGTTAAATAGTTTCTCTAGATGTAAGAAACACCAGCAAATGCAGAATTCATGCAGCAAGACTCAAGGAAACATACAGAGACCCCTCAGGTATGGTATAGTAGGATATGTTAAATAAGCTAAAAAGAGACATCACAAGTCACACAGAGAAAATCATCAAATACCAGGAAATGCAGTCGGAGACAAAGAAAATGTGGCAGAAAGATACCAAGTTATTTCCCGTGTTGGGTGCCACAGGCCTAATAAAGAGGAATTTCCAAGCACACCTTGATAAATTACCCATACACGTAACATCTTACAAACTCCAGAAGGGGGCTCTCTTTGGCACAATGCAAGTACTACGCCAAGCATTAGCAGTAAGTCTGAGAGACTAAGATCATACATACTCCATATAACCTGGCTTAGAAGTGGGGTTCATGACTGTCATGGTACGCACAAAACTCACCCATTTGGAAAAACTGCCCCAAGAAAATCAGTCCACAAAAAAGGTTTTCAGGAGATTATATATATATATATATAATTGATTCATGTCTGCTCCAAGCCACCAGCAAACACCAACTATATCGCTAATGGGATTTGGGAGTGTCATAAAAGGGCTCCCTTCCTCTTATAATTTTATCGCCCAATGACATTTTATTCAATTGAGAATTCTTTTTTTAATTCCAAGGTCCATACATTCACAGATTAATAATGATTGATCTCCAAGGATTCTACCCCCCCCCCCTCCATCCCCAAACCAACATGATCACATTTCACCAGTTATTCTCGCTTCGAGTGGATTATTGTTGAATTTTCAAATATGCGATAGGGAAATTCCGGGATGAGAAGAAGGGTGGTTGGGTTCATTCACTACCTGAACTGGAGATATGAGAAGCACAATTTTTGAAGCTAATTCTGCAGGCAAAACAATTCTTTACCCAAAGAAATGAGTTCATTGGAGACTATTTTCCTTTTAAAACCTCCTATATGAGGAAATATTAAATGTTACAATTACAGAGAAACAAAGGCAGCCTACCCACCATAAAATATAATAAAAAATCATTAAACCTCAGAGAGTTACATTAGAATGTGCTGGGTCCACTGCTTTTTAGTATACTGTATTCATAAATGACCTGGAAATGGTAATAATGAGTGAGGTGATCAAATTAGCAGATGACACAAAATTATTAAAAGTTGTTAAAACACAAGAGGATTGTGAAAAATAGGAAGAGGACCTTGAGAAATTGGAAGACTGGGCATCCAAATGGCAGATGAAATTTAATGTGGACAAGTGCAAAGTTATGCACCTAGGAAAGAACAGCACAAACTTTCGTTACACGATGCAAGGTACCGCCTTAGAAACCACCACCCAGCGAAACGATTTAGGCGTCATCGTGGATAATATGTTGAAACCCTCTGCCCAGTGTGCAGCGGCAGTCAAGAGATATAAGGCGTGTATCCTTTTCACACAGACAGAACAGAAAGTTTCAAGGGGCGTATCCTTTCTACACAGAAAGAGAAAGTTTTAACCCAGCTCTGCCTGGATTTCTACTTCAGTTGTTTCTGTTATAATTACTCTGCTGATTTCTGTGGGATTCAGGAGGGAGAAACCTGAATGAGTGAGAGAGAGACGGTGTTTGTTTTACAGTTGCTGGAGTGTGAGAGAGAGACAGTGTTTGTATTGCAGCTGCTGGAGAGTTAGAGAGAGAGAGACAAAGGTTTTGAACAGCATTTTTGAACAGCAAGGGAGGGGGTGTATTTATACTGAGCCTTCTGCAGTGTCTTCTTAAGAACTTTAAGAAGAGTTTTTCTGGTGATTATGTAATTGTAATGACTCCCGGGTCGATTGGAAGTTTTATGTGAACTGGAATGAGCCCCCTCCTCCTTCTTTAACCTGGCCTCCCCGAGGGATCTCTAGATATAGACCTGATACTAGATGTGCACACAGTCGCCCTGCAAAGTCATATGACCCCAGTCCCTGTTAAAGAAATATTGTCAGAAAGAGTGGCAGAGTTTTAAATCTTTGATTATAATCTAGCTAGCAGCGTGCACCCAGAGGATTTCCTGTCCCATAGTTCACAGAAAAATGCAGCCTAAAGTAAAAATAAAACTACCAGTTTTAGTACGGGAGTCAGAGACAGAAGAATTCACTAAGCTTGATCACCAGGCTCAGCAGGTTCAGCAGAGCCAGCTAGGATTTCTCCCCCACTCCTCTCGACTTTCTCTGATAGTCAAAAAAGCAGTGAGGCAAGAATGCCATTTTCAGATACAGACCTGCCCAGCACTTCAGAAAGTTCCCTGAGTCCCAAATCTGAAGGAGGTCAGTCCCAGTTTAGTACCTCTCCTCTCCGCACTACCCTGAGTCTATATCATCAAGCTCTCCTTGAAGGCCTTAAATGGGGGGGGGGGGGCAGAAAGCGATGAATGTGGAAAATATCTGAGGTCCTGCAAACCCCTGACGAGAGTCCTGGCCAATTTTATGAAAGACTCTGTGAATCTTTCCGTGTTTATACTATGTTTGACCCTGAAGCACCTGAAAACCAGCGGATGATGAAAACAACATTCGTAGGGCAGTTGCAGAGGGGACATTCAAAGAAAAAACATCAGATTGAGGTATTTGCTGGAATTAATATAACCCAGTGGATGTAAGTTGCTATGAAAGTATTTGTGAACAGAGATCAGGAGATGAAGCATGAGTGTGAACGAAAGATGAAAAAGAAAGCTGATATGTTAGCAGCGGCGCTAGTCGAGAAAGGACAAAGAAAGTTAATGTGGGAACCGAGAAGCCGAGGTCGGGGTAGAGGAACCCGGCGAGGATCATTAGAGCAAGGACTATTGGTACGAGATCAATGTGCCTATTGCAGAGAAATGGGCCACTGAAAAAAAGAAGAAAAAACGAATGTCCCAATTGTGTCAGGCAATATTCCCTGCCCCGAAGAGATGTTGAGGGCATTCATAAACATCTCCAGCGATTACTTAAGTTTGGACTCCTGAAATCCATGCCAATCACCCTGGAATACCCCTTTGCTGCCAGTTCAAAAACCAGGTACTAATGATTACCGACCTGTGCAGGACCTGCGGAAGGTCAATGAAGCTGTGTTGTTACCATTCACCCTGTTGAGTCAAACCCTTACCATTTACTGAGTTTGATTCCTGCACAAGTTACCTGTTTTACTGTTTTGGACTTAAAGGATGACTTTTTCTGTTTGAGATTGGCCACTCCTTGCCAGCCACTGTTTGCGTTTGCATGGGAAGACCCTATTACTGGCAGTAAGAGACAATTGACATGGACCCAGTTACCCCAAGGATTCAAGAACTCCTCCACGCTGTTTGGGGATGTACTTAGTCAAGATTTGCATCAGATCCAGTCATGTCCCCTTCAACTTGATTGCTACAATACGTGGACGATCTACTCATCGCCGCTGTTTCCCCAGAAGAATGTATTGCCGCCACTTCAGAACTTCTGCACTTGCTTTGGATGTCTGGCTATCGGGTGTCTCAAAGTAGTGCCAGACTGAAGACAAGTACTGCCCAACGTGGAAAAACCATTCCATCTGTACGTCCATGAAGAAAGGGGGTGGCTTTCTTGTCTCCGCGCAGTAGCAGCAACAGCTCTCCTGGCAAGAGAGGCTGATAAATTGTCCCTTGGGCAAGAACTGTATGTTAAAAGTGCCGCATGCAGTACTGACACTGATGGAGTACAAAGACAATTATTGGTTTTCCAACGAGCGGATGACAAAGTACCAAAGCATGTGGTGTGCAAATCCTCGGGTTCACATGGAGATAGTGAAAAACTCTCAATTCTGCCACTCTACTCCCTGTAGCACCTGGGCTACCCGAACATGATAGTATCCAGGTTATGGATGAAGTGTATTCCGGCCGCCCAGATCTGAAAAATGTACCACTGGCCTTTCCTGATGTTCAGTATTTTACCGGTGGCAGCAGTTTTGTGGAAGATGGACAGCAGAAGGCCGGATATGCTGTAGTCACTCCTGAGGTTGTTGTGGAGGCTGAGCCCTTACCCCTGGGGACTTCTGCCCAGAAAGCTGAGCTCATTGCCCTTACTCAAGCCCTCCAGTTAGCTGCAGGTCTGAAAGTAAACATCTACACTGACTCTAAGTATGCTTTTGTTACCCTACACGCCCATGGGGTCCTGTATAAAGAATGAGGTTTGGTTACTTCAGGGGGGAAAGCTATTAAGAATACCCCAGACATCATGGCTCTAGTAGATGCCGTCTGGGAACCCAGGAAGGTGGCAGTCATGCACTGCCGGGGTCATCAGTCTGGGGATAGCCTGACTGCCTTAGGAAACCGGAAGGCAGACAGAGTAGCAAAGGAAACAGCCCTCCGCCTGATAAGGCCCAATCCGGCATTGGCTATAACAGCCCCACTATTCCCAGTGCCAGTGAATGATTGGGATCCCCGCTACCAATCGGACGAGCTAGACTATTTCTGTACCCAGGAGGGAGGGACACTGACTGAACAGGGATGGATACAGCTGCCACCCCTCCAGAAAACTGAACCTAGCCATATTGTTCTCCCTGACACCTTAGCCCCGCATTTTGTCCTGGCGTTCCACCAGGTTACTCACATGGGAAAAAGCTTAATGGAGCAGGCCCTTCATCCCTGGTTTTATATTTCAATGTTAGGACCCCTAGCCACATCAGTTTCACGCCAATGCCTGACCTGTGCCTGAAATAATCCCCGACAAGGGAAATTACCACCCCTTGGTCTCCTAGCTGTAGGGACTGCTCCCATGGAACGTTTTCAGGTAGATTTTACCAAGATGCCCAAGGCTGGGGGTCATAAGTACCTTCTGGTGTTAGTCTGTACCTATTCAGGATGGGTTGAAGCTTTTCCCACCAGAACCAAGAAGGTTTGTGAGGTTGCCCGAGCCCTCATCAGAGAAGTCATACCCCGATTTGGACTCCCGTCAGTAATAGGATCAGACAATGGCCCAGTTTTTGTCTCTCAGGTCACCAGACACCTAGCCCAAGCTCTACAGATAGATTGGAAATTGCACACCGCCTACCGCCCTCAGAGTTCAGGAAAAGTCGAACGTATGAACAGGACCCTTAAATCCAAAATTTCTAAACTCTGTCAGGAGACCCGTCTCTGCTGGCCGTCTGTTCTTCCCATGGCCCTGTTGTACATATGGTCCTCTCCCCTGTCAGAGTTTGAATCTGTCCCCATTTGAAATTCTGTATGGACGGCCTCCTCCCTTGATTAAGGGGGATGCTAGGAGACATAGGTCAGATTGGATCTCTGCTGACCCGCCAAGAACTGGTGGCATTGGGTTCTATATTGCGAAAAATGTTCACTCCTGGGTTCAAGAACAACTACCAGTAACCCTTGTTGAACCCATTCACCCCCACAAACCAGGTTCCGCTGTCTGGATTAAGGAGTGGAACCCTGACCCTTTGACACCCCGCTGGTGGGGGCCATTTACGGTCATACTGTCCACCCCCACAGCTGTGGAGGTTGCCGAACTTGTGCCATGGATTTGCCATACTTGAGTCAAGCCAGCAACCCATCTGACTGACAGAACCTGGACTGCCAGAACGGATCCTGACAACCAACTGAAGCTCATCCTGTCCAGAACGACTCAGCCTGCACGTCAATCAGCGCAATGCCCTACCCCCGTCACCACCGGAAGATGACGGGTCTACGTACGGCTGAAGACTAAGGATCGACAACTGGGAACAAGGAACCCAAGGACCTGTTGTTTAATGACTGTATTTATACCAACTGCAGTATTATGTATACTGAGTTTGCGGTAGTTGTATTTCTGATGGTAACCATGAGTTCCGTTGTAACTGATCCACTCCCCTGCATCCCCTGTTTGAAAGTAACTAAGACTGACCACAAAATCACTCAGACCTTGGTATATCATACTTATTATTCCTGTTCCAGTACCAAACAGACCCCCTTGCCGTCACAATACTACCGACCTTACTATCTGTTACTATGCAGGAAAGGAGCCTGTGTGTTTTAATCCTAAAGTGTTTCCTGTTTATTGGATCCTGGAAGTACATGCTGACAATTTCCAGGGACCGGTCCTTAACTCTACCACGTTTGAGGATAGCCAGCCTAAATCCTTGTTTTTCGATGCGTGCCTCGCAATCGGAAAAACCTCTTATTCTGGTGGTTGTGGGTCCCTCAAATGGGAACGCACCTATTCTACAAATGATAAGTACAAGTGCCCTCAAAGTGCCTATAATTGGGCCCAGTGCACAGACGTCAATGTGCCCAACCGCTGGGTAGTGACTGCAGCAGGGTCATATTTCTACCCCCGGTGGGAGTGTATATATTTCGCCTCTTGACCAGGAGTGCCTACTGGCCACCAAGGGGATGATCGCAAAGCAGTTTTAACGAGGATGTCGGCCTCCCCCCATTGTCAAACATCCACCTGTAATCCCCTTAATCTCACTATTTTGAACTCTTGTCAGGCCGACTGGCGTACAGGGCAACCTTTTGGCCTACTCATTTATAGCCAGGGTACAGACCCAGGCACTTATCTTTATGTCCGGGTAATAGCAGAAAAAAACCGACAATCCCACCTGATTAGTGTTTTCCACTCCTTCTACGAGGAAATGGTGACCCAGATGGACCCCATACCCACAGCTGTCAGAAATTTATTCCTTGAGTTAGCTGAGATCGTGACTACACAACTGAATGTCACCTATTGTTACTTCTGTGGTGGCACCAATATGGGCGATCAGTGGCCCTGGGAAGCTCAGGAGTGTAATTATTCTTCATCCTCCTATAATCAGTCCCAGTTTAAACCCACGCCTAGTGAATGGGTATTGAAGACCTCCATTATAGAGAATATATGTCTCTCCCAGATTGGCCCAGGATTCACCACACCGGTAGGGAATGCTCCGAGCGCATTATACAGTATTATGACCCTGCAACATGGGCCGAGGAAGGATCCTATGGTTACTGTACCCCTATTTACATGCTGAATCGTATTATTCACTTGCAAGCTGTTCTAGAAATTATTACTAATGAGTCATTAGTAATGACACCAGCAAGGCTTTGACCCTACAGGCAAAACAAAACACTCAAATGCGCACAGCTATTTATCAATCGGCTGGCCCTTGATTATCTTTTAGCCGCAGACGGAGGGGTCTGTTGGAAATTTAACCTCACTAATTGCTGCCTACAGATAGATGATGCTGGGAAGGTTATTGAAGACATTACTGACCGCATGCGAAAGTTAGCCCATGTTCCTGTTTAGACCTGGAATGGTCTGTCAGTTGACGGCTGGTTTGGGAATGTTTTTAATGGGTTAGGTGGTCTGAAGTCCCTTATGGCCTGCCTTGTTGCCTGCGTAGTTTACACGCTGCCATTGACAGTATCGTTGACCGCAAATCCGCTGCCCATGTCAGTATCGTCCGGTTCCAAACACGGAGCCAGCACATCATTTACATCCTGCGCCTGCTTATAATTCTTGGCACCCTGCTGGCGAGGGTGCTGAATTAAAGGGGGGGGGTGTAGTGGTGTCAGAAGTGTGCTTTCAAATGTACCTTGAAATACTAGGCCTGTGGCCTAGCTGGAATGTCTTTGTCTCTTTTGTTTCACTGTAGCCTGCTTAGTAGTAGAACCACGCAGTAAGAAATGCATAGTTTAGCAGCTTCTCGAGAACCTTACATAACACACCCCAGCTGACCTCTATTGGTGAGCGATCAAGGGGAACTTAATAGGTGCTTATCATGAAGTAGCTAGAATGTGATAATAAATTATTAGTTTGCATATAGCTAAAAGTCTATAAATGGAACTGAAACCTTGGCCCAGGGGGCTCAGTCTTTGGAAACTATTCCACTGAGTTCTCGCATGCTATTAAAACAGTTTGATTTCACGAAGGCCTCAGGTGTCTTTTCTTGGTCTGGTAATCTACTACAGGATAAGATTGGGGGAGGAACCAGAAAAGGAAGGCACAAATCTCATGGGCACTTTTTCCCATGACATGATGTTTGGCACCCTCCTAACTCTGATCTAGGAGTGACCCAATATTCCAGCATGGTATCAGGGACACTCTTACCAGCTAGCTAGTACTAATCCTATATCCTGGAAAGCGTTGGGGCATTCTCCTTCTGAATCAGTACTGGCCCAAGGTGCCAAATATCAGGGTGAGACTGCTGAAGGGGGCTTGGGCCAAATATCAGCGTCACAGTTCAGGCTAGGAGTCCTGACCACCAAGGAAAGGCCACAGAGGAAAATACTTTTTCACATTGCCCTCAAGGCCACGCCCCTTTTAGAGATACATTGAGCAGTTGAGTTAAAGCACCTTCCTGGGAAGCAGATGGTTGCTTGCAGCATCAGAAGACTAATCAGCCTGCTTGCTATCGAGCCTCCTGTTCTTGTTGTCAAGTCTCTCCTGCTTTCTGACTTGAGTTTCTGGCCTAGAATTCTGGTGTACTTCCAGTTCCTGCTCCAGCTTTATGACCTACCTGCTGACTCCAGGTTTTGCTACCTACACGTTCAGGTCTGTGCCTCTGTCGACCAAATGCAGCTCCTGACTCTCAAGAACAAAAGATATGCCATACTGGGTCAGACCAAGGTCCATCAAGCCCAGTATGCTGTTTCCATCAATGGCCAATCTAGGTCATACGTACCTAGCAGTTTCCCCAAAAGACACAGGTTCCACAATGCTTGTATTGGGTCAAGCATTGATATCCTGGGTCCCTTTTTAATAATGGTTTATGGACCTTTCCTCCAGGAACTTGTCCAAACCTTTTTTAAACACAGCTACACTAACAGCTTTTACTACATCCTCCAGTAACAAATTCCAGAGTTTGATTACACATTGAGAGAAAAAATATTTTCTCTTATTTGTCTTAGTTTACTCTGTAGCTTCATTGCATGTCCCCTAGTCTTCCTATATTCTGATAACGTAAACAATTGATCTATGTTTACCCATTCCACGCCGTTCATTCATTTATAGACCTATCATATCTCCCCTCAGCCATCTCTTTTCCAGGTTAAAGAGCCCTAACCTTTTAAGCCTTTCTTTATAGTGGTATCCTTCCATCCCCTTTACCATTTTGGTGGCTCTTCTCTGAACCTTTACTAATAACGCTATATCCTTTTTAAGACAAGGCGACCAGAATTGCACACAATATTCAAGGTGCGGTCGCACCATGGAACGATACAGAGGCATTATAATATCCTTTGTTTTATTTTCCATTCCTTTCCTTATGATACCTAGCATTCTATTTGCTGTCTTGGCCGCCTCTGCACACTGGGCGGAGGGTTTTAACATGTTATCCACAATGACGCCTAAATCTTTTTCCTGGGTGGTGGTTCCTAATGTGGAACGTTGCATTGTGTAACCATAGTTTGGGTTGTTCTTCCCTAGATGCATAACTTTGCACTTGTCCACATTAAATTTCATCTGCCATTTTGATGCCCAGTCTTCCAATTTATCAAGATCCTCTTGCAATTTTCCATAATCCTTATGGGTTTTAACAACTTTAAATTGTTTTGTGTCATCTGCAAATTTGATAACCTCACTCGTTATTCCCTTTTCCAGGTAATTTATGAATATGTTAAAAAGCAGTGGACCCAGCACAGATCCCTGGGGTACACCACTATTCACCTTTCTCCATTGGGAAAATTGGCCATTTAACTCTACCCTCTGCTTTCTATCTTTTAACCCGTTCCTGATCCACAGTAGTACACTGCCTCCTATCCCATGACTTTTTAGTTTTGCCAAAAGTCTCTGAGGGACCTTGTCAAAGGCTTTCTGAAAGTCCAAATACACTATATCAACCGACTCACCTTTGTCTACCTGTTTATTCACACCTTCAAAAAAACATAACAGATTAGTAAGACAAGATCTTCCTTGTCTAAAGCCATGTTGGCTGTCTCCCATTAAGCCATGACTATCAACATGCTGAGTAATTTTATTCTTTATGATGGTTTCTACCAGCCCATATCTGGCCCAACCTACATGACTCATACCTGGGTCTCAGATCCCTGCCAACCCCAGAAGTACTAAAGAGTCTATAACCTGATGCCACTTTCTCTCTAGCCAGTACTCACTCAATGCCCCAGCAGGCTGCTGGAGGTACTCTTCTCTCTGAGCTAGTACTGACCCCATGTCCCATTGTGCTGCTAAAGACAATCCTCTTTTGAGCCAGTACTAACCCAATATGCTAGCAAAGTGTTAAAGGAAACTATTCTCTCTTGGAACATACTGATCATATCTTATTTAACAGTTTTTTATACTGCTTTATCATTTCAATCAAAGTGGTTTATATTGTAGCTTAAACTTGGTAAATGTACATTAAACAGGGACATTGATAAGTTGGATTTTTCTGAGCAATGGAGGGTTAAGTGACTTGCCCAAGGCCACAAGGAGAGCTAGTGGGACTTGAACCCTGGCCTCTTGGTTCCTAAGCCAGTGCTCTAACCTCTAGCCTCCTCCTCTCCAGATCAGGGGCATTCTTCCCTCTGAAATAGTACTGACCCCACTGTCCCAGTTTCTTCTTAGGAGACAAACATTCTTTATTCAGTGCTGGCCCAAGGACTCAGCATGCTATTTTGAGACTCTTCTCTGAGCCAGTACTGGCCCAGTGTCCCAGAAGAGTGTAAGAGACGTCCTTCCCTCTGAGCTAGTCATGACCCAATAGCCTGGCATGGCATAAGGAGCACTTTTCACTCTGAACTAGCATTGACCCAGCATCCTAGCAAGGTGTCTGATTCAGTACTGGCTCAAAGGGAAGAGTTCCCCCCCACGTCCCAGCTTGGGGGTTGAGAGACATTCTTCCCCATGATTTGGTACTGAACAATAACTCGGTGTAGGGATGGGAGATGTTCCTCCCATAGAGCTGGTACTGAATAATGACTCGGCATGGTGTTGAATGGTTCACCGCCTCTTCATATTACAGGCAATAGCTGTATTTCTGTGTATTGCACAGTGGGATTATAAATACAGAGATTTCTATTCTATAGAATTCCTCATCTATCTATATGACTGAGTATCTGGAGATATTTGGCCTGTGATAGTTTTTCTGATGCGCCAAAAGAAATATTCAGCTTTGTCCCACAGATTTACCCATATGTCACTAATTTGCACCCCACTGAATTTTGCAGAATAGAAACCTTAGTTCAGCCTGCGAATCAGGACTAAGAGCCCCTTTTACTAACATTTTGCATGTGCTAATGCTAATAAAGGGGCCCTAAATTAGCTTGCAAACATATTTCAGAGATAGAAATCTGCTGACACTCCCCAGCAAAAGCCACACAGAAAGGTAGAAGTTAGTAACCACAGAGAGGAAAAACGCTGTTTGGATAATTAATTATGTTGCATTTTATTCCCTTTCAGATTTGTAGTTTTACAGTTACTGGTACCATCAGTGTCCATAGGTCTTTTTTTAAGTGCAGCATATTATCATATACAGAACTACATAAACTGAGTTTAGAAGAATTCATTTGACACTGAACACCATTATAATGATCTATTTCTCAAGTACCATTTCCCTCCACTGCATTTCAGGGAGTAAAAAAAAAAAAAAGACAAACAAACCAGATATCGCCAAGGTAAAAGCTACATTTACTATTAATGTACATCCATGACTAGTTAAAGGAAATTGGTGTAAGCTGGAAGCTGTGTGAGGGGTCCAGTGTACCATTGTCCTGTTACAGAGACGGGCCAGATAATGTGCTTGTTTTCTTTCCCATCTTAGGAGAGATGCTCTCTGGGTTCTTGCAAGGTGATCAGATGTTTCATTTAAGCAGCAGCAGCAGGAGAAGGCACTTCTTGGTTTTCAGTCTCCACAGTAGTATTTATGATAGAGCTAATCTTTTCATGCACCTCTTTCTCTAGAAAGTCCAGCTCATCCTGTAGGGTGACGGTATAGGGGCCCAGTTTCTGCTTCATCTTTTCAGCTTGTTGAATGAACAGATTGTTGAGGGCTTCTACATAGGGGGACACAGTCTGGTTGAATTCTTCAAGCTTCTGGTTCATCTGCTTGCTGAGGTTATTCACATATACGGGAAGATCCTCAGGATTGCTAGTGATCTTCTTCAGCTCCTCTGCTAAAGGAGTCAGATTGAGCCTCAGGTTTTCCGCATTGTCAGAGATTTGGCGACGCAATTCCTCAGCCCTCTTTTTCATCTGGAAAGCCATCAGCTCAGTATGGCGGTAGAGCTTGTCTTGTGCACCTTCGGTATAAGGTGCTAGGCTGCTAAGAAACTCTGACATAGTCTGATCAATCTGGGTGTTGATTTTATTAGCATAGGAGATCAGTTTCTCCTTTACCTCTTCCACACCTTTGTTGATTTTCCCCTCAAACTCCTCAGCATAGGGGGCCACTGTTTTCTGGACGCTTTCCACTTTCTCCTGGATCTGAGCTTGGAGTTCTTGAAAACGGGGGATCAGTTGCTGGCGAAACTCCTCAGTGTTCTGGCTGACCTGGGTGCGGAGTTCCTCAGCGGTGTGGGTCATCCTACGCTGTATGTTCTCAATGTTGCTGCTAATCTGCTTGTGGATCTCATCTGAGTACGGGGACAATTTCAAATGCAGTTGGTCTAGTTCGGCCTGGATCTGTTCCCTGAGTTTCTCCGAATCCTGAGTGAGCCGAGCATGGAATTGCGTGGTGAACGGAATAATTTGTTTCTGAAGATCCCCAGTATAAAGATGCACATTTTTCAGATTTTCACGGATAAGGCCACTGTGCAAGGGGGAAGACAAAACAATAAATAAATAAATTCTTTATTACTATATGACTATTCTTAGATTTTTCTATATTTTTTTAAGCCATTTGAATGGTTAAACCTAGTGACTGGACTTAGGAAGCAGCTGCATCCCAGGTTCTGGATGGAGCTGTGATCTATAGTCCATGGCCTAGGTATCACTGTGATGGATTGGCTACATGGAGGGAGACTTATGAAATGAGGAAACTATTAGCTAGTTTTGAATGACGTCCTACAAAAGACTGATTCTGATTGAGATTAAAGCCCAATAGGAACAGGAGGAAACACATTTAGACATTACCCAGAGAATCTATTAATTTATAGCGCAGGGAGGGGGTTTCTAAAGAGTTGAGCCTCAAGAATTGCACAAAATTCCATCCACCATGCACTGCAGTATTTCAGAATTAGCCATAACAGCTAGAAGGCTGAGTCATGTAAGGGTATAACTATGGCAAGCGATCACTCTCTTCCTGTGATATTTGAGAAAGTTGCAAGACTCGCTCTGAGATTTCAGAAGCAGCTCCCAGATAACACCACGCACTGGATCTCATTGGACCATATTGATGGTGATGTCATGAATGATATTTCACAGGCACGCATGCCAGGACAAATTAGATACTTGCATGCATGTGATGTAATCTTTCACAATCTTGGCTAAATGACAGATCCCTGCAGAGTGGGGATATGAAGCATCCTGACTTTTTAACCCATAAAAAAGAATAAAAGATTTAATTATGCAGAATGCATCTTCCTGCCTCACATGTAAACGTTCCCATGCTGTCTCCAGCAAGTGATGGGAGTTTTCTGTTAACCATTCACGCTCCTCTAGCATCTAAAAGTGCAGTTGCAAGGAAATGGATTTTCCCATCTCTAAATTAAGGTAAACCCATTCTTTCAGAGCATTTTTATGATTTCTTATCTACTGCATATGTCTGGTGGAATTCCAGCACTTCTTCAGTGTAAATGTTTTTTGACTCCCTGATCACCATTCTCTGCAAACATCCAAAGCAAAGTTTCTCTTATCCAGGTTGTTTGCAGGGAAGATGCTACTGGTACCACTAGCTGGAAATTAAACTTTAATTAAGCTGATGAACCCCAGAAGTCCAGGAGCCAACATACTGGAGACAGAAATCTCGGGTTTACCAAGTGAGTTTCAATGAGCCTGGAATTGGGGATGGGGTGAATTCTCAGCTATGCAAGTTTTGTTTTACAAATCCGGGTAATTCATCTTCAGTGATGAATGGAGACAACCTAGAGAGAGAAACTGTAAAGGTGGGGTGATCCCATAAGTCCATGTCAGAAGGAATAGAGCAAGCCACTCCTGTTTTTACCTGAATACATGCAGTCTTCCCTTTATGGGGAGATGAAATGACTTCTCCTGTCCCTTTAGGAATGGAACCATGTGATCAGTCTCCAGTTAATGGTTTTGGGAGGTACCTACCTGAGCTGTTGGCTAATCTCTGATTGCTGAATCTGTTCAAAGGTCTCCTTGGCGTTGGTGGTCAGCTGAGTAATGTAATTCCAGAATGCATCTGCAACCTGGTCAGCGCTCTGATCGGCTTGTGAGCCTGAGAAGGGAAAAACACACAATCATTTCTCCTGGGTTCTTCATCCCCTGAGCTACTGCTCTCAGAAAGCCCTGCCCTAATTTTCCACACCTCTACAGCTCCACAGATTTCTCCATTATCATCGTAACAGCTCCATTGTATAAGCTGAGAGTTGCAGAGTTCCAGTGCGCCGATGGTAAAGCCCAGCACTGACATACCTACAGACCAAGGAATGCTACACAACTTTCTGTCTCATTTTCAATTCATTTGCAGTCTCAAGGACCACCTTACCACCTCCCTGCCCCCCCTCCCCCCAAAAAGTCACAGTAAAATGTGTAACTACTCTGGAAATATTATTCCTATAATCTAGAATTTTGGAAGAGTGTTATGAATTTGTTTTGGTTAGCATTTCCATAGGGCTTTAATAGATTGTATGGATTTAACAGGTTTTATATACTGCTTTATCATTTCAATCAAAGTGGTTTACATTGAAACTTAAACATGGTAATGTACATTAAACAGGGACATTGAAAACTTGGATTTTTCTGAGGCAATGGAGGGTTAAGTGACTTGCCCAAGGCCACAAGGAGAGCCAGTGGGAATTGAACCCTGGTCTCTGGGTTCCCAAGCCAGTGCTTTAACCATTGGACTACTTCTCCACTCCTGGATGTTTACAATGTCTGAATTACAGCAAATATTATTATAAACCCCTTAGTAGCCTCTGATACGTGGGTTATAAAATGTTCTAAATAAATAAATACATTCTCATTTATCCTTCCTGTGTGGCACATCACAGCCAGTGCTGACTGGTTTTAATTCCATTAATTCGAGACCTGCTCAAGAATTTGGGAGTCATAGAGATTTCGATGCAAAATGGATGATCTTTCAAGTCAGGTAGATTTTTGCAAAACGGATGGGGTTATGTCTGTCTTTTTATTTAAAGGTTCCAAGTATTTTTGGGAGTCCAGTCAGAATTGCTCCAATCCTAATTGGTATTACCACTGATTTCTTCCTCTAAACTCTTTCTACTTCAATGTGTAAATCTTGGTAATTTTGTTATTTTTCGAGCTGCTTTTCTTCAGTTTGACTATCACCTATATTACCACATCCATAATCCGTATGTTTTTCTTTCCCATGACTGATGTCATGAACATGGGTTCCAAGTACTAGTTTTTATTTTAAAATCCCACAAGATCCTGATCTGTTCATTTTCTCTAACCTTTTCAGTGGTATGGTGCCAACAGTTGTTTGCTATGGTAAAACTCAACTTTTAGCAAAGATTCCAGAGGATTGTGTGCCTTTGAGTCAATGCTGACTCATGGTGACTCAACAGCTCCTGGCACTCCTTGTGACCTTGGGCAAGTCACTTAACCTCCATAGCCTTGGAAGAAAGGCCTGGGAATCTGCTTCCAGTCACACTGCCAAGAAAACCCAGGAGCTGCAATCCAGTGGGAATCAAACCATGGTCTCTTGGTTACCAAGTCAGTGCTCTAACCACTAGGTTACTCCTTCAAAGACTAATTTATTATTTTTATTATTAAAATGTTTGTTTTACTTATAGGGCCCGATATTCAGTTGGGTGGTGCTGTATGCCGTATTGATGCATAGCCTTCCCACTGTCCATCTAAGAACATAAGATATGCCATACTGGGTCAGACCAAGGTCCATCAAGCCCAGTATCCTGTTTCCAACAGTGACCAATCTAGGTCATACGTACCTAGCAGTTTCCCCAAAAGACACAGGTTCCACAATGCTTATATTCGGATGAGCAATGGATTTCCCAGGTCCCCTTTAATAATGGTTCATGGCCATATGTGGCCCCGCCATTGAAAATCCAGTTATCGCCGCACAACCCGGAAGCCGCAGGTGCTAGCTGGGTAGCACCGATTTCTGATGCTACACGGTTAGCTCCATTGCCTTAAAGATAGGCGAGGGTTTTCCCCACCCCATGAGACACCTAATTCCCCTTACCTGTGAAGGCAAAAATTGCCAAGATGAGGAAGACTGCTTTCAGAGACATGCTGAATAGTGACAGAGCTTGCACAATCTGTAAAATGAGGGAAAAAAAGCTTAGTATCACAAGACGGAAAGGGCAGCTCACACTTCCTTTCAACAGAGGGCTCAGATCTGAACTGTAATAAAACCTGGGAGAGAAGAGAGAGAGAAAAAGAATCAAGAGCTGGAAATGTGCCGCTGATTTTCCAAAATAAGGGCAGGAGTCTACAAATCCTTACAGAAGTATCTTAACCCCTCTCTTCTCCCTCCTTAGCGATGCCGTATGATAAAGCAACGTGCTTGCTCCTTTAGTCCCTTTTAATGCACAGAAATAAGGTTCAATAAGATGAAACCTTTCTATGAGACTAACTCAATATGTTTCTCAACTAAGTTTAAGGAGCTGCACAGCTTGCGACAGGTCAAAGGGAAAGCTAATCAAGAAATATATTCCTAGTCCATTCACAATATATCAACTTTTATCTCTCTGTTTATTGATCTTCATTTTTGTGTGCTCTAGAAAGCAAACGTTTTGGATCCTTATATATCTATGGAAGCAAAAACTGGATGTCAATTTCCCAAAGACAATTAGCTTTTTCTATCCTATGACTATTTGGAAGTAGAACTGAATTCCAGACATCAGTCTGCAATCCCAGATCATACCCAGTTGTACAGCCATACTGCTAAAGGTCATTCAAGCATCCCCTATGGGGTTAATCAAGAACTCTAGCAGGCTCCACCTGCAGCAGCTTACCTGTGGTGTGTGCTGTTCCGCTCTTCACCTGCCAATAGAGAAGCCAAGCAGCTACCTGCTATTTATACCAAACAGTTCAGCTGTGCAGGGCACTGAAATTCAATGAGACACACATGACAAGTGAGCAACATCTTGGACTTTAGTTAATGGACAACGTGGAAGGCCCTGTAAGGTCTCTGATCTTCTGGTGGCGTGGTAGCTGCCATCTATGACATCAGCATGTCACTATCAGAAGGGAAGTCCTCCTCAAACCCTCCTCCTGGGCACATGATTGATGCCCTGCTGCCCCTGCCTTTAGTTACTGACCCCTGGCCAATGGAGGAAGAGAAAGATGAGTGAGAAAACAGGGGTTAAAGAATGGGAGGGAGCAGCAAGTAAACCTATCTAGCAACTTTCCAGGCCCAGTTAGTTGAGTTCCCAGCTTTCACTTTGGGGATTAGGCAGCACCCTTCCAGCTCTGTCAGTATGTGAAGCAGGTGGCACCATCCCACCTTGCACATTATTGGGGAGCAAACAACACCCTCCCAGATCTCTCAGTACTCGAGAACAGGCTGCACCGTCCCCTCTCACACTACAAAAGAACAGACTGCACCCTCTAAGCTCTCATAGCGCTGCTGAGCAGGCCTTGTCCTCTCTGCTCTCCGGGGCCATCCCAGCCATCAGGCAACACTAGGCAGCCACCTAGGACAGCAGCTGCTGGGGGAGGAGGGGGAAAGAGCAGTAGCAGTCAAAGCAAAAGGATAGATTCTGACAGTCGCACAACTCAAAGAGCCCTCAGCATATTGCTTGACCGGTATGGAGCGGGCGCACACATGCTTGCAAAGCCAAGTTTAATATTGAAACGTATGATATCCAATGATGTAGTTTTACCGAATTGCCGTGGGAGGAGTAGGGTTGGGATGATCATGATTTTAATTAACAAAATCTATGGAGAGGGGGCGTAAAACTGAAGGTTCAACTAGGGCACAGGGGAGCAGGCAGGACCTCCGATTACATAGAGAAGCAGATAAGCGAGCAACATTCTCCCCCCCCCCCTTCAGTATGGAGCGTTAGCTCTTACTACTACGGCGAATCGTTTATATAGCACTACAAGACATACCCAGCGCTATACAGACATCTAAATGATGGGTCCTGCTCGTCAGAGCTTACAGTACAATAGATGAGAACAAGGGTACAATAGGGAAGGGTAATGGGACAAAAGGAGAACGAAGGATTAAAATCCAAAAGTGGCCTGAAAGAGGTGAGCCTTTAGCATGGATTTGAAAAGGGGGAGAGATGAAAGCTGACGTAAAGATACTGGTAGTTTGTTCCAGGAATAAGGAGCAGCAGGACCGTACCAAGCTAGAAATTTGCCCTGTGCGACAAATGAATCTGGTGCCCCCTCCATCCAGCCATATTCAATAACTCACTCTTTTTGAGCTTCCTGGAAGCCCAGTGATGATATCAGCACCCCCTTCTGTGCTTGCACCTTGTGTGGCCACACCGCTCACAGAGCCCTTTACGGCCTTTAACCTTTCCCAGCATTCACGGCTTCAAAGATGCAGCCGCCAGCGTGAAGGAAAAGACTCCTCATGCTGGCAGCTGAGCCGAGGAAGCCGGGGCCTTGCGCGGACTTCCCTGGCTCCCTCTGCAGTCTCTTAGATGGCCGCGGGGCTCTTCGGGGGAGGGGGGTGTTCTAAGACTGGAATCAGGCTTGATGGGGGGGACTAGGACTGGAATCAGGCTTGATGGGGGGATTAGGACTGGAAATAGGCTCTGATTGGGGGGGGCTAGGACTGGAATCGGGCTGTGGTGATGGGGGGCTAGGACTAGAAATAGGCTGTGATGGGGGGAAGCATGGACTGGAAATGGGCTGTGATGGGGGGGCTAAGACTGGAATCAGGCTGTGGTAGTGGTGGGGGGCTAGGACTGGAAATAGGCTCTGATAGTGGGGGGGGGGGCTAGGACTGGAAATAGGCTTTGATGGGGGGGGGGCTGGAATCAGGTTGTGATGGGGGAAACCTGGACTGGAAATGGCCTGTGATGGGGGGGGGGCTAGGACTGGAATCAGGCTGTGGTGATGGGGGGCTAGGACTGGAAATACTGTAGGTTGTGATGGGGGGCTGGAATCAGGTTGTGGTGGTGGGGGGGGGGGGCTAGGACTGGAAATAGGCTGTAATGGGGGGACTGGAATCAGGCTATGATGCTGGGGGGCTAGGACTGGAAATAGGCTGTGATGGGGGGAAACTTGGACTGGAATCAGGCTGTAATAGGGGGACTAAGACTGGAAATGGGCTATGATGCTGGGGGGCTAGGACTGGAATCAGGCTGTGATGGAAACTTGGACTGGAAATGGGCTGTGATGGGGGGGCTAGGACTGGAAATGGGCTGATGAGGGGCTGGAATAGGACTGTTAGTGGGCTGATGGGGGGAGCTTGGACTGCAAATGGGTGATGGGCTGGAATAAGACTGGAAGTGGGCTGATAGGAGCTGGAATAGGGCTGGAAATGGGTGGCTAGGATTGGAAATTGGCTGATGGGGAGCTTGGAGTAGAAATGGGCTGATGGGGGGCTGGAATGGGACTGGATATGGGGGGGGGGCTAGGACTGGAAATGGGCTGATGTGGGGGCATGGGAGAATGAGACTAGAAGGGAGCAGATGCTGGGTGGGTCTAGAACTAGAAGGGAGCTGATTTGGGGGGAGGACTAGAAGGGGATGGGGAATGAGAATGGAGAGGGGAAAAGATATTTTGTGTGGGAGGGAAGAAAAGTCTATGATGGGCTGGGTATTGGGAGAGTAAGTGGGGATTGAGAATGGAAGGGTGAAATTTGAGTGGATGTTAAAGGAATAAGGAAAGAAATGGGGGAAAGAGCAAAAGGGAAACGATCAGTATGTTAAAGCAGATATAGAGAGAGAATGGAAAAAATCTAAAAGAGAAGAAAGGACAAATGGATAGCTCGCAGAAGACACGAAGAAACCAGAAGAAAGTGACTGGAGCAATTGCAACTGAAAAATTAAATGGCCAAACAAAAGGTAGAAAAATACTTTTTATTTTGAATTTATTAACTGGAATATGTCTGGTCTGGGAAATGTGTATCGCTAGCATCTTTTCGTTTTTGATTAGTGCAAGAGGAAATTAATTTATAGTTTTATTTCTCCAGTGGTGTTCTATATTTCATGTTTGGCTTTTTGGGTTCCCAATTTAATTATTATCTTCCTATTTCTAAATTGTGATCCCTTGTTCTTTGTGTGGTGATGGTCTATGTTCTGTGTAACCAAGCTGAGGTTTTCTGTTCATGTAGTTTCTGTTTGACAGTCTCACTTGTTCTCTTTCCCCCAGTGAGATGTATTGGTATTCTCTGAGATGTATTGGTTTAATATCTGCAGTGTTGCCTTTTGATAGGTAGGGTTTGGTGCTTTGTGAGTCCTGATAGTGCTGTTATGATACGGTGGATTTGCTATGGGTTCTAAATGGTCAGTGTTTATAGTACTTCCTAATGGGCCTGGTGGTTCTCACTGCAATATAGTAATGTAGAAATCTGTTAATCTTTCTTTTTCCAGACACTCATTAAGAGGCATGTTTACTAAAAGTGCATGTTAATGTTATGCAAATAGTTATGCAAATGAGGCCCCGCAATGAATCTCCGCACATGGCCCTGCACCCCCCTTGGGCCGCCCCTGGTCTTATGAGAAGATTTTGGCACATGAGGTGCTGTGGTTGTGTTATATCAGAGAATGGTGAAATGTGCTTTTGTTATTCCCATCTGGAATTCATGTTGCTTTTTTTGTTTTAATTTCAGCAGCTGAAGGGAAATACATTTACAGTAGAGAACAAACAGCAGATGCTGGTTCCAAAGAAACAGTTGGAGACTAAACAAGTTTATTTACTGAGCAGACAGAACTGTCAAAGTCTGTGCGGCGGCCTTCCAGCGTGGCCCTGCCAGCTGTGCACTACGAGGCAAAGTCTGTGTCTGCTGTAAGCACAGAGGCAAAGGAGGCAAAACACAGAGAAAACTCTTCCAGCTCGAACTTTCATTTTTACCCCGTGAATGAGCTACAGGATTTTAAGCAGATTGCTCTTTGCTAGGGAAAGAATCCTAAGGCAGGAGAAGCTCTCGATACACCTAGTTTGTGCCGACTGAGCCCCGTACACAGCTGTTCTTGCACGTCTTCCTGCCTTGCAGCATACCCCGAGACCCTCACACACATTGCCCATCCACCTCACTGCTGCCCTGTAGCACCCCCCCCCTTCCTTTGCCATTATTGAGACTCACTGATACACAATTCTTTTAATGCAAACCTGCTTTTCCAAGAGTAAGTCTTGCACCCACAGTGCTGCTAATGCACTTCACTGCTGCCTTGCTGTGCCCCCTACACACACATAGCTCTTCTAATACACCTCGCAGTGGCCCTCCCCAAACACCAATGCATCTCACCCCTACCTCTGCGCTTCCGGTACCGAGACCCCCACTCCTGCTTCCCAGCACACTCGTTTTTAGATTAAGAATATAAGTAGTGCCATACTGGCTTAAACCGAAAGCTCATCAAGCCCAGCATCCTGTCTCTGAAAGTAGCCAATCCTGGTCATAACTACCTGGTAGGGTCCCAAAGAATAGATTCAGTCCTTCTTGCGCATATCCAGGCATAATCAATGGCTTTCACAAGCCTACAGAATTAATCATGGACTTTTCCTCCAGGAACATGTCTAAATAATTTTTAAATGCAGCAATATTAATTGCTTTACCACATCCTCTGGCAACAAATTCTATACTTTGTGTGCAGTGTGAAAAAATATTTTCTCCAATGTTTTAAAGCGTCCCTATTGACTTCATGAAGTATCTCCTAGCCTACTACCTGCAAGGGTAAGTGACTGTTCCCTATTTACTTGTTCCACTGTACTCATGCTTTCATAGACCTTCATCCCATCTCCTCTGAGTCAATTCTTCTGCAAGCAGAAGATCCATAATCTCCTGAGCCTTTGCTCATAGCTAAGCCATTCCAACCTCCCTCCCCCCAATGCACACACACACACTATATCATTTGCTTCTCTACTTTCACTATATCTGCTTTGAGAGGGGATAACCAGAACTGCACACAATACTTCCAGACAGGTCACCCCATTCTATTTTCCATTCCTTACCTTATAATTCCTAACATTATATTTGCTGTTTTCTTTGCCACTGCACAGTGAACTCAAGATTTGAATGTATTGTCCATAATGACCCCAAGGTCCTTTTCTCTTGGATGGTGATGGCTGATATGGAACTGAGCATCCTGTATCTATGGTCTGGATTATTTTTCACTATGCGCATCCCGTTGCACTTGTCCACATTAAGGAGGGTAGTTATTAAGTTGCCTTACAATATCTTCTTTTATTGCAACAAAATTTACCGTGCAAGCCACTAAACTGTGGCACCTCAGTACTGCAGGCTAGTAACCTGTGTGGTAAATTTCATTTTGCATTGCTGAAGCTGGGAACATTCTGCATTCCAGACCACAACAAGGCAAAGATAGCGGTCCCTAAGTTGGGGTTGCTGTCTTTTTAAGGGGCCAGTAGTGGAATCAATTAACCCTCATCCCACCCACACAATCACATTCCCTCCCCCTTCAACCCTTTTGCCAAAGCTCCTTCCTCACTGCATCAAAACCACCCACCCTTCTGATGCCCTAGTGGGGATTACCCTGGTTGCTTGTGGGTGGGCAGGGCTGATCTACAGTTGCTTGTGCCCTGTCAACTCCTGGATTCCAAATGGCACCATTTGACCTCTAGAGGAAGTCTCATGGTACAACTGCTAAAGGTCAGGCTATCAAATAACTGTGCATGCTCTTATTTTGCAGCCTGATCCCTAGCTCTGGTGCTGCGAGAGTACGGCTAGGGGTCAAGCAGCCCCATTTTGAACCTTAGAGCAAACTGGGCAGGAGTAACTGGTGATCACTCCTGCTCACGCACAAGCTACCAGAGAAATCCCCACTGGGGGAATGGAACCGCAGGTGTCATGAGGTTGATCCAACAGTCGAAGGGGATGGGGGGTTATTTGTTACCACAGCTGGCCCTTTTAAGAGGTCACCCTGGATCATCAAGTTGTATATTGGTGGTCCGATGTTCCCAGGAAAGAAAGATAACAGCTTAAAGTGGAAGTTATCGTTCCACAAATAACGCAGCACATGAGTTTAAAAGCAAGTTGTGTTATTCAATTTGCATATTAATGAGCTGTTTTGCATATATTTACATTATTTGCATCTCATTGTTATTTGCCTTGCATTGTGCAAAAAAACCCTGCACTAACAGCAAATAATACATGTTTTGTCATTTAATTACCGGAGGATGTAGTAAAGGCTGTTAGTGTAGCTGGGTTTAAAAAAGGTTTGGACAAGTTCCTGGAGGAAAGGTCCATAAACCATTATTAAGAAGGGACCCAGGATATCAATGCTTGAACCAATACAAGCATTGTGGAACCTGTGTCCCTTGGGGAAACTGCTATGTACATATGACCTAGATTGGCCACTGTTGGAAACAGGATACTGGGCTTGATGGACCTTGGTCTGACCCAGTATGGCATATCTTATGTTCTTAATGTGTGCTATTTGACTAAAAAATATGCATGATTCCCTTGTTGGTAGCTAGCCCCTCTAAACTTCATCTGCCGTTTAAACACTCATCCCCTGACTTGATAGGTTTGCTTGCAATTCCTCACAATTGGTTCATGATTTAACTTCTTTGAATATTTGTCTTACAAGAAAATTTCATTACATCACCAATTGCATCCTTTCCCAGATCATTTATAAATACATTAAAAAGTACTGGTCCCAGTACAGATCCCTGGGGAACTCCTTTCTTCATTGAGAGAACTGACCATTCAATCAGGGCTGGCCCAACCACTAGGCAAACTATGCAGTCGCTTAGGGTAGCAACTTCCAGAGGGCAGCAAAAACAATGCATTTAAAGCTAGATAATATATTTTAACAAGTGAGAGGTTCACCTAGGGCACCAACACGTTGAACCAACTGTATGGCCGGCCCTGCATTCAATCATACACCATTTCCTATCTTTTAGCCCATTCCCGTTCCACAGTAATGCATTAATCCCTATCCTATGATATTTTTATTGCCTTAGGAGTTTCTAATGAGGGATTTTATCAAATGCCTGCAATGACCGAGTCTGGCCCCCTCCCCTTGAACACACGCACGGTTCTGACACTGCCCCCATCTCCAGCTCTTTCTATAGAGGAAGTTAGTACTTCCCAATTCACGCTAGCATGGCAACCAGCGCTGCAGTTAAATGATGAGTCTATAACAGCCAGTCACAGTACAAGGTGAACTGGAATAATATGATGGGATGTGCAGCCACACCTCTGATGATAAATAAAATACCACAGTTATCAGTGCCACCTCCGTCCTCTCACCCCCAGTCTTCTGTTTACACTATAGCTGGGAGTGTTTCTCAGAAACCCACTTTTACCTCCCCCTAAAGCACACGCATGCTGCCAAAGTCAGACTCTGAAGTTTTAATCATTTGCTTGGTTGCTACAAAGTTAAAGCTTTCAGACTAGCTACCGTAACCCTGTCTCGTGGCATCACAGAGACACACCAATGGTCATGTCTTGAGCCCCTTCCCCCATGCACATTGTTCACCGATTTTTGTGACGAAAGATCCTTATTCTATGCTCATGGTGGTTCCTCGAACTGACCAGGAGATGTCATTTGGAGTGGAGGAGTGGCCTAGTGGTTGGGGCAAGGTACTTCAGGCCAGAAGGTCAGGGGTTCAAATCCCACTAGAGAACAGCAACCTTGGGCCGGAAGGACTGGGGGTTTCTAGTCCCACAGGTGCTCCTTGTGGTCTTGGGCAAGCCACTTAACCCTCCATAGCCCATGTTCCCTGTAAAATAGTTATCTCCAAGTTATAATGCCCTGTTCAATGTAATTTCAGTTTGTTCAATGTAAACCACACTGATGCAGAATAGCATGGTATATAAGAGAATGAAAATAAATAAATTTGGCTGATCCATGCACGAAGAGGGGGATCAGCAGACATGGCTTAGCCCCAGTTGGACCTCCGGAGGGGGGAGGCTGCCATCTTATGCCTCTATCCCGCTTCCTCTGGGGCCACGGGTATGGAACTGGGTGCGCTTGGAAGCCCACCTCTGAGTCCTCCTGCACCTCAAATTTGGCTCGCCTGGAGCCATCGGCATTTGCCTCAAAGCCATGGAGGGCCATTGGTCTGGGTGCTTCAAGTGCCCACCATCCTGGAACTCTGACCTGGATGCCTTACCTTTACCCCATCTGTAATATACGAAACTTTCCCCATCAGTGTGTGGAAAAACAATATGACGGGGTCCTTTTACACAACAGTGCTAATGGTTAACTCCTGCTGGCATGACAGTGAGCAGATTCTGATACCCATGTTAACGGCTCATCTTGCGGTGGGCAGGTTATGGGCAGACAGTGAATTAGCACACAGTACATACTGCTTGCTGGCAATGCTGCAATTAGTGCAAAAGCACTTAACGCCACCTCAGGAGACTCCCAGGAATTGCTAATGACCTTAACGTGCAATAGGGGAACCTTTCAGTGCGGCAACGTCTGGGTACATGCTGGGCATGTCCCCAACACTGAGCAGAGCAGCTGCACTTACTGCATGGTAAGTGCAAAAACATACTGCAAAGGCCTCTTACTATTTTGCAGAGCACAGGGTTTAGATAGTTATTTTTAACAATGTCCAGCCCGCCCTATGAGTAATAAAATAAGTCTTAGTGATGGAAACTCACAAGGGCCGTATCCTACTAAAGTGTCCTAATTACTTCATATGCGCTAATACTTCTAACATAGTAACAGCAGAAAATGGCTGAACTGACCCCCCCCCCCCACCCCTTTCTAGTCACTCAAGGTGTTTAGGAGAATAACCATGCTTGATGCATCTTACCATATGCCACCTATCAGGGTTGTGAGGTTTTTTAATGCCAATAATTATGCTGGAGCTAATGAGATGCAGAACAGCTTATTACTTACTTGTGCACAGATACTGTAAATAATGCACATTAAACTGCATAAAAGTTAACACAGGCTCATTAATTCTTTGCCATTACTGTAGTCCAAATGAATGCACTAGCTCTAATGATAGCAAATTAATACAAAACACATTTTTGTATCATTTAACACTGGCCATTAAGGCAACCTAATTAGTTCCCATTAACAGCCAATGTTAATGCACTTCAGTAGGTTGGTTTCCTGTGCTGTTACACACTCTCGCCTCAGAAATCCCCCTCTCGCCCCCCTCCCCCATAAGCACTTTTGCAAACCAGAGGCCACTTTCACGGGGTCAGTGCCTTATCACAGGTATGAAGTGACTAATGAATGAATGTCAATATCCCCAGCTACTATAGAGTCCTCATCTGAAGCCAGCGAACACTTTGCGGACTCTAAGTTAAATGTCATTCTCAGCTCTTGGGAGGCCATAAGCTCTTTTCTTTGAAATACTCATTCCAACATCCATGCACCCTGACATTTGTCACCCAAACAAGTTAAGAATTACTCATTTGAAACATTGGTTTTACCACAGGAGCATTTTGAAAGTGTCTTGTATTTACATTTCAATTTATTTTCCAGTGTCCAAAAGGTTCTACAAGCTGATAAGAATATTAACAGTTTTTGTAGAAACCATTTGTGGAATATGACACAGAAGAGGAAAGATCTGTCCTTTTCCCATCTCTTGCTATGAAAAATTACTGGAGACTGTGGTTTGTGTATCTTTTATTCCAGGAATTACTTGCCCAATCATTCTAGAAATAATTAATTTCCTCCTGGAAGCATCATTACAAATGTGGATGGCAAGCATCCTCTAAGTTCACATCACTGCTGTTGACTGTAACCCTTGGAGAAATCCCCTAAAAGATGGCTGCTTGTTTGATGTCTGACTGTTTCTACAGCCGTGATTTGGCATGCCCGCCGTTATCTCCACCCTAGCCTCCTGCTTATATCAGGCTTCTGCCGAAGCTGAGTCACCAAATCAGTGGGTAAATAGCTGTGACAGCTAGTTCTGTGCCCGTCCAAAGCTAGACACACCGTCCCCCCTTCTCCTCCTCCACTGACCTTCGCCCCACCACAAGGGGATATAAAACACTGAGCCACGTAGCAATACAGCTAGTGAACACAGCCCAAAGAAGTACTCGCTCCAGGTAAGGCTGACAACTTGGCACTATTACAGATCCAATAGGCAGGGAAGAACCTCCCAGACAGGTTGATATGGCTACACAATTACACACCATTATGAGGTTTTGCCCTCAAATGCTTAAGAGCTGGTCACATTGGGAGCATGGCCTCTTCCAAGCAGTTCTCAGAAGGGTTACTTTATCCAATAAGTACCATCTGCTAAGAGTAGGACAGTGTCAGCCTGGTGCAGATGTCAGATTCCAGTGGTTTGGCCATGCGCATGGTCAGGGGAAATGCGTTGCTGTGTTTTCCTAAGATGGACATGGCACAACTATAGTGTGATGAAGCAAGAGGAGGGGGTCATCCTCCGACTCCAGGTTATCATGGATAAGCTGCTGAGTCCATCTTATCCCAGAGCAAACGATGGAACAAATTGCCAAGAGGTACAATGAAGAACTTACAACCTAAGTGGGTATCTGAGGCACAGGGCAGTAACATAATTTTGTCCTAAATCATATCAAGAGCTTGATGCAGGATTTCAGAATGAGCTTGTTGACTCCCACCCCAATGCTCCAACCCACTAGGCCACTTCTATTGGGAAATGCGGCCCTGAGTTTCACAGGGACATTAAGACTGGGTAGGTAGGAGAGCAATATGAAACTGAATTCTGATGGGTGAAAACCTCTGATTTCAAGATAATCTGAAGATTATTTACTACCGGGCCAGGCAGACGCTTCCAGATTATAACATGGCTTAATGGTTTGGTTCAGTGGTTGTTCAATAGGCATGGACCCAGTAGTTAGGAGTTCGGGGAATCCACTATGCGAGGTTCAAATTCTATGTATAATGAGAAGATATGAAATATCCAGCCAGTTAGTCAAAGGAACACTAGGTATACAATAATACTTGTGAGTAACAAGGCTATCTGCTTACTGTCCCTAGCCACAATGGGAAGTGATGGGCACTTGGCTTTTGCACCTCAATATCTGGGTCATTAGAACCCTTCACCTCAAAACCTCTGCAGACCATAGAGAATGAGCCCCTCCCCCATCCCTTATGCCACCAGAATACTTGGGGAGAGGTGGGAGGTTACACAGATTGGTAATCAAAGGAACATATCTGTAGCACAAGTATCTAATTATAAGCCTATGTTACACAGTCAGAAGCATTAAATAATTATCAAGCAAAGTCTTGTCGGGCAATTGAGAGCACCATATCCTTACTAGAGAGGCGCAAGCCCCATGGTCTCTCTCTAATGGCTGGAACTGTCCTTCTGGCTTTGGCAGGTTTCCTCGGAGGACGGATTGCATGATGAAAGCACCGTGGTTAGCAGTTGCTGTGCTTGTCCTTCTCCTGGCCCTCCTTACACGTAAGAGCTATTTTCATCTCCTTGTATTGAAATCTAAGGGGATAGTGTGTGAGTGGGAGAGTACAAGTAAGAGCTGGTGTGAGTGAGAGTGAGTGTGAGTGAAATGGGGGGGGGGGGACTTCACACCCACTTTACCCAGCTTAAGAAAATTCTGGAGCAGTGGACAGAGGAGGGGAAAGGCCCTTGCATTCCATGCTTAGGCTAGCTATATAAATTGGTGATAGGTTAAGAGGATATGCTTAAACCCTATTGGCGCGGCACTGCTCCCACCTGCAGCCCTTCCAGGAACTCAGACTGGCACAAGGTAACACAAACATTTCCAGGAATAGGACAGACACAAGCTCTTTCTCCATTTCTGATTGCACAGAGGCAACAGCCGCAGAGAAAGAGTCTCTTGTGACCAGAGGCAGCAGCTATGTGCAGGAATTGGCTCGGGACATTATGAGCAAAGCCTCCACCTTCTTTGAAGAAATCAAGGAGTCTGCAGTGGGAAAGGCGGCGCTGTAAGTATCCTTCAGGCATGTTCTAGTTCCTAACAATCTCTGCAGGTTTATCCTCATATATAAGGGAATTCTTCATATTACTGTTTTGGGCCGATGCATTGCCCAGATCCAAACAAGATCACAACACACTGCACCATGCAGCCACCTCTGAGGTGGAGTCTGACAACGCTAGTGGGAAGAGAGCAGGTATTCCTGGGTAAAAGGATGCAAGCAGATACAGGGACTCCTCCAAGAGCCGGACATTACAAGTGGGGGCCCCAGTAGATCGAGTAACTCACGCACAGTCTGACACACACACAGTCGGCAACAGAGCAGCGGATTAGAAATGAAACAGGTAGAAAAAGTGACCTATGTCAAGGTCACATGGAGTTAGTGGGAGAGAGGAGATGACTCCAAGACTACTACTGTCTTGTTGAATCCTCTGTACATCTCTCTATCACATCTGTCATCTCTCTCTCACACACACACACACAGCCCTGAGACTGAACTTAAGTACGTGATGCAGCCATGGCACATCCATGGCACTAGGATTATCATACTTTAGATCAAGGGTTCTCAACGCAGTCCACGGGACACACCTAGCCAATCAGGTTTTCAGGATAACCACAATAAATACGCGTGAGAGAGAGTTGTACACAACGGAGGCAGGGCATGCAAATCTATCTCATGCATTTTCCTGAAATCCTGACTTGCGAGGCGTGAACCGGGTTAAGAACCCTGGTTTAGATAATCCTGGGCAAAACAAGAAAAACATCAGCTGTACCAGAAAACTATGTTGTATCCTGATTCTTGCCACAACTGAAACAACCAATATGGGCTTAGTAAAAACCCCCTACAGCTAAAGACCACCCACAATATATAGTAATACGGTATACAAAATGTCATGAAGACCATACCATAGTAACATTTTGCATTTAATTTTTAAGCATAGAACCCTTAATATACAAAGATGACATGAAGCTGTCACCTACATGTAACATTTATTTATACAAAACCACACCACCCTCCATAGGGCCATCTACAAAAAAACACTCAATTGTGCACCAAAACTTATTGGTCAGCAATAAGCTTACAAATTGCTGTTTTCAAACTTCACAGACAACCCATAATAGTCCATAAAGATGCAGCCACGCTATCCACTGCTTACTTTGCATAGATCATTTCAATTCTCCACCAAAGTCATGGCGTTGATGTTCCAGCACAAAATAATCATGTCCATAAACAGTGTTAAAAGGCCCCCATTGGCTAAGCCCCACAACGTAAGAATTATTTTCAAAATGTAATTCTCTGACTGTAACTCGTTTTTTTTCCATAATGTCATTGGTATTAATGCTGTTTGCAAATGCTGATTGCCTTTATTTTTTTATTCATTTTATTTATTAAAAAATAAATTGAAGTCCAAGATTTATAGTCAGCCAGGCTACACTTTGAAGCCAGATAAAATACAGTTTTCTTCCTGGGAATGGTTTTGGAAATTGTCCTCCCTATACATTTCTTTGGTAACTCATGTCTCGCCCATAATGTTTCCTGGACCTGAATCTAATGAGTGGCTTTTGCCATAGCCTTCAGTTCTTGCCAGGGTTCTGGCATCTTTGTTGCTTTGTTCTTGCCCACTGGCAGTGAGACATCAGTTCTGAATAAGCACCATTCTCTGTTTCCTTTTTGAATTATTCCAGGAGTATGTATGACAAAGGTACAGACTATGTGGCCTCAACCTATACGACAGTAGTGGACAAAGTCAGTGAGAAGTGGGAGAATTTGAAGAGTTCCTGAGACAACCTCTCTTCCTCCAGTCAGACTTCCATCTCCAGAGCTTTCCACCCCTAGCAAGACTTGAACCATTCTCCTCCTCTCTTTCCTTCCTTTGGTCAGCTCCTATACCTCTTTCTATGGCCTTCCTCTCTCCACCTGTTTCCAGATTCTTAGTTGGTGAAGCTGTTCCAGGATATTATAGTATGTGCTGCTCTAATTTTCTACAACACCCTTGGTCATGTTTTTTGAAAATAAAAGAAAATTTAACATCTTTGTATCAGTGTGCCCTTATTATAACTAATTCTTGAGCAGAATTTCAGGAAATGTAGTATTTCTTTTTTTATGAGAGATTAATCATATTAGTATCATAGGAATCTCACTCTTTTACAAACAACTCTGCCAATACACCCCAAGGATGGCCTGTGGAGCCACGTGCATAGAATCATTGTGAGACTCTATTTGGATCTTTGTTCTGATCCAGTATGGCATTGCTTACGTTTTCATATTATAGTATATTGCTAGGACACTCCCCCTTACCTCTAACTATGGAAAAAAAGAGACATTTTGGTGGTGATTAAGTTATAGTGACACAAACTTCTTGAAACACACACTCAGCACCCAAGTATCAGTCCTGTCAATCCAAAAGTCTCACAGCAACAATCCTGTCCAAGGAAAGGGAGCAATGTAAATATTACACTGGTCCTGAAACAGCAATTCACTTTTCGCTAGGAAAGCAGAATAAGTGGGACAGTTACAGATCCCCTACACAAATTACATACTAGCCTCAGTCATACAGAATAACATAACACAAACTTAGAAATAGAACGATGCAGGGGAAACCAGGCTATATGCAGTGCAACATCAGAGAGAGAGAGAGAGACAAACAGAAATGTATTTCATCCTGTAGTGCACAAAATACAAAGACATCAGAGTTGCACATTTCCCAAAGTTGGGTTTAAAGAGGTTTAGACAATTTAAGAACATAAAAAGTGCCATACTCTGCCAGACTAAGGGGTCTGTTTACTAAGCGGCACTAGCGGCTTCCGTACGAAACTGGGGCCACGGCTCCAATATCACACAGAAGCTGCTAGCGCCACTTGGTAAACAAACCCCTAAGGATTCATCCAGCCCAGTATCCTGTAACCGTCGCCAATCCAGCTTAAGATTATCTTCAAAGTATAGCCTGGGCTTCACATTTTTTTTTAAATAAATAAAAGTAATTAAAAAAAATCACAAGTAACGGGCAGATTTATTTATTTATTTAACAGGGTTTTTTTTATACTACCTTTATGTCAAGGTGGTTTACATAGAACAACGATAACAAGCTCAGAAGAGTTGTAATTACATAGAACTCATGGGGATACAAACTTGGATTCAACAAATTGGGGGTTTACAGATAATAATAGTGCGTGACAACATGTTATATGTAGTTATATGATGTCATTTGATCCGAAATAAGAACATAAGAACATAAGATATGCCATACTGGGTCAGACCAAGGTCCATCAAGCCCAGTATTCTGTTTCCAACAGTGGCCAATCTAGGTCATACGTACCTAGCAGTTTCCCCAAGGGACACAGGTTCCACAATGCTTGTATTGGTTCAAGCATTGATATCCTGGGTCCCTTCTTAATAATGGTTTATGGACCTTTCCTCCAGGAACTTGTCCAAACCTTTTTTAAACCCAGCTACACTAACAGCCTTTACTACATCCTCCGGTAACAAATTCCAGAGTTTGATTACACGTTGAGTGAAAAAATATTTTCTTTTATTAGTCTTAAATAGTTTACCCTGTAGCTTCATTGCATGTCCCCTAGTCTTTCTAGATGTGTTTTCAACAGTATAGACTGTGCGGATCCAGTGGGTTCTGGTAGTGTGTTCCAAATTGTAGAGGCAAAAAGTGTGAAGGCTCTTTGCTTGTTAAGTGCTTGTAGTCTTGACTGGGGGTATGACTAACATGTTCTGATTCACCAATCTCCTGGGTCTTGTTGAGGGTGTTTTAGTGATTAGATCTTCAAGGCAGGGGGGCTGATGAATTGTGGAGGATTTTGTAAATGATGGTTATGACTTTATATTTAGACCTTTGTATGACTGCTAACCAATGCAGACTCTTGAGGGTTGGTGTGATATACTGTCAACAAGATGTTCCTGTTAAGAGTTTTGCAGCAATATTTTGCACTAATTGCAGTGGGTATAGTGCCTGTTTTGTAAGTCCCTGGTAAAGTATATTGCCATAGTCAAGGTGGGGGGTTATGATAGACTGAAAGACTGTTCTGTAGTCATTATTTTGTGGTATGGGTTGCAGGTGTTGAAGTGATTTGAGTTTCAGGTTTATGTGTATGTTGCAGAGTTCTTGATATGGGCGAGCATGTTGAGGTTATTGTCAAGGGTTATGCCAAGGTATTTGACTTAGCTTTTTATTGTTATTTCAGCACGTTTGAGGGTGAATTTCTCTAGTGGGTTGAAGGAAGGGTCTTTTGTGACTAGTAGTGCTTCAGTCTTGTTTTTTACTATTAGGTTAAGTTCTGCCAGGTCTGATATTGCGAAGAAGCAATCTGAGATGATAGAGAAGTCCGGTGTTAGGATGGGGAAAGGCATGTAAAACATGTCATCATCTGCATAAAGATGGAAACTCATGTTAAATTTCCTCAGAAGATTGCAAATGGGCTGAATGTAAATGTTAAATAGCAGAGCTGATAAGGCTGAGCCCTGAGGTATGCCTTGTTTTAGGTTGAATTGATTGGATTTATGAGACCCAACCTTTACTTGCAGCTTCCTGTCTGTAAGATAGGTGATATTGTGTTTCTGTGGAGGCCTATGTTTCTGAGCTTTGTAATTAGGGTGTTATGTGATACGAAGTCAAATGCAGCGCTGATGTCTAGAATATCATAATGAATCCTTGGTGTGATTTGTCAAGGCCTCTGATTAATGTGTCGAATAGTGCTGTGAAGAGTGTATCTACACTGTGTTGAGGGCAGAAACCATGTTGCTGGGGGTCGAGAGGATCATGTGTGTCGATATGTTACATAGAAACACGATGGCAGAAAAAGACCACATGGCCTATCTTGTCTGTCCTTCCATATTAACCACTACAACAGTCCTCTTTTTCCCTTTAGAGATCGTCTGTGTTTGTCCCATGCTTTTTTGAATTCAGATACTGTTGTCATCTCTACCACCTCCACTGGGAGACTATTCCACTCTTTCCATAAAGAAATATTTCTGCATACTACTCCTGAGTCTATCCCCTTTCACCCCACTCCTATGTCCCCTCATAGCAGAGCTTGCTTTCAATCAACAGAGGCTCTCCTCCTGTGCATTTATGCCACGGAGGTATTTAAACATCTCAATCATATCACCTCTATCCCGCCTTTCCTCTAAGGTGTACATATTAAGATCCTTAAGTCTGTCCTCATATGCTTTATAACGAAGACCACTAACCATTTTAGTAGCCACCCTCTGTACCGATTCCAGCCTGTTTATATCCTTTTGAAGGTGTGGTCTCCAGATTTGCATACAATACTCCAAATGAGATCGCACAATACTCCAAAGACTTATACAGAGGCACTATCACCTCCTTTCTTCTGCCGGCCATTCCTCTCCCTATGCACCCAAGCATCCTTCTAGCTTTCATTGTTGTCTTTTCTACCTATTTAGCTACTTTAAGATAATCAGAGACAATCACGGCCAGATCCCACTCTTCTTCTGTGGACAGATGTACTTCACCCCCTATACTATATCACTTCCTTGGATTGCTGCAGCCCAAATGCATGACCTTGCATTTTTTAACATTAAATCTCAGCTTCCAAATTATAGACCATTCTTCACGCTTAGCTAGATCCCTCCTCATGTTATCTACACCTTCCTGGGTGTCACTCTATTGCAGATTTTGGTATCATCCACAAAGAGGCAAACTTTACCCGATAACCCTTCCGCAATATCACCAACAAAGATGTTAAAAAGAATTGGACCAAGGACAGATCCCTGGGGCACACCACTGGTAACCTTCTCCTCAGAGTGAACTCCATTTATCTGTACCCTTTGTTGCCTCCCACTCAACCAGTTTCTAACCCAAGCAGTAACTTTAGGATCCATCCCTAGGGTGCTCAGTTTGTTTATAAGTCGCCTGTGTGGAATGGTATCAAAGGCTTTACTGAAATCTAAATACACCACATCTAGGGCTTTCCCTCAGTCCAACTAACTGGTCACCCAGTCAAAGAAATCAATCAGATTTGTCTGACAAGACCTGCCTCTGGTGAATCCATGCTGCCTCGGATCCAGTAATCCGTTGGACTCCAGAAATCTCACCATTTTCTATTTCAGCAGCTCTTCCAATAATTTACTCACCACAGAGGTTAAACTATCCGGCCTGTAGTTTTCAACCACATCCTTACTTCTGCTTTTGTATAAAGGGACCACATGTGCCTCTCTCCAGTCCTCTGGCACCACTCCCGACTCCAATGAGGCATTGAAAAGGTCAGCCAATGGAGCTGCTAGAACATCCTCAGGTTCCCTCAGTATTCTCGGGCGTATCCCATCTGGTCCCATTTCTTTGTCTACTTTAAGTTTTCTGAAAATTCTTCAAGATGCCCCTCACTTCTGTTCCTGTTTGTGGATGTTTCTGAGGTCCTGCTCCTGGTTCTTCCATCTGTGAACACAGAACAGAAATATTTGTTAAGCAATTCCGCTTTATCCTCATCAGCTTCTACATATTCCTCCCCTTCATCCTTAAGTCTGACAATACCACTTTTGCCCTTCTTCTTCTAACATATTTGAAAATGTCTTATCCCCCCCCCCCCCCATTTTATTGCATTGGCTATTTCCTCCTCTTTCTGAATCTTTGCTTTCCTGACTACTTTGCTAGCTTCTCTATGTTTTTCCAAATGTAGATGCTGGTCTTCCTCTCTCTGTGATCTCTTGTATTTCATGAAGGCCTCCCTATTTTTCTTCACCTTTTCAGCTACTTTTTTCAAAAACCATAGCAGTCTCCTTTTCCTTTTATCTTTATTTACCATTTTAACAAAAAAGGTTGGTTGCTCTTAAAATATCCCCTTTCAGTTTTGCCCACTGTTTTTCTACATCCCCCCAGCTGTTCCTATCCTGCTAATGACTCCCTGAGGTATTGGCCCATCTTGGCAAAGTTAGTTTTCCTAGAGTCTAAGACCCTCACTTTTGAGTGGATTTTAACAGCCTTAGTCCTAATACTGAACCACACCATCTGGTGATCACTGGATGCAAAATGATCTCCCACTATAACATCAGAAACACTTTCACCATTGGTAAGCATCAAGTCCAGTATGGCCTCTTCACGTGTGGGTTCTGTTGCCAGTTGCCTGAATAGTTCTCCCTGTAGAGAATCCAGGATCTCCTTACTTCTAGATGATACTGAAGCAGGGATATACCAATCAACAACTGGCATATTAAAATCCCCTATCAGTAGCACTTCCCCTTTCCTGGCAATGCTGCATATATCTTCAATTAACTCTCCATCCACCTCTTCTCCCTGTGAGGGAGGTCTGTATATCACACCAATGCAAATATATTTCTCTTTCCCTCTTTCTAGTTTAACCCGCAGTGCTTCCTCGCTCCCTTTTAAGCCCTGTATTTCCATAGCTTTAATATTATTTTTTACATATAGGGCCACTCCTCCTCCCCTTTTTTCTACCCCGTCCTTTCGAAATAAAATTGAGGAATGCACTTGCTTGCTTCATAGTGGTAGAGGGAAGGTTTAGGTCTCTGAACAGGAAGAAGAGTTTGTTTGACGTGGCATGTAGGTACGCTTCTTCCAGTAGATCTGATAGGTCATCTGTTTTTGGTGAGGGTTAAGCATATAGTGTAGTCGTTATTGGTGATTGTGAGGACGTCTAGTGTTTGCAGTGATTGGAAATTGATCATGGTGACATTTAGGTGCTCTTTAGTGGGAATAAGGACTCCTCCTCCTCTTCTCTCATGTCTGAGGCAGTTGTAGAGCTTGAAGTGGGGAGGTAGCAACTAATTCAGTAGTATGTTGTCGGTGCTAGATATCCAATTTTCTGTGATGCATATGATGTGTTTTATGCACATGTTGTTAAGTTTTATGAAGTCTGAAACAATAGGGATTTTGTTGCGTATTGATCATGCATTTATGAGGGCACATTTGACTGGACATCTAGGGAACCTCTGATGTATGGTTTCTGTTGGTGTATGACATTGATTTCCAACAGTCTTAGTGTTGATTTCACATGCTGTGCTTTGAGACAAGGGTTTGTAATGGGAAACTTTGATCTATATAGAATGAAGATGCTTTTGTTGTGGGTGGATAGTGCATGTGAAGTTGTTAGCAGAAAGAGCAGCAGTGGTAATAATATGGAGTAGGGTAGGAGATGCTGGAGCAACATGTTGAATTTTGGGTTTGGTTGGTTACCTGGGATGGAGTGATATCTTTAATTATGTCTTTATGGTGCTCTTTTGTTTGTCCTGGGAAGAGTGATAAACAGGGTGTATGCTGGCAGTTCAGTTTCTTAGGCAGCTTCTTAATAAATTGTGGTGCTATTGATGTAGGAGTTGCTTTTGGCGGTGATTTGTGAGGTTGAATGTGTTCAATAATCAGCCTTATTGGAGGTCACAGGTTTATTCAGTTGAGTTGTTCCCTCTCTGCCCTTGGTCCACGCCTAAGGGCCATACCAAAGGATCCTCTGGTGAGGCCTTATATTCCCACAAAAGAATGAGCAGAAACTATATCATTTTTGTTTTATTTATTCAACAGGTTTTCTATACCACATTATGATTCAAAGCGGTTTACATTGTAACTTGAACTGAGAAGCATACATTATAAAAGGGACAATGAACTTGGATTATACATAAGTTCAAATATCACAGATAGAGTGAAGGAACATTAAGATAGGGTGGATTGTGCTATGTTGTTGCTGTGTCATGTATTGGATCCATAATGTTATGAAGAGGAATGTTCTTATTATCTTTCTGAAGTCCCAAATGTCTTTGATGGATCTTATACTTTCTGGGAGGGGATTCCATATTGACAGTACGTATTTGAAGAATGCCCTGTTGCATGTTGTCTGCTTGGATTTTTGTTTTTGGGATGATCAGCGAGTTTTTGCTGTTGGTTCTTTTTATTCTGTTCTCCGGGTCCTTATGCATCAGTGATTGGAAGGTGTCTGGGGATATCCGGTGTATGATTTTGAGCACGGTAAGTAGTATTTTGAATTTAGTGTGTGCATGCACTGGAAGACTGTGTAGTTGTAGGGTGGGCATTATGTGGCTATGTCTTGTGGTTCCTGATATTATGCATGCGGCTGGGTTTTGGAGCATCTGAAGGGGGTGTGTTTTGTGCTTTGGGAAGCTTTGGTAGATCACGTTGCAGTACCCCAGAATAGATGTTATTGTTACTTGGCATACTGTTGAGGTTCCATTTCTGACTTTGCAGTGTTTACCAGTCCTTTTTGCTTAACAGTGGGAGGATGGTGCAGAGGGAATGCATTTTGAACTTTTCTCGTTTGATGTAGAAATTGAGATTGCGGAGATCAAGGATGGGCCACATGCCTCCTGACATTTTTGGAATTAGGAAAAACTCTGAGTAGAAACCCTTGTTGCATTGCAAAAGCAGAAATGATTCGATGACTTGGTCATACAGAAGCTGATTGATTTCTTGTTGGAGAATGGGGAGGTGTTGATTCGCGATACTCCCTGCATTGGATGCAGAGAGTTGATACTGGGGTTAATGTCCAGAAATTGATTCGGTAACCTCTTTGAATGATGTTGAAGACCCAGCGGTTCATGGTGATGGTCTGCCAAGCCTCCGTGAAGTGCAGTACTCTGCTTCCCACTGGAAGATAGTCAAAAAGTCAGGAATGGTTTGTTGAAAGGGGTAGAAGTGATAGGTTGGTTTTTTTTTTATGTTTGCGAGGTCGAGGGTGTGGATGATAGGAAGAACCTGAGGGATGCTATAGTGGAGGTCGGGTATATAGGTGGAATCTCTTGCAAATGTAAAACTGCTGAAAGTACTGATAATGGTATGCCCTGTGGTACTGTGAGGGCTACCCTCAAAGTGGTTGAGAGGAGTCAGAGACAGCTTCTTGTACTTTGGATCCGAACAAGCTGTCTCCCTGGCAGGGTGCATCAGCCAGGTGATTGTGGTGATCCTCATGAAGGCTGGAGACTCTTAGCCAGATAGTGCATCTGACCGAGATGGCCATAGTTGCGGCCCAGATGGTTGAATTATACGCATCATAGGCGGTGTGGATGATGTGATACACAGACTTGTGCAAGTTGTTAATATGCATCCACTATCTTTTGTCATCAACCCTTCAGGGGCATTCAGCTACAGAAGCAGATCACGATGGTAGTGTAGGATCTGCAGCTGATGCGCTAAGGCCCGCTTGGCCAATAGAGTAGTCTGGTAGACTTTTCTGTCTATGGCATCTAGGGTCTGTTGTTTCTTACTCGGTGGTGTCTGTGCCACAGATTTTGCATTCTTTGCCTTTTAGAAGATGGCTTCGGACACCACAAATTGGTGTGGTAATGGTTGTTGGTGGACCCCGAGAGCAGAGAGAACCTTGTAGTGGAAATCAAGTTGCCTGGAAGTGGTGTTAACTGAGGTGGGGTTCACCCAGATTGAAGACTGTGAGTCCTGGAGGAGCTGTTGCACTGGAAGGGCCAGAACCTCCTTTGGGGCACCACAAGATTGGAGAATAGATTACAAATCTCTTTTATTGGTAGGAGTTTGAGACTCACTGAGGGCTAGTCCCAAGAGATTTTCTGGAGGAATTTCGGGTAAGAGTAGTCCTCTGGTGGCTCCTCAAGGGTGCCCTTATCTGACTGGAAGAAGGGGAGGTTCTCTGGGGGCAGGGAGGAGATAGTCTCCCAAGAATGGTGACAGGTAGTGTCCTGGGGGTGGAGATCACCACTCAATCAGAGGGATGGGGGGGGGGGGGAGCTGAGAATGGATCGATGTGTCTTTAGGGTGGACTGATTGCAGGGCAGTAGCACTGTCCTCCCCACAATCTCTTTAAGAGGGAGAAGAGGGAGGAGGGTGTGTACTCTTGCTCCTATGAACTCTAGACACTGTGCCAGAAGGAGGTGGGACTTGGGGTAGTTTATTAAGAGACGGCTGAGGGGAGATATGATAGAAGTCTATAAATTAATGAACGGAGTGGAACGGGTAAACATAGATCGATTGTTTACGTTATCAGAATATAGAAAGACTAGGGGGACATGCAATGAAGCTACAGGGTAAACTATTTAAGACTAATAAAAGAAAATATTTTTTCACTCAACGTGTAATCAAACTCTGGAATTTGTTACCGGAGGATGTAGTAAAGGCTGTTAGTGTAGCTGGGTTTAAAAAAGGTTTGGACAAGTTCCTGGAGGAAAGGTCCATAAACCATTATTAAGAAGTGACCGAAGCTTTCAATGCTTGACCCAGTACAAGCATTGTGGAACTTGTGTCTCTTGGGGAAACTGCTAGGTACATATGACCTAGATTGGCCACTGTTGGAAACAGAATACTGGGCTTGATGGACCTTGGTCTGACCCAGTATGGCATATCTTATGTTCTTATGTTCTTATTATGAACCTCAGATTTTGCAGGACCTGGATGGTATGTGTGGTTGCCTGCTGCACTTCTGAGGCCATGCCTCCCTTTATGAGCCAATCGTTCTGGAGGCAGAGGAAGGTGGCCATGACTGCCAGGCACTTGGTGAAAACCCTTGAGGCAAAAGCCAGGCTGAAGGGCAGCACCCTGTACTTGTAATGGCTGCCCCCCCCCCAACATGAACCTCAGGAACTGCCTATGGTTGGGGTGAATGAGGATGTGTGTGTAGGCATCCTTCAGGTCCAAGGAGAATAGCCAATCTCCCTGCTGGAGGTAAGACAGCAATGTTCCAAGGAAGAGCATCTTGAACTTCTCCATCAGGAATCTATTCAGATTGCGCAGGTCAAGGATAGGCCTTAGGCTCCCTGTTCTTTTTGGCACGAGGAAGTATCTGGAGTAGAATCCCTTGCCCTTGAGATGGTGGGGGACTCGTTCCACCACTCTGTCCTCGAGAAGACCTGCCAGTTCTTTCAGAAGAAGGTCCCGGTGAAGAGGAGACCTGGTGGGCTCTCCCGGAAAGAAAGGGGGAGGAGGTAGCCGTCCTTGACCACTAGGAGTGCCCAAGAATCGGTGGTGATGGCTGGCTACCTTTGGGCATAATGAACGAGATGTCCCCCTGTGGTTTGCTGACCTCCTTGGGGTAGAGAGGCTATGCCCAAGGAGTCAAAAACTCCCCCCTGGCTGGGCCAGGGCCGATGCCTGGTACTTGGGAGCATTCTGCTCATGCCCCTGTCCCTTGGCCTGCTTACCCTGCTGGGGAGCCGGGAAGGCCTGAAAAGGTGGGTAGTTTCTGTAAGTAGTCCCTTTCCTTGGGTAGAAGGACTTTTTACCCAAGCCCTTCCATCGGGGAGGGGCAGCGGTCTTTATAGAGAGCCTGGTCCTCATTATGGACTTGGTCTCCAGCTTGGCAGCCTTGTCGGTCATGGGTTTGCCAAGAGGTTCTCTCCTTGGCATGGAACATCGACCAACTTGTCCTGAACCCACTGCTCGAGGTTGGACGACTATAACCAAGCCTGGCTTTGGGCACCAATGCCCACTGCCACTACCCAAGCCGCCAACTCAAAGCCATCATAGGCTGCTTTAGATATAAACATGGAGCACTCACGGATGGCCTTGGCCAGGCTCTTGAACCGCTGCAGGAGTTCCTCAGAAAGACCAGCTAGAACCCGGCGAGTTCCTTCGCCGGATCTCTCAGGTACAAGCCCATGTTCAGCTGGTATGCCTGGATCCGGCTGATGAGCATCGGGCCCTGGTAGCACTTTCTGCCAAGGGCGTCCAGGGTGCGGGCCTCCCTGCTGGGGGAGGGGCACCGAGGAGTGCGTCTTCTGACTCTTCATGTGACACATGGCCGACTCCACCACCATGGAGCTGTGAGGCAGTTGTGACTTCTGGAAGCCTGGGCTCTGGCAGACTCGATACATCCAGTCGAGCTACTTGTTCACCACTAGCACCAATGCCAGTGTCTCCCATATACGGAGCATTAGCCGTTCCAGGATGGGAGGGATGAGCACTGTGAGCGATTCCCTCAGAGGTGCCTCATATTAGAGGATTTGAAGCTCCTCCATCCAAGGATCCTCCTCTGATTCCATCGGGAACGCTAGGGTCTTGGACATATCCCTGATGAAGTCAAGGAACGCCATGTCCTCGGGTGGGGACCGATGTCGGGGATCCGAGGGAGGAGAGTCTAAGGGGATGTCATGGTGGCAACAAGTGTTCGGCGACTCCTTGTCCTCCATTTCCCAGTCAGAATAGTCCATCAAGGACTCGAGGGAAGAATGGCTCGTGGGCTCCAGGGCTGATCCCCGCCCGCAGCCTTCAGAGGCCCTGTGGCTGGTGCGAAGCACACCGGCTGGGCAAGATCTCGGTCCTGTGGAATGGGAGCTGGATCGAGACCTCAGCCAAGGATAGACTCAAGGCCGAAGGACCACAAGGATTGGCTCAGTCTCCAGGGACGTCCTCGACATCGAGGGCTCGGTGGTCTGGGCAGAGGAACCGGTAGTACCAGACAACAGCACCCACTGTTGGTCCATGAAGGCAGACAAACTGCACTCCAGGACCTCTATTCTGGACTCCAGGCCAGAAGGCTCCGCAGCCATCGGCGCGGGCACCAAGGGAATCAGGCTCACTGCCATTTCCCCCCAAGGGGAAGTCCTCGATAAGGATGGTGTCAGGTGACCGAGGCCAGACCGAGCTAGAGTCCTTCCGGGGACCTTGGCAGGTCGTTCCTTCTCCAATCCCTCGGATGAGCGTCTAGGACTGTGGGACCTGGCTCGGGACTTGCCTGGCCCATCTGAACCATTCAGGGATACTGCCTTCAAGGCTGCCTTCTTCTTCTTGGGTTCTCTTGAGACCCCTTTTCCGAGGAACCACAGCGTCGATCAGGATCTGTGAGGCTACCCCGTGATTCTGTGGTTTTGGAGGAGGTCTTGGCCTTTGAAAGTACTAGGGACTCTGGGAAAAACATATTGTGCTGCTGCTGGTGACTTGAGGGCCTTGGTGAACATCTTTTTACAGAGCCAAAATGCCGTGGGGTCGTGGTCCAGTCCCAGGCAGCAAAGGCAGCAATCGTGTGTGTCGGTCAGGGACATTATTTTGGCATACCGATCACACTTTTTAAAAACACTGGTAGTCAAGGAGAAAAAAGTAACCCAGCGAGGTCAAAGACCTGTGGTGCCACTAGTTGGAAAAAAGGGCGCAAAGGCACCAAGAAGAAAAAAGAGACTACAAACCCAAAAATTGATGCCGTGGCAGTGAGCTTGGGTGGTGGGAAGAAGATCGGTGCACTACCAGAGGACAGTATGAAACTCAGGTCAAGAAAATCAACTTTTCCGGGGGAAGAGCAGACAGATGTCTGAAAGGCTCCGTGGAAAAAAGGAGACTGAGCAAGATGGCACCCTTGGGCGGAAAGGGGACCACGCATGCGTGTGGCATCTCCTAAAGGCTTTCTTTGAAAGCTGGGGGAAGCTTCCGCGAGGGCTCCATCGGCACTGACATCACACATATGTGAGGACTGACTTCCTGCTTGTTCCCGGAGAATGTAGTATTAGATCACACCTGTAATAACAATGGCTGTGTAGGTCACACCTCCAGCTCCACCTGTGACTATGCTGGAAGGAAGCTTTTTTTCAGGTGCTTCTTCTGAAATACTCCACAGCCACCCCAACCTCTCTTTCTACTCTATAGGGACTGGTTTGATGCTACCACCGAGTCTGTGAATGCTGCTTCTAGAAAGATGATGGAGTCAGTGAACTGGAACATGGACCACAGACACCAGCGGCCAATTAGGAGCTACACTCTCCGCATTCTTCTCCTATCATCAGAACAAAAGCAGTAGCCATATCACCTTTCTGTCTCTGCACCCAACCCTATACTGTGTGGAATTTCAATACCTTGCATATTTATTTCTTTAACTTGGTTTATAAACCATTTTAGTTTATAAGCAGAATGGTTTACAGAAAATATTACGTAACAGAACCATGTTATACATTAAACAAGGAGGTTAATTTGGATGACATATAACATAACAGGATGGTACACTGTAAAATCCCTATGGATAGAAATTCCATGTGAAAAGGAGACGGGAATGGCCAGAATGACTAGACAGATGACAAAATGCTAACAGAAATTAGGGAAGCTAACAAAATTTACAACACAATCACAATGGGTGATTTCAATGACCCCAGTATCAACTGGATCAATTTCACATCAGGACATGCTAGGGAGATAAAGTTTCTAGATTAAAGAAATGACTGCTTCATGGAGCAGCTGGTTCATGAACCAACACACAGAGGGAAATTATTTTAGACCTAGTCCTTAGTGGACAGCTAACAGTGTTGGGGCCACTTGACAAAAGTGTTCATAACATAATCACATTTGATTTTAATCTGCCATATTCCTTGAAATGAAACCTTACAACATGCAAGTAAAGTCTTTCCTGAACACACACTGCTGGCTTTGTGCAGCTTTTTTCTGAGTGGGGTCAAGCCATCGAGAGTAAGTTTTACTAAGTGAGCTCTGCATTTATAGTGTTTTCATGAGGTAAGGACAGATTGATTCCATTTACTTATTTAATCACCTTAAAATGTTACTGTCTCACTGCACAGTTAGCAAGGATCCTACTGCTTAGGATACAAACTTCACAGCTTACTGCACAGGCAGGCAACGTTGGGAAATATCTGTACTATGTTATCAAGGGCAAAATTCTGGCATTAGTCCTCTCTAGCTTTCAGACATTATCCTGAAATTCGGTTTAGTTGGCAATCTTTGTTCTTTCATCAAGTGTGATGCACAGGAGATAATAGGTAACATGACAGCCAACTGCTCAAAAGGATTGGAAGTACTAAACTCAACCCAAATTATCCTTTCCTGGAAACAGTGAATTAGTTTACTTGGTACTTAGGAAGTGACACTCAAGCACTCCCCGGACCAACAGAGCTGGCATCTAAACTCGGCAGACCTACGGCAATACCCCCTGATATTCCTTCACTCAGCCTCTGGCCGCCTAGAAATAAACCGATAAGAGACTTGCAAACCATCATTAGTTAAAAACAGGGCAGTTCAATATTTTAATAACTTTTATTAAGCAAAACAATGGGCAAAGGTCAGACAGAATATATAAACTAAGTTAGGGATAGGTACCTATGAAAGGTACATGGAGGGATGGGTGAATGGAAGAGATCCATTTTTGGCCCTGCTAGGGGTAAGTAGGAAGGGAAAGGGGAATAGTCCCAGGACCAAGGACAAATTACTCAAATGGACTATCTTTAAGACTATTAAAAATATTGGGGACAAAGAAAAAGAGGGCTGTGGGAGCAATAACCCATATACAAAATATCTGAGAGAAGTCGGGATTCATTCTCCTTTCTCCACCATTACCCAATATGAGAGCAACTTTTGCACATGGCCTGGAAAACTATCAGTAAAGAAACAAAGGCCAAATACTGGTTTACCGTGAGGAAGATGGAGATGGGGGAAGAACAGGGAATCAGGGAAAGCTATCACAAATGCTCCCTGACCAGTCTTTAATCTGTAGAGGTCAGATTTGCTTTCAGAAGCGCCAACACATTGGACAGTGTGGATTTGAACTCCTCAATACGAGGGCTGAGAACCTCCTTCAGCTCCTGAAACACAGGGTCCAACGCCTCCTGGAAGGTACTGATGAACTTGGATAACTGCTGGTGGTACCCCTGGGTTAAGGGCCCAGCCTTTTCTCGCAGGCCCTCCAGATGCTTCACAGTCTTCAGGCGCACCTCATCTACATATGGTGGCAAGTTTGCACGGAAAGTGTCTACCTCGGCACGCAACTTGTCACGGAATTCCTCAGCCGCAGGCTGCATTAACTTGTAGAAGGCATCAAGATTTTCTTTGGCCTGTTGCTGCAGTTCTTTTCTCAGGGAGACCAGCTTCTCCAGGTATGTTGTGACCTGCTCTGTCCAGCGCTGGTGGAACTGATCCAGAACGGGCTGGATCTTCTCCCTCACCTCTCTCAGATCTCCCACCAGCTCTCTCTCCACCTGCTCTCTGATGTTTTCCACATATGGCTGTACCTGTTTCCCCAAGTGTAGAACATTGCTGCTGAAATCATCAAACTTTTGAGCAATCTGTAGGCTTAGGAAGACATAAAACAGTCAGAGGGACAATGCAATTTTATAATTTTTGTGAACAGATTAGCACAAGTGTTCTATAAATAGAGATCTGCATGTTTTCACTCATCCCACCATCGTCAAACTGAACCTTTCTGGTACCTTTTCTCTGCATTACATACGAAGATTCTCCTCCTAGATTCTGCTCTTATGATATTTGGTTCTCCTGTTTTTTTCCATGACATTTTCTTTCACTTTTTAATTTCAAGAGGGACAACGATAGCCAGGGGCAAATATGCATTTATTTCATGGATAGTAAGTAAAAAAAAAAAGAAAAATAGCCTTCCACTTAATGGCCTATCTGGACAGCTTCTCCTATGCAGGAAGAACTTACTCTAAGCGCCTGCCGACTTCAGAAGCCTCCAGTTTGGTCAGACTTTCCTTGCTAAATTCCTGTAATTTCTGCAGGTACTCGCTGAAGAACTGTTTGAAGCGATCTGTTGGACTCTGGGGCTCCTCATTCATCCATAGGTGGCGAGCCTGTGTCCCTGCACCAAAAAGGAGCAAAACGAGAACTGTAAAGGAAAAGCACTGGAATCCCAGACTCTCACGAACAGTGAGTTTTCCCAACTGTTGCAAGCCCCACAGATCTGTACTGGGACCAGTGTTAATTGAACTTGCTCACTAAGGATCTGGAGAAAACAGCAATGACTGAAAGGACTAGATAAGAGTGCTTCAAAGTAATTAACCGCAAGAAGGCTGTATAGTAAAAGGCAGGGTTTTTTTGAGAAGGCTGCAGTTGTGTTAACCATTATTGTCTGTTATTGTGTTGTTTTATCTTTTTAATTGTTGTATATTGTTCTTCTTTTGTAAACCACTTTGAAATATATTTCGGGAAGGCAGCTTAGCAGTATTTATAAATAAAATAGAATAAGGAAATGTAGGAAGACCCTGTGAATCTGAAGAATTGGGCATCTCAGAAGAAATGTAATGTGGACAAGTGAAAAGTGATATGTACCAGGAAAAATCATCTCTACAGGTACACGATCCAGGCTCTGTATTATGAGTTACCACTCGGGAAAAGGACCTTGGTATCGTTATAGTTAACACACTGAAATCTTCAGCTCAGTGTGCAACGGTCAAAAGACCAAACAAGATGCTAGGAATTATTTGGAAAGGAATAGAGAACAAAGCTGGCTAGTAAATAAGTAACCTCTGCTGGAAAGAATGTTCTATAATTTTACCCTGTGAGCACCAAAGTCCTTTCTTTGAAAGTGGCAATTTTTACTACTCCTTTAGCTTGGAAGGTGCTCCTTGTTTTGCAGGGTCCTTTGATGTATTTGAACAGCATTATTTGATCTCTTTGAATAAGGAGACATTTTGCAAATAGTCACTGCAATATACCCTTAGCTAAATGGACATGTAAGCTGGACAGGCAGGGTGGCCTTTCTTACTGCCCTCTATTTATTAAGGGGCCCTTTTACTAATGTGCATTAAGCACCTAAAATTCAAATTAGTGTGCACTGTTAGCATAGGCCTGTGCTAATGGTTAATGCGATTCTTGACAGTGCACGCTAATTCATGCATTAAGTACACAGCACAGAAAGGGCCGGGGAATGGGGAGACCTGCATTCTGCAGTCAATACAAGGCAACTTACCCTGCTTTAACTGTTATCAGGACAGTTAATGTGCATCACTTAATGCCGCCTCAACAGGTGGCGTTGTGTGGGATGTATACTGTCTCTGCAGTAATGATATGGGAAAATGCTGGTGTGTCCAATAACTGCTACTGCAGAGGCGCTGCCGTTACCATGTATAAAATTTTGCAACTCGTGCATGGTGACTGCAAATTTCTAAAACAGTTTAGTAAAAGGGCCCTTACATTTTTTTTTACTAAGGTAAATTACCACAGTAGAAGAATCATTCAGCACATGTAAGCTCCTTTGCAGCGCATGCATCTGTTCTGGGGCAGGTGCAACAACGTGTGTGCACATCTTCCAAATCTACCCCAGCTCTGCTGAAATGCTGCCCCCAGGAAGACCTCGGTGCCGATCCTGTAAAAGTAGGTGTGCTCTTGCTGACACATGTACACCCATGAAATGTTATCACAGCCACGTGGAAAATGCATCTGTGGCATAATAATGGCAACGCACATACAGTGCATTCTATGATAAACCAAAAAATGCCAACAGTGCCATGAAAGGACCTCAGGGTCAATGCTAACACTTTGCCCTCTTGAGGAGCCGGTTCTTCCTTTTAAAGGCTGCAGACAGATTATACATTAAGCCTTTTGGGCAAAATAGAGCATTTCAGCAAAGGAAGATCAAAGCCATAATGCTGAAAAGACATTTCTTGGGGGAGAGGGGACGAGTAAGTCAATTACCTGTGAGGAACAGCAGGGCAAAGGTGATAGCAACTGCTCTCATGTTTGTAGCCTGGAAAAATACAATACTTAGTAAGTCTTGCAGAATGTCGACTCCTTAAATACACTGATGCAGTGACATCCTCTTATGCCTATAAGAGTGGTTTTGCACATTTTTCTCTGCATGTCAACCATGAAGTTTGGGAACATTCAAAATTATGAAAGAGTTCTGCCAAGCACCCACTCTTTTGAATTTTGGACATAAAATAAAGGAACTGGTTATTCCCCTTTTGCATTCTGACATCCTACACACCAAACACTCTTACAGATAAAGGCTTCAACATGCAAGATTATGCAAGCATTTGGATTTATCTTTAAATGAGAGCAGACTGCCATCAGGTCATTAGAGAAAGACAGTCACCGTTTCATCATGCCTGGGAAATTTCTGAAGACCACAAAACAAATCTGACATAGTGCTTCCCAGCTGAGGGTCTTGGGAGTGGACGAGACACATATCAGCCTAGAATTCAGCCTCAGGTTCAGCAGTCACACCATAAAAACCAAAATATGCAAACATCTGCAAAATTCCTCCCATACAGCCACTACACAGTTATGCACGTCATGGACACACCAAAATTGAGCCCACCACCTCCCTGCAAACAAGTTTTGGCATCCTTAAGAACCCTCCATGTGAATGGTTTCCAGAACAAACCTGCCGTCCGCTACGAATAGGAACCACTAGACTCGTATGTATGCAGGGCTGCAAGGCTGGACTCCAAGGACTAAGCTGAAATTACTGCTCGTTATTACAGAAATTCTATTATTCCGTGCATAAGCTAAATCTTGCTCTTTTCCTTTGAAGAAAGTTTGCGGTGAACAGGACTATATACACAGTTCTTTCTGCCTTTCAAATATCAAAGTGAACGTTTTCCATTTTATTAAAGAATTCCCTTTCACCATAGTGTATCAGTCAAGAAATATCTCCTTCTTAAGCTCTTGCTAATTATCTCTTACTTTTATTCAATAACATTAGAACGTTATAGAATGATATATACATACATATGTGTGTGTGCATGCACGAGTGTGTTGTACACGTGTGCATATGCGCGCTCCGTTATTTATGTGGCTCTTACCAGTGTGTGCTGCTCCTGAGATTCAGCGTCTGTCCTCTCTGCTCATTCTAGGCTGCTATTTATACCAGCACTCTGTGATCGTTACCGCCACAGATAAGCAGAAGCTGAAGAATAGCAAATCACTTCAGAATTCTGACCATGTGGTGGCACTTAGAGTTCAAGGATCAAAACAGCCCATCCCTGTGCATACGAGAGGGAGCAACAACTTCTAGTCAGCTTGATTCTGTTCCCAGAAATCACCTCTTCCAAACTTCCAACAAAACAGGATTCAATGCAACAGAGTAACCACAGCTGCTCTACCCCAGGGGCCCCACTATAGCAGGGACTCTGCCCCAGAGAAAAGGAGGGTCAGCAATTTCAGCAAGATCTCAAGATACAACAGAAGAGGCAGGTCATGACTCTTCAGCAGGCAGGTCATAAATCTCGGCATAAGCCCATTCTAGGCAAATGCACCCAAGAAGATATGGCCTGCAGTCCAAGGCCAACATGAATCCTTATAGCTTATGAGCTGAACATAAAACAATGAGGTAAAGAGAAGACCAAAGCAGGTTCATCAGCACAATTTTATTTATCATGATCTCACTTTCCAACTAATTTATTAGTTGTAAGTGACCCACAAAAAATTAATAATAATATTAATAATAATAATAATAATAATAGACTAATAATCACTGAAACAGTATTTTTTGTGTTTTGTTTTTTTCTAGTCCAACATAAATGAGAAAAGAAAAGAAAAAAATACTTTAGACATTTCCAAAAAACAGAAATAATAACAAAGTATATTAATATACATTCCACATATACTGTATGTATTGATTGCTACAATACAAAGCAATGATAAAAAGTGAAAGACCGGAGATGGCACGGTCACGAATCACTGATTGCTTTTTTTTGTTTATTTATTTTGTTTAACTTATAGAAGAGCAGACAGCCCTCCTAGACCTACAGTGCCAGGTAAACGAAAAGCAGCGTGTGTGCGCATCTGTACCCCTATACATACACACAAACCAAATGAATTCATTGTTATAATCAGTACCTTCCTGCCCATCAGCTGCTGAAGTATGGCACAGTCATGGGGAGGGGAGGGGGGTTGGCAGGAGAGGTCTTCAGTCTCTTTTGGAACATCCCACACATTGTTCTGTAAAAATGTCTATGCAATAGCAGCACAATAGTGGGAAGCACTGCCGTTCTTCCCAGAGAAAGAGGTTGGGATAGCAGACCCACATCTGTGCTTGGGAAATTCCATTTCTGTCTCTGTTGTGATCCGACTGCAGGAGGAGAGCGAAAGAGAGGCAGGAAGTGAGGAGCCACTGGCAGGCTGTCCTTTAAGGGGAAACTCAGGAACATGCCGTCAATCTGGTGCATTTTCTTCCATTAAAAAAAATACAAATCCTCTTGCTTTTGTGCAGAAAGCAAATATATGCTTTATTAATAGTTTATTGTATGTATGCATGTTTGTGTGTGTGTATATATATATATATATATATCTGTATCTACAACACAATCCAATCCAAACCGATTACAAAAAGCATATGTGATCACACAAAAAGTCACAAAGTCAATGCCAAATTCTTGAATCTACTGTATTCAGTTTTCTTTATAAGGTGTAAATATGTTCAAGATCCACACAAGTTACTTTTGACCCTTCTTACCTATGATGGTCCACATGTTTACACCTCACAGAGACAAGGAAGATTAGGGATTGACATTGTGGATTTGCATATATCTATATCAACATCAATATATATATATATATATACAGACAGATACAGATATTTATCTATAGACACACACATGCTAAACTTTATCTAGATGTATCCTCCACTACTGGGGGAAGGCTTTGCTTCATGGTTGATCACAAAAGAAAACAGAAAATGTTTCTTAAATCATTACAAGGAAAGTTATAAGCAACATACGAAAAAAAGAGACGTGCATCACTTGTTACACAAGCAATACCAGCTCACGATTATCAGAGCTTTTAAAAAGAGAACTTAAAATACTTCTGGAAAAAAAGAAAGTGCAAGTTAAACAATTTAGCTGAAAATAGTTTTCATTTTTTTTTCTCTCAAAACACAAATTTTCATTGTCTTTTATTAAACAACAATAATAGGAATAAAAACATTAATAAGAACCACAGCCACCACCATTTACCAAAACAGTTCTTACATGATTAGGAAGAAAAATAAGTCAGACTAACAAAAAACAATCTTTTCCGGTCTTCAACTGCCAAAGTACAGACTGTTTTTCTTTTGTTGGTTAGAAGGGACGAGGGGTGCGTGAGTGTGCATATATATCTATATGTCAATACATATACATGCACATGTACAGAATAATCCCAGCTTAGCACAATGACATTGTAAAAGTGAAACAACAAGGATGAGGTGAAAGGTGTCACAGCACGGCTAAGCAGGACAAAATCTGTGCCAACCATGAAACAGTCTCTTTGCATGTCGCAGAAAGGATTCGTTTAATTTCTATCATTCTTCAGGGGTTTTCTATTGAAAGCTTTAATCCCTCTTTCCAGATGCAAACTGGTATGCTTGGGGAAACAAAACTGGCAGTCTTCCTGCGTGAAGAACAGTAGTTGATTTTGTGTTTGTGTGTCAGAATCTCCACTAATCTGTCCCTCCACATGTCTGGTTTGCTCTGTCGAATGTCTGCTTTCCAGAAAGAAACCCCCAAACCTCATCTCCCTCCCTCACAAAATCCTGAGTGGAAATCCCACTGTCAAGTTTTCAGAGTCCCTGCTTATTGCTCCAACTACAGGGAGGGGCCTCCTCCTGTCCAACACTTCCGACCCCACCCACCCCTCCTTCTGCTGCACAGCACAAAGAGAGGCATCTGCTCTAACTAAAAATATATTAAAAAAAGAAAAGAACCTCTCCTTGCTTTTGGGATGAGGCAGTGCTAGGGAGAGGAAGAAAAAAGTTTTCTAGACTCCACAATTCAAAGATCATTTGGTGTTGTATTTAAAAATATATATATATTTATATATATATATATTTATATGTATATCAAGTCTGTGATTTGCTTTGAGAACTTTTGGAGTTTCTTGAGAACATTTTACAAGACAGGTAAAAATGACAAAAATAAAAAAATAATTATAAAAATAAAAATGACGAGACAGATGTATTCCGTAAGGAGGAGGCCTGGGTGAGAAATACCGGGGAAATTTGGCGCGATGCTGCTAGATACTGTCGGCTTATAAATGGAACCTTTTCATTTCAAAGCTGTACAGAGAACCTGAAACAGAAAGAGAAAAATAGTTTGAAATATAGACTTATATGAAGTGTTTCATCCAAAGCATGATCTCAGCTTGCTTTACATAGTGTAATATGCTTTGTCCAAATGAAAGATACAGCGAGATTACTCACCTGTAACAGAGGTTTTCTGTGGGCAGCAGAATTAATCAGCCACAATGTCATCCCTAATGGTGCCAGATCGGATCTGCTCTCCCAGAGGAGTTTAGAAAGCTTTCTGGATGCTACCTTCTGTGTGTGCATTGCTCCACTTCCCTTGTCTATTCTCTAGTTTAAACAGCTTAATCCCTAAGGAGGTTGGATAATGTATCCTGCTGTCCACAGAAACCCCTCGGGTTTTTTTAAATTTTATCTTTATTCAGGAAAGCACAGTTACTTACCTGTAACAGGTGATCTCTGGGAACAGCAGGAATTAGTCTTCACATATGGGTACGTCGGTACCGACGGAGCCTGCATGGGAATGCTGCCCAGCTTCCAATCAGAAAGCTTTGGGCAGCATCCCTCGCGCCTGCGCAGTGACTTCCCACCTTCTCCACAGCCTCTCTTCAGTTGAGTGTCAGAGCTGAGACAAAGGCGAGGAGAGAAAAGGAAGAAGATAAAGGAGATGCAACTCCTAGGGGAGGTGGGAGGGTTGTGAAGACTAATTCCTGCTGTTCCCAGAGATCACCTGTTACAGGTAAGTAACTGTGCTATCTCCAGGAACAAGCAGGAATGAGTCTTCACATATGGGGACTCCCGAGCTGGAGATGGCCAGGGGGAGATCCCATAAAAATGCAGTGCCTGGATCAGGGGTGCATTTTGTCTCCAGGAATCCCCGGCATCCAATGTGGGATGGAGGGCAGGAGTTGACAATAAAGGAGCTGTGAGGAAAGAAACAGCATAGTCAAGGACTAGAGTGATTTACAAACTACAGGAGTCCTTGGTAGATATGATGAGTAGCATTAAAAGACATTTAATGTACACTTAAAATATGCAGCTTACCTACTGTATTGTAGGAAGTAGAAAGCATGATGGAGTCTACTGGATAAGCAGTGGCGGAATCTTCAAGGTGACCTCTCAGTAGTGAGGATGAAGGTCCAGCCCTGGAGGTAGTAGATGATCCAGGTGTCAACTGGGTAGGATGCGACGTCAGGTCTTTAATGGAAAGCTTTATGGGAAAGCTGAAAAGTCCTTTAGGCATAAGGTCATTAACATTGAGGACTAAAGGAAGAAGACTGACGGAGTTGGACAACTAGCCCAGTCTTGGCGGGAAGAGGGGGACTGGAAAAAAACCCCTATTCCCACTGAAAACAGTTGTGTACTCCAGATAAAGAGGTACATTGTTTTTCCTAGCTGGCGAGAGATAGGAAAAAATATTGAAGCTTGATGCTTCATGGACTTAAAGAAAAAATAGCAGATGTTAGCACCAAAGTGGTTAGTGGTGCCTAACAGTTTCTGCATCGAAATATGGCATGGGACGTAGGGCGACAGACTGTCTAAAATCTCTAGGAGGTAAAACATGTAGTATAGACAGTAAGGGTGATAGTGTGTAAGACAGACCAACCCTTAAGAGGCCCCCCATGAAACACATATATATATAGGGATATATACATGTGGCTGGAAGATATATGTATATATTGATATATATATACATATGTACAGATGTATATTAGGATATGGGTGGTGAAATATATCAAATATATATATATATGATAAACCTGAATATATGTAAATTTGTGGGGCATGGTCTAGCACCACCAGGGCAATGATATAGGTATGTAGACATATATGGAGATGCTACATACCAGACAATAGGTTGAAGATACATGTCTACCACCCATCCCCATAATTGTACATGGGGAATATAAAAGAAAAAGATTCTGTGCTCTACAAGAGGGTGAACCCACTTGAGATATGTAGAGAGAATCTATTTTCAAGGATTGAGGGATGCAGAAAAGCAATCTAACCAGATAACCGTGATGTTCACGTGAGAACAGATGAATATATGAATCTGTGAAGAACAAGGCGGGAGCGCCACAGGGAGAAACGCAGGGGAGATACCAGAGGGACCTATGGAAGGACCCAGAGGTAGCATGCGTAAACAGAAGCCTTGGAGTCCCACGCAGAAGAACTGATATCTGGTGTTAACACCCCAGGCCAGAGGGGGTGTGGAGAACCTTCATAAGTATAGGAAGGGTTGAGAAGTTTTTCCTCACTAATAGAGAAACTTCAGAGACAAGGTCAATGCTCTATAGCAAGGCCCTCATAGTAGAAAGCTTCTCTGAAGACTACAGAGAGCATTGTGCAGGAGAGCTATGAGATAAACTGACTGAAGTCAGGTGTGTTGCCATATCCTAGGAGAGGAGATGGTTAGAATAATGTGAGAAAGCCTAAACTAGTAGGAGGATCCAAGATAGCTGACGAATAGCTTGGAATCACTACTGAGGCTAGACAAAATTTTGAACAAGGGACTGGAACATGGGAAAAGTCCCAGTAATACTATCACTGGAACTCCTGCATGCAGAGCTGCTGACGGAAACAGCAGAGATGTTGTCCAGTGCTGAATAAAGAAAAACAGAGAAGAAAAGAGAGGAGATATCTTTTCTCTCTCTCTGGGGAACGAGCTTGCTAAAGAAGCTGTTCAGTATGGTAGCCCTCAAGTAATTAGAGGGTGACGTACCCATAGGGTAAGTCAACTGAAGGAAAAAATGTTCAGTTGGGATAAAAACTATCAGGGGATAGTTGCAACTGCTCTTCTAGGGAATAAGAAGAGGAGAAGGGTGCAGATCCTGAACAAAGAATTTTTCCCTCCGACAGGTTAATACACTGAAAAGAAAAGCACAGTGAATAAACTTCTAATATGTAGAAGTGAGGTAAGTTACCATTCCCGGCTTCTATGGTCGCTGGGAATGCTGAGACTGGCCAGAAGTGGAGGACTTCAGACTAGGCTGAGGTGTCCCTTGCTTAGGTACAGCCGAATGATGGGCAGGAGATGAATGAAACTTTCTTTTCTTAGGGAAAGAAGGTTTGGTAGGACATTTCCTACTCTTTGAAGAAGGAGGTGGCTTAGAATGGTTTCTAGTGGAAGAAGAGTCAGTGGAGCATTGAGCAACCTGACGTAAAGCCTCCTTATTGAAAAGACCTTCTCCTGTACAAGGAGAATGAGCTAGTATAGTTTGTGCCTGTTTGCTCAAGTCTGAAGCCTCAAGCCAGGCTCTGCGACGTGCTGCAATGGCAATAGCAGAGGATCTGCTAACGGACTCAAAAGAGTCTATAGAAGCACGAGACAGGAACCAGGATATATTTCGGCTGTGATTGATGAGCAAGGAATAATTAGTAGCCTTGGGCTCTGGTAAAAAAGGGGTCAAAAGAGACAATTTCTCTGTGACTTCCTGGAGTGTTAGACTCATGTGAAAAATATATGAGAGAACTCTGGAGGCCAGCATAGAGTTTTGGAAGGCCTGACGGCCAAAAGCATCGAGTGTTCTTGAAGAACGACCTGGCGGATAAGAAGAATGCTTCTTCTTGCTCTTAACTTTCCTCAGTGCCGATTCCACTACAAGGGAACGATGAGAAAGTTGAGGCTTTTGGAACCCTGGAGAGGGTGGCACTCGGTACCGAACCTCAATGTTTGTAGCAACTTGAGGAAGTCGTAAGGGCGATTTCCAAACCCTGAGAAGGAGATCCTGCAGAGCAGGATGTAAAGGAAACTGTATATTTTGCATTTGTGCAGGTGAGCCATGGGTAGGATCACAACCAGGGATAGAAATATTAAGAAAGGTTGCCATATCCAGGAGAAAAGCCTGAAAAGACTGATCTCCTATGGGAACCATCCCTGGGAAGGCTAAAGGAAGAGCCTGAGCACCAGAGGACTTACAGTGTACTGCACCAATGCCAGGTATCGGTTCCAAACTAGGCATCGGTGCAAGAACAGGCATCGACATCGATGCTGATACAGGATTAGCCGGTGAAGTCGCCATCGGGAACTGCTGCAGTGGTACCGAGATCATGAAGGAGTTATGGCTGGGATCTTCGGAACTGCCTATCTGGAAACGACAGGAGTCGGTTCCAGGACGCGTCGATACGCAGCCCTCGAGACTAGATATCGGCTCAAGACTCGGCATCGGAGGAAGCGAGGCTATCGATGCACGTCGCAAGGGTTCCGACGCCGGTGGCAGCATCGGCGATGCCGATACCACCAAGGCAGCTTGGGTTACATCGATCGATATCGACGGTACCGAGGATACCCAAGGAGCACCTCTTGCAAAGGCGGTCCATCTCGATGCCGATGCCAGGGTATCGGAACCGATCGATGCCGGTACCGTCCCGGAGCATGGCTGAGATTGAGGGAAGTCAATGCGGTGCGTATCGATCGGTCCCGAAGGTACCGAGGATGCCCGATGACGATCCCTGGTGAAGAGTAGATTACTCGACACCGGTGCCGATGCCGGAGGCTCGGTACCGCTCGAAGCGGATACCACCCCCGCGCATGGCTCAGGCATGTTCTGTGAGGGGTGAGCCCCAGGAACATCCTGAAACCCATTTAACGCTTTGGAGCCCAAAGACTCCCGCAGGGGTAAAGCCAATGGATTCTTGAGGGTAAGGCGAGAGCCGTCACCATGCTGGGCATGGGACATACCACTCAAGCATTGACTAGTCTGAACAGACTGTTTTTGGGTTACCTGATCCTGTGAAGTAGAGAAACCGGGTACCCTCACTGCCGAGGAAAAAACGGTATCGAGGGAAACTCTAAATACTGAAGGTTTCTTCACCAAATTATCTCCTGAAAAGTCAGGGGAAAAAGGGTCAGGACCCACACAGTTGAGACACCAACTATTGGTGTCTAAAAAGAAACAGGTGTTTCCACATCGAATGCACTTCTTAGTAAAAGAAGGCTCCATGATGAAAAGGCCTAGTAGGCCTAAGTAGTTAAGGCAAAAAAACTGAAGAAAAGTTTCTCAGAATTTAGTCAAAAATTCACCAGCGATACCGGTGGCAGCGGGAAATACAGCCGCGACCACAAGAAAACAAAAAAAATAAGTAATTAAAGTAATTAAAAAGAAAAGTTTCTGCGGTGACAGGAGGACGTCCTGCCGGCTCCGCGGAAAAACGAAAACTGAAGAGAGGCTGTGGAGAAAGCGGGAAGTCACTGCGCAGGCGCGAGGGATGCTGCCAAAAGCTTTCTGATTGGAAGCTGGGCAGCATTCCCGTGCAGGCTCCGTCGGTACCGACGTACCCATATGTGAAGACTCATTCCTGCTTGTTCCTGGAGATTCAAGGTTACAACCTGAGAATCACACTGACCTCGTCCTCATTTTACCATAAGAATTATACATGTTGCAAAGAACCACAAAACTGCCAACAATCAAAAGATTATCTTGATCAGAACGTATAACAGAGATCTGTAGTTGTTCCTTTTCTTTGGAAAATCCCTTTTACAGCAAATCAACACCTCACCCTCTCCATGGACACACAGGATATTATCAGCCATGCAGAGGTGACTTCTAAACGGAGGATACAAGGACAGATGGTGCTCTGAATGTAGATGAGTAACTTCTGCAACCGAGGTATCGCTGCCTAACTTTCTTCAGCCTACCACAGCAATTAGGTTTCAGAAAATGCGTGGGACCAGAGGTGACCAGCTCTATAGGACTGAGCCAAGCAATAGAGGATTCTGGAGGATATGTTCAGATGACAAGGATATGGGTGGGTCTTGCCACTGACATGACAACCATACATAGATGTGCATTTTATTCAATGCAGGAGATGAAAGGAAGGAGCCAGATGGTACTGTAATTCAATACAGACAAAGATACTTGTGGCAAAAGATCTCTGGGTAACAGCTAGGTTGGACTGATTAGCCTCATAACAGAGGAATAGTTGATTTTTTATACAGTTTCAAGCTCTTCAGGTAGTGAGCTCTATGCATCCATACTCCAAGAGTGTGATGATCTTCCAATCTGTTTTGAAGGGAAGAAAAATTATAATGGGAGTAGACATTTGAAAGGAGTTATGACTGAGTTCTACAGAGACCAAATGGTGACAAAGGAAAATAGTAGTAGTGAAGATCACATACAGTTGTGGTCAAAATTACTGGCACTCTTGCAGTTCAACCCCTCAATGTCCATTCCAAATCGTCCCTCCAGTCAAGTCCAGACTCCTGGGTTGTGTCCCAGTTTCAGCAGATGGAGACTGAGCCTACCGACTACTGTGATGTCACAGTACAAGGGACAGAGACCACCCCCTCCTAAGTAAGTATGCTCAATCTTCAGCAGGTACAAGCAGCTCAGTGCAGTTTGGACTGCACTGAAGGGTCGATTGTACCAGAAGATTTGTTTTAAAAAAATGGAAAATTTGTGGCTTTTAGCGGACAGAGGGTCCTCAAAGGCGAGGAAGGAGCAAGGTCTTTAGGCTAAGGCTGGTTGGCTGCAACATTTCCCATCCCAGGGAGCTAGACCATTCAGTCACCTGTTCTCCAGGGTTGGGGGAGGGGGAACAGGAGGGAGAAGAGAGTCCCGTTTAGTCAGGCCTGCAAGTTCCTGAGCTGTGCAAGGTGGTCTCAAGCAAGCACGCTGCTTTTGAGCTGACCCGAAGAGTTTGTTCTCGGGTGGCCAGCTCATTGCAGGCAGGCTTGTGAGAGCATGCTCAGGCAGAGCAGTGGTAAGTCGGAAGCAAGCAATTAGAGCGGGGGAGGAGTGGAGGCTTCGCAGGTTGCTCCTCACTCACCATGGTCGACGAGGGTATTCGGTACTGCAATGCCAAAAGCAATATGCTTCGCATATAGGGGGTCAGAGAGGCCGTCTCTCCGAGGCTGGTTTTTGCCATGGTTGTGAGTCCGACAAAGGGCTCAGAGTGGCTGATTCTGCGGGAATAAGTGTTATGGGGCAGGATCCCCTGTCCACTCAGCATAATGGCTCTGTGCCTTCCATGACCACAGTTCCTGTGTTTTGACGGGAACTGTGGCATTTTGAGTTCTCCAGCAGCAGCGGTAGCAAAAGGAGGGGAGAGGTAGGATTTGGGGCCTGCCCTTCCTAAGAGGACTGCAAGCCATATAGTCACTGTCCCTCGGCCCTCAGGATCCAAGCAAGGGGTGGCAGAGGACCTCTTCTCCCCAGAGTTTGTGTTGCTGATGCACAGGGCTTATTGCTTGAAGCAGGGTCGTGCTATGTCTGACCCTGCTTGAAGCAGGGTCTGACAGTTTCTTCAAGGGTACCGATTGTGACTTCTCCTGCAAGGGGAAAGCTGGACGCGGCCCAGGATGATCTGCTGCCAGAACCTGGCTCAGACAGATCGAAGAGCTTGGAGGACCCTCTAGAGGAGCCTTCTGGACTCAGGGCTTTGGGTGGCACTCTGGATTTGGAAGAGGGGGAGAGCCCTCAGAGGGAGGATCCCTCCATTGTTCAAGTCTTCTGGAGGGAAGAATTGTCACAGCTCATTACCCAGGTGTTGGCGGCCCTCAATATTCTGCAGGTGCTTCAGGAGCCGGAGGTTCCCTTGGAGGACCCTTTGCTCCAGAGCTTTCAGGTGTCGGAGATGGCTTTCCCCATCCATCGGGCACTCAAGCAGATGATAGAGCTCGAGTGGGAGGTACCCGAGGCAGGCCTCTGAGGAGGATGGGTGATGGCTTGTCTGTATCCCATACCGGTGGGAGAGAGAGATCTCCTCAAGATACCCAAGGTCAATGACATAGTGGTGGCGGTTATGAAGACCACTGCTATCCTTGTTGAAGGTAGAGCGGCCCTCAGGGATGCCCAGAACAAGAAGCTTGAGACCTTGTTAGAGCAGGCATTCGAGGTGAATGCCTTGATACTCCAAACTTCAGTGTGCGAAGCATATATGGCAAGAGCCTGAATGAGATGGTCACAGGGGCTTCTAGGGTCACAGGCTTCACTGGAGACAGCCAAGTTAGAATCAAGCTATACGTATCTGGCAGATGCCTTTTACGACATCCTGAGAACTTTGTCCAAGGGTATTGATTCGGTAGTGGCAGCGAGACGGTTTCTCTGGCTCCTTAATTGGGCAGAAGATATCTCGTCAAAGGCTCGACTCAGTAGGTTACCTTTCATGGATAAGCTCTTCTTTGGCGAGGCTTTGGAGAAGCTCATTAAAGATCTTGGAGAGGCCAAGCCTGCACTGCTTTGAGAGGACAACCCAAAGGTGGGTAAGGTATTTTCTTCAGCCAAGGGCCAGTCTAGGGACTACCGCCGGTTCCAGGGAAATTGCTTTGTGCCCTACCATCAGGCCAGATAGCCCACTTGGGGGCAGTCCTTTTGGGGCGGTCATGGGACCAAGAAATCACAATGAGATGCGGGGGACTCAGGCAAGTGTTGCTTCAGTGAGCAGAAGGCTTTGCCAGTTTTGTCTCATCTGGATCTTGCTCACCTCGGACCAGTGGGCCCTCAAAATCATTCGCAATAGCTACATACAGGAATTCACATGGCCTCTCTCCGACACTTTCTTCTTATTGCCATGCAAGGCTCCAGGCAGTATAGGACACCCTACAACACCTGCTGCAGCTCCAAGCGGCGGTGCCAGTCCCCAAAGACCAGTTAGGTACCAGTTGTTACTCCATCTATTTTGTGGTACCCAAAAAGGAAAGAACCTTCTGACCTATTCTGGATGTCAAGCATGCCAACAGGCTCTTGAAGAATTACAAAAAGGGACTGCTACTTCTGGAGAGAGATCTGCAATTATAAGTATTTACTTCTGGGAATCTTTCTAAATCTTGGTAAAAAAGGAATTCTTTAGATTAAAGCTGATTAATCTGTGAATCCAGTGTATTTGTTAAATCAGTCAGGGCCTAGTATCAGCAAATAACTTTCAGTTAAATTAAAAACTCAACAGGTAGCTTTCAGTTTAAGTTTAAAACCCAGCAGAGAGCTTTTAGTTTAAATTTAATACTCGGTCAAGGCCTAGTAGCAGTAAAGAGCTTTCCGTTTAAATTTAAAACACAGCAGAGAGTTTTCTGGTTAAAGTTAGAACCCAAGACTCTCTCAATCAAAGCAAGGGCTGTGTGAATCACCCAGGAAATTGGTCACAGATTATCTTAGAAGCACAGGACAGGGTACTGTGTAGCAGCCAGTTTTTAATGTCTTCTTTCCCTCCCTCCCTCTCCGACACCCACCCACCCCTGGGATAATCGTAGCTTTACAGGTGCTTAAATCTCTTAAAGGAAAGAAGGTGCATTGTTCACTCTCAGGTGCAGCTGTTTATCCTCATCAAGCATACACTAAGGACCTGAGCTTAATTAAGCTTCAGGTGAACAAAGTACATTAAACATATTAGGTATAGTTTTATTAATATAAGTATCCCTAGAAACTCTTAGTAAGTAAAGCACTTAAATACCTACACACAATCTTAAAACTACGATGCAGACAGCAGTCTAGCAGCGAGATGGGGGTTTTCCAGTCTTTTGCATCGAGAGTAACATGAATGATTTTCTCCCAGTTGGTGAGGGGTATTATATGTGCACTAGGTGCAAGGAGCTCTTTGCTCTCAGGGAACGAGTCCGATATCTGGAGGCTAGAATAGCAGACTTGGAGGACATAAGAAAGATAGAGGTACACAGATGAAACCTACAGGGATATAGTACTGACGTCCCACCTCCAGTCTGGCAGCATCCCTGTTGCCATGGAGCAGAGAGGTCACATGACAGGACAGCATCACCATAGTGCGACAGGAAGTGATCCTGAGCTTAGGACCTGTCCTCCAGGTGATGTAAAACACTCTCACACCGAGGAGGTTTCTCCAGGGCCATGTGCCCACAAGGGAAGGGTTAGGACAGCCATTACAGTTGGTGATTTCATCATTAAGCATGTAGATAGCTGGGTGGCTGGTGGGCATGAGGATCGCCTGGTAACATGCCTGCCTGGTGCAAAGGTAGCGGACCTCACGTGCCACTTAGACAAGGTCTTAGTGCTGGGGAGGAGTCTGCTGTCTTGGTACATGTTGGTACAAATGACATAGGAAAGTGTGGTAGGGAAGTTCTGGAGGCTAAATTTAGACTTTTAGGTAGGAAGTTGAAATCCAGAACTTCCAGGGTAGCATTCTCCAAAATGCATCCCGTTCCATGTGCAGGACCCAAAAGGCAAGCAGAGCTCCGGAGTCTCAATGCGTGGATGAGACGAAGGTACAAGGATGAGGGTTTTGGATTTGTTAGGAACTGGGGAACATTCTGGGGAAAGGAGCGGCTCTTCCGAAGGGATGGGCTCCACCTTAACCGGAATGGAACCAGGCTGCTGGCATTAACCTTTAAAAAGGAGATAGAGCAGCTTTTAAACTTGATAATAGGGGAAAGCCGACAGTCGCCCAAGAGCGCATGGTTCAGTACAATGTATCCTTGAAGAATACCAGCAAAAGAAGTCGTGACCTCTCAGGTGGTGGGGCACCGGTTCCACTGCCTGTTCCTTCAGAAGATCTGCCAACTCCTGCAGAAGTAAGTCCCTGTGCAGAGGGGGTCTGGGAGGCTCCCCTGGAAAATAGGAGGGGGGTACCTGGTGGAAGTGGAGGAGATAGCCCTTCTGGACTATACTTAGAACCCAGGTATCCCTTGTGACGGCTGACCACCTGTGGGCGAACAGGGCCAGCCTGCCTCCAGTGCTGATGGGAGCCAGCTGAGGGGGAGAGGCTATGCCAATGCAGTCAAAATCCCCCTCCCTGCTGAGCAGGAGCCGGAGTAGGAGGCTTGGGGGTCTTCTGCCTACGGGGCCCATGACCCTGCCCCTTGGCCTGCTGACCCTGTTGGGGAGCTACAGAGGCCTGATAATGAGTGTACTGTTTATAGGCAGATGACTTCCTCGGGTAAAAGGTCTTTTTCCCCGAACCCTTCTTCTTCTGAGAAGGGGCAGAGGTTTTTCTGGACAGCCTTGTCCGGGTAAGAGTCTCGGTCTCGAGTTCGGCAGCCTTGTCAGCCATGGGCTTGCCAAAGAGGTTTTCACCTCGGCAGGGGACATCGACCAACTTGTCCTGCACCCATGGCTCGAGGTCCGATGACTGTAGCCAAGCCTGACAGCGTGCACCGATGCCAGCCACGGCTACTCGGGCCGAAGCCTCAAAGCCATCATAGGCTGCTCGAGATATAAACTTCGAACACTCACGAATACCCGAGGACAGAGCATTGAACCTCTGCAAAGGTTCCTCGGAGAGACCAGCAGAGAACCCGGCAATCTCCTTCGCCAGGTCTCGAAGGTACATGCCCATGTACAGCTGGTAGGTCTGGACACAGCAAGCAAGCATAGAGCCCTGGAAGCACTTCTTACCGAGGGCATCCAGGTTCTGGGCCTCCCGGCCGGGAGGCACCAAGGAGTGCATCTTCTGACTCTTCAGACAATGCATGGCACAACCATGGAGTGGTGTGGTAATTGTGCCTTTTGGAACCCGGGGCGCTCTTGCGGACTCGATAGATGGAATCGACCCGCTTGCTCAAAACCGGTGTCGAGGCCGGCGCCTCCCACATGCGGAAGAGCAACCGTTCCAGCATCGGAGGAACCGGAACAGTAAAGGCCTCCTTTGGAGGAGAGTCATACTGAAGGGCCTCGAGCTCCTCGGCTCGAGGCTCCTCCTCGGGATCCACGGGGAATGCCAAAGCCTTGGCCATGTCCCACATGAAATCCGAGAACCGGGTATCCTCCGGGGGGGACCTTTTCCGAGGCTCGGTCTCAGGCGAGTCCGAAGGAACGCACCGAGTCCGAAAGGTGTCGAGCGACTCTTCATCCTCCGTCTCCCAGCCGGACTCCTCGGAGGAGAAATCGAGCGGCTCCCGTCGGGCAGGCATCAATGCCATCCGCCCCGATGCCGAGGGTACCGGCGTCAATGACCTCGGTCCCGAACGGGAGGCCGAGGGGGACCTTGGCCGAGGATCGACTTGAGCTCGCATGGACTTGAGATTCGGCTCGGCCTCCAGGGTCGACTTGGACGTCGATGTCCCGGTGGTCGGGGCATATGCACCGGTGAGACCGGCGATCAGTGCCTGCTGCTGTTCCATGAAGGCAGCCAAGGCTGTCAACCTGAGTCCGAGCTTAGGAGACTCAGCAGCCCCCAACTCGGGCCCCGGCGGCGCAGGGCCCGACGTCGGCTCCCCTGGAGGTGAGTCCACGAGGACTACAGTACTCACGTGACCCGGGGACGCCATCTCCACATGAGATTGTTTTGCAGGCCTCTCCGACTCCGAAGATCTGGGACGGCGCTCAGGGCTATGCGACTTGGCCCTCGAGGAGCCAAGTGCGTCCACCGACGCTGCCCTCGCGGGTTTTTTCTTCTTACGATGCTCCGGCGAGGGAGACCCTCTTGCAGAGGAGCCTCGACGCTGCTTGGGGCCGGAGTCCTGAGATGTCGAGGCCTTCGACGAGGTCTGGGCCCTACCGGACGCGGAGTCAGAGAAGATTCTTTCCTTTTGGTGCTGCCGACTCCGTAACGCCTTAGAGGACATTTTCCCACACGGACCACAGATCATCGGGTCATGATCGGGTCTGAGGGACCGGAGGCAGCAGTCACGTGTGTCGGTGAGAGACATAAGTTTCTTGCACCGATCACACTTTTTAAACCCGCTGGCAGCCATCGGGGGAAAAAGGCCCCCTGCAAGGTCAAAAGACAGGGCTGCCAGTGAAAAAAGAAAAAATGGCGCGAAAGCTAGTTACTAAGGACAAAAACTGAAAAAGAGATCCGGGCTCGATACCGACGTATCGGGCCCAGGCGGGGAAAGGGAAACCGGCGTTGAACCGAAGAAAAACAGGTTAACGCTGAGAAAATCAACTTCTTCCTCGGGTGAAACGAATATACATCCATCGGGCTCTGCGAAAAAAGAAGACTGAGAAAGATGGCACCCTTGGGCGGGAAGGGGACCGCGCATGCGTGCTGCATTCCCAAAGGCTTTCTATGAAAGCTGGGGAAATGCTCCGCATGGGGGCTCCGTCGGCGCCGACGTCACCCATATATGAGGACTGACTTCCTGCTTGGTCCTGGAGAAAGGGTAAACGCAAATCGATTATTTATGCCATCAAAATATAGAAAGACTAGTGGACATGCAATGAAGACTAAGAACATAAGATATGCCATACTGGGTCAGACCAAGGTCCATCAAGCCCAGTATGCTGTTTCCAACAGTGGCCAATCTAGGTCATACGTACCTAGCAGTTTCCCCAAAAAGACACAGGTTCCACCATGCTTGTACTGGGTAAAGCATTGATATCCTGGGTCCCTTTTTAATAATGGTTTATGGCCCTTTCCTCCAGGAACTTCTCCAAACCTTTTTTAAACCCATCTACAGTAACAACCTTTACTACATCCTCCGGTAACAAATTCCAGAGTTTGATTACAAGTTGAGTGAAAAAATATTTGCTTTTATTAGTCTTAAATAGTTTACCCTGTAGCTTCATTGCATGTTCCCTAGTCTTCCTATATTCTGATAACGTAAACAATCAATCTACGTTTACCCATTCCACTCTGTTCATTAATTTATAGACTTCTATCATACCACCCCCTCAGCCGTCTCTTTTCCAGGTTAAAGAGCCCTAACCTTTTTAGCCTTTCTTCATAGGAGTATCCTTACATCCCCTTTACCATTTTGGTGGCTCTTCTCTGAACATTTTATAATAACGCTATATCCTTTTTAATATACGGCGAGCAGAATTGCACACAATATTCAAGGTGCGGTCGCAACATGGAACGATATAGAGGCATTATAATATCTTTTGTTTTATTTTCCATTCCTTTCCTTATGATACCAAGCATTCTATTTGCTCTCTTGGTCACCGCTGCACACTGGGCCGAGGGTTTTAACATGTTATCCACAATGACACCTAAATCTTTTTCCTGGGTGGTGGTTCCTAATTTGAAACCCTGCATCGTGTAACCATAGTTTGGGTTGTTCTTCCCTAGGTGCATAACTTTGCACGTCCACATTAAATTTCATCTGCCATTTTGATGCCCAGTCTTCCAATTTATCAAGATCCTCTTGCAATTTTCCACAATCCTCTTGGGTTTTAACAACTTTAAATTGTTTTGTGTCATCTGCAAATTTGATAACCTCACTCGTTATTCCCTTTTCCAGGTCATTTATGAATATGTCAAAAAGCAGCGGACCCAGCACAGATCCCTGGGGTACACCACTATTCACCTTTCTCCATTGGGAAAATTGGCCATTTAGCCCTACCCTCTGCTTTCTATCTTTTAAGCAGTTCCTGATCCACAATAGTACACTGCCTCATATCCCATGACTCTTTAGTTTTGCCAAAAGTCTCTGATGAGGGACCTTGTCAAAAGCTTCCTGAAAGTCCAGATACACTATATCAACCGACTCACCTTTGTCCACCTGTTTATTCACACTTTCAAAAAAATATAACAGATTAGTAAGACAAGATCTTCCTTGTCTAAAGCCATGTTGGCTGTCTCCCATTAGGCCATGACTATCTACATGCTGAGTAATTTTGTTCTTTATGATGGTTTCTACCATTTTTTCTGGTACTGACGTCAGGCTCACCGGTCTGTAGTTTCCCGGATCACCCCTGGAACCCTTTTTAAAAATTGGCATTACATTGGCGATCCTCCAATCTTTAGGTATTACAGATGATTTTAATGAAAATTCACAGATTACTAATAGCTGGTCTGCAATCTCATATTTCAGTTCTTTCAACACCCTTGGATGTATACCATCTGGCCCAGGTGATTTGCTACTCTTCAGTTTATCTAATAGTTGTAATACATCTTCCAGATGTACTGATATTTCCTTCAATTCTTCTGCACCTTTAAATACCACTCCAGTCATGGGTAACATCCCTAACATCTTCCTCAGTAAGCAAAAAATTAATTCAGTCTCTTTGCTATCGCCTTGTCGCCTCTTAGTGCCCCTTTAACCCCTCTATCATTTAATGGACCAACTGACTCTCTTACAGGTTTTTTGCTACGAATGTACTTGAAAAAGTCTTTATTTCACATTTTTGCTTCCGCAGCAAACTTCTTCTCAAATTCTCCCTTTGCCTGCCTTATCAATGCCTTACATTTGACTTGCCAGTGCTTGGGCTGTTTCCAGGTTTCGTCGTTTGGCTCTTTTTTTCCATTTCCTGAAAGATGCTTTTTTTGGCAACAACAGCCTCTCTGACCTCACCTTTAAACCATGCTGGCAGTTTTTTGGACTTCCTTCCACTTTTCTTAAAGCGTGGAATACAGCTGGTCTGGGCTTCCAAGATAGTAGTTTTGAACAACACCCAAGCTTGATGTAAGTCATTAACCTTTGCAACTGCTCCTTTTAGTTTTTTCTTAACTATTTTATCATAGTCTCCCTTTCGAAAGTTAAAAGGTAGTACTGTGGATTTCCTTACTATCCCCTCCTCCACTAATTAAATCAAACGCGATCATGCCCCAAAACCCTTATCTCTTGCACAAGATCTGGTGTTCCAATAAGGACTAGGTCTAATATGACTTCTCCTCTGGTCAGTTCATGAAGCAGCTGCTCCAAGAAGCAGTCATTTATTTCATCTAGGAACTTTATCTCCCTAGCATGTCCTGCGGTGACACTGACCCAGTTGATACTGGGGTAATTGAAATCACCCATTATTATTACTGCGCTGTAACTTTTGTTAGCTTCCTTGATTTCTCTGAGCATTTCATCATCCATTTGTTCATTCTGGCCAAGCGGTCAATAGTACACCCCCACTGCCATCGCCTTCCCCTTTTTACATGGTATTTCAATCCATAGAGATTCTACAGCAAATTTTGTTTCCTGCAAAACTTTAATCCTTTCTGACTCAATGCCCTCTCTAACATAGAGCGCACCCCTCCACCAATTTGATCAGCTCTATCATTACGATATAGTTTGTACCCAGGTATCACAGTGTCCCACTGGTTGTCCTCCTTCCACCATGTCTCTGATATTCCAATCATATCTAACCTCTCATTTAGTGCTATATATTTTAACTCTCCCATCTTATTTTTAGACTTCTAGCATTTGCATACAAGCATTTTAGAGACTGTATTTTATTCATATTAATTTGGCTATTGGTAGACATGGGTAATTTGGGATCTTTAAGCTCTGTCTGCTCCATTCTCGAGGGCATTTGGGCTACTTTACTCTTTTTTGGAACCTCTCTGCTTTTGGTAGTATCCTACAAGGATACATTCTTCCGAACCATGCGCTCTTGGGCTACTGTCGGCTTTCCCCTATTATCTAGTTTAAAAGCTGCTCTATCTCCTTTTTAAAGGTTAATGCCAGCAGCCTGGTTCCATCCCGGTTAAGGTGAAGCCCATCCCTTCAGAAGAGCCCCTCCTTTCCCAAGAATGTTCCCCAGTTTCTAACAAATCCAAAACCCTCATCTCTGCACCATTGTCTCATCCACGCATTGAGACTCCGGAGCTCTGCCTGCCTTTTGGGTCCTGCGCGTGGAACGGGAAGCATTTCGGAGAACGCTACCCTGGATGTTCTGGATTTCAACTTCCTACCTAAAAGCCTAAATTTAGCCTCCAGAACCTCCCTACCACATTTTCCTATGTCATTGGTACCGACATGTACCAAGACAGCAGACTCCTCCCCAGCACTATCTAAGACCTTATCTAGGTGGCGCGTGAGGTCCGCTACCTTTGCACCAGGCAGGCATGTTACCAGGCGATCCTCATGTCCACCAGCCACCCAGCTATCTACATGCCTAATGATCAAATCACCAACTATAACGGCTGTCCTAACCCTTCCCTCATGGGCACATGGCCCTTGAGAAACGTCCTCGGTGCGAGAGGGTTTTACATCACTTGGAAGACAGGTCCTAGTTACAGGAGCACTTTCTGCCACACCAGGGTGATGCTCTCCTGTCACGTGACCTCTCTCCTCCATGGAAACAGGGATGCTGCCAGACTGGAGGTGGGACCTCAGGACTATATCCCTGTAGGTCTCGTCTATGTATCTCTCTGTCTTTCTTATAAGACAGAGAGGTACATAGATGAGACCTACAGGGATATATTTTTTCACTCAAAGTGTAATCAAACTCTGGAATTTGCTACCGGAGGATGTAGTAAAAGCTGTTAATGTAGCCGGGTTTAAAAAAGGTTTGGACAAGTTCCTGGAGGAAAGGTCCATAAACCATTATTAAAGTGGACCCAGAATGTCCACTGCTTCCCCAATACAAGCATTGTGGAACCTGTGTCTTTTGGGGAAACTGCTAGGTACTTGTGACCTAGATTGGCCACTGTTGGAAACGGGATACTGGGCTTGATGAACCTTGGTCTGACCCAAGTATGGCTTATCTTATGTTCTGCGCTAAGCAATCGTGGCGGTTTGTCATGACGAGTACCTCAAGGTGCTAGATTTGATAGAGGCATATCTGCATGTGCCCATCAGATCCGAGCAACAATGGTTTCTGCGGTTTGGGGTGCCCATGGGGCACTTCCAGTTTCAGGCCCTTCCCTTTGTGTTGGCCATTGCTCCTCGCACCTTTACCAAGATCATTGTGGCCATGGCAGCAGCCTTGCGACTCAAGGGGGTGCTGGTGCACCCTTATTTGAATGACTGGTTGATCCGAGCAAAATCGCTGGAGGAGATTTGCACGAGAACTTGGCGTGTATTGGAGGTGCTGCAAGACCTCAGCTGGGTCATCAATCTCGACAAGAGCCAGTTGACTCCAACTCAAGATCTCATTTATTTGGGAGAGCAATTTGATACACCCCTTGGTTAGGTGTATCGCCCACAGGAGCGGGTGCTGAAAATACAGGAGCAGATTCAGCAATTCCTGCAGATGGCAGCTCCCTCAGCTTGGTTGTATCTTCAAGTTTTAGGGTCTATGGCAGCGACACTCAATCTGGTGCTGTGGGCTCGGGCTCACATGAGACCACTGCAGAAGTCCCTGCTGATGCGGAGGTCCCCCCACCATCACTCACTTTCCCAGCAACTCCTCATGCCGCAAGAGGTCTATACCAGTCTACAGTGTGGTGCGGGTTTTATAGCCGGCCTTGTGGGTCCCTCCCATGCCTGAATACTGCTCTGATACATCCCAGGAGTCTGGGACTGGGCTGGAAGGACAATTTGAAAAATGAAATTAGATTTTACCTGCTAATTTTCTTCCCTTGAGTCCCTCCAGTCCAGTCCAGAACCTGCCCTCTCAGTTATGGGCAAGGCTTGCCTACATTTTTTGCATAGTACCCAATGGCCCAGTGGAGCATCAGTCTACACAGGGAGGCTTGATTTCCTGGTAGGGGTCTAGTTGTGTGGCAGATCATCCTTTGGGGGAGTGTATATAGTTTGGAGTTTTAATTTGTTCTGTTCTGCTTTGCCATATGTTACTGACTTAAGAGGGGATGGGTCCCTCTCCCTTGTACTGTGACATCACATTAGTCGGTAGGCTCAGTCTCCATCTGCTCGAACTGGGACACAACCCAGGAGTCCGGACTTTACTGGAGGGACTCAAGGAAAGAAAATTAGCAGATAAAGTCTAATTTCAGTATATCTCCTAAAAAAAAGTAGCCAATGAACTGGCTTTGGACTATATATGCACATATATTTGACACATAAAAGAAACAAATAAAACAAGACAAATTAAAAATGGAAATAGTATAAAAACTGGGACATTGCCAGGACGTGATTATTCCAAAAATTTGAATCCGTGTAAGATAGAAAAACCTCACAAATGAAACCAATTATATCCCACAAACAGGTGCTCACTAAGATATAAACATTTTCCGTTGCTCTGTATTTGTCGGACTATGTTCATCAAAGCTGCTATCAGCAGCTGCTTATAGCTTTATAGTCCCTTTAATTCTTTAATATGGTCAATAATTTCAATTGTTCATTTTCTTGTTATACTTTTTTTACTTTTTGACACAAAATGAGATCTCAGTCTCTACTATAAAACAAAACGTTCATCCTGATATAAGTAAACAATAGCACAATATGTTGCTAGGCTTCAATCAATCTGTGATGATTCCCAATGAAAACTGCCAACCATGACTGTCGTATTTCAAATAGTAAAAATTTTTCTGCTTCAGGGCTATACATCATGCTTATGGTGACCTTAAATGGAGAAGTTTGGATCACGCTCCATTGAGTTGGCGAGGGGGAAATAGGGAAGGAAGACTGAATTACAAGGAACAATATTGGATATTCACCTTAAAGACTGTGATACCAGAAGGCAGATTGACTGGTTTATATTATAGTATTATAGTAGTACCAATTTACTTAAGTGCGCCCAAAATATCTGTGAATAATAGAAGAACGCAGAAAATTTGTAGTAGAAGGAGTGACCCTGTAATGCATTGAAAAAGGAAAGTAGAAAAGAAAAAGGAAGAAGGAAAAAGAAATTAAAATAAGAAGGGGAATCCTTAAATTCATTGGTGAATGAAGCACCATTAGCCTAAGGGGGACAGTGCTTTAAAATGGATTCTATATAGGAAAAGCACCGTGGCCATGTTTCAAGCTTAGGACCCTCACAGAGCGATTCAGATAATGTCGCTGGAAGAAGGAATGAAGTTCTCCTGCATAGATAAGTGAATTGCTTTAATGTGAGAGATTGTATAGAATACGTTTTTACTATTCGAAATGTGACAGTCGTGATTGGCAATTTTCTTTGGGAATCATCACAGATTAATTACATAGAAACATGACGGCACAAAAATACCACATGGCCTATCTAGTCTGCCCTTCCATATCGCTTACTACAAGAGTCCCCTTTTTTCCTTTAGAGATCCTCTGTGTTTGTCTCATGAATTTTTGAATTCAGAAACTGCCCTCTCTCTACCATCCCCACTGGGAGACTATTCCACGGATCCACCACTCTTTCCATAAAGAAATATTTCCGCATGTTACTCCTGAGTCTATCCTCTTTTGCCATCATTCTATGTCCCCTCGTAGCAGAGCTTGCTTTCAATTGAAAGAGAGTCTCCTCCTGTGCATTTATGCCACGGAGCTATTTAAATGTCTCAATCATATCACCTCTATCCCGCCTTTCCTCTAGTCTAAGATCCTTAAGTCTGTCCTCATATGCTTTATAATGAAGACCAGTAATCATTTTAGTAGTCGCCCTCTGTACCGACTCCAACCTGTTTATATCCTTTTGAAGGTGCGGTCTCCAGAATTGCACACAATACTCCAAATGAGGTCGCACCAAAGACTTATACAGAGGCACTATCATCTCCTTTTTTTCTGCTAGCCATTCCTCTCCGTATGCACCCAAATATCCTTCTAGCTTTTGTTGTCGCCTTTTCTACCTGTTTAGCTACTTTGAAATCAACAGACACAATCATGTCTAGGTCCCGTTCTTTTTTCGTGGACAGAAGTACGTTATCCCCTATACTGTACCGCTCCCTTGGATTGTTGCAGCCCAAATGCATGATCCTATATTTTTTAGCATTAAATCTCTGCTGCAAAATTCTAGATCATTTTTCAAGCTTAGCCAGATCCATCTTTATCTACACCTTCTTGGATGTCTACTCTGGTGCAGGTTTTGGTATCATCTGCAATATTAATAACAAAGATGTTAAAAAGAATCGGACCTGTGGCATTCCACAGGTAACATCCTTCTCCTCAGAGTGAACTCCAACCTATACCCTTTGTCGCCTCCCACTCACCAGTTTCTAACCCAAGCAGTAACTTTAGGGTCCATTCTAAGGGTGCTTAGTTTGTTTATAAGTCGCCTGTGCGGAATAGTGTCAAATGCTTTACTGAAATCTAAATACACCACATCTAGGGCTCTCCCTCAGTCCAACTCCCTGGTCACCCAGTCAAAGAAATCAATCAGATTTGTCTGACAGGACCTGCCTCTGGTGAATCCATCCTGCAATCCGTTGGACTCCAGAAACCTCACTATTTTGTCTTTCAGCAGCGTTTCCAATAATTTACTCACCACTGAGGTTAAACTAAATGGTCTGTAGTTTTCAACCACATCCTTACATCCGCTTTTTGTAAAGGGACCACATGAGCATCTCTCCAGTCCTCTGGAACCACCCCCAACTCCAAAGAGGCATTGAAAAGGTCAATCAGTGGAGCTGCTAGAACATCCCCAAGTTCCTTCAGTATTCTTGGATGTATCCCATCTGGTCCCATCGCTTTATCCACTTTTAGTTTAGCTAGTTCCTCACTAACATAGTCCTCTGAAAATCATTTGAGATGCCCCTCGCTTTTGTTCCTGTTTGTGGATGTTGTCCGAGGTCCTACTCCCGGCCTTTCATCTGTGAACACAAAACAGAAATATTTGTTAAGCAATTCCGCTTTATCTTCATCTGCTTCTACATATTCCTCCCCTTCATCCTTGAGTCTGATAATGCCACTTTTGCCCTTCCTCCTCTAACATATCCAAGAAACGTCTTATCCCCTCATTTTATTACACTAGCTATTTCTTCTTTTTGTACCTTTGCTTTCCTGACTACTTTGCCAGTCTCTCTAAGTTTTTCCAAATATAGATGCCCGTCTTCCTCTCTGTGATCTCTTGTATTTCATGAAGGCCTCCCTCTTTTTCTTCACCTTTTCAGCTACCTCTTTTGAGAACCATAGCAACCTTCTTTTCTTTTTATTTACCATTCTAACAAAAAGTTTGGTTGCCCTTAAAATATCCCCTTTCAGTTTTGCCCACTGTTTTTCTACATTCCCCAGCTGTTCCCATCCTGCTAACGACTCCTTGAGATATTGGCCCATCTTGGCAAAATTAGTTTTCCTAAAGTCTAAGACCCTCACTTTCGAATAGATTTTATCAGCCCTAGTCCTAATACTGAACCACATCATCTGGTGATCACTGGATGCAAGACAATCTTCCACTATAACATCAGAAACACTTTCCCCATTGGTAAGCACCAAGTCCAGTATGGCCCCTTCACATGTGGGTTCTGTTACCAGTTGCCTGAATAGTTCTTCCTGTAAAGAACCTAGGATCTCCATGCTTCTAGATGACACCGCAGCAGAGATGCACCAATCAACATCTGGCATATTGAAATCCCCTATCAGTAGCACTTCCCCTTTCCTGACAATGCTGCGTATGTCTTTATCAAATCTCCATCCACGTCTTCTCTCTGTCTGTATATCACGCCAATGCAAATGTATTTCTCTTTCCCGCTTTCTAGTTTAACCCACACTGCCTCCTCTCTCCCTTTTAAGCCCCGTATTTCCATAGAACATAAGAAATGTCATACTGGATCAGCCCAAGGTCCATCAAGTCCAGTATCCTGTTTCTAATAGTAGCCAATCCAGGTTACAAGTATCTGACAGGTTCCCAAAAAGGTACATAGGTTCCACAATGCTCGTCCTGGGGCAATCAGTGGATTTTCTGGATCCTTTTTAATAATGGTTTATGGATCTTTTCCTCCAGCTATACTAACAGCTTTTACTATTTACATTAACCTGTTCTACTCCATTCATTAATTTATAGATCTGTATCATATCTCCCCTCAGCCTTTTCTTTTCCAAGTTGAAGAGCCCTAACCTTTTAAGCCTTTCCTCATAAAGGTATCCTTCCATCCCCCTGACCATTTTGGTGGCTCTTCTCTGTACCTTTTCTTATTCTGCTACATCTTTTTTAAGATATGACGACCAGAACTGCACACAATATTCAAGGTATGGTCACATCATCAAACAAAACAGATACATTATAATATCCTTTGTTTTATTCTCCATTCTTTTCCTTATGATTCCTGGCTTTCTATCTACTTTCTTGGCCGTCATTGCACACTGGGTGGAGAGTTTCAACATATTATCCGTGATGATGTCTAAATCCTTTTCCTGGGTGGTGGTTCCTAATGTGGAACCTTGCATCGTGTAACCGTAATCTGGGTTGTTCTTTCTTAGGTGTATCACTTTGCACCTGTCCACATTAAATTTTATCTGCCATTTGGATGTCCAGTCTTCCAATTTACCAAGGTTCTCTTGCAATTTTTCACAATCCTCTTGAGTTTTAACAACTTTGAATAATTATGTGCCATCTGCAAATTTGATCACCTCACTCATTATTCTCATTTCCAGGTCATTTATGAATATATTAAAAAGCAGCAGACCCAGCATAGTTCTCCCTGGAGTTCTTCACTATTCACTTTTAACCATTTTTTTTATAGTGCCACTCCTCTTCCCCTTCTTCCTACCCTGTCCTTTCTGATAACTTTAAGCCTGGTATAGTTATATCCCAGTCATGGTTGTCCGTGAACCAAGTCTCTGTAATTGCTACTAAATCCAAGTCAGCCTCTCCCATTGAAGTTTCAACATTTGGGACCTTATTTCGCATGCTACGGGCATTTATAGACACTGCTTTCTAGATGTTGCCCCTTTTACCTATTTCTATAAAGGTATTTAATGTTTCACTTACCTGGGGGCTTTCTTCACCCATCCCCAATGAATCTAGTTTAAAGCCCTCTTTAATAGGTTAGCCAGTCTGCTACTGAAGTCATGTTGAGCCTTCTTGGACAGATGGACGCTATCACTGCTCTTCAGCCCTTGGATCATCATCCCATGGTCCAAGAATCCAAAACGCTCTTGTTGACGCCATCCACGCAACCATGCATTTATCTCCAGGATGCAAGCTTCTCTGCCATGGCCTTTACCCTCAACAGGGAGGATTGAAGAGAACATTGTGAATAGTTACCCAAGTTGAAATCCAAGTTGTATCCCTGTTTTCTGTAAAGACATATCTGATATATCGATATGCACAAATGTTACCTGTAAACCGCACTGATTTTAAAGAGCGCGGTATATAAAAGTAATAAATAATAAAAAAAATAATAAAAACATCATCTGTGCCCCTATCTGCTGCACCCTCTGGTGCCATGAAGAGCCATGAAGTCACTCTTGATATGCTCAGAGGGATACATGGCAGTATCATTTGTGCTGACATGGATCAGCAACAGTGGGTAAAAGTCAGTAGGCTTGATGAGTCTCAGCAAACTCTCTGTAACATCTTGGATTTTGGCATCCGGCAGACAGCACACCACTCTGGACATCAAGTCTGGTCAGCAGATGGATGCCTCAGTACCCCTCAGAAGAGAGTCACCAACCACCATTACCCTTCACTTCCTAGTGGTCACTGATTCAGCAAATTGGATGAGCAACAGTGGGTAATAGTCAGTAGGCTTGATGAGTCTCAGCAAACTCTATGTAACATCTTGTATTTTGGCATCCGGCAGACAGCACACCACTCTGGACATCAAGTCTGGTCAGCAGATGGATGCCTCAGTACCCCTCAGAAGAGAGTCACCAACCACCATTACCCTTCGCTTCCTAGTGGTCACTGATTCAGTAAATTTGGGGTGCTCGAGCTCTGGTTCTTCCCTTTCCTGGTATGCCTCCGCCTCCTCCACTTCCAGGGCTGAAAAATGGTTCTTCAATTCAAGGGCTTGAGGAGTTGAATTGGTGATTCTGCAGGCCCTGGTGACCTTGGTCCTTCTGTAGGCTCCCATCCTCATCTCTGCTGGAGAGCTTGGATGTTTCAAGAAGCATCTCATCAATGTACGTCTCACTGTCTTGAGTGCTCCTCAGCCTTGCCACCTCTTCTCTGAGCTCCTCCACCTATTTCCCGAGAGCTTCAGCATGTAGTTATCCTGCACATGGAACCGGACCTTCAAATGGCATTGGGATCTCTGTCTAGACAGAGGTAGAAGCTGTAACATGGGCAACAGCTTTGGCAATATGATTTTTCTCAGTCATTGTTCAGTTGGTGGAGCTTTGTTACCTTGCTTTGAAATGGAGAGACCCTGTTTGGAATGCCTTGGAAGATTCTGAAGACTTTTATGCAGCCCTCAGTTCTTTCACAGGATAATCAGGCTCACTAACCCCCAATCCCCTCCCGATAAGGTGTGAGTGGCTTCAAAGAGCTGAGAAAAAGAGAAACTAACAGCAGAGTTTTAAACTTACACCACTAAAAAAAACTTTTTAAAATAAAGCAAAAAAAAGACCAACTCTTTCTAAAAATGTATACCAGAAACTTTAAGAGCTCTCAGGCAGAGAGCTAGTAATTAAAGCCTAACATATTGTGCTATTGTTTCCTTATATCAGGATGAGCTTTTTTTATATAGTAGAGACTGAGATCTCATTTTGTGACAAAAAATAAAAAGTAAAAAAAAGAGTAACAAGAAAATGAATTTAAATTATTGACCATATTAAAGAATAAAGGGGATTACAAAGCTAGAAGCAGCTGAGGATAGTTGCTTTGATGAACATAGTCCAACAAATACAGAGCAATGGAAAGAGTAGTTACTCACCTGTAACAGGTGTTCTCCAGGAGCAGCAGGAATCAGCCCTCACCATCGATGCCGATGAAGCCCCAGCGGAGCATTTTCCCAGCTTTCTATGAAAGCCTTTGGGAATGCAGGCACGCATGCGCGGTTCCCTTCCCGCCTAAAGGTGCCATCTTACCTCAGTCAAATGACATAGCTAAGAACAGCACACAAAAATGAAAAATAAACTATGTACAACTGCAACACCAAGGGGAGGAGGGAGGGTTGTGAGGACTGATTCCTGCTGCTCCTGGAGAACACCTGTTACAGGTGAGTAACTACTCTTTCTCCAGGACCAAGCAGGAAGTCAGTCCTCACATATGGGTGACTCCCTAGCTCTGGGCTATCAAGGAACCCAGGCTGAACAAGAGGACTCCCTCTAGTCCCAGCTGCAAAGAAAGGCTTTTCACTGACACAACATCCACCGGTAGCCCAACAGAGGGCAGGAGTTGCCTAAACCTCAAAGAGATTCCGGAGTACTGCTTGGCCAAAAGCACTGTCCCTACGGGACTCCCTCTCCAGACAGTAATGGGCCGCAAATGTCTGGCTTGAAGACCAAGTTGCAGCCCTGCAGATGTCTACCAAGGGCACAGAGCGGAGATGAGCCACTGAGGCAGCCATCGCCCTGACACGGTGGGCCGTGACACAACCCTGCAAAGGAAGGTCAGCCGCCCTATAAGCCCAGGTGATACAGTCAGCAACCCAGATGGACAAGGTATGCTTAGACACAGCCAACCCCAACTTATTAGGGTCAAAAGATACGAAGAGCTGAGTAGCCCTTCTATGCCCCTGCGTACGGTCAAGGTAGAAGGATAAGGCCCTCCTACAGTCCAGGGTATGCAGAACTGCTTCAGCCTGGCTTGCATGAGGCCTAGGGAAGAATGTTGGAAGAACCACCTCTTGGTTAAGGTGGAAGGAGGAGACAACTTTGGGGAGGAACTTTGGATGAGTCCTAAGGACTACCCTGTTCCTATAGAAGCGAGTGTAGGGCCTATCACAGACCAGGGCCTGAAGCTCACTCACTCGCCTAGCCGAGGTAAGGGCCACCAAGAAGAGTGTCTTCCAGGACAGGAAGCGTAGAGGGCAAGTAGCCATCGGCTCAAAGGGTGGGCAAGTCAGCTGCTGCAAGACCACATTCAGCTCCCACTCAGGAGCAGGAGGACGGATGGGAGGCTTGAGCAAAATCAAGCCCCTGAGAAAGCAGGACACCAAGGGGTGAACTGACAGAGAATGTCCTTCCACCAGTGAGTGGTGAGCTGCTAGAGCTGAGAGGTGGACCCGAACAGAATTGGACTTAAGTCCCTGATTGGACAAGTGCAGTAAGTACTGAAGCACTACTGGCACAGTACAGGAGAAAGGATCCTCTGTACATAGCTGACACCACACAGAAAACCTTTTCCATTTGAGAGCATAGGTTTTCCTAGTGGACTGTTTCCTAGAGGCTAGGAAAACCTCCTCAACTTCCTGAGGTAGGCCCCAGGGAGCCAAAACTACCCTTGCAGCCTCCAGGCCATCAAATTGAGAGCTTTGAGATTGGGGTGCAGAAGGGAACCCTGCTCCTGTGAGAGAAGGTCGTGTTGCAACCCCAGAGGCAGTGGGGGATCCACCGCCAGTTGAAGCAGAAGTGGAAACCAAGGCTGTCTCGGCCACCTGGGAGCCACCAGCAGGACCGAGGCCTTGTCCTGAAGAATCTTGAAGAGAGTTCGGGCCACCAAAGGCGTGGGAGTAAATGCATACAGGAGGCCCTGAGACCAGGAAATCAGAAAAGCATCCGCTGTTATTCTGAGAGGATGCGGTTTCCTGGAGCAGAACTTTGGCAGTTGCTTGTTCAGTGGGCTGGCAAAGAGATCTATCAAAGGGAGACCCCATTTTAGGAAGATCTTCTGAACTACTAAAGGATGCAGCTGCCACTCGTGGGGCTGAAGAATCCTGCTCAACCTGTCGGCCAGGTAGTTGTCCTGGCCTGGAAGGTACACAGCCTTGAGGAGCATGCTGTGCTTGAGGGCAAATGAATAAAGGTCCTGAGCCTCCCGACAGAGGAGTCTGGACCCAGTCCCGCCCTGTTTGTTCACAAAAAACATGGCTACTTGGTTGTCCATCTGAACCAGGACACATAGATGAGCCAGGGTAGAAGAGAAAGCTTTGAGTGCTAATTGAATAGCCCTGAGTTCTAGGAGATTGATCTGCTGTGCAGCCTCCCAAGGAGACCACAGGCCCTGGGTGCACTTGTTCAGACAATGAGCTCCCCAGCCCTGCAGGGAGGCGTCTGTGGTTAGTACCACTGTGTACCCAGGAATTTGAAAGGGCACCCCTTCTAGTAGATTGGGTAGGTGCAACCACCAGCTGAGGGAGTTCAGAAAGTGTCTGGACACCCTTATCCTGTCTCTGAGGCTGCCTGTGGCCTGGGACCACTGAGTCCGAAGGCACCACTGTGCAGGCCTCATATGGAGCCTGGCATTGGGAGTCATATGTACTGTCAAAGCCATGTGGCCAAGAAGCCTCAGGCAGAGTCTGGCGGAGACCAGTGACCTGTTGAGAAACTGGTTTGCCAAGGCTATCAGTCTTTGTGCTCTGTCTTTTGGCAAGAAAGCCTTTGCTAGCAGAGAGTCCAGCCTTGCTCCTATAAACTCCAAGTTTTGGGAGGGGAGCAAAGTGGACTTTGCGAAGTTTATTACAAACCCCAGGCTTTGAAGAAGAGCAATAGTTGTGAGGGTGGCTTGTCTGGCCTCCTGGCACGTCTGACCCTGATGAGCCAGTCGTCCAGATAGGGGAAGACAAAGATTCCCTGATTTCTCAGGTAGGCCGCCACCACTGCCAGGCATTTGGTAAAGACCCTGGGAGCGGAGGGGAGGCAAAAAGGCAGTACTCTGTACTGATAATGGTTTCCTCCCACAATGAATCTGAGGTACTTTCTGTGGTCTGGATGAATGAGGATGTGAGTGTACGCATCCTTTAGATCTAAGGAGCATAGCCAATCTCCCTGCTGGAGGTAGGGCAGAAGTGTTCCAAGAGTAAGCATCTTGAACTTTTCCTTCTCTAGGAACTTGCTGAGGTTCCTGAGGTCCAGAATGGGTCGAAAGCCACCGGTTCTTTTGGGCACCAGGAAATGCCTGGAGTAGAAACCGTGACCTTGCACGTGGGGAGGCACAGGCTCCACCGCCCTGTCCACCAACAGACCTTGAAGCTCTTGAAAGAGAAGGTCTGTGTGCAGGGGAGGCCTTGGAGGTTCCCCTGGGAAGTATGGCGGAGGCAGTTGGTGAAAATGCAGTGCATAGCCCCTGTGGACTATGTTCAACACCCAAGTGTCCCCAGTGATGTGGGGCCACTGGTGGGCAAAGAGGGCGAGGCGACCTCCTGTGCAGGGTTGGGAGAGCAGGGTTGGAGAGGCTACGCTCAAGGAGTCAAAAACCCCCACCCTGCTGAGTGGGAGCAGGGGCCGGAGGCTTGGGGGTCCTCTGCCTACGGGGCCCATTACCCTGCCCCTTGGCTTGCTGATCCTGGGGGGCAGCTTGGGCAGCCTGATATTGAGGGTACTGTTTGTAGGCAGTGCCCTTCCTCGGGTAAAAGGGCTTCTTACCCAAGGCCTTCTTCTTGTGAGAAGGGGCAGATGTTTTTCTAGACAGCCTTGTCCTTGTAAGGTGCTCAGTCTCGGGCTGTGCAGCCTTCTCGGCCATGGGCTTGCCAAAAAGGTTTTCACCTCGGCAAGGGACATCGACCAACTTGTCCTGAACCCACGGCTCGAGGTCCGATGACTGCAGCCATGCCTGGCGTCAAGCCGCGATGCCGGCTGCCGCAACTCGGGCCGAAGCCTCGAAGCCATCGTAGGCGGCGTGGGACATAAACTTCGAGCAGTCCCGAATCCCCGAGGATAAGGACTTGAATTCTCTGCAAGGGTTCCCCGGAGAGACCAGCAGAGAACCCGGCCAATTCCTTGGCCAGGTCCCGCAAGTACATGCCCATGTACAGCTGGTAAGACTGGACACGGCAAGCAAGCATCGAGCCCTGGAAGCACTTTCTACCGACACCATCGAGGTTCCAGGCCTCCCTGCCGGGGGGCACCACAGAGTGCATCTTGTGATTCTTCAGGCGATGCATGGCCGATTCCACAACCATGGAATGGTGTGGTAGCTGCGCCTTCTGAAAGCCAGGGCTCTTCCGGAGTCGATAAATCAAATCGACTCGCTTGCTGAGAACCGGCGCCGAGGCCGGTGCCTCCCACATCCGGAAGAGGAGCCGTTCCAGCATCGGAGGAACCGGGAGAGTAAAGGCCTCCTTCGGGGGAGAGTAAAGGCCTCCTTCGGAGGAGAGTCGTACTGCAGGGCCTTGAGCTCTTTGGCTCGAGGCTCTTCCTCGGGATCCGCCGGGATAGCCAACGCGGTGGCCATATCCCGGACAAACTCCGAGAACCAGGTATCCTCCGGAGGGGATCTACTCCGGGGCTCAGACTGCAGTGAGTCTGACGGGACGCACCGAGTCTTAAATGTGTCAGGGGACTCCTCATCCTCCGTCTCCCAGGCGGACTCGTCCGACGAGGAGTCAGGATCCGACCCCGCGGGGCCCTGGAGCACCCGCCCCGATGCCCTTGGTTCCGAACGGGAGGTCGAGGGAGACCGCGACCGAGGTCGACTTCGAGCCATGATCGACTCGATTATCGGCTCGGTCTCCGGGGTCGACTTCGACGTCGATGTCCCGGTGGTCGGGACAGATGCGCCAGACAGGCTGGCCATCAGTGCCTGCTGCTGCTCCATGAAGGCAGACAAGCTGCTCTCCAAGGCTGTCATCCTGAGACTCAGCTCGGGAGACACAGCAGCCACCGACTCGAGCCCCGGCGGTGCCGGGCCCGACGTTGGCTCTCTGGGAGGAGAGTCCAAGAGGATCACAGGGCTTACGTGTCCAGCAGACTCCGGCTCCACGTGAGGAACTTTTGCAGGCTTCTCTTGTTCCACGGGCCCGGGGCGATGGTCGGGGGTCTTAGACCTGGCCCTCGAGGAGCCAGGGACCTCCTCCGACAACGCCCTCGCGAGCCGCTTCTTCCTCTTGCGTTCCCGGTCGGGGGACCCCCTGTCCGAGGAACTTCGACGGCGCTCGGGATCCGAATCCCGAGATGTCAAGGCCTCAGACGAGGTCCGGGCCCGGCCGGAGGCTGAGTCCGAGAAAAGCCTTTCTTTCTGCTGCTGGCGACTTCGTAGTGCCTTGGAAGACATCTTCCCACATGGTCCACACGTCTTAGGGTCGTGATCAGGACCGAGGCACTGAAGGCAGCAGTCGTGTGTGTCGGTGAGAGACATTAACTTTTTACACCGATCACACTTCTTGAAACCGCTGGAAGCCATCGGGGAAAAAAGAGTCCCTGCGAGGTCAAAGGACCGGCCTTCAAGGGAAAAATCGAAAAAGGGCGTGAACGCCAGCCACGAAGGGCAAAAACCGAAAAAGGAGAATCGGGCTCGATACCGGTGTACTGAACCCGGCGGGAGGGGAACCGGCGTCGAACCGGGAAGAAAAAAATAGCGAAAATCGCTGAAAAATCAAACTTTTATCCGGGATGACAGGACACACGTCCAGTGGGCTTCTCGGAAAAAGAGAGACTGAGGTAAGATGGCACCTTTAGGCAGGAAGGGAACCGCGCATGCGTGCCTGCATTCCCAAAGGCTTTCATAGAAAGCTGGGGAAATGCTCCGCTGGGGCTTCATCGGCATCGATGACACCCATATGTGAGGACTGACTTCCTGCTTGGTCCTGGAGAAAGTGTTTATATCTTAGTGAGGACATGATTATTGACACCCTTCTAAACAATTCAAATCAGTTTGAACAGAAGAACCACATTCCCACTGCAATAAAATTAGACATACCAGTGATCAATTATCAGCACTCACATGACTTGAATCTACCAATGAACGATAGCTCTAATGTTTAAAATGGCCACATTCACTCCCTGTTCCATTTTCACAATAGAGAAGACAAGAGAGCTGCCTGAGACCATCAGAAAAGCCAGGAGATAGGCCACCCGAAGGATCATGCTGCTCGTTGCAGCAAAGGTCCAAAACAGACCGCCTCCCAGCAGAAGTAGTACGAACCCGTGCCTCCCTGCTTGTTAAGGTAGACCATTGCTACCTGGTGCCCATTTGGATGAGGACCACTTGGTTTGACAGTCGGTACTGGAATGCTCGAAGGGCGTTCGCGACCGCCTGGAGCTCGAGGAAGTTGATCTGATGTAGGCTTTCCTCCTGTGTCCAGACGCCCTGGGATCAGAGACCGCTGCAGTGGGTTCCACAGCCAAGCTTGATGGTGTCCGTGGTGAGGACGCTCTGGACTGGCAATTGTCTAGGCACTCCGCAGCCTGAGACCCTTGAGTGCTGAGGGACCACTGTGCCTACCACATTTTCAGGTAGGCGTCCATAGAGATCATGTGCCCCAAGAGGCGCAGCATGAAATGGGCTGACACTGGCATGCTCCCTGCACTTCGGTTGCCAGGGATGCAAGCCGCTGAGCCCTGTCTAGAGGGAGGAAGGCCCTGGCCTGTGTAGTATCGAGGAGGGCTCCTATTAACTCCAGGCACTGTGTAGGCTGCAGATGGGACTTGGGGTAGTTGATGACAAACCCCAGACCTTGCAGCAGTGAGAGGGTGTGGCAGCCCGCTTGACAGAGATCCTTGGCAAGCCTCTCCTTATGAGCTAATCATCCATACAGGGGAACACGAAAATGCCTTGTAGCCAGATACAGGCGACAATCACCGCCAGGCACTTGGTGAACATCCTTGGGGTGGCCAAGAAGCTGAAGGGAAGAACCCTGTACTAATAGTGGCACTCACCTATGATGAAGCAGAGGAACTGTTGATGCCTGGGATGAATCAGGATGTGGGCATAGGCATCTTCTAGATCCAAGAAGCATAGCCCATATCTCCCTGATGGAGGTAGGGTAGCAACGTTTTGAACTTCTCTCTGACCAGAAAGCATTTGAGGACCCGTAGATCTAGGATGGGACAGAACCTGCCTGTCTTTTTGGGGGAAAGGAAGTAGCGTGAGTAGAATCCCCTTGCTCCAAAAATGGAGGAAAGGCTCCACTGCCCGGTCCATGAGGAGGGTCCCGAGCTCCTTCTGCGGGAGGTCTCAGTGAAGAGAAGTCATGGGGGGTGGGTTCTCCTGGAAAAAACGGAGGGGGCGTCTGCTCAGAGTGGAGGAGGTAACCCTCCCACACCACCTGCAGAACCCAGGTGTCAGTGGTGATGCCTGGCCAGAAGTGGGCAAACATAAGAACATAAGATATGCCATACTGGGTCAGACCAAGGTCCATCAAGCCCAGTATCCTGTTTCCAACAGTGGCCAATCTAGGTCATACGTACCTAGCAGTTTCCCCAAAAGACACAGGTTCTGCAATGCTTGTACTGGGTCAAGCATTGATATCCTGGGTCCCTTCTTAATAATGGTTTATGGACCTTTCCTCCAGGAACTTGTCCAAACCTTTTTTAAACCCAGCTATACTAACAGCCTTTACTACATCCTCCGGTAACAAATTCCAGAATTTGATTACACGTTGAGTGAAAAAATATTTTCTTTTATTAGTCTTAAATAGTTTACCCTGTAGCTTCATTGCAAGTTTACCCTGTAGCTTCAAAGCAAGCTAGATGCCTCCCCTTGTGCCCTGGGTGCTGAGGGAGAGAGGTTATACCCAGGATGTGGCGGGGGTGCTGTATGGGGCTTGGGGGTCTTAGACTTATGAAGACCATGATCCTGGCCCTTGGCCTGCAGACCCTGTTGGGGAGCTCGCTAGGCTGTAAACTGTGGGTAAGTTCCGAAAGTCTTTTTCTTCTTCGGGTAGAAGGACTTTTTCCCTGAAGTCTTCTGCCGGGAAGTGTCAGCGGTCTTCTGAGAGAGCCTGGTTCTGGTCATATATTCAGACCCCTTGTCCATCATGGACTTGTCAAAAAGGCTGTCCACTTGGCATGGGACATCGACCAACTTGTCTGGAACCCATTGCTCTAGGTCTGAGGATTGTAGCCAGGCCAGGTGGCGGGCACCAATGCCCACAGCAGCTACCTGGGCCATGGACTTAAAGCTGTCATAGGCCGCCTGAGTCATAAACTTGGAGCAATCCCTTGATCGAGGAGACCAGGGTCCGGAACTGTGCTAGAGGTTCATCAGTCAGATCAACAGAGAACTCAGCAAGCTCCTTTGCCAGATCTCTCAGGCACATGCCCATGTATAACTGGTAAGCTTGGATGTGGGCCACGAGCATCGAACCCTGGTAGCACTTCTTACCAAACCGAGGAGTGCATCTTCTGGCTTTTGATAGAATGCATGGCCGACTCCACCACCATGGAGTTTTGTGGCAGCTGTGGCTTTTCAAACCTGGGGTCCTTTTGGACTCAATACTGGGAATCAAGAAAGGCATCGTCAGTGTCTCCCTCGGAGAGACGTCATACTAGAGAATTTCAAAGTCCTCAGCTCGAGACTTGTCCCCCAGCTCAGCCACAAAGGACAGGGCCTTAGACATCTCCCGCACAAAGTCGAGGAATGCAAGGTCCTCGGGCGGGAACCACCTCTGCTCTTGTGGCAGGGAGGGGTCTGACAGGACATCTCTATGCAGGTGGATATCGGTCAACTTGTCCTCAGTCTCCTACTCAGAGTCAGAGAGCGCTTCGAGGGCTCAATGGACATCAGCCCAATGCCCCATTGGAGGTGTTGAGGGAGACAGAGGGGCCCAATGCCCTGACATGGAAGCGTTCAGGAGTAAGACCAGAGGCATCACGGGAGAAGAGGAGCGCTATGGCTCGGCTCGGAGTACATGCTTCTTGAGCACTGGCTAGACATCCTCTGGGGAAGCCCTTGAGGAGGAGAGTCCCAATGTTGGCCCCGACGACCCAGAGACACCGGATTGCACTGCGAGTCCAGGAAGGCAGCAAGGCTGCATTCCAGGACCAACATCCTGGCTTTGAGGCCAGGTAGCATCGCAGCTACCAGCTCAGGCACAAATGGAATCAGGTCCAGAGCCGGCTCCCTTGATAGGGAATCACTGATGGTGATGGGTTCGTCCTCCTGCTGAAGCAGCTTTGGGGGCTGCTCCCAGCCATCGCCCTCGCGTCAAGGGCTTCAGGTCTTACCTCTGGCTCCGGCATTGGACCTTGATGCCGACTTGGGTGGAGTCCGTACCTTATGGGGCTTGTCTTCGGAGGACAATACCCAATCTGAGGCTCCATGACCTTGGGGTTTGGAAAGAGCTTGGCCGCGTGACGATGAGTCATCAGATGCGGCCCCCAAGGGCAGCTATTCCACACTCGATGCTAGGGAAGAAATCGAGGACTTCTGGCCGAAGATTGATTCCTGCTTCATTTCACAGCTCTTCGGACTCTTGCTCAACATCTGCAGGCAGAGGTATAATGATCAGCACAGAGGCATCGAAGGCAGCAACTATGGTAGTCCGTGACTGACATACCGCACTGCTTGAAGCCACTGACCAACGACATAGCAGGGAAGATGGCTCCTGCAATATCAAACTCGAACATCCAGGTCAGCGTGGGCACGAGGAAAACCCCACGCACCGAGAAAAATAAAAAAGATGAAAAATGGACCAGAGAGAAAATACAACATGAGGCAAGGACAATCCCAGATGAAGGAAATCGGTAAAATGGATTTAAAAGCTCCAAGAAAAAAAGATGTGAAAAAAATCAACTTTTTACCAAGTGAACAGACAGCAGAAAAAAGAAGACTGAGGTAAGATGGCACCTTTGGGTGTGAAGGTGACCACGCATGCGTGGTGTAACTCCCAAAGGCTTTCTTTGAAAACCGGAGAGCGATTACCATGCAAGTTCCGTCAATGCCATCACCCATATATGAGGACTGACTTCCTGCTTGTTCCCTGAGAAATGCCTCTTTCACTGAAGGCACTCTCAACAAATTAGAATCCTGTGAATGTAATGTGCGCCTGGGAAAACATGGGGCCAAACGATCTCTTCGATAGCTGGGGGTCTATCCCATGTAGTGCTTTGAAAATCCAAATACAAGTCTTAAACATTAGTTTCTATGCAACTAGCAACCAATGCAATACTTGTAATACAGGGTTAGTGTGCTCATACAAACCACACCTCATAATCTGCCAGACTGTGACGCTCTGTGCAATTATAACCCCCCTGCAGTCTCAACCACCTGAGGGTATATGTGCATAAAAAGCAGGTACACAATATGCACAGGAAAGAAAAACAGCAAGAGCATGTATGAGGGGGTACCCAAAAAAAACAGGAATAACATTGCCGTGGGCGGAGCTTGTGTAGTACGCACTTCTGCCGCTAGGCGTGTATAGTGCAACTCATTGTCAGTTCAGTGCCGCCTGTGTTGTCGACCTGGCTTGTTCTGTTCATCTGCAGTGATTGTTTTTGCTAGCGCTGTTTTGTTCTTGTTTCTTTTTTTATGATGACAAGTTTAAGTGAACAACGTGTAGCTGTGAAATTTTGTTTTCTACTCGGTAAAAATGCTGCTGAAACTGTTTTAATGTTGAAAACAGCTTATCAAGATGACGCTATGGGAAAAATCAAGTGTACCAGTGGTTTGCTCGGTTTAAAAATGGCGACATGTCAATTGATGACAAACCTCGTTCTGGGCATCCATCAACTGCCCGAATCGATGAAAATATTGAAAAAATTAGAGAGCTTGTGCTCACAGACCGTCGACAGACAATTGATCAACTGTCAGAGATTAGTGGGTTATCTTGGAGCTCGGTTCAGCGAATTTTAACGGAAGATTTGGGAATGAAAAGGGTTGCTGCCAAGTTTGTTCCTCGGGTTCTGACTGACAATCAAAAGGAACATCGAGTTGAAACATGTCGTGTTTTGAAACAACAGCTTGAAACTGATCCAGATTTTCTGTCAAAGGTCATTACAGGTGATGAGTCATGGTGCTATGGTTACGACCCAGAAACAAAGCAACAGTCAAGCCAATGGAAAACGTCATCGTCACCCCGTCCAAAAAAATGTCGTCAAGTCAAATCAAACATCAAAACAATGCTGATTTGCTTTTTTGATGCCAAGGGGGTAGTTCATTCAGAGTTTGTTCCCCCAGGTCAGACCGTCAATCAAACCTTTATTTGGAAGTTTTAAGAAGATTGCGCAACAGTGTTCATCAAAAAAGACCTGATTTGTGGCAGACAGGAGACTGGTTCTTCCACCACGACAACGCACCTGCACACACAGCCCATCTCTGTTAGACAGTTTTTGGCTAAAAATGGCATGGTTCCGCTGCCCCACGCACCTTACTTGCCTGACCTGGCTCCGTGCGACTTTTTCTTATTTCCACGCATGAAAAGGGGCATGAAAGGACACCGATTTGACAACATTGAAGAAGTCAAGAAAAAAACGAGGGAGGAGCTGTCAGCCGTTTCTAAAGATGACTACAAAAAATGTTTCGAACAGTGGAAGCACCGGTGGGACAAATGTATCAGTTGTAATGGAGAGTATTTTGAAGGGGATAAGGTTGTTTTGTAAAGAATTTGAAATAAATAGCTTTTAAAAAATAATTCCTGTTTTTTTTGGGTACCCCCTCGTATATAGTATACACAAAAATTAGGCGGAGTCCTCACATATGGGTGATGTCAGCACCAACAGAGCCCACACGGAGCATTTCCCCAGCTTTCAAAGAAAGCCTTTGGGAATGCCACCATGGTGCCATCTTGATCAGTCAGATGACATAACTCAGGGAAAAAGAAAAAAATACCAAGAACAGTGGGCAATTCCAAGGGGAGGTGGGAGGGTTGTAAGGACCGATTCCTGTTGTCCCTGGAGAACACCTGTTACAGGTGAGTAACTATGCTTTCTCCAGGAACAAGTAGGAAGTCAGTCTTCACATATGGGAATCCCCAGCTACAGGCTATCGAAGACCTGTAGAAAAGCGCCACGGCGAACCATGAGCAGCCGCTGGTAACTGAAGACAGCCCAAGGACCCCGGGTCCCCAGAAGATCACGCTCCTGGTAGTCGCAGAAGAAGGGTCGGAGGGCAGGAGTTGCTTAAACCTTGAACAAAGTATGGAGTACGGCCTGGCCGAAGGCGCTGTCCCAATGGGACTCCCTCTCCAGGCAGTAGTGCGTCACGAAGGTGTTAGCAGAAGACCAGGTGGCGGCTCGGCAGATGTCCGCCAGTGGCACGGAGCGCAGGTGGGCCACTGATGCTGTCCTTGCACAAACACCGTGCGCCATGACTTGGCGGTCCAGGGGTAGCCCGGCCTGAGCCTGGGCGAAGGCGATGCAGTCTTCCACCCAGATGGACAGGGTCCGCTTAGTGACCACAAGCCCCATGCGGGCAGGGTCGTAGGAGACAAAGAGCCACTCAGACCAGCGGTGAATCCGTGTAGGTTGCAGGTAGAAGGAGAGAGCCCTCCTACAGTCAAGGGTATGGAGGACTGCCAACACCGGTCGGCATGGGGCTTCGGGAAGAAGGTCAGCAGCACTATCTCCTGACTAGGGTGGAAATCAGAGACAACCTTCGGGAAGAACTCGGGGTGTGTTCAGAGAACCACCTGATTTCTGTAGAATCTTGTGTAGGGGGCATCGGCCATCAGGGCCTGAAGTTCACTGACCCTCTAGGCCGAGGGAGGGCCACCAGAAAAACCATATGCGAGGACTGACTTCCTGTTTGTTCCTGGAGAACTACTTTTAAGCCATCTGAACGTAGGTGTTCCTGGAAGGAGTGGTGGCCGAGCTGTGATGTACAGGCATATTTTATAAAGCACATGGATACCCCATACAGAGTGCATGCACGCATTTCAACTTTTTCAGAGCAGGTGTAAATTTGTGTGATTGCATTTGTGATTTAAGATTTTGGTGCCTACAGGTGGGACTAGAGGGTGAGAGCAGGGATCTTCCCTGGGGGTTTGGAGAGCCAAGGGGACACCCCTGGAGACTGAAAGGCCTGGGTAGAGGTTCTGCACTAGAGTATCATGGTAGTACCTCTTTAAAGTGGCACCAGTGGATGGCTCTTTTTTGTACTACATCTTGGCACTTTCAATATTTGGTGCCCAGGCAGTTGTCTGTGCCTAAACAGGAGAGGTATGGAGGAGCCTGGTGGTCCAAATCCCACTGCCGCTCCTTGTGACTAAAGGCAAGTCACTTACCCCTCCACTGCCCCAGCTGAAAACTTAAGATTTTAAGTCCTCTGGGAACAGGAAAATACCTACAGTACCTGAATATAACTTGCCTTGAACTATCACTGAAGGGGAAATTTTACTTACTGTTAATTTCCTTTCCTCGAACTCTGCTAGACCAGTCCAGACCATAGGGTTGTCTCCCCCAACCAGCAGATGTGAGACAGAGAAAACACCAGAAGAATGCGATGAAATCATCTCTGGTACTATATCCAGTATAGCTAGGGGCACTCTTCTGTAATGTAGCAAGCAGATGAGTTCACCAAGAGGGCCCTTGTCCCGAAATAACAACTGAACCAGGAACTATTTATTTACATTCTCTTATATACCGCGCTATTCTGCATCAGTGCGGTTTACATTGAACAAAGTGAAATTACATTGAACAGGGCATTATAACTTGGAGATAACTATTTTACAGGGGACTATATACAATTGTACAACGTTCTTATTCTATTTACAGATACAGAATTCAGGTCAGCGGACATTCAGGCATATCGGGTGATTGCACCGCAGCAGGCCCCAAACAGAGGGCAGGTCCTGAACTGGTCTAGCAGAGTTCTAGGAAAGGAAATTAATGGTAAGTAAAATTTCCCCTTCCAAGCGCCTGTGTTAGACCAGTCCAGACCATAGGAGAGTGCCAAAGCTAACCCCCCCCCCCCCAAGGGCAGGATGACAGCGCAGCAGCCAACAACTGCGAACCAAAATGAGCTGCTGCTCTAGCCTGAACATCCAAGCGGTAATGGCATGCAAACATGGACAGCGAAGACCACGTTGCCGCTTTACAAATATCCACAGGTGCTACAGCGGCAATCTCCACCCAGGACGCCGCCTGCGCAGAGTGTGCATGCAGTCCTGATGGCACCTGCCTGTCTGTCAACAGGTAGGTGGAGGTGGAGGCAGCTCAACCCTTGCGCGGGCCTACAAATAGAACAAAAAGATGATTGGAGAGTCAGAAGGGATTAGTTACCTCTAGATATTGCAGCAGAATCCTGCGAACATCCAGCTTCTGCAAGGATGCATCTTCTCCAGCAGATTGCTCTGGCGGAAACGACAGTAACAAAAGTTCTTGATTGACATGTAAGGCTGAGCGGACCTTTGGCAGAAAGGATGGTACTGGATACAAGCTTACTCCCTCTGGGGAAAAGGAGAGGAACGTATCTGTAGCTCATAAATCCGCCTTACCGAGGTAATGGAGACAAGAAAAATTATTTTGAAGATAATGTCTTTAAGGGTCGCGCAACGCAAGGGTTCAAATGGCTCCCACACCAATGCCCTTAGGACTATCGAGAGGCACCAAGCAAGCACCACGGAACGTACTGGAGGCCAGAGGGCCCGGTCACCCTTTAGGAAGTGACCAACATCACGATGTTTGGCCAAGGAGCATTCCTGAATTGGCCCTCGAAAGACCGAGAAGGCGGCCAGCTGTACCCACAACGAACTGCACGCCAAGCCCGTCTGAAAGCCATCTTGTAGGAAGTTTAAGACCTGCGGTACGCCCACCTGCCAGTGTGAAATTGTATGTTGCGAACACCAGCCCTCAAACTTGCGCCAGGCTTGCATGTATGCCAGGGAGGTAGAATGGCGCCTGGCCTGCAACAGTGTGGCGACCACCTCTGGCGAGCAGCCTTTTCACATTAGTTGCCTCCTTTCAATAGCCATGCCGTAAGGGAGAAGTGAGCCGGGTTGTCTAGGCACACGGGGCCTTGTCTCAAGAAGCCCCTGTGAGCCCTGAGATGCATAGGAAGCTGAATCAGATCTGCATACCACGGATGCTGAGGCCAATCCGGAGCCACCAGGATTACCTGGTGCAGATGACGCTCTATTCTCCGAAGTACCCCGGGGATCATGGGTCATGGTGGGAATATGTAAAGGAGAGATGCAGGCGGCCATGGCTGCACCACAGTGTCCTGCCTTCTGGAGTCCAGGCTCAGCCATTGGGAGAAGAAAGCTGCCACCTTCGTGTTGGTCGAGCTTGCCATGAGATCCATCTCCAGCTGTCCCCACCAGTCGACTATTCATTGGCCAAGATTATCGAAAAGGCTGTCCAGCAACAGCTGCAGGACCACATTGATGTTAACAATGCCCTAGATCAGTGATGGCTAACCTTTTTGAGCCCGAGTGCCCAAACTGCCGCACAAAACCAAAGAATTTCCTCAAAGTGCCAGCACGTCATTTGCATAAGTGGTCTTATTTGCATAAATATTTGCATAATGTTACCATACACTAACTTTTAGTAAACATGTCTCTTAATGAGTGTATGGATAAAGAAAGACTAAAAGATTTCTACATTACTATAATCCAGTGCCAACCGCCAGGCACATTAGGAACTACTACAAACGCTGCCCATTTAGAACCCATAGCAAACCCGCCGTATCCTGACAGTATTACCAGGACTCACAAAGCACCATACCCTACCTATCAAAAGGCAACACTGCAAATATTAAACCAATACATTTCAGTGAATACTGGGGAAAGAGAACAAGTGGCAACGTCAAATAGGAATTTCCTCTTGTACCAAACAAAGCGCAGATGTTAATGATGCACATTTCCCAGAGCTGACATATTCCAGTTAATAAATTCAAAATAAAGAGATATCGTTCTACCTTTTGTGCATTTTTTTTCAGTTGCAATTGGTCCAGCCATTTTCTTCTGGTTTCTTCATGTTTTCTGCTAACTCTCCATCGTCTGCTGTCCATTTGTCCTTTCTTCTCTCTTCTAGTTTTTTTTCCATTCTCTCTCTCTCTACATCTGCTTTAACATACTAATCTTTCTCCTTTTGCTCTTTCCTCATTCCTATTTCATCCACACAAATTTTACCCCTCCATCCTCAATCCCCAATTACTCTCCCAATACCTGGCCAATTGTAGATTTTCATCCCTCCTACACAAAATATTTTTCCCCTCTCCATTTTACTCTCCTAGCCCCATCCCATTCTAATCCTCCCCCAACATCAGCTCCCTTCTAGTTCCAGTCTCACCCAGCATCCATTCCCTTCTTCAAGCCCCCCACTTCCCCTCAGCCCATTTCCATTCCAAGCCCCGTCCCCATCAGCTATTTGCAGTTCAAGCCCCCCACTTCCCCTCAGCCCATTTCCATTCCAAGCCCCATCCCCAACAGCTATTTGCAGTTCAAGCCCCCTTCCACTCAGCCCATTTCCAGTCCTAGCAACCCCCCCAACCCATTACCAGTCCTAGCCCCCATAGCCCACTCCCAGTCCTAATCCCACCAGCCCATTTCCAGTCCTAACCTCCCCATCAGCCCACTCCCAGTCCTAATCCCCCATCACTCAATTTTTAGTTTAAGCCCCCCCAGCGCCTATCACCACTCCTAACCCCCCCAGCGCCCATCACCACTCCTAACCCCCCAGCCCAGCGCCCATCACCACTCCTAACCCCCCCAGCCAGCCCAGCGCCCATCACCACTCCTAACCCCCCCAGCCAGCCCAGTGTCCATCACCACTCCTAACCCCCCCAGCCCAGTGCCCATCACCACTCCTAACCCCCCCCAGCCCATCACTACTACTACCACACCCCCGCCCAGCCGAGCCCAGCCCATCACTTCTCATAACCCCCCCCAGCCCAGCCCAGCCAATCACCACTCCTAACCCCCCCAGCCCAGCCCAGCCCATCACCACTCCTAACCCCCCAGCCCAGCCCATCACCACTCCTAACCCCCCCCAGCCCAGCCCAGCCCATCACCACTCCTAACCCCCCCTCCAGCCCCTCACCACTCCTAACCCCCCCAGCCCAGCCCAGCCCAGCCCATCACCACTCCTAACCCCCCCCAGCCCAGCCCAGCCCAGTGCCCATCACCACTCCTAACCCCCCCCAGCCCAGCCCACCCCAGCCCATCACTACTCCTAACACCCCCCAGCCCAGCCCAGGGAAAATTAAAAAAAAAAAAAGAAAACCTGTTTGCTGCCGCTGTCGGGGCCGCCGCGGCAGAATCGAGCGTGCCGCGGGGCCCCCCTGTACCCACCCGGCAGAGCCTGCCCTCCCCGTAGCAGCTCTCTCTTTGGAGCTGCAGTCAGACGCGCCGAGGGTCCTCTGTTAAGCCCGCAGACAGGGTTGTTTTTTTTTTTTCGATTGCGGACCTTCCCGCGTGCCAGCTGCAAGGCCTTCGCGTGCCACAGCTGGCACGCGTGCCATAGGTTCGCCATCGCTGCCCTAGATGATCATCAATACGGCTTCCGCCAACATCATGGCGTGGAAACTCTCCTACTAGCCCTAATGGACAAACTCCACAAGAGTCTTGAAAACAAAAGCAAAATGTATATGCTCATTTTTATAGACATATCAGCTGCCTTTGATTCAGTGCATCATGCAACGCTCCTGGACAGACTTGCCTCCATAGGCATATCGGGGACCCCCCTGAAATGGTTCGCATCTTACATAAATAACAGAATGCAGCAAGTCCAATTCAACAACGCAAAGGCCTCTGTTTTCCCTCAAACTCAAGGCATACCACAAGGCTCTGCCTTATCCTCACTTCTGTTCAACCTATATCTACGACCTATTTGTGAAATCCTACAGGACCACAACATCAGTTACCATATCTACGCAGACGACTTGATGCTTTACACTCATCTCGACATAAATAACCCCAACCTCAATCAGCTCGAAAAATGACTAAGTGAACTACAACACTGGCTACAACAGAATAATATGTCAATAAACCATAAAAAAACAAAAGTGATGTGCATTTCCAGAAAACCTGACTTTAACCCACCACCAACGGTCACCATGAACAATAATGTCTATACCACAAAGCCTGAAATAAAATACCTAGGCGTAATGCTGGACAGTAACTTAAATATGGAAAAGCACCTCTGAATCACCAATCGGGCCATCTTCTGCAAATTAAGAATCCTGCAACCGCTACGGAATATTATTGACCACTCTGACTTCAGGACAGTGGCACAAGCCCTCATCATTCCCCACCTGGATTACTGCAACGCTATATTACAAGGTCTGCCCAAAAAAACCCTTAACATACTTCAACTAGCACAAAACGTAGCTGCCAGAATTATCATGAAAAAAGGCCTAACCGAACACATCACTCCAGTACTAATCGAGCTTCATTGGCTCCCCATCAAGGCCCGCGTCCAATATAAGCTCTTAGTAACCAAGTTCAAGCTCGTTCATAATGTAGCACCCTCATACCTCAACACCTTAATATCCGATCAACCAATCACCAGAAGTAGGAGAACAGTAAATAGCAACACCCTTCATGTCCCGAGTAGCCTGAGAAATTGCAACGCAAACACCACCAACAGAGCGTTCTCATTTATTGCACCAATACTCTGGAACCAACTGCCCCATGAAGGACTTCAGGAAGAAGCTGAAAACTCACCTCTTTCAGACCCATTACAATCTAACCTAGTCAGAGTGTTACTCTATTCGGGCACCTTGCCAGCCTAAACAACGCACAGCAGTATGAAACGCTTCTTGTAATACGTAATATATGTGTACATGTATATATGTAAAGCCTCCTCACAAACAATCAAATGTATATATGTAAAGTCTCCTCTGATACAATCAAATGTAAATATGTGACCGTTTGATGCTTTTTACCCACCCCTGAAATCACACTGTATGTTCCAAATCCGGCCTGTACAGCCGCACCACTATGTATAGAAAGCCGCTGCTGATCGCTGGAAGTAGCGGGATACAAGTGTACACTAAATAAATAAATAAAATAATAAATAATAAATTGGAAAGCCCAAGGCACCAGTTCCCTTTTGCTGGGATCCAGTTGATGCCGGCTGAGATAATCGGCCTCTACATTGTCCTTGCCCACGATGTGTTGCTGTGTTGCGCCGAGATGGTCCACTCGGCCCATGGAAACAAGAGAGACATCTCCCTCGCTATACCTGGACACTTGGTGCCCCCTTGATGATTGAGATAAGCCACTGCTGTCGCATTGTAGGACAGGACTCAAACCGACTGCCCTTGAATCAAAGCTCAAATGTGCAAGAGTGCTAAGCGAATGGCACAAGCTTCCAGACTACTGATGGGCCACTTTACCTCCCACCGAGACCATGTGCCCTGAGCCGTGTGATGAAGACAATAGGCTCCCCAGCCCGACAAGCTTGCGTTGGTCATCACCACCATGCAGGGTGGGTAGTCCAATGGAACCCCCTTGCAAAAGGTTTTGTGGGCCATCCACCACTGAAGATTGGAGTGAATCTCCGTCGACAGTGGGAGCTGGCAGCCATAGTTCTCAGACAATGGAGACCACTGGCTGAGCAACGCATGTTGGAGAAGGGACATGTGTGCTCTAGACCAGGGAACCACGTCCAAGGTTGCTGCCACTGTGCTGAGAAGCCGAAGATAGTCCCAGGCGCAGGGCGCTGTGCACCTCTGGAAACTGATTAGTTGAGACTGAAACTTATTCCAGCATTCCTCCATGAGAGATACCGTGCCCTTGGCGGTGTTAAAATGCACTCCTAGGAAATCCAGCTTCTGGGATGGATCCAAGGAGCTCTTGCTGTAAATGACCACCCAACCCAGTTATTCCAACACCTGTAGAACTCGCCACACAGTTTGCAGCACTGCTGTATACAACTGTGCCCGAATGAGCCAATCATCGAGATAAGGATGCACACAAATTCCTTCACGACATAGCGCCACCGCCACCGCCACCATGACCTTGTAAAAGGTCCGAGGCATGGTCGCCAGCCCAAAGGGGAGTGTGCAGAATTGATAGTGCTGCCCCAAAACTGCAAAGCGCAGGTAGCGCTGGTGGTCTTTGTGAATAGGAATGTGCAAGTACGCCTCCGTGAGGTCTAGGGTGATAAGGAACTCGCCAGGTCGCACAGTTTAGAGCATGGCCCGCAGCGTTTCCATGCGAAAGTGAGGGACGCGCAAACTCTGATTGACCCGAAGGCTCCATCCTTCTTTGGCACCACAAAGTAAATGGAGTACCGTTCCTGCCCAAGTTCATGGGCAGGGACAGATACCAGCGCCCTGAACTGTTGAAGCCGATGCAGTGTGTCTGTGACAGCTACATGCTTGGCCCCTGTGCTGCAAGGCGACACCATAAAGGCGTTGTGAATTGGTCTGGCAAGGTCAAGAGCATATGCAAGACGTATGATCTCAAGCACCAAGGTGTCCGATGTGATTCAAGCCCACTCCTGGCGAAACAGGCAAAGTCGCCCACCAACCCACAGCACCATGGAATGGGCCTCAGGCCCATCAGCGGGAAGAGTGGACAGTGGTAGGACCAGATCTCCTAAAGCTGGATGCAGAGTTCTGCGGACACCGAGCTCCATGAAAGGGGTGTCCACGATAGGTGGAGGCATAATAAGTCATAGACTGCCGACTGGTGCAGTAGCATCGCTCCTCGTGGCATCTAAAACGCTGAGCGCCAGGACTAGGGTCCCGGATCCAGTACGCAGAGCCCTCAGGCTTATCCTTGGGCAGGCGCTAGGGCTTGACCTCATCCATGTTCTTGACCAGTTTCTCCAGGTCTTCCCCAAAGAGCAGTCCGCTTTAAAAGGCAAACTGGCCAAATGGGCCTTCGAGGCGGCATCTACTGACCAATTGCAAAGCCACAGCCAATGCCGAGTGACATTCGCAGCTGCTGCAGCCTGTGCAGCTAAACGAAGTAAGTCAGAGTCCGTCCGCAAGGAAAGCAGCCACGGACTCCAGGCGGGCCCATGTTGCATCCTCCGGCAACAGCTGGATCCAGCGAAGTAAGGCCCAAGCAGCGAGACTGCTGCAGGCTGCCGTCTGTAGGGCTAACGTGGACGTGGAGAAGGTAGTCTTTAATAAATTCTCCACTTTTCAGTCTTGTGGATTACTTGAGAGCCGCTCCATCCTCGACTGGAATTGTAGTTTTCTTGGTCACTGTAGTGACCAGGGAATTTACTTTGGAAAACTGAAGCCAGCGCTGAAGAGCCTCCTGGGGCCAAGCATAGATCTTTCCAAGGCAGCGAGCCGATTTAAGAGAGGCATCTGGGGACTCCCACTCCTCAGAGACCAGCTGCTGCACTTCTAGGGGAAAAGGAAAGGCTTTCACCAGAGGCCGGACCCCTTGGAGAATAAGGTACGAAGCAGAATGCTCTGGAAGCCCAGCAACCTCCTGAATGTGGAGCTCCGCAGTGACCTGTTCAATAAGGGCTACCAGGTCCTCCTTACGAAACAGGCATATCACCCATGACGATTCCTCACCCTCTGAGGGCCCATATTCCCCCTCTTCAAGGCTTGAGGCAGACGACAGTAAATCCTCGCTGTCCTGATCTCCGTCTTCAGGGGAATCGAGGTCACCGAGTGCCCCGAGCAGTGCCTTGCGGCGGCGTTTGGCCCGTGAGCCTTCCTAGTGGGCCCAGATCGCTTGATCCCCGAATCAGCCTTGCCTGCAGTCTCTGAGACTTGTCGCGGTTCCGCTCCTGTAGGCAAAGAGGAGGGTACAGCCCCAGTCCGCCGGCCCTTCCAAATGTCCCAGGCCTGCCGAAAAAGCATGGCAAATTCAGCATTGACTCGCTGGCAGGCTGAGCATCCCCAGAGATCAGTGGGAGCTCCGTGGGCCTGTCTTCCACCCCATCTGATGCCTGGGCCGAGAGCATTGGTGGAGAGGGTCTCTGGGACTGCTGGGGCAGCATAGTGCTGGACCCGGAAGCCTGGCCCGAATCCGCGGTGCAGGAGGCACACATCTGGCCCACTAACATCCTGCACCGTCTGCCACCGTGGTGCTTTGTTATGCATCCCCACCTTGGTCACTTAACACAGCCATGGAGACTTAAGCAATCCTGACTGAATGAGCGGGAAAGTAAAGTGAGCAGGAAACATCGGTGGTAATGAAATGTCAAGTGCTAGAGAAGTGTCGCCATGTCCACACTTGAGTGGGAGGCTGGCAGGGACTGGACGCTATCAGGTGAGAGGAATTAGGCGGGAACTAGGCCGCAGGCCTGAAGTGCATATCGTGGGCGGGATCTAGGCCGCAGGCCCGAAGTGCGTGTCGGCCTAGTGCAGCGCTCACCATGCGCAGGACCAACACTCTGAGACTGTCTCTACACATCCGCCAGGCCTTCTCTTAGCATATCTCTCACTGCTGTTCACCACGCGGTCCACACAAGCCTGACAGTCTGCGGCCACTGCGTACCCCATCGAAGCCTCCTCCCCCCCCTAGAATGCCGTGACACCAGCCCCAAGTAACCCACTTACTAGGTAAAACCGCCAGTGTAGGCTACTGCCACATGTCTCCCTGACCTCAGGCCTTCGGATGCAACGGTGTGGAGTGGCGACCAAGAATTGCCTGAGGGGATCTGAATTGTCTGAGAGGATCTGAAGCCTGCAGCGGTGAAGCACCATTGTCTGATTCCGTGCTTAACGTGAGCCTTGCTTTAGTCTTCCTTTTTTCTGCTAGTATGCAGTTGAGCTACTATCCACAGCAGAGTCAAGCACCCTCTTGGCACCCCTGCACAACTGATCCACTGCTGAGCTGCTGCCCTGCCAGGCTCAGTCCCACCAGAGGATGTCTCCTACACGCCCCGTGGGACCGGAGGACAGAACCACTCAGGCCCTCGTGGCCTAGGTAAAGTCAACTACTATCTGCTCAGACAGAGAAAAAACTGAAGAGTGCCCCTAGCTGTACTGGATATAGTACCAGGGATGATGTCATCGCATTCTTCTGGTGTTTGTCTCACATCTGCTGGTTGAGGGAGACAACCCTATGGTCTCGACTGGTCCAGCAGAGGCACTCTGGAAAAGGTGTGAGCTAAACCTAAAACTGAGCCTGATTTCCACACTATTGGATATAGTTTTGGGAGCTCATTTTGTAAAGGAGGGAGGAGTGACCTAGTGGTTAGGACATGGTACCTCTGGCTTGAAGGCCGGGGGTTCAAGTCTCACCTGGGGACAGCAATTTCAGGCTGGAGGAACTGGGGTTGCTAGTCCTATAGGCACTCCTTGTGGCCTTGGGCAGGCCACTTAACCCTCCATTGCCTCAAGTACGCATAGATTGTGAGCCCTTTGGGGACAAGGGAATATATCCAATACCTGTCTGTAGTGATTACATAATGTAAACCGCTTTGATTGAAGGATAAGGCGGTATAAAAAACTGGTTAAATAAATAAAGGCACAGAGATGTCCATATTGTTTTTGTAAAATAAGCACATTTTTGTAACTTATTATAGGCATCTTGTTATAAACTTACCACCCACATTATATAAGTTACTCACATACAACGGTCGAAAGTCCTGTGCAGCAGTCTCAGAGTGGCTTCTCTCACAAAACCTCCGCATCCAGCACAAGAAAACTGAGGTTCTCTTTGTTACAAGAGACCCCAACTTCATTCCACCATCACATATAAGTGTTAAGGGAGCTGATCTATCCACCAAAGAAACAATAAGATATCTCGGAGTCACGCTGGACCACCGTCTAGATATGAAATCACACGTAGACAATATAGTAAGAGCTGTATACTTCAAGATACGCACACTCAGGCATTTACGCTCATTACTGGACCCAGAGGATTTCAGAACCATCTTCCAAGCACTCATCTTGCCGCATTTTGATTTCGCCAATTCAATTCTACAAGGTCTCCCACAATCCACCCTAAGTTCTCTACAACTTGCTATGAATTCTGCTGCAAGGGTTCTACAAGGAGCGTCCAGGAATGATCATGTGACACCAATCCTCAAGCAGCTTCACTGGCTCCCAATACAAGCCAGGCTCATATTCAAAACACTGATTCTCACGTACAAGGCCATCCATTGCTTGTCAGCCAATTCACTAACTGACCTCATACAAACTGTACCACCAATAAGATCCAGAAGACAATCATCACTAAACACTCTAATAATGCCAAAGGCCATAACAACTTGCAGCCGATCAACAGCGAATAGAGCCTTCATGTTTTGCGCCCCAAAACTCTGGAACTCCCTACCACCTGACATACGTGCTTTAACCGATCTAACCCAGTTCAGAAGAGCCCTAAAATTTAACCTATTTATCAAATTTTACCCTACATAAAGTTCAAAAGAATAGCCTTACCACAAACTTAACCACAATCTCCTCCTGACCCTTGCACTACTGCTATTTTATGTAAATAGTTTTTTCATGCTATAGAACTAATTGAATATTTATTCTATGTATATAGTTCTCCCATGTTATCCAAGTTTATACTCCTGTTATATGTAATACCGAACAGCCTGTTGTTCTGGTCTTTGTGTTCATCTGTAAACCGCGCTGATTATAAATAGTGCGGTATATAAAAAACTGAAATAAATAAATAAAATAAATAAAATAAATAAATTCTGGAATCTCTGATTGTTTTTTTTTTTAAGCACATCAAAAGACATCCTATATTTCACTAAACAGAGAGACTTTTGCATACTTACTCCCTACACTCCAGCCTGCTCCATGCCAAAGGGTAAATCTGGATGCTTATAACTCAGCAGAATGTCTGTAATACACGTAGATGGGTAGCAAGAGTTGTTTAGATGCTGGCTGCCATCATCTAGGGATAGATGCTCCTGGCCATCTGGGCTCTCTTCACAATCTAAGACAAAAAGCAGAGATCCGATTGTGATTTGTAATTTGATTCTATTGTTTATATCTCAATTTTACAAGAAATCTTTATCACAGTGGATTCCAACAAATAAAATACTTAAATATGATAGTACAATTTATAAACAATATATAAAAAGCACAGGATAGAACAGACATAGAAGGAGCATTTTTAGAGCTTGCAGGGAGATTGCAGATCCGAAGATAATGTCTACCCATGGGCCTGCCAGTTGATCTGGAAAAGGAAAGGCCTTGCAGTTTCCCTTTCAAAATCTGAGGACTGGTTGGTGCTGTGGGGATCTCTCTCACTCTGCATTCTCTGTGAACAGGTATGGGGATTTCCAAATGAAACCCCTGGGCTTTCTTTTGCCTGCCTGTTGGCCGGTCCCAGTCCTGCCCCCAACATTGCCTCTTTATCTCACAGAGGCCACCACGCTATAGACGGTGTGGATAGTTTTCCCCATAGAGGATACTTTTCAAAGGGTCCTTCTCCTTGGATAAAAACCCAATTGGCTGTGGAGAATTTCTTTAAAAATTGTCCTTATAAAGAATTAAGCAAGGGACTCATATTCTAGTGCTGTGATCTTCCTTATTTTTCAAATCAGGGCTACTCTGACAAATGAACTTCAATGTCAGAGCCAGGACCATCGCTGGATGAAGGAGCCATCATCCTGTTCCTCCTAAAATCAGGTTACCACCTTGGCTGCATAGTCTGAGCCCCGTGACTTACTCACTCATGCTCTCAGCGTGTCTGCCCTCAACACACTTTCCTGCCAGCTACCTTTCACCACACACACATCTGCCATCCTGGTAAGTCTCAACATTTAACAGCCTCTCCCACTAGACAGCTGCCATCATTGTGTCCCTGGCACCTCCAAGCTACTTCTCTCCCTTATTGGTTAATCTTCCCTCACCTTCTCTGCAGACTTGCTGCCAGCACCAGCTCTGGCACAGATGGTTTGTTTTCTCCCAGCACTAAATGGCTCTCATCAAGTTTGAGTCCAGCGGTGCCCAAACTCCTTCACTGCTTGGCGAGTCCCAGGAGAGTAGTGTGGGAATTTGAACACCAGGTGGCTCAAACTCACAGAGAACCACGCAGCGCCAAAGGAACCCAGAACACTTATTTTGGAGTCAGAGCTAGTAGCAGGCCTTTGGACAAAAGGAAAGGAGTGTGTTTCCGGGAAATACAGAGTTACACTTAAGATCAATGGGAGCTGCCATTGCCCAGTGAGGGAGTAGGCTGTTTCCACGAACTGAGTGTTTTTGCAACAGGACTTTACTGTTTAACTCAGAAACGTTGCACTGAGCTAGCAGGAGTTGTGATTTTGCGGAAAGCACACAGTCTCTAGCAGATAAACCAAAGGGCAGCGAGTAGACTCTCACCCTCAGGTTCTCCATCATGCAGCTGCTGACTTGCCATGAGTGAGGACTGACTGAGAACTGCATCCGACATCCGAGCCGAGCTTAAAGCCTTACCAGCCATTAAACTCATTCCAGCTAGAGTATCCAGCTGAACCTGAAGCACCAAGAAGAAGAAAGATCCAAACATTTATTTTTTTAAACCAAGTTACCGGACTTGTATACCCAAGGAAGATTTTTCTTTAATCTGACTGGATATTTCACAAATTATAACATGCAATTTTGATCCAAATAACATGAAACACACTAAAGAAAGCCCATGTGCAGGGCCGGTCTGTCCACTAGGCGGCCGCCTAGGGCGGTATACCTCTGTAAGTGGCACGGCACACATGGCCTGCTGCTTCTGACCCCCCTCCAACAGGAAGCTGTATCCGAGGGGGTCAAAAGCGGCAGGCCATGTGTGTCTAAATACCAAGCCGAGCCTTCCACACTCCACCAGCAGACTCGGTGGCAGTGAGGGGGGTAGGGAGGAGGGAACAGTGGTGTGGCTCAGCTCGGAAAGGGGAGCACAGTGCAGTGCGGCCAAGGCTTCTGCCTGGGGCAACAGAAACCCTTGGGCCAGCCCTGCCCATGTGTGCGTGCAGAACAGCATAATGGGTCTCAAATGACCCTAAGAGGTTTTCAGAGTCTTACACTTTCTCATGCAAAAGCCCCCTGCCCCCCCCCAGTCCCTCTGCAGGGCACAGATAGAGTAGTTACTCACCTGTAACAGGTGTTCTCCAGGAGCAGCAGAATCAGTCCTCACATATGGGTGACGTCGGCGCCGACAGAGCCCCCGTGCGGAGCATTTCCCCAGCTTTCAAAGAAAGCCTTTGGGAATGCAGCGTGCCTGCACGGTCCCCTTCCCGCCCATGGGTGCCATCTTGCTCAGTCTGATGACATAGCTAAAAGACAGCAAAAACAAAATAAAGTATATGACTGCAACTCCCGGGGAGGACGACTGATTCCTGCTGTTCCTGGAGAACACCTGTTACAGGTGAGTAACTACACTTTCTCCAGGACCAAGCAGGAAGTCAGTCCTCACATATGGGACTCCCAAGCTCTATGCTACCGGGAACCCAAAGCTGAAAAAATGGCTCCCTCTGCAGAGCCTCAGCATCCGTGATAAGAATATCCTCTGAGAACGCCCCCGTACGGTAGCCCAACACAAGGGCCGGAGGGTAAGAGTTGCCTAAACCTCAAAGAGATTACGGAGTAACACCTGTCCAAAAGCACTGTCCCTTCGAGACTCTCTCTTGAGGCAGTATGGGCTGCAAACGTCTGGCTTGAAGACCAAGTAGCGGCCCGGCAGATGTCTGCCAACGGAACAGAGCGGAGATGAGCTACTGACGCGGCTTTCGCACTGACACGGTGGGCTGTGACTCGACCCTGCAAGGAGAGGCCGGCTGCCCTGTACGCCTAGGCAATACAATCTGTTATCCAAGTGGACAATGTACGCTTGGAGACAGGTAACCCCAACTTATTAGGGTCAAAGGATATGAAGAGCTGAGTAGCCCTTCGATGTCCCTTCTTACGTTCTATGTAAAAGGACAACACCCTCTTACAGTCCAGAGAATGCAAGACTGTCTCAGCCCGGCTGGTATGCGGCCTGGGAAAGAATGTCGGAAGAACCACCTCCTGATTGAGGTGGAAAGAGGAGACAACCTTTGGAAGGAACTTCGGATGAGTCCGAAGGACCACCCTGTTCCTGTAGAACCTTGTGTACGGTCTATCAGAAACCAGAACTTGTAGTTCACTCACACGTCTGGCCGAGGTAAGAGCTACCAGGAAGAGCACCATCCAAGAAAGAAAGCGTAAATGGCAAGTAGCCATCGGCTCAAACGGTGGGCAAGTATGTTGTTGCAAGACCACGTTCAAGTCCCACTCAGTGGCAGGGGGACGAATCGGAGGCTTGAGCAAAAGCAGGCCTCTGAGGAAGCGGGACACCAAGGGGTGAGCCGTGTGCCGAAAGAGCACTGAGGTGGATCCGAACAGAGTTGGATTTAAGGCCTAGGTCTGACAGGTGAAGCAGGTATTGTAGCACTACTGGCACCAGGCAGGAGAAAGGATCTTCATTGTGCTGAGCACTCCACACTGAGAACCTGCGCCACTTGAGTGCATAGGACTTTCTGGTGGATTGCATCCTCGAGGCCAAGACCACCTCCTCAACTGCCCTAGGGAGAAGTAGGGGAGCTAGCATTATCCTTTCAACAGCCAGGCCATCAGATTGAGGGACTTGAGATTGGGGTGCAGAAGGGAGCCCTGATCCTAAGACAGGAGATCGGGTTGCCACCCCAGAGGGCATGGAGTTTCCACTGCCAACTGCAGAAGAAGTGGAAACCACGGTTGCCTCGGCCATCTGGGGGCCACCAGAATCACCGAGGCCTTGTCCCGTAGAATCTTGAACAGAGTTCAGGCCACCAGGGGCGTGGGAGGAAACGCATACAGTAGGCCCGTAGACCAAGAGATCAGAAACGCATCTGCTGCCACTCTCAGGGGATGCGGCTGTCTGGAGAAAAACCTGGGCAGCTGACGGTTCAGAGGACTGGCAAAGAGATCGATGGATGGAAGTCCTCATCGTAGGAAGATCCTCTGAACCACCAGTGGATTCAACTGCCATTCGTGAGGCTGGAGAATCCTGCTTAGTTTGTCTGCCAAAAGGTTCTCCTGACCCAGTAGATAAACTGCTTTGAGAAATATGCCGTGCTTGACTGCAAAGGAGCAAAGGGCCTGCGCCTCCTGACATAGGGGCCTGGACCCTGTGCCCCCTTGCTTGTTCACATATAACATTGCTACCTAATTGTCTGAACTAAGACAGACTGGTGAGAGAGGGCAGGAGAAAAAGTCTGTAGAGCCAAGCAGATTGCTCGCAGCTCCAAAAGATTGATCTGCTGTGTGGACTCCCGAGGAGACCAGAGGCCCTGAGTGCATGTGCCCTGGCAATGTGCACCCCAGCCCGTTAAAGAAGCATCAGTGGTCAGCACCCTGGTGGGTGCTGGGGCCTGAAAGGGTACCTCCCTGAGAAGGTTTGGGAGATGTAGCCACCACTGCAAGGAGTCCAAGAATGATTTGGACACCCTCACTCTGTCTCAGAGGTCGCCTGTGGCCTGCGCCCACTGAGCCCTGAGGCACCACTGAGCAGCCCGCATGTGCAGACAGGCATTCAGAGTCACATGCACTGTGGATGCCATGTGGCCCAGGAGCCACAGGAATTGCTTGGCGGAAACCTGAGAATTGCTTTGGAACTGGTTGGCCAAGTCCATCAATCTGTGGGCCCTGTCCTCGGGCAAGTAAGCCCTTGCCTGCAGAGTGTCTAATCTTGCCCCTATAAACTCTAGGTTCTGTGAGGGGAGCAAAGTGGACTTTGCGTGGTTTATGACAAAGCCCAGATGCTGAAGAAGAGAGACAGTGTGAAGAGTGGCTTGTCTGGCCTTCTGGAGAGACTGACCTCTTATGAGCCAGTCGTCCAGGTATGGGAAGACAAAAATTCCCTGATTTCTGAGATAGGCCGCCACCACCGTCAGGCATTTGGTGAAGACCCTGGGGGCGGAAGTTAGGCCAAAGGGAAGTACTCTGTACTGGAAATGGTTTCCTCCCACCACAAATCTGAGATATTGTCTGTGGTCTGGATGAATGAGGATGTACGTATAAGCATCCTTTAGGTCTAAGGAGCATAGCCAGTCTCCCTGCTGGAGGTAGGGCAGCAGTATTCCAAGGGTAAGCATCTTGAACTTTTCCCTCACCAGAAACTTGTTGAGGTTTCGCAAGTCTAGGATAGGCTGGAGGCCTCCTGTCCTTTTTGGTACCAGAAAGTACCTGGAGTAGAAGCCTTGCCCTTTCAGGTGGGGAGGCACTGGTTCCACCGCCTGATCCTTTAGAAGACTTGTCAACTCCTGCAGGAGGAGGTTTCTGTGCAGAGGGTGTCTTGGAGGCTCCCCTGAAAAGTAGGAGGGGGGGTATCTGGTGGAAATGGAGCATGTAGCCTTGTTGGACTATGCTGAGGACCCAGGTATCCTCTGTGATGGCTGGCCAACTGTAGGCATACAGGGTCAGCCGACCTCCTGTGCTGAGTGGAGCCAGCTGTGGAGAAGAGGCTATGTGTGGGAGTCAAAACCCCGCTCCCTGCTGTGCAGGAGCCGGAGTTGGCGGCTTGGAGGTCTCTTGCCTACGGGGCCCATTTATTTTATTTTATTTATTTACATTCTCTTATATACCGCGCTATTCTGCATCAGTGCGGTTTACATTGAACAAACTGAAATTACATTGAACAGGGCATTATAACTTGGAGATAACTATTTTACAGGGAACATGGGCTATGGAGGGTTAAGTGGTTTGCCCAAGACCACAAGGAGCACCTATGGGACTAGAAACCCCAGTCCTTCCGGCCCAAGGTTGCTGTCCTCTAGTGGGATTTGAACCCCCGACCTTCCGGCCTGAAGTACCTTGCCCCAACCACTAGGCTACTACTCCCATGCCCCTGCCCCTTGGCCTGCTGGCCCTGTTGGGGAGCTGGAGAGGCCTGATAGTGAGGATAGGATTTGTAGGCAGCACACTTCCTCGGGAAAAAGGGCTTTTTCCCCAAGCCCTTCTTTTTCTGAGAAGGAGCAGAGGTTTTCCTGGACAACCTTGTTCTGGTGAGAGTCTCAGTCTCAATTTCCGCAGCCTTTTCAGCCATGGGCTTACCGAAAAGGTTTTCACCTCGGCAGGGGACATCGACAAACTTGTCCTACACCCATGGCTCCAGGTCCGATGACTGTAGCCAGGCCTGATGGCGTGCACCGATGCCGGCCGCGGCTACCCGGGCCGAAGCCTCGAAGCCATCATAGGCTGCTCGAGAGATAAACTTTGAGCACTCTCAAATTCCTGGTGACAAAGCCTTGAACCTCTGCAAAGGCTCCTCGGAGAGGCCAGCTGAGAACCCGGCAATCTCCTTTGTCAGGTCCCTTAAGTACATGCCCATGTACAGCTGGTAGGTCTGGATACAGCAAGACAGCATAGAGCCCTGGAAGCACTTTCTACCGAGGGCATCCAGGTTCCGGGCCTCCCGGCTGGGGGGGGCACCAAGGAGTGCATCTTCTGACTCTTCAGATGGTGCATGGCCGATTCCACAACCATGGAGTGGTGCGGTAGCTGCGCCTTTTGGAACCCAGGGCTCTTACGGACTCGATAAACAGAATCGATCCATTTGCTAAGAACCGGCGCCGAGGCCTCCCACATATGGAAGAGCAGCCGTTCCAGCATCGGAGGAACCGGTACAGTAAAGGCTTCCTTCGGAGGAAAGTCATACTGGAGGGCATCAAGCTCCTCGGCTCAAGACTCCTCCTCAGCGTCCGCAGGGAAGGCCAGGGCCTTGGCCATGTCCCTCACAAAGTCTGAGAACCGGGGGGGGACCTTCTCCGAGGCTCAGACTCCAGTGAGTCCGAAGGGACGCATCAGGTCTGGAAGGTATCCGGGGACTCCTTATCCTCCGTCTCCCACTCTGACTCCTCCGAGGAGGAGTCGAGCAGCTCCAGCCCTGTGGGCCTCGGTGCCACCCGCCCCGACGCCGAGGATATCGGCGTTGATGACCTCAGCCCCGCACGGGAGGTCGAGGGGGACCTCGTCCGACTCGAGACTTCATCGACTCGAGGATCGGCTTGGTCTCCGGAGTCGATTTAGATGTCGAGGTCCCGGTGGTCGGGGCAGATGCATCGGTCAGACCGGCGATCAGCACCCGCTGCTATTCCATGAAGGCAGCCAAGCTGCTCTCCAAGGCTGTCAACCTGAGTCCGAGCTCAGGAGACTCAGCAACCCCCGACTCGGGGCCTGACGCTGTCGGATCCCTCGGAGGACAGTCAATGAGGACAACTGCACTTACGTGACTCGGGGACTCCGGCTCCACACGAGGTAGCTTGGAAGGCCTCTCCGACTCCGAGAGCCCGGGGTGGCGGTCAGGTCTACGCGACCTGGCCCTCAAGGAACCAGGAGCCTCCACCGACGCTGCCCTCACGAGCTTTTTCTTCCTTCGGTGCTCCCTCGAGGGAAACTCCCTTTCAGAGGACCCCCGAGATGTCGAGGCCTGTGACGAAGTCCGGGCCCAGCCGGACACAGAATAAGAGAATATTCTCTCACGCTGATGCTGACGGCTCTGAAGCGCCTTCGACGACATTTTGCTGCACGGGCCACAGGCCAGCGGGTCATGGTCGGGCCCAAGGCATTGGAGGCAGCAGTCATGTGTGTCGATGAGAGACATACGTTTCTTGCACCGACCACACTTTTTGAACCCACTGGCAGCCATCGGGGGAAAAAGGGCCCCTGCAAGGTCAAACGATGGGGCTGACAGTGAAAACACAAAAAGAGCACGAACGCTAGTCACGAAGAACAAAAACCAAAAATCACAAGTCCGGACTCGATACCAGTGTACCGAGCCCAAGCGGGAAAGGGAACCGGCATCAAACCGGATAAAAGAACGCAAAAACTGCTGAAAAAAAACAACTTTTCCAGGGTGACACAAACTCACGTCCGTCGGGCTCTGCGGAAAAAGAAAGACCGAGCAAGATGGCACCCTTGGGTGGGAAGGGGACCGCGCAGGCGCGCTGCATTCCCAAAGGCTTTCTTTGAAAGCTGGGGAAATGCTCCGCATGGGGGCTCTGTCGGCGCCGACGTCACCCATATGTGAGGACTGACTTCCTGCTTGGTCCTGGAGAATTTAAGTATGTCCATACAATCAGACTTAAGCAAGCAGGCCACTTAGTGGCTCAATATGTGAGAAAAACCTCAGCCTCCCAATACTCATGCAGTCATACTGATCAATCTTAGCTACGGCCTCTGTACTGAGGGTAAGGGGGTGGGGGGGGGATGAAAAGAGACATACATAGACATCATCGCTGGTCTGGATCGTATGATGACGCTGCAGTGTCCTTGTCCTGGGGTGGTCGCCAGAGGATGCTCTGGGAGAGTAGCTGACTCCATTGTGATCAGGCATTTCCACAGCCGGTCCTGGGGTGCCTCTGTCCATACATACCCCTGTGTTAATGGACTCTTGTAAAGACAAACATAATAGGATTCTTCAGTGAACAGGTAAGAAAAATGAATGTGTTTTCTAAGAACACAGCTTTGTATTTCAGACCTCAAGATTAAATGTCAGCATTATAGGAAAAAACAGGACCTGTTACAAAGTTTTTAATAACTGTTTTTCCATGCCAACTCCAATTTAAAGAACAGTCACCAAAAATTCATTTCATATAAACTGAATCATTAAGATACACCCTCCTTGTGTTTAAAACTCTTTTCACCCATTCATTCCACCAATATGAACAGAACCAAGTTTGCAAACTGTTGTATTTGACCATCATCAGAATTCCTTGGAGCATGAATACAGCATGAACTCAAGGGTGAGCCCAGCAAATGAAAGTTAAAAACAGATGTCTGCCCAAAAGGCATGTGTTTAACCCAAGAAAGTGCAACAACTTAAGAAAATTATCTATAATAAGCACAAAAGAAAGGAAGCCTAGTTCCACCTTAGTCCCATGTTTGTTGTATTTGAGTCTCAGATAGTGGGCTCTTTTGAACTGGGACTGTTTCTTACCTGCACAGCACTGCGTATGCCTTGTACCGCTATACATATGATAAATAGTAGTAGTAATATTAATATCACAAGAGAAAAGAACAAGTAAATCAATATTCTGAAGAATCTAGCTAGTAATGCGATTGAGTGTACAATGCGCTGGAGTCTTTGTGACAGAAAAGGCTGAACAGCCTTGGTGGTACACAGAAAACAACCCATCACCCCTTCAACAAGAGACCCCCCTGCTGAGTAAGATTTCAACAACCCAGAGATAATTTATCTGTGGCAAATACTACTTTTGGACAGCAAAAACAGTTCATCACAAAGCAATGCAAGGAAATTAATGTGTGACCTTTGAAATTGTTCTGAGCAAATACATAAGTGATTGGCAGCTTTACAAAGTCCAGTACTCCCAAGTCAGAAGAACTGGGATCATATAGGCTGGACTTGTAATTACCTATATATCCAGTTGGCACCCTGGTAGCCAAAGGTGCAACTTGAATACAGTGTCACTTTGCGTGTGATGCCAGCAAGGCCTCACATGCTTTCTAAGAAAATCTAAAGTTGATAACATATCAGCTTGAGATACAGAACCCAGCTCATAAAATAGCAGCAGTGCTTAAACACAGCAGCTCCCAGTTCCTGAAAGAAGCTTAGCTGGCAGCAAAGCAGAGTTGAAACTGTACAGGAAAATCCCCTAACACACCTTAAAGTCCTTTTCGTCAAAGTAATTCTCAACTAGGATTTGTTACAGCTGTCACAGTCTGCTACAGCAAAGCCACAAATACACACTGGCTGCGAGCATGTTTATATAATATGCTAAAGTTTTTCTAAAAAAAAAAGAAGAAGAGCCCCTTCCTCTCTGGCTATGTTACAAAGAAAGGGGAAGGGGGCTCCTTATACAAAAGTTAAGGGCCCATAGTCAAAGCGATTAACGCTGCTGCCAGCTCTACATGCTCCGATGCTAATCGCTGAGCATCAGGGCCTGTCAGGGGGCATTGCAGGGCACAGAGGAGTGGAGGCAGCACCGCTTGCTAACCAGGCTGCGGTGATATTGAGCCGCTGCCCAGGTAGTGATACGACGTGAAGGCCAGACGCAGGACACTCTGGCCTAAATTTTGCCACATATAACGATCCGAGCAGAGGCTCAATATCACCACTGCCCAGTTAGTGAGCAGCCTATGAGGCAACCCCAGATATTTAATGCCGGGGTCGGATATGAATATCAGTGTTTAATATTTAGTGCTGGTAGCTAGCCGCTGAATATCGGCCCTAAGTGCTTAAAAAAAGAGCTTGCTTGTATTACAGACAGTGGATTTCTTTCCATTCACTGAATACATACAAACTCATAAATATTAATTTATATTGGAACAGTTAAGCACACTGAGCAGAGAAAGACCTGTCATACCCCAGGGCTTAACATCTATCGCATAAAGGTGAGACCTAAATACTACACACAGTGAAATACCTTCTGCTCCAATTTATCATATTTCGCTATCTTATGGCACAGAGATGATTTCTCACCTTTACTGGGCACCTTATTCCTGCTGAATGTGGATGCAGTTTGGTGTCGGTAGTGATGTGGGCCCATATCCTGTGGGTGATTCACATTCCCATGCAGAGATCCCGGGTCCCCGTGTCCACCAGCCTTAATAAGCCGGGCACCTTTGGTCAAAGTGCTGGAAGTGTCCGAATCCTCCTCTCGGGCCCCTTCACTGCTGCAATCCTCCTCCATGCTCTCCGAGTGCGTCAGAGGTGGTTGCTGTGCATACCTGTGTGGGGGGGTTGCTGGTTGCTGTTGCATACATTCCTGTACCCTGATCTGTAAAAGGTGCTGGGGGCTGGTGTGGTGGTGATACGAGTCCGCATTTTGATAAGGCAAAGATAAACTTTGACATTCAGGCAGATTTTGTCCTCCTCCTTGGTTCATCTGCCTGATCAGTTTGTTCAGTTCTTGCTGCTGCTGCTGCTGCTTCATCAGCTGTGCAAATTCCGCAGGGGGAAGTCGCATATCTGCATGCCCTGTTAGAGAGTGGCGAGGGGAAAGCAGTCCTTGCAGCATGTGTGGCACTTGCTGCTGCTGGTGATGACGGCCATAGTCTCCTGGAGTCGGGGACAGTAGTGCCTGCTGTAGTGCTGAGGCAGCATAGGTGTGTGGCGTGTTCGGGGAGAAGCTGGAGAACTGGTTGAGCGGGGGAACGTTCAGAGCCTGTGCCTGAGGGAAGCCCACTCCTGCTGGTGGGCTGTAACCATGAGGAGAAGCTCGGGACTGCTCGGGGAAAAGGTGAGGGTGTAAGTGACCCTTCTCACAGTTAGCAGGAGAAAATCTGCTCAAGTTCAAGCTGAAACAAAAGGGGGGAGAAGAATTTAAGTTTTACTGTGTCCACTGGATCTCAAGCCTAATATATCATCAGTCAGCAGCAAGGACCTTATGCGGAGAAAAGAATATGCAGTGTGGCATGAAACTACAAGTTTTTCGTTTCCCCTCTTGGAGCATCAAGCTTTTGTGGGGAAGCTGCTTAAGGAGATTCAAAACAAACAGCCAAATACTAAAACATTGACTATTTACAGTGTGATCAACAACAGAATAGAAGCAAGCACTTTTGCAATTCTCTATCTCCTTCTCCTAGTCCTTGGGTCTGCTGCTAATATTACCGGTGCCCCCCCACATGGGGCTCTAAAGAGGAGCCTCTGTGCAGCTGCCTGTGCTGTAGTCATGCTTTGTGCATATCAGTGTAAAGCTTGGACAGGGCTCTGACGCAGCACAGAAGCATTTCTCATTTACTTAGCAATCCCAGTATTTGAGATCCTAAGTCAGAAGAATCAAATAAAACAACAAGGTCTGGAGAATGAGACAGGAACATGAGACTGGTGAACCAACTTAAAACGTCACAGCACTATCCTGTAATAAGACCAAGTCATCAGATAACCCCTTCTGTGCATTCAGCAGAACAAGCACTCAGAATAATAATTGTTCAAAATGGAAATTTCTACTTGAAATGTTCTTTGTGAATAACAAGGAGAGAGATTTTACTATTGGCATAGCACCAGTTCAAATGGATGTTTAAAGCAGAATTAAAAGTGGCAGACGACAGCAGCTGTACTAAAGCAAGTGGTGATCTTTTCCTCAGGTAAAGATTCAAATTCAGCCCCTTGCCATGGCCTGTACATGACCTTAGGCAACTCATTTTATCCCTTGACCCCGATAGCATTTTACCTCTCCGTGCCCAGAATATTCCCCCCGTAACGATTCTCTTCCCCACCATTTTGGAACATTTCAGCCCTTTTCTGAGCTCAGGCAGACATTACCTGTGCGTTTCTGCACTGTCAGCACTCAGCTGCTTAGACAGCGGCCTATGCGTGTAACTCGGCAGGGATGCCATCAGGTTAGCTCGATGCTGCATCTGGAGCTGATTGGCACAAGGGCTCATGGATATTACGTGGGTATGAGAGGGCAGGCCCTGTGTGGGGGTTCCCTGCAGAAGGCTGCTGCCACCCAGAATGTCAGTGGGTTCCTGCACTTGGATGGTAACTTGCTGGGGCTGCTGGATGCTCATGAGTGGCAGTGCCATGTTTGGAGGGGGGGAACCGTTGCTGGACCGCTGAAAGATTGCGCTGTGGGAAGGTAAGCCTTGAAACTGGGATGTGGAGGTAGCACCTGGAACATAGAATGCAGTCATTTATATTTAACTCACATATAAGAAATCTTGTAAGAGTATCAGAGAACTCAGGAAACAAAGGCAGAGGTAAATAGATCAAGTTCATTTAAAGGTACTGTACAAGTATCATCTAACTGTAAACTAAAATTAAAAAATCAGATTTAAATAAAATGCCAGCAAGGAACCGCAAGCTTTCCTGACGCTGATTGTGTGTGGGGGGAGCAGATGGGAACACAGCGTTCAGAAAGACATACCATGAGTCTGCAGTACTGCACTAGTGACAGGAGGAGGACTGCTGTTTGGCTGTCTGAAGAGATGGTTACTAGGGTGGTTTGGAGGTGGACTAGACTGCTGTATTCGTAACCTAAAAAAAGACAAACACGTAAGGGGCTGACATGATCCTGGTACTTCATGAAGCTGAAGTGCTTCCAGTTACATCAGCCACTGGAAATTCAGCATGCTCCACCATGATCTAGAGATGAGGCTCAGGACTGCTCCCATATCAAAGTCAGACCACAACCACAGGACAGACTAGATAGGCCATGTGGTCTTTTTCTGTCATCATGTTTCTATGTTTCTATGTTTCTTACCCTCTTCAATTTCAGCCAAGGTCTGTAAACAGAAGTAATCATTTTGTAAGTACGAACTCTAGATTTCTATTCTAGTGGTACTTTTCATACAATCAAATATTTTAAAAACACCATTTCTGCTTCTTATTTAACGTTAGCCATTTCTGCTGCTCACACGCGCCATTTCCTTCTCCGATGACCCACAACAAAGCCTTCAGTGGCAAGGCAAGATGATAGAGATAGCCACTGTTCCCTCTAAGCTGTGCGCGTGTGCGCGCGCACACACCTCACCGAGTGAGCGCACATACTTTACAACAGAGCGCACAAAAATTACGGTTCTGATTCTGATAGAAAACAACACAAACGTTCTTAAAATTGAAAAGTTGTTGTGTATTTATGGTTTTCACAAGTTCTACAATATTTTCTAGTGCAATCAATGTGATGTACATACTGTATTCTGACATGTAGTCAAATTTTAAAGTATATAACGCCGAGTGTCATTATGTGGCACACAAAAATGTAACCTTCCTTCAAAAGCTGCACAGCTGATATTTTATGCGCACACAGCCTACAGAAAATTAGAGGGAACATTGGAGATAGCCCCCTCTTGTGGTAGGCAGTTTACACATCAGATTTATGACCACCAAGGCCTGGATTCTTCAAAGTCAGAGCTTCTCGTACGAGGTGTGAAGGCTGGTGTTACTCCAGATATTACTTCTTCTGCAGAGAGTAAAATCTCTTACCTCTGTAGCTGGTGAGTGAGCAGAGCTGGTTGGTTTTCACACGTTTGCCCCATGGAAGGAGCTTGAAGGGGTGGAGAAGGCTGAGGAGGTCCGATACAATCCTAGTGCAGCCAAGAATGAGAAAGGGGAAGTATTTAGCAAAGCACTACACCATGACAGAGCATGTTTCAAGGTAAGGTCACAGCACTCTACAACGCCTGAGACCATTTATTGTATTTATAAAATTAATCAGTTATCCAAAACAAAATTAAAAAAAAAAATCTATAAGACCAATAATGCAGTGACAGGTCTTAGGTTTGTTTGTTTTTTTTAATGCTGGCTGTGGCGGTTAAGGAGTGGAGGAGTAGCCTAGTGGTTAGAACACTGGCTTGGTAACCAAGCAACCAGGGTTCAATTCCCACTAGCACTCCTTGTGGCCTTGGGCAAGTCACTTAACCCTCCATTGCCTCGGAAGAAAGGCCTGGCAATCTACTTCCGGTGACACTGCCAAGTAAACCCAGGAGCTTCTGGGTCACCAGGAGTCAGGACTGACTCGAAGGCACACATTGCATTGTGGCGGTTAAAATATGGACATTCAGCACCAATATGCGGACAGTGGCCCACACTGAACATCCAGATAGAGTGGTGACCTTTAGTTGGATAGCAGCACTAATATCGCCGCTATCTGGTTAATGTGCTACGCCACCCTTGAACCTTCCCAGCACTATCCAGATGGTGCCAAGGCTATCTGTAAAAGAATCAGTGCTGATAGTGCTGCTGATTATCGACAGATAGCCGCAGCCTGCAACACTTACCAGAAGCAGCATCTGCTATGCAGATACGTGGTTTGTTGTTTGTGTTAGCAAAGGTCGGCTGTGCTTTTGCATGCTTTCCCCTAGGCAGTCACACTATAAGACAGGTCTCAGCTCAGTACCTGCATCTGCTGCTGGAGAATCTGGTGGTGGTGTTCCTGCTGGTATAAAACGTGCTGCTGTTGTGTCTGCTCCAGCATCTTCTCATCTATGTGCACACCGTACATCTTCTGAAGCTGTTCATATTCCTGCAAAGCACATGAAAAACACCTCAGAGCACCTAAGACAGAAAGACATGCTAGAGGGAAGCAAGACTATTGAGAGTCAGAAAGGCAATACGAGAATGCAGCAGTACCTGCTGCAGCTGCTTGATGCTGCTATTGCCCATCTTCTCCAAATGAGCTTTGAAGGCTTGGATGGTGGCCGCACCATCTGAGAATCTGCGAACAGGGGAAAAGCGCTCCGTGGGGAGGTGTAGCGTGTTTGAGTCCTTGTAAACAGTACTGAAGAATACAAAAAACAAATTACAAACAGATTCATTTAATGCTGCTGCTATTTCTTGGTTTGGCTTCTGAAATGTAGGGGCAATTTTCAAAGCATTTCTGATCAAAACATAGAAATATGATGGCAGAAAAAGACCACATGTTCTATCTAGTCTGCCCTTCCATAACAACTATAATAGACCCCTTTTTACCTTTAGAGATCCCTTTGTCCCATGCTTTTTTTGATTCAGATACTGTCCTTGTCTCTATCACCTCCACTGGGAGACTATCCCACACATCTACCACTCTTTCCATAAAGAAACATTTCTGCTTCCTGAGTCTATCCCTTTTCACCCTCATCCTATGAGTAAAAGGGCAAAAGAGGCAGTTCTCAAGATTGGGGGAAGGGGGGGAGGAGGGGATTTGGCCAACAGAATTGTGGGCAGGTACCAAACTAAGCAGGATTGCTGAAAAGAGCCCTCATAATTGTTCATGACAACTTGTACTTCAAAAATGCTAGAAATGTTTACTTGCTTGGCACGGACTTTGCCATCAGATTAACAGACAGGCTACTTGAAATTATACGTTATGGGTGCAATTTTATTAGCAACTTGAGCTTGTGGAATAGCATTTTGTGTATTCATATAAATGCTTATAAACCTGCCTGGGATATAGATGTATAAAATGCTCAGAAAACACTGCACCCTACTTTTGGACAATATAAGCACAGGCATCCCCAAGGGCAGAAAATGAGCAGAATCGGCAAGTACGGCTGTAGTTTATAAAACACACACAGATGCACCAATCTCTACTGGCACATACACAACTCAGAGCAGCTTTCGGGTAGGTTATTTTATAAAGAATCATAAGCATATATGTTCCTTTATAAAATAGGTGCAACACGTGTGCTTATGTGCCTTTTGAGTCCTTATACTGTAAAAATATTCTTCCTATACTGAACACATATGAAAAGCAGCCCAAATAAAGCCTCTGTTTCCGCAGTGTATAAATTCCAATTCCAGGCCCCCAAATAATTTTTGCAAAGGGCTCCATGTGATAGTGGGGAAGACATTTCCATCCCATCCCATCCTTCCCCTCCCTGCTGCCTGATAAATTTTAAGGTAAGCCTCTACAAAGGCTGGTGGAAGGTAAGCACAGCAAACACTGAGATTGCCTAGACTCGTACTGCCATGCTACCTCCTGACTTGGTCTTCAAGTACCAGATGCAGCCCCAGAAGCTTTTATTGGGAAACTTGGCCTCATCGCAACAGGAGATGCTGCACTTAAACACTTTTGCTACTGCCAGGATTGGATTGAGAAACTGAAGATGAAAGTCAGAAAGCAGCACAGTAACACCATTAGCTGAAAATACAGTATTTGCCGTGTTTTACTTCCAGCCCTGCAGTTTGTGGGTTCTTGTTTGGATCTCTTTCTTCACTGGGTCTGTCTGCAATGTGGGGGCTGTTTGGAAGGTATATACACCACCACTACTCTTTTTCCTCTCCCTCCTCCCTAACCATATTTGATGAATAAGAGTGACCAATCATAATATAGCTTTGTCTCCATTTGGATTCTGATTGGCCACTGATTGCACTTGCTGTGTAACTCATGGCAGGAGACCATTCTATTTATTTATTTATTTATTTTTAGAGAATTTCTCTCTCTTTTTAAAATCCACCTCAAACATAAACAAATAGATACTGCTGTTCATACACTATACAGAAAGATGAAATTCTGCCTAATTTTTCAAAATTTTCCATGGGTACAAAGACTGAGGGAGGGGAATTTTCAGACAGTCTATTTTCTCAAATAAATCACTATTTAGGCTCCAATTTAAGCAGTGGTGTCTAGTGTTTAAGGCCCTTTGTGTGGGCTCAGTTTCTGAGTTGCGTGCCTTGGTGATCCCGTATAACCTGGGTAGAGTTTTACAGTCAGCAACTAGGGAATTATTGACAGTCCCGTCGACTGGAGTGACCCAGCATGCCAGGGTTTTTTTTCGGTGGTGGGGCCATCTTTATGGAGCAGGGTGCCAGATGCTCTTTAAACTATTTGGGACTATTTACATTTTTGGAAAAAAGAGTCAAGACCTATTTGTTTCGGTTAGCATTTCCTTGAAGGAGAGGAAGGAGTGGGGAAGTCTGTATTGTTGTAATTGTGGCGTATGTACAGTATGTTATTGTTGTAAACCATTTAGAAGTTTTGAAATAAATAAATAAGAGACTTTGGACTCAATATTCGAAAAAAGCTTGGCTCCTAAATTTATGCCCTATTTTCAGTCACACTTAGGAGCCTAAGATTTCAGCTGAAAAATCAAACTAATTTAGGAACTTAAAATTTATGCTCTTAAATTTAGACCTGTCATCCATTTTCCTAGATTTATGTACCTAATTTAGGTGCCTAGTGTTAAAAATCAGTGTTAAGCCCCTAACTTCTTTTTCTCTCCCTTAATCTGCCTTCTGCAGCACTCGAGGAAGTGATGTCAGAGGGGCCGCCTCGACATTACCTTCTTGGGCGCTGCAGGAGGAGTGTCCTAGAAGGAAATGAGGAGATGGTGCGCCCTGCACTTCTTTCAGCAGCACCTATAGCAGTAATTCAAGCTTGAGCGACCCTGCAGGGGGACAGCATTGCTGAGGAATCGGGTAAGCCTTTCTCAAGACCTTTTTTTTTCTGCCGGGAAAGTATTCATCAGTGCTTTGGGAATCTGGGGAGGGGCTTTGGCAGCACTTGCGTTTAGCGGTGGTGTGCGCATTTTCTTTCACTTTGATTTTCAGCTTATTTCCTTGCTTCAGTTTGTTTTCTTTTGTTCGGGTTCTTGTTGGCATGAGTTTCGGTAGTCATGATGCCTTCGGGGAAGCCTCTTTACCTTCCATGTGGCAGCCAACGGGGGACTTTGTCAGAAGCCGGTTTTTGCCATGATTGTGTGATCACTTCCTCGGGCGCTGTAGAAAGCAGGCGTCTCGAGGTGGAACAGATTGATGACCGGGGATCAATTTCCTCAGAGGCAGCACTAAACTAAGGGGGGGGGGGGTGCGCACTACGATCGCCAGCAAACATTTTTTGCAATTTCAAGCCTTTCACAATAGGGGTGCGCATTAGACTCGAGTAAATACGGTATATGTCACCAATCTAAAATCCTAGGTGGCTTCCAAACATATACAAGCAATTTAGTAAAACAGATGTTACAATAAAATACATAATAAAACATTAAATTTGATTAATGAAAATCCACTTAGACAGCCCCCCCCAATCAGACCATCAGATTTATTTTGCTATGACCAGATTATTGATAAGGAGGGAAGATATAAAATGAGAAACTAATCCTGGTAGCCATGAATTCAAACGCTGGATTGGATTGTGCTAGAGCTGGAAAAGTCTGGAACTCAGCAGCAGAGAAGCTATCAAGTTACTAAACAAAAATAAACTGAGACGTTCCCTTAAAATTTGAAATTTCCTTGAATCTGACCTGACAAAATATTTTAAATTTCAGTCTGGCAGCATAATGAACACAAAACTGAAAATCTCAAAGACAATGCATATTCCAGTACCTCCAACCAACACTCTAAAATTGACCTCACCAAGAACCTAGAGTAAAGGACCCATAGAGCAAATCTACTATTCCATAACAGCGCTAACTTCCAAAACTCACACAACATGGAGCATACCCAGAAAGGCAGCACCACAAATATTGCATTGGGCCCTAGAACATCCATATTCCTATTCAGAAAACTGAACAAGCAGGATTACTACAGCTCCCTACATAGAAACTCCATGCTAACAGAACATGTAGCCTCAGTCACACATGCAGAACAGAGATAGATCTTCACCAAGTAGGGAATATATCAATACAAACTGAAAACAGACATACATAGTCAAAAAATGCTTTTACCCGTTACTCTTTAGGTTTATAGGATTTCTTTCCCAAAATTATACTTTACTGCAGAATCAGTTACTGCAGAATCAGGCGAGAGAAAGACTCTCACACACAGGCATCTGCATTGTTATCAGAAACTAACATAATGGCTCAGCGCAAGTAGCATGGATGCAACTAATGTCACCTCAATGTGTGGTCTTAGTTGAACCTGCAGCTGTTTTGCCACACCGAAATGCAGTAACTGCAGGGGTATGTAACTGCCTCCCTGCAGTTAGTCTTTGGCCCTGCGTAATCAAACTCTGGAATTAGTTACCAGAGGATGTAACAAAAGCTGTTAGTGTAAATGGGTTAAAAAAGGTTTGGACAAGTTCCTGGAGGAAAGGTCCATAAACTAAAGAGGACCTGGGAAATCCACTGCTTGCCCAGGGACAAGCAGTGTGGAACCTGTGTGCCTTTTTGGGAATCTGTCAGGTACTTGTGACCTGGATTAGCCACTGTTGGAAACAGGATACTGGGCATGAGGGACCTTGGTCTGACCCAGTATGGCACAGAGCTTAGGAAACATGCTGCTAAATATGACAAATAAGAGGGGCTCAACAGCCCCCATGCAGCACCTCCTATTTCCACAAAAACAGGAGCGACTTGGCGCCCCAACACAGCACTTCCCACCCTCTGGAAAACAAGAGAGACTTTGTGACCAAGAAGGGCTTGGCAACACCACCATAACTCCTGAAACTGCATACTGGACTAGCATGGTGTTAATGTAAATATATATTCTGCAAAAAAACAAAAGAAATGCAAGATGCTTGCACACCAGCGAACTACAAGAAAAAGCGAGAACCACGGCACAGTTTATAGTACCAAATTATAAAATTATAACTCATTTTATTTTGTTATAAACTGTGTTATGGTTCTTGCTTTTTCTTTTTGAATATATATTCTGCATCCACAGAAATCTCTCCCTCAACAATGAGTGCAGAGCAGAAGTAGGACATTCACCCACAGAACTTTCATATATTAAAACAAAAATCTGTTTCTGGTCATCTAACAAACGTTCTCCAGTAACAGGTATATTGGAAACTAATATAAAACCCTACAAAAGCCACCGAAGATCTACAAGGCCAAATCTACCATACCATACCAGGATAAACTTCCAAAATTCACATAAGGGGCCTACTCAGAAAAACAATGCACTATAAATACTGCTGTAATCCCTAGAACATCTATACACCATTTTGAAAAGCTGAACAAGCCAAATTACTACAGTACAATATAGATCTCTATGTACAAACTCCATGTTAACAGAACGCATGGCCTCAGTCACACACTCAGATCCTCACCAAGTACAGAATAAGTGACTACAACCTAAAGTAAAAATAAAAATATATAGACAAAAATTAAACTGAATCCCAAAGCCACCAGACTCCACATGCACGGCAACATCAGATAAATAAGAGATGCAGTTCCCAATAAAGATCGCGCAAAGTCCAATCACTAAATTGAAAATAAAATTGTTTTTTCTACTTTTGTTGCCTGACTATTTTATTCTCTGATCATGCTGGTCCTGATCTGAGGCGACTGCTTTCCTGTCTTCTCTTAGTTCTCTTTCTATGATCTGTAGTCCATCTGCCATTTCTTGCCTCTTCTTTTGTTTTCTTCACTTCCTTCCATCAGCCTATTTCCAGTCCTAGTAACCCTCCCCAGTATCAGCCTCCCTTTCCAGTCCTCCCTTCCTAGTACCTTCCATTTTCAACCCCCTTGCATTCCCATGACTGCCATTGGTGTCCATTCCCCCTTCTTCCCCACTGTCCAGCCCCTTCTAGTCCAAATACCATCCAAGTGCCAGTCCCCCCTCCCTTCCAGTCCCCACCCCATTACCCAGCCACCTACCAGTCCCATCCCCAAGTGTCAGCTCCCTTCCAGTCCCTCTCCAGTACCATCCCCAGGTAGAGCTCCTTTCCAGCCCCATCCCCCTCCTCAAGTCAACACCTTCCAGCCCCCAACTTCCCCTGTGTCAACCCCCTTCCAGCCCCCACCTTCCCCCATGTCAGCTCCCTTGTAGACCCCTCCTTCCCCTGTGTCAGCCTAATTGAAGATCCCACCTTCCCCACATGTCAGTTCCCTTCCAGGCCCCTCTTCCTAACCCCTCTGTGTCAGTCCCATTGCAGATCCCACCTTCCACTCATGTCAGTTCTCTTCCAGCCCCCTCCTACCCCCCATGTGTCAGCCCTGTTGCAGACCCCACCTTCCCCTCATGTCAGTTCCCTTCCAGTCCCCTCCTACCTCCCGTGTCAGCCCCATTGCAGACCCCACCTTCCCCTTATGTCAGTTCCCTTCCAGTCCCCTCCTCTCCCCCTCTGTCAGCTCCATTGCAGAACCCACTTTCCCCCGTGTTAGCTCCCCTGCAGACTCACCATCTCCTTTCCTGGCAGCCGTGGATCCCGCCTCTTAGAAAATAGTGGTTGTGTTAGCGATATTAAGTTTAAACAAAAGTGAAACTGGTGTGTAGCCTTCCTGCCTCTGTGAAGGAACCATGCAGCTGTGTCCCACTTCCAAAGGAAGTTACTGGTTTGGCTTTTTATTTAAAATGAATATCGCTAGCGTAGCCATGGTTCTCTAAGAGACAGGACCCGCGGCTGCCAGGGAAAGGAGAGGTGAATCTGCTGCTGCCAAGAACAGACTCAGCAGTGACAGCAACTAGTGCGCTTTTCTTTTCTTTTTTTTTAAACTTTTGAAGGCGGAGTGAGGCGGCTGATTTGGGGGCATTTTTTGCCACCCTCAAAACTTTGCTGCTTGAGGCAGTCGCCTCACTCCACCTCATTATAGAGCCACCCCTGACAATTAATATCCCATATCTGCTAGGTTTCGGCAAGGAACACAACATTATCTTGGAGATTGTAGATAATCTTACTAATCAGGGTTCATTTGACAGATAGTCTTAAGTACCAGTTTTATGTTCAGTTAAGGGGGCTGTAAACACAGAGTAGTTACTCACTTGTAACAGGTGTTCTCCAGGAGCAGCAGGAATCAGTCCTCACACATGGGTGATGTCGGCACCGACGGAGCCCTCGTGGGGAGCATTTCCCCAGCTTGCAAAGAAAGCCTTTAGGAATGTAGCGCGCATGCGCGGTCCCCTTCCCGCCCAAGGGTGCCATCTTGCTCAGTCTGATGACATAGCTAAAAGACAGCAAAAACAGAAAATAAATCATATGACTGCAACTCCAAGGGGAGGAGGTAGGGTCGTGAAGACTGATTCCTGCTGCTCCTGGAGAACACCTGTTACAGGTGAGTAACTACTCTTTCTCCAGGACCAAGCAGGAAGTCAGTCCTCACATATGGGACTCCCCAGCCTCAGGCTACCGGGAACCCAAGCTGAAAAATAAGCTCCCTAGAGCGTCAGCATCCATGAAAGAAGCCTTTCTGAGAACGCCCCTGTACGGTAGCCCAACACAAGGGTCAGAGGGTAGGAGTTGCCTAAACCTCAAAGAGATTACGGAGTACCGCCTGTCCGAAAGCACTGTCCCTATGGGACTCCCTCTTGAGGCAGTAGTGGGCCGCAAAACATAAGAACATAAGATATGCCATACTGGGTCAGACCAAGGTCCATCAAGCCCAGTATTCTGTTTCCAACAGTGGCCAATCTAGGTCATATGTACCTAGCAGTTTCCCCCAAGAGACACAAGTTCCACAATGCTTGTACTGGGTCAAGCATTGATATCTTCGGTCACTTCTTAATAATGGTTTATGGACCTTTCCTCCAGGAACTTGTCCAAACCTTTTTTAAACCCAGCTACACTAACAGCCTTTACTACATCCTCCGGTAACAAATTCCAGAGTTTGATTACACGTTGAGTGAAAAAATATTTTCTTTTATTAGTCTTAAATAGTTTACCCTGTAGCTTCATTGCATGTCCCCTAGTCTGGCTTGAAGACCAAGTAGCGGCCCGGCAGATGTCTGCCAATGGAACAGAGCGGAGATGAGCTACTGACGTGGCCTTCACCCTGACACGGTGGGCCGTGACTCGACCCTGCAAGGAGAGGTCGGCTGCCCTGTACGCCCAGGCGATAAAATCCGCTACCCAAAGGGACAATGTACGCATGGAGACAGGCAACCCCATTTTATAAGGGTCAAAAGATACGAAGAGCTGAGGAGCCCTTCGATGCCCCTGTGTACGGTCTATGTAAAAGGACAACGCCCTTCTACAGTCCAGGGTATGCAGGACTGTTTCAGCCCGGTTGGCATGCGGCCTGGGGAAGAATGTTGGAAGAACCACCCCCTGATTGAGGTGGAAGGAGGAGACAACCTTCGGAAGGAACTTAGGGTGAGTCCGCAAGACCACCCTGTTCTTATAGAACCGTGTGTACAGTCTATCAGAAACCAGAGCTTGCAGTTCACTCACACGACTGGCCGAGGTAAGAGCCACTAAGAATAACGCTTTCCAGGAAAGGAAGCATAAGTGACAGGTAGCCATCGGCTCAAATGGTGGGCAAGTAAGTTGGTGCGAGACCACATTCAAATCCCACTCAGTGGCTGGTGGACGGATCGGAGGCTTGAGCAAAAACAGGCCTCTGAGGAAGCGGGACACCAAGGGGTGACCCGACAGAGATTGGCCCTCTATCTGTGAGTGGTGTGCCGATAGAGCACTGAAGTGGACCCGAACAGAGTTGGACTTAAGGCCTAGGTCCGAAAGGTGAAGCAGATACTGCAGCACCACTGGCACCAGGCACGAAAAAGGATCCTCCTGGCACTGAGCACACCAGGAGGAGAACCTACGCCACTTGAGGGCATAAGATTTTCGGGTGGATTGCCTCCTAGAGGCCAAAACCACCTCTTCCACTTCCTTAGGTAGAAGTAAGGGGGCTAGAACTACCCTTTCAGCAGCCAGGCCATCAGATTGAGGGACCTGAGGTTGGGGTGCAGGATAGATCCCTGATCCTGAGATAGGAGATCTGGCTGCACCCCCAGAGGGAGTGGAGTGTCCACCGCCAACTGCAGAAGGAGTGGAAACCATGGTTGCCGTGGCCATCTGGGGGCTACCAGAATCACCGAGGCCTTGTCCTGAAGAACCTTGAACAAGGTGCGGGCCACTAGACGCATGGGAGGAAACGCATACAGTAGGCCCGTGGACCAAGAGATTAGAAACGCATCTGCTGCTATTCAGAGAGGATGCGGTTGCCTGGAACAGAACCTGGGTAGCTGACGGTTCAGTGGACTTGCAAAGAGATCGATGGTTGGAAGACCCCATCTTAGAAAGATCCCTTGGACCACCAGGGGATTCAAATGCCATTCGTGATGGTGTAGAATCCTGCTCTATCTGTCTGCCAGGGAATTTTCCTGGCCAGGCAGATAAACTGCCTTGAGAAACATGTTGTGTTTGATTGCCCAGGAGCACAGGGCCTGCGCCTCCTGACACAGATGTTTGGAGCCTGTGCCCCCTTGCTTGTTCACGTAGAACATTGCCACCTGATTGTCTGTCTGAACTAAGAGAGACTGGTGAGAGAGGACATGAGAGAAAGTCTGTAGAGCTAATCGGATAGCTCGCAACTCCAACAGATTGGTCTCCTTGGGAGTCCACACAGCAGATCAGAGGCCCTGAGTGCAAGCCCCCTGGCAATGTGCACCCCAGCCCTGAAGGGAAGCATCGGTTGTCAGCACCTGTGTGTGTGGAGGCGCCTGAAAAGGCACCCCTTGGACCAGGTTCAGGAGATGCAGCCACCACTGTAGGGAGGCTGCCAGCAGTTTGGACACCCTTATCTTGTCTTTCAAGTCGCCTGTGGCTTGCACCCACTGAGCTCTGAGGCACCACTGAGCAGGTCGCATGTGCAGACGGGCATTCGGAGTTACATGGATCGTGGATGCCATGTGACCCAAGAGCCTTAGGAAGTTTCTGGCGGAGACCAGAGAACCGCTGCAAAACTGTTTTGCCAAAGCCAATCAGTATGTGGGCCCTGTTCTCGGGCAAATAAGCCTTCGCCTGGAGGGTATCCAATCTTGCCCCTATGAACTCCATGTCCTGTGAGGGGAGCAAAGTGGACTTTGCGAAGTTTGTTACGAAGCCTAGATGCTGGAGAAGAGAAACAGTGCGAAGGGTGGCCTGTCTGGCCTCTTGTGGAGACTGACCTCTGATGAGCCAGTCGTCCAGGTATGGAAAGACAAAGATGCCCTGGTCTCAGAGACAGGCCGCCACCACCGCCAGGCACTTGGTGAAAACCCTGGGGGCAGAGGTGAGGCCAAATGGAAGTACTCTGTATTGAAAATGACTTCCTCCCACTACAAATCTGAGATATTGTCTGTGGTCTGAATGAATGAGGATGTGAGTATAAGCATCCTTCAGGTCTAAGGAGCACAGCCAATCTCCCTGCTGGAGGTAGGGCAGCAGTATTCCAAGGGTAAGCATCTTGAACTTTTCCCTCTCCAGGAACTTGTTGAGATTTCGCAAATCTAGGATGGGCCTGAGGCCTCCAGTCCTTTTTGGTACCAGAAAGTACCTGGAATAGAAGCCTCACCCTATCAGGTGGTGGGGCACCGGTTCCACCGCCTGCTCCTGTAGAAGACTTGCCAACTCCCGAAGGAGGAGGTTCCTGTGCAGAGGGAGTCTTGGAGGCTCCCCTGGAAAATAGGAGGGGGGTAACTGGTTGAAGTGGAGCAAATAGTCCTTTTGGACTATGCTCAGTACCCAGGTATCCCCTGTTATGGCTGACCACCTGTGGGCGTACAGTGTCAGCCGGCCTCCGGTGCTGAGGAGGAGAGGCTATGCAGTGCGAGTCAAAACCCCGCTCCCTGCTGTGCAGGAGCCGGAGCTGATGGCTTGGGGGTTTTCTGCCTACGGGGTCCATGTCCCTGTCCCTTGGCCTGCTGACCCTGATGGGGAGCTGTAGAGGCCTGAAACTGAGAGTAGGATTTGTAGGCAGTAGCCTTCTTCGGGTAAAAGGGCTTTTCCCCGAGCCCTTCTTCTGAGAAGGGGCAGAAGTTTTCCTGGACAGCCTTGTCCTGGTGAGAGTCTCAGACTCGAGTTCTGCAGCCTTTTCAGCCATGGGTTTGCCAAAAAGGTTCTCACCTCGGCAAGGGACATCGATCAACTTGTCCTGTACCCATGGCTTGAGGTCCGATGACTGTAGCCAGGCCTGACGGCGTGCACCGATGCCGGCCGCGGCTACTCGGGCCGAAGCCTCGAAGCCATCATAGGCTGCTTGAGAGATAAACTTTGAGCACTCTCGAATCCCTGATGACAAAGCCTTAAACATCTGCAAAGATTCCTCGGAGAGGCCAGCTGAGGACCTGGCAATCTCCTTTGCCAGGTCTCGGAGGTACATGCCCATGTACAGCTGGTAAGTCTGGACACGGCAAGCCAGCATAGAGCCCTGGAAGCACTTTCTACCGAGGGCATCCAGGTTCCGGGCCTCCCGGCCGGGGGGGGGAGGGCACAGAGGAGTGCATCTTCTGACTCTTCAGATGATGCATGGCCGATTCCACAACCATGGAGTGGTGCGGTAGCTGTGCCTTCTGGAACCCAGGGCTCTTATGGACTCGATAAATGGAATCGACCCGTCTGCTGAGAACCGTCGCCGAGGCCAGTGCCTCCCACATGCGGAAGAGCAGCCGTTCCAGCATCGGAGGAACCGGTACAGTAAAGGCCTCCTTAGGCGGAGAGTCATACTGGAGAGCCTCAAGCTCCTCGGCTCGAGGCTCCTCCTCGGGATCCGCGGGGAAGGCCAAGGCTTTGGCCATGTCCCTCACGAAGTCCGAGAACCAGGTATCCTCTGGTGGGGACCGTCTCCGAGGCTCGGATTCCGGTGATCCGATGGGAACCACCGGGTTCGGAAAGTGTCCGGGGGACTCCTCGTCCTCCGTCTCGCACTCTGACCCCTCCGAGGAGGAATCGAGCGGCTCCGGCCGGGCATCGATGCCATCCGCCCCGACGCCGAGGGCACCAGGGTCGATGACCTCGGCCCCGAGCGGGAGCTTGGCCGAGGATCGACTCGAGACGGCATCGACTCGAGGATCGGCTCGGCCTCCGGGGTCGACTTGGACGTCGAGGTCTTGGTGGTCGGTGCAGATGCACCGGTGAAACCGGCGATCAGTACCCGCAGCTGCTCCATTTAGGCAGCCAAGCTGCTCTCCAAGGCCGTCAACCTGAGACTCAGCTCAGGAGACTCATCAGCCCCCGACTCGGGCCCCGACGGCAGCTCCCCCGGAGGGGAGTCTACGAGGACAACAGCACTCACGTGACTCGGGGACTCCGGCTCCACTCGAGGCAACTTGGCAGGCCTCTCCGACTCCGAGGACCCGGGACGGCGGTCGGGGCTATGCGACCTGGCCCTCGAGGGGCCAAGAGCATCCACCAATGCCACCCTCGCGGGTTTCTTCTTCCTTCTGTGTTCCTGAGGAGACCCCCTTTCAGAGGAGCCTCGACAGTGCTTGGGGTTGGACTTCCGAGATGTCGAGGCCCCTGACGAGGTCCGGGCCCGGCCGGACGCGGAGTCAGAAAAAAGTCTTTCATGCTGATGCTGGCGGCTCCTCAGCGCCTTAGAGGACATTTTGCCGCACGGGACACAGACCACCGGGTCATGGTCAGGCCCGAGGCACCGGAGGCATCAGTCATGTGTGTCGGTGAGAGACATTAGCTTCCTACACCGATCACACTTCTTGAACCCGCTGGCAGCCATCGGGGGAAAAAGGACCCCTGCAAGGTCAAAAGACCAGGCTGCCAGTGAAAAAGAGAAAAAAGCGGGAACGCTAGTCACGAAGGACAAAAACCGAAAAACTATTTCCGGGCTCGATACCGGTGTACCGGGCCCAGGCGGGAAGGGGAACCGGCATCGAACCGGACAAAAACCACGAATCCAACGCAGGAAAAAAATCAACTTTTACCAGGTGATAACGACACATGTCTGTCGGGCTCCGCGGAAAAAAGACGACTGAGCAAGATGGCACCCTTGGGCAGGAAGGGGACCGCGCATGCGCGCTGCATTCCCAAAGGCTTTCTTTGAAAGCTTGGGAAATGCTCCGCACAAGGGCTCCGTTGGCGCCGACATCACCCATATGTGAGGACTGACTTCCTGCTTGGTCCTGGAGAAATAGCCGTTGGATGAAAGGCACAGCAGTTCATGGAGTTCTGGCTTCTTGGAACTATTTCACAGCTTCTTTATGTGCAAATCAGGAATCTGTGCAATGCAATGGTTTATATATCTTAACTTCACAGTAAGCCCCAGATGGTGTCTACTCTTGGAAGGGTAGTAGTTTTGGAAGATTTCAATGCAATGTGTGCCATCGAATCAGTGTTGACTCCTGACGACCCAGCAGCTCCTGGGTTTTCTTGGCAATGTGACCGGAAGTAGATTGCCAGGCCTTTCTTCCGAGGCAATGGAGGGTTAAGTGACTTGCCCAAGGCCACAAGGAGTGCTAGTGGGAATCGAACCCTGGTCTCTTGGTTACCAAGCCAGTGCTTTAACTACTAGGCTACACCATAAGAGTAAATTTAAAATGTATTTTAACAAATCTCTTAAGCATTCAAAAGAGCTCACTTGATTTATTTTGAATCAAAAACCTGATCTTAACTGATATAGCCAATTTAAGAGACCCCGCTATGGATCTGCCTGCTCTGTAATCACTAGCAGGGAAATTCGTGGCTCTGCTCCTACACATATTCCTGCAGTATTTCTCTAGCATTTACACTCTGTTGTATTTTGATAAGGTTGGTCAATAAATTACTTACCCTTCTGTGACAAAGAGAATACTTTATTTTGTTTAGGAGAAAGCTATACAACATAGTCCTCTTTCATCAAGTAACTTAAGGACAACGGCTTTAAGTCAGTGATGGGACCTTGCTGCGCTTCAGTGCCACAAAACATACCTACTTACAACTGTCAGGCTGGAAAGCTGCAGCTAGGCCTTGCTCAGTCTCACTTGGTATTTGAATTTTTTTGGGTGCCAAGGGAAATAGCCGTAAGTGCCGCTTGGGGCAACCATGCCATTATTCATCAGTGCTACTAATATCCATGTCTTGCAAGCATGGGACCAGTGATTCTGCCATGAACTATGGTAACAGAAGCCTCAGTAAGGCAAGAGATCCTGCCCAATGTGTGGCCGCACAGAATGGGGATGGACTGGTTCCGACATGCTGCAGAGGTCCTGTGCAATAGTGCTGACTCCAAAAACCAAGAAGAAGTGGCAAGAAAGAATATGCACACAACAACTAGAGGGAGACACTGTATGCTCTAACATAGTACTATAGAAGAATATGGCAGAAAAAGACTAACTAGCCTACTCAGTCTGCCCAAATTTAATTTCCACACCAATAAGGACACACTCCAGATGACAGCCACAGGATGCAATCTCTCTCCCTCTACAGGGCAGTCTTTTTTTTACTGTCTTTTTTGAACCCCATCACCATGGGTAGGTGAGCAAATAAGACCCTCACCTAGTTCCTTCCAGCACCTCACCTTTTTCTATGCCCAAGCACAAAAAAGAGGAGGTCAATATATTACAGGACCTACCCAGTCAAGCTTGTAAATATCCCAGTTAAAGTAACTAGTTAAATTAATAGTGCTGAATTATCTGGTTAAAGTTAACATGCTACTGTATCTTTATCCAGTTATCTCCAGAACAGCATTTTTCCAACCCAACTTAATGGGTAAGCTTTAACCAGATAGCAGTCAATATCAACGTTATCTGCATAACGTTTTACCACGCCCCAGCGTCCCTCCTACTCCTCCAATACTTAGTTCATTAAATTTTGGCCAGACAAGCTGTACAGAAAAAAACCTAACCAATGTGTGGGATAAGAAAATAAAAAATTAAAGGTTAATTTTCAAAAAGCCCAATATTCAACAAGCTGTCCAGTGGCCGCAGTGCTGTCCGCATTATCCAGATATTTAGATACTGACTGCCACTGCACATCTGCACTGAGCACCACTATCAGGATAAGTGCCAACTTATCCAGATAAGTGCCAACTGAAAAAGCACCACATCTGGATGGCAATGGTACTGCCCTCGCTTTGCCCATGGACCACCCCCGCACTAACTGGATACTGCAGAAACAGACTGTGGAAATAGCAGCGCTATCCAGATAGTAGCGGTGAATGAGCAGCCTCCCATTGGTCATCCAGCTAACAGTTCTGAATACTGTGCTCTTAAGATTTGTCCAGGTAATTCTCAAAGTTGCCTGGACAAAGCGTAGTTACTCACTGGTAGCAGGTGTTCTTCAGGAACAGCAGGAATCAGTCCTCACATATGGGTGACGTCACTGTCAGAGCCCACGTGAGAATACTCCCCAGCTTCCAAAGGAAGCTATAGGGAGGGGTCAAGCATACATGCATGCCCATCTTCCCGCCCAAAGGAGTCATCTTATCTCAATATAATGGCATAGCTTAATCAAGCCAATAAGAAAACTCCTCCACGGGGAGGAGGGAAGTGAGGGCTGATTCTTGCTGTTCCCGGAGAACACCTGCTACAGGTGAGTAATTACGCTTTCTCCGCGATCAAGCAGGAAGTCAGTCCTCACTTATGGGACTACCCAGCTACAGGCTAACGAAAAAACCTGCAAAGAGACCAACGGGGCAACCAGAAAAAAGAATCAAGAATAACAGCCTGAGTAATCACTGAAAAGTTCTGAGAGTCAGTGTCCAACATGGATATTCAACAGCAGGTCAACTCTACGGTAGCCTGATCGACAGAAGGGCCAGTGGGAAGGAGGTGCCCTAATTTGGCCGAAGTTTGTGTCACGTCAAGAATCTCCATCCAGGCAGTAAGGGGCTCTGAAGGTGTGAACGGACAACCATGTAGCAGCCCTACAGATCTCCACAGTGGAAACGGAATGCAAGTATCAAAGCAGCCATAGTTTGGATGCTGTGAGCTGTGACACAGCGTTCCAAACTCAGACCAGCTTAAGCATACACACTGACGTGCTAGCCACGGCCCACACACAGTGCTATGCTGTATGAAGTTGGGTATATGCTAACAACGGGCACTGTATGTTCCCACGCTCACCGTATTCCAAAAAGATGTACGCCTGGGATCCTACCCGTCTCTGTGATATACCCGCGAACAGCCACGGCCCCCTTCAAAACTGGAAGCTGTGAAGCTGCTGTGGCCATGGGCAGTGCTGTCATGAGGCAGAATTACAATGTAAGATGACGATACCCAAGGAGGATGCAAGTTAGATGGCAGAAACTATTCTTTGGCATGCCCAGAACACTACAAAGCATTTGCAGTGCACTGTAAAGTAGCAGGGAAACAGGTAGAGAGTGATCCATCTGGTACAAGTAGCAGTAAAGCACTATATACATGGCAATAGATGACCTCCCTAGGTATGCATGATGTGGACATCTCAGGAACCCATCTGCACAATGCTAAGTAAGCACATGAACCCAGCAGAACAGGCCTCCCATAGTGAACCAACCAAACACTTCCCTATCACTAATAAAGGACCAGTGGAATGACAGCAGTCAGCAGTGCAAGCGCCACACAGACATTCTCAGAGATACCAGTGTCGCTCCCTGCAACTATGCACATTGTGTAGGGCAATGCTGGTGTACCTTGGCGTGGCGTCTGTGTTCCATGCCCTCCTGCTGAGGTTCCCTTATTAGTGACAGGGTTGTATGGACAGCTACATGAATGTGGATGTATCCTACTCATCCCTGCCTGTTCTCACTTGCACCTGGTGATGCTTCAGTCTGCCCTACAGTCCAAGTACCTGCCAGGCATACCTGACACCCCCCCCCCCCGGATATATGGAGGAGGAATCTAGATTCCCCCCATGCAGCCCTCCAATCACACACACACACACACACACACACACACACACACACACACACATGCACTCTCACTTGCCGTCCCACAGAAGCAGACGTCTGCGAACAGCATACCCTGCCTGGCTCCCACGTGAAGCCCAAGCCTCGATGCAGATGCCAAAGACTTGGAGGATCTGAACAGCCATTTGCGCTGTTTTTCGCAGTTCCTGAGCCCCTTGTGCATCAACTACAAGCAGAGAGCACAAATGGAGGGCTCATGGTCGGGCCAGAGACATTGAAGGCACCAGTTATGGCAGTCTATCATGGAGATGATCCGGCCAAACTGAGAACACTTCTTAAAGCCACTGGCAGTCTTTGACATGTCTGAGAAGACAGCTTCTGCCAAGTCAAAGGACTCCAACATCCTAGCCAGCAAGGGAAGCACAAGAGAAAAACCTCATGCACCAAAAAAGAAAAAAAGAACCAGAGAAAAAAAGTGGCACCGAGGCTCCTGGGGACAAGCAGGAAGACTGTGACGAGCACGCGACCTAAAAATCACTAGACAAAATAAAAAACAGTACTGTTAAGTATCAACAATTTTCTGGGGACAGACAAGTGTCTGAGAGACTCCGTGGAAAAAAGAAGACTGAGGCAAGATGGCTCCTTTGGGTGGGAAGATGGGCACGCATGCGTGGTTGACCTCCCAAAAGTTTCCTTTGGAAGCTGGGGAGCATTCCCGTGTGGGCTCTGTCGGTGATATCACCCATATATAAGGACTGGCTTCCTGCTTGGTCCTGGAGAATCTTTGAAATGTCAACTCTAAAGTCAATAAGTGGTCAAGACAAGTTCAAGCATTTGTTTTACTTCTGTTTGCAATGGGTCCATCAGGCACCAAGTACTGTGTAAAAGAGCATTCATATTTATTTATTTAACACTTCTTATATACCGCGCTATTTGTTATCAGTGCAGTTTACATTCAACAACGAGAGCTCAGTGCAGTCAAGACTGTTTGAGTTTACATTATAACAGGTGTTAGAACTTGGACAATACAGGGTAACTATTTACATGCAAAGTCAGATTAAAAAAAACCATGAGATGAATATGTGAATGATGAAATGAGCACAGAAATTCAACATGGTACTGAAGCATCTTACTCTGCTAACATGGCATGGCCTATGGACTACACAAGGAGGAAAAGAAGGCAAATTTTCTAAGCACTGCCACTGACAGCCCAACTATTACTGCATGCAAAGAATTGCACTCTTACCGTTGCAAAGACTATATTACTTATGTAAACTTTATAACAGGAAATCAAGGAACTTCTGGGTTCAAATCTTGCTTTTGCCACTTGACAATGATTTCATGTGAACTTAGCTGTCAATAAAGTTATTTAATGATGATGATTATGTTTTTATTTATTAAAACTGTGGCTGGATCCAGTGCACTGGACAGTAATCTCCCATTCTTAGCTCTGCTTAAAAGGAACTTAAACATCTTCTAGTAAGATATTATGCTGACAAGCCATCATCAGTGGAACCAGTTAACATATTATTATATCGCAATAGCTCTGGTAATTATTTTTGTCCATAACTTGAGTGTTCTTTCAGGTTGTGCTTGGGCACAAGGTGTCATGTACCTGAAGCCCAAAACTAACAATGTTTGCATTGTTCATTCTGCTTTCCTTGGATCCATGAGAACCACCTCTCCATTTTATATCCTACATGTTCCTCGGAGAGGCTGTTTAGCTCTCTCTTCATTAAGAGGGGATCTGTGGGACTGATGGGATCTTACTCTGTTCTAATCTGCCCAAATGCTGAATGTTGCAGCCCTTACTCACCGGTGTTGCTCGGGCACTAGATGGGGTGTCCACACCCGTGATCGGACAGATTGTTGTCCTAGCTGCCTCTGCAGATCTGGAGGGATTTCGGCAGTAGGGTTGGTCATTGCCAGAGTGTGTCGCTTTGACCGATTTGCTAAGTATCTGCAACCAGCAAAAGCTAATTTCAGAGCAAGATAACGACAACAGTTGACAATTATGGTCAAACGTTATTAATGCCAGAGCATACTTTCTGTTCAGGGAGCCCAGGATGTGATCAAGCTTTCATAATAGTTCATGATAAGTAGAATAAGGATGATAAACGTTACAAACGGGGGTAGGGACTTCATTTCTTGTGCATATTTAATTCCATGACAGAGTAAGTGACAGTAAAAAAAAGATCAACTGTCCCATCTCATCTGCCCAGAAATTCCTGATCACACAACAAGGATATGTCTTAGCTGACAGCTATAGAAGATGGACTACATGCACCACTTTTTATCCATTGGTCATCAATTTAGGAGAGTAGGGAACTATATAGAATCTCATCTAATCCAACCCTCAAGCCCTCTCATTCCATAGTTTACATCCAAGCATTGTAATAGTCTACACAGCTTCCAAAACTAGAGAGCCTGTTGTCTTAACACCTGGCTTTCTGGGTTCCCACCAGCCTTGTAAACCAATAGCCAGTCACCATAAAACCCAACAATATCAAATCCAGTTACTTTTTGGGGTGTTGTAGCCTATTTGTAACAAGCACAATATCCAAGAGCCTGCTTGTGCTTCCCTTCCGGCCAACTCTACCCCTTATACGACCGCAGACAAGGATCACTGCACTCCATCCAGACTGCCCAAACTCACTTCTGATGCAATAACATCAACCTCAGCTTATTGCTGCTTCTCTCACCTTCACACCACTAGGGATCGTCTGTACTTATCCTATACTTGTTCGAATTCTGTTTACAGTTTTTGGTTTAAATCGCCTCCACTAGGAAGCCGTTCTATGCATTTACCATCTTTTTTTGTGAAGAAATATTTTCTGATGTTGCTCTTCAGTCTATCTCCATAAACTCTTGTTCTAGAACCTTCATCTCCAGTCCCATCCCCAAGGTACACCATCATGTCAGGTTTTCAGGATATCCCTAATAAATACACATGAGAGAAATCTGCACGCCCACTACCTCCACTGTGTGCAAATCTCTATTGTGCATATTTATTAGATATATTTTGAAAGCCTGGCCTACTGGCAGCTCTCAAGGACTGGGAGTGAAGACCAAGGTTCTAAAGAATTCTTTCCGCTGTAAGAGACTTACTTTTCCTTCTTGATTAATCTTTTGAGATCTCTGTCATACTCCACACTACCACCCCCTCCCTGCTCTCTCCTCCATGGTAAACATTTTTAAGTCCATAAATCTTATCATTTTATGCAGCTTTTGATGCAGTCTCCTCATCTTTTGGCAGCATTTGTCTGGACTTCAGCATGTCTATATTCGGGGGGGGTGGGGGGGGGAGGGGGAGGAATTGGATTTAGCTTCTGTCTTTCTCAGAGTTCAAGGCAAATTACATTCATGTACGGTAGGTATATTTCTGTCCGCAAAGGGCTTACAATCACAGTTTATACTTGAAGACATGGGGGATTACGTAACTTGCCCAAGGTTATGAGGGGCAGCAGTGGGATTTGAACCAGGCTTCCCTGGTGCTTAGCCCACTGCTCTAACCGTTAGGCTACTCCTCCTTTCAGAGTTATGGCCTCTAGACTTAGACACAATATTCAAATGAGATTGTACCAGCAACATAGCTATACGGCAGCTTTATAAGCTGTTTCCACTGATTATGCCTTTGTCTATGCAACTTACCATCTCTCAGGTTCTAGCCATCACCTTATTGCACTGTTCCACTATGCTGAGATCATCAGATATGATCAGTCAGAGGTCCTTCTCCTGTTCAGGGCATATCAGTAACCCTCTTCCTGCTATGTATCACTCCCTTCCCTTCCTATTAAATCCATCCCTTTGTGCTTTCCTGGATTTCCTTCTCATAGTCTATCATATGAGCTAAAACCTGCAATGAGATTCCGAGTTCCTAATAATACTGCCACCTTGACATCACTGCATAGGGTTGCAGTCACTATCTTCAAATCCAGACACCTATGTCACCTACCCCTTTCTACCCTGAGCTCCTCCGACTGTTCCAGCACAGTGACCATTAACATAGAAATGGGTATCTCATGCCATTTTCGGTGAATTGATGAGTATAATGGAGATGGAAAATCATTATGAAATCAGATATTTAAGACTGACTAAATGAGTGCTCAGGGAAGTAAAGCATAGTTACTCACCTGTAACAGGTGATCTCCGGGAACATCAGGAATTTAGTCCTCACATATGGGTATCGTTGGTACCGACGGAGCCTGCGCAGGAACGCTCCCCAGCGTCCAATATGAACGCTTTTGGGAGCATCCCTCAGCACATGCGCGCTGCCTTCCCGCCTTTCAAACTGTCCCTCTTCAGTTAAGTTTGTAGCTGAGTGAAAGGATAGAGGGAGAGAGGAAAGAGACAAAGAGAGAGAGAGACAACTCCTAGGGGAGGTGGGTGGGTTGTGAGGACTAAATTCCTGCTGTTCCCGGAGATCACCTGTTACAGGTGAGTAACTACGCTATTTATTTATTTATTTATTAAGCTGTATTTGTATCCCGCCTTTCACCGGGTCAAAGCGGCGTTACATAAAAGGGTGGGGAAATTAAGTAAGGGCGGGGCCATCACCGGGGAGGCAACATTGATGATTTTGACATAGGACAGACTTTGGACATAGGACAGACTTTGGACATGGGCAGATTAATGTAGCTTTGAGTCAGCTATCTCCAGGAACAAGCAGGAATGCAGTCCTCACATATGGGGACTCCCTAGCTGAAAATGCCAGGGAGATAGCCCCAGGAAGGTACCACCGTCGAAGGTGAGAATCCTTCCTCCCATGGATCTCTGGCATCCCACCAGGGTTGGTGGGCAGAAGTTGGTTTAAGTTTGAAAGAGATTTTGAAGAACAGCTTGGCCAAAGGAGGCATCCCAACAGGAGGCTTTATCTAGGCAGTAGTGGGCTGTGAAGGTGTGTACCGAAGCCCAGGTGGCTGCTCGACAAATGTCATTGATAGACACAGAGTGGAGATTAGCCATAGAAGCTGCCATGGCTCTCACATTATGAGCTGTGACATGGTCCTGAAGAGGAAGACCCTTACTCTCATAAGCAAAGGATATGCATTGGGCAATCCATTTAGATAAAGTTCTTTTGGAGACTGGAAGTCCCAAATGACTAGGGTCAAAAGCTATAAAAAGTTGTGAGGACTTTCTATGTTGCTGTGTTCTTTGTATGTAAAAGGACAAGGCCCTTTTACAATCCAAAGTATGAAGGTTTCTTTCTGCATTAGAGGCGGAAGGTAAATTGATTGATTTAAATGAAAAGGCGAAACCACCTTTGGCATAAAATGTGGGTGAGTTCGAAGAACAACCTTATCATGATGAAACCTAGTATAAGGAGGATCAGCCACTAAAGCTTGCAATTCACTAATGCGACGGGCAGAGGTGATTGCAATTAGGAAGATGACCTTCCAGGTCAAAAACATAAGGGCTGCAATGGCTAAAGGCTCAAAAGGCGGCTTCATGAGCTGCCCGAGAACTAGATTTAGATCCCATGCCACTGGTGGTGGCTTGATGGGAGGTTTAGCTAATAAAAGGCCTTTCATAAATCTTGATAGGAGTGGATGAGAGGAAATTGGTTGTCCATTTAGAGGCTTATAAGAAGCTGCAATTGCACTAAGATGGACTCTTACCGAATTGGTCTTTAATCCAGAATTCGATAAGTGAAGGAGATACTCTAGTATCGATTCTAAGGGTATGACCAGGGGGTTTAATCCCCTCTTGGAGCACCATATAGTAAAACGTTTCCACTTGAAGACATAAGATCTTCGTGTGGAAAGTTTCCTAGAAGCTTGAAGGATATCTTTTACCTGCTGGGACAGGTTGAAATCCTGGAGGTCTAAGCCTTCAGCAACCAGGCCGTGAGGTGCAGGGACTGGGGATTCGGGTGCCATAGCGTTCCGTTCTCCTGGAAAAGGAGATCTGGAGCATGCCCTAACTCCAGAGGTGCCACTTGAGAGAGATGCAGAAGCAGGGAATACCACGTTTGGCGTGGCCATCATGGTGCTATGAGAATCATGCGACCCCTGTCTCTCTGAAGCTTGAAGAGTGTTTTGGGGATGAGGGGAATGGGTGGGAAGGCATAAAGGAAGTCCTGACCCCAGTGAAGGAGGAAGGCATCCCTTGCCTGACAGTTGTGCGCTGGAATCCTGGAACAGAACCGGGGAAGTCTGGCATTCAGAGGACTTGCAAAGAGGTCTATGTCTGGAGTGCCCCAGAAATGAAATATCTTTGCCACCTGGTCTAGGTGGAGTGACCACTCGTGAGGTAGCAGTACTCGACTGAGTTAGTCTGCCCAAAGGTTTTGAATGCCTGGAAGATATACCACTAGAAGGTGAATTTGATGCTCTCTGGCGAGGGCCCATAGTCGTAAAGCTTCGTTGCATAACGACAGAGAGCCCGTTCCACCCTGCTTGTTCACATAGAACATGGCTACCTGATTGTCCATCTGGACTAGGACTGTCTTGTAGCTGAGCTGGGCGAACACTCGAAGAGCTAAATAAATTGCTCTTAATTGCAGGTGGTTTATGTGTAAACCAACCTCCTGTGGAGTCTAGGTGCCCAGGGTAGAGAGATGATTCAGGTGTGCTCCCCAACCCACCTGTGATGCATCTGTTGTTAGGATGGCCTGAAAGAAGGATTGATGGAAAGGAGACCCCACTGTCAGATTTTCTAGTGATTGCCACCATTGGAGGGACAAAATTAGTCGTTGAGAGATTATTATTTTGTCCGACAAATGACCCGTGGCCTGTGTCCACTGTGTGGAGATGGTCCAGTGAGCTGCTCGCATGTGGAGGCGAGCATATGGGACTACATGAACTGTGGATGCCATGTGTCCCAGTAACTGAAGTAGCTCCCGAGCAGTGAGGGAGGATTTGCCTGCTGCCTGGGAAGCTAGCTGCATTATGCGAAGACACCAGGCTTGTGGAAGGAAAGCCCTTGCCTGTCTGGTATCCAGACAGGCTCCTATGAATTCTAGGCATTGGGAAGGAACTAGTTGAGATTTCGGGAAGTTTATTACCAATCCCAAGTATTGGAGGATTTGCATTGTATGGGACAGTGCAGTGCTGGCCTCTGCAACTGTGGAGGCTCGAATGAGCCAGTCGTCTAAGTAAGGGAAGATGAAAATCCCCAGGGTTCGTAGAAATGCAGCTACTACTGCCATGCATTTCGTGAATACCCTTGGTGCTGAAGCCAGACCAAAAGGAAGAACCCTGTACTGGAAATGTCTTCCCCTGAAAAGGAAACGTAAATCTTTCCTGTGATCTGGATAGATGAGAATGTGAGCGTATGCATCCTTTAAGTCTAGAGAGCAAAGCCAGTCCTGGCTTGGAAGGTATGGCAGAAGAGTTCCTAGAGAAATCATTTTGAATTTCTCTCGAAACAGATATTTGTTCAATTCTCTGAGGTCTAGAATGGGTGTGTGTCCTCCTGTTTTCTTTGGAATAAGAAAATAGGGGGAGTAGAACCCTATACCCTGATGAAGAATGGGTACTTCCTCTATTGCCCCTTGGGCAAGAAGTGTGGAGACCTTGTGATCTAGCAGATTGTCTGCAGAGGTTTGTGAATTGAATAGCTTTAGAATTGTAGGAGGGGGTATGCTGTGAAAATGAAGTTTGTACCCCTCCCCTACAATGGACAAAGTCAAATCTTCTGCTGTTATCTGATGCCATCTGTTGACAAAGTGGCATAACCTGCCCGGAATATTGGGGGGTTGGGGACCCCTCAGAGGCAGGAAGGCAAAGCTCTCTAGGAAGGAGTCAAAGCCCTTGAGGGGGCTGAACCTGTAGAGCTGGTTGGGCTGTCGGGCCTTTTGGTTTCTTTTGCTGTCTAGTTTGTCCCTTTTGGGCAACCTGATCTGGAGTCTGAATCTGCTGGGTATAGGAAGGATAAAACTTCCTCTTTTTGCTAAAAGAGGGTTTTTTATAAGGCTTCCTTTTGGCTGGAGTGGCTGTAGACTTTGACAATCTATCTAAGGTAGAATTGTCAGCATCTAACTCGTTAGCCTTTTCCTGCCAGTTCTTGCCGATGAGATTCTCCCCCGTGCAAGGAATGTTGCCTAACTTGTCCTGTACCCAAGTCTCCAAGTCTGATGCCTGTAGCCAGGCAATCCGTCGTGCGCCAATGGCAATAGCAGAAGTTCTGCTGATGCATTCGAAGCAGTCAAAGGCTGCACGATTGACAAACTTGGAGACATCCTGAGCATGCTTAACTAGAGCAAGAAAATCTTGTCTCTTATCATCCGGGAGAAATGGGCTCATAAGTTCCAAGTCTCCTGTGACTTCTTTGAGGAACATTCCCATATATAGGATATATGAATTGATCCTAGCTGAAAGCATGGAAGCTTGAAATGTTCTGCGTCCAAAAGCATCCAGAGTCCTGCATTCACGACCTGGAGGATTGGATGCATGCCTCTTTGCACTTTTCATCCTATGCATGGCTGATTCCACTACCATTGAATGGTGTGGCAGCTGAGTTTTTCTGAAATCCAGACATGGTGGAACTCGATACATAGTATCAAGTCTCCTAGAGTGAGGAGTAGTAGTCAGAGGTGTCTCCCACATTCTGAGCATCAAGCTATGCAGAATTTCATGGATAGGCAGAGTAGCTGCCTCCTTAGGAGCTTTACGATATTGGAGGATTTCCAATTCCTTTGCTCTGGGTTCATCTTCAGGAGCTACTGTGATCGAAATAGAATGCTAGGTATGATAAGGAAAGGAATGGAAAATAAAACAAAAGATATTATAATGCCTCTATATCGTTCCATGGTGAGACCGCACCTTGAATATTGTGTGCAATTCTGGTCGCCATATCTTAAAAAGGATATAGCAATTTTAGAAAAGGTTCAGAGAAGAGCCACCAAAATGGTAAAGGGGATGGAAGGCTACTCCTATGAAGAAAGGCTAAAAAGGTTGGGGCTCTTTAACCTGGAAAAGAGACGGCTGAGGGGAGATATGATAGAAGTCTATAAATTAATGAACGGAGTGGAACGGGTAAACGTAGATCGATTGTTTACCTTATCAGAATATAGAAAGACTAGGGGACATGCAATGAAGCTACAGGGTAAACTATTTAAGACTAATAAAAGAAAATATTTTTTCACTCAACGTGTAATCAAACTCTGGAATTTGTTACCGGAGGATGTAATAAAGGCTGTTAGTGTAGCTGGGTTTAAAAAGGTTTGGACAAGTTCCTGGAGGAAAGGTCCATAAACCATTATTAAGAAGGGACCCAGGATATCAATGCTTGAACCAATACAAGCATTGTGGAACCTGTGTCCCTTGGGGAAACTGCTAGGTACGTATGACCTAGATTGGCCACTGTTGGAAACAGAATACTGGGCTTGATGGACCTTGGTCTGACCCAGTATGGCATATCTTATGTTCTTATGACCTTTGGCCATATCACGGATAAAATCCTGAAATGACATGAGGTGACATTCTGCGTTGGGAAGAAGAGGGATCTTCTAGGAGAAACCCTCTAGTGCCAGCAGAATTGTCAGAGTCTTCGGAATCGGAGGAATCAAAGTATCCCTGACCCCGATGCTCTTGCAAAGCACCATCCCGGTACCGATCGAAGTCGGTACCGAGGTGACCCAGTACCGCTTTGTCCACTCCAGCCAGAGATGGCATGGGAAGAGTTCCCACCGGAGCCGGTACTGTCGGTACCGGCATCATCGGTGTCTGTACCGGTGTCGGTACCAGCATTGGTGTCGATGTCGGCACCGGTGCCCTTGGGACCACCGGTACTGCAGCTGAAAGAAGAGATGCGATACTGCGCTCGATAGCAAGAAACCTCTGGTCTATCGACACTGCCGATGCCTGGGTGTCGGTACTGGTAAGAACGGCCAGAACCCCCGAGCATGGCACAGGTAGTTCTTGTGAGGTTGAGGCCTCGAGAACATCCTGAAGCCCCATCGATGCTTTGGAAGCCGAAGCCTCCCGCCGGGGCTGTTTTGCCGGTGTGGTTCCCTCAAGGGCAATGCCAATGGCCTCTCGATGCTTAGCAGGAGAGCTACCCTTTGAGGACCAGCTTTTATGTTTAGTTACCTGAGATCCATGGGAGGAAGAAGAGGCCCTTGACAATGTCGATGCAATGGATCTGGCATCTGAAGAAAAGAGGGTACCGGGCTTTGTGGCCCGGTTCTGTCTTCCTCTTTTAGTCATCCCCATGCAGGAGAGACATTCAGTTGGAGAATGATCAGGTCCTAAACATTTTAGACACCAATCATGGGTGTCAGTGACAGAAATGGTACCGCCACACTTAGTACATTTTTTAAAACCATTAGTTGGCTTTTCTATGATTTAGGAAAAATGGGACCTAATGCCCAAAATGGCACCTAGCACCAAAGAGGAAAGTTTCTGAAAAGAAACAGTCTAAGTTTAAGGGGTTTTTTTTTAATGAAAAGAAAAGAAAAGAAAAAGAACTGGTGGTACCGGTAGGTGTCATGAGGTAGGCAACGCGACCACAAAAAAGAAATTTAAAGACGGAATTTTCTGCGGTGACAGGGATAGGTCCTGTCGGCTCCGTGGAAAATGAAGAACTGAAGAGGGACAGTTGGAAAGGCGGGAAGGCGGCATGCATGTGCTGAGGGATGCTCCCAAAAGCGTTCCTATTGGACGCTGGGGAGCGTTCCTGCGCAGGCTCTGTCGGTAAGAGTAGTTACTCACCTGTAACAGGTGTTCTCCAGGAGCAGCAGGAATCAGTCCTCACATATGGGTGACGTCGGCGCCGACGGAGCCCTCGCGGAGCAATTTCCCCAGCTTTCAAAGAAAGCCTTTGGGAATTGCAGCGCGCATGCGCGGTCCCCTTCCCGCCCAAGGGTGCCATCTTGCTCAGTCTGATGACATAGCTAAAAGACAGCAAAAAAATTAGCAAAAACAAAATGATAGGACTGCAACTCCAAGGGGAGGAGGGAGGGTTGTGAGGACTGATTCCTGCTGCTCCTGGAGAACACCTGTTACAGGTAACTATTCTTTCTCCAGGACCAAGCAGGAAGTCAGTCCTCACATATGGGACTCCCTAGCTTAAGGCTACCGGAGACCTCAAGCGGAAAAATGAGCTCCCTCTAGCTCAGTAGCACAGAAGGAAGGAATCTTCTCTGAAAACGCCCCCGACCGGTAGCCCAACACCAGGGCCGGAGGGTAGGAGTTGCCTAAACCTCGAAGAGATTATGGAGGACTGCCTGAACGAAAGCACTGTCCCTGCGGGACTCCCTCTCAAGGCAGTAATGGGCCGCAAAAGTCTGGCTTGAAGACCAAGTAGCGGCCCGGCAGATGTCTGCCAACGGAACAGAGCGGAGATGAGCCACTGATGCAGCCTTCGCCCTGACACGATGAGCCGTGACTCGACCCTCCAACGAGAGGCCGGCTGCCCCATAAGCCCAGGCGATACAGTCAGCGTCCCATATGGACAAAGTACGCTTGGAGACAGGTAACCCCAACTTATTGGGGTCAAAAGAAACGAAGAGCTGAACAGCCCTCCTATGCTCCCGCGTACGTCAAGGTAGAAGGACAAGGCCCTCCTACAGTCCAGGGTATGCAGGACCATTTCAGCCCGGCTGGTGTGCGGCCTGGGAAAGAAGGTCGGAAGAACCACCTCCTGGATGAGATGAAAAGGAGAAACCACTTTTGGAAGAAACTTAGGGTGAGTCCGTAAGACTACCCTATTCCTGTAGAACCTGGTGTAAGGAGGATCAGACACTAGGGCTTGCAGTTCACTAACGCGCCTAGCAGAGGTAAGGGCTACCAAAAACAAGGTTTTCCAGGAAAGAAAACGAAGAGGGCAGGTAGCCATAGGTTCAAAGGGCGGACAGGTAATCCGCTGTAAGACCACATTCAGATCCCATTCAGGGGCTGGTGGGCGCAAAGGAGGCTTAAGGAGAAGGAGGCCTCGGAGAAAACGAGCCACCAAAGGGTGGTTGGAAAGAGGCCTGCCATCCACCGGTGCGTGATGCGCAGAGAGAGCACTGAGGTGGACCCTGACAGAGTTGGACTTAAGGCCCAGATTGGAGAGGTAAAGCAAATATTGCAAGACCACTGCCACCAAGCAGGAGAAGGGATTCTCAGACTGCTGAGCACACCACACGGAGAACCGACGCCACTTAAGAGCGTAGGACTTCCGGGTGGAGGGCCGCCTGGAGGCCAAGACGACCTCTTCCACCTCCCAAGGCAGCAGGAGGGGAGCAAGGACTACCCTTTCAGCAGCCAGGCCATCAGATGAAGGGACCGGAGGTTGGGGTGTAGGAGAGTCCCCTGATCCTGTGACAGGAGATCGGGTTGAAACCCCAGAGGAAGAGGAGTGTCCACCGCCAGCTGCATCAGAAGCGGGAATCAGGGTTGTCTCGGCCACCGGGGAGCCACTAGGATCATCGAGGCTCTGTCTCTGAGAACCTTGAAGAGCGTCCGAGACACCAGTGGCATGGGAGGAAAGGCATACAAGAGGCCTGTGGACCATGGAATCAGAAAAGCATCCGCCGCTACTCAGAGGATGCGGTTGTCGAGAGCAGAATCTGGGAAGTTGCCGGTTCAGAGGACTGGCAAATAGATCCATGGTGGGGAGGCCCCACTTGAGAAAGATCCGCTGAACCACCAACGGGTCTAATCTCCACTCGTGTGGTTGGAGGATCCTGCTCAGCTTGTCTGCCAAGTAATTTTCTTGACCTGGGAGATAGACAGCTTTGAGGAGGATGCCGTGAAGGACGGCCCAAAAGCACAGTTTTTGTGCCTCCTGACAGAGAAGGAAGGAGCCTGTGTCTCCTTGTTTGTTCACATAGAACATTGCAACTTGATTGTCCGTCTGGACCAGCACAGACTGGTGAGAAGTGAGGTGGGAGAAGGCTCTCAGAGCTAGGCGGATGGCTCTGAGCTCCAGGAAGTTTATCTGCTGAGCAGACTCCCAAGGAGTCCAGAGGCCTTGAGTACATGTCCCTTGGTAATGTGCTCCCCAACCGAGGAGAGAAGCATCAGTGGTCAGCACCTGAGAAGGCGGAGGAGATTGAAAATCCACTCCCAGCACCAGGTTTGGCAGATGAAGCCACCACCGCAGAGAAGAGACCAGCAGGTCGGACACCTGTACTGAGTCCGTCAGGCTCCCCGTGGCCTGATGCCATTGAGTGCGAAGGCACCACTGAGCAGGTTGCATGTTCAGGCGGGCATTGGGGGTCACATGGACCGTGGAAGCCATATGGCCGAGCAGTCTCAGAAATTGCCTGGCAGAGACCAGGGAATTGCTGTGAAAGTGGCTGGCGAGATCCATGAGCCTGTGGGCCCTGTCTAGAGGCAGGAAGGCCCGCGCCTGAAGTGTGTTCAACCTAGCGCCTATGAATTGGAGATTTTGAGAGGGGAGCAAAGTGGACTTTGCGAAGTTTATGACAAATTCCAAGTGCTGGAGTAGAGTCACAGTGCGATGAGTGGCCTGAGTGGCCTCTTGGGAAGACTGGGCTCTGATGAGCCAGTCGTCCAGGTATGGAAACACAAAAAGGCCTTGAAATCTTAGATAGGCCGCCACCACTGCTAGGCACTTGGTGAACACCCTGGGAGCTGAGGATAGGCCAATGGGCAGTACTCTGTACTGGTAATGATTTCCTCCCACAACAAACCTGAGATATTGTCTGTGGTCTGGATGAATAAGGATGTGAGTATAGGCATCCTTTAGATCTAAGGAGCATAGCCAGTCTCCCTGCTGGAGGTAGGGCAGCAGGATTCCAAGGGTAAGCATCTTGAACTTTTCCCTTGCCAGGAACTTGTTGAGGTTTCGCAAGTTGAGGCCTCCTGTTCTTTTTGGTATCAGAAAGTACCTGGAATAAAAGCCGTGACCTCTCAGGTGGTGGGGCACCGGTTCCATAGCCTGTTCCTGAAGAAGACTTGCTAACTCCTGAAGGAGTGTCCCTGTGCAGAGGGAGTCTTGGAGGCTCCCCTGGAAAGTAGGAGGGAGGTACCTGGTGAAAGTGTAGAAGATAGCCTTTCTGAACTATATGAAGCACCCAGGTATCTGATGTGATGGCTGACCACCTGTGTGCAAAGTGGACCAGCCGGCCTCCTGTGCTGAGAAAAACCAGCGGAGGGGAAGAGGCTATGCTGACGGAGTCAAAAACCCCCACCCTGCTGAGCAGGGGCTGGTGTTGTGGGCTTGGGGGCCTGCTGCCTACGGGACCCATTACCCCGTCCCTTGGCCTGCTGACCCTGTTGGGGAGCTGCTGAGGCCTGATAATGAGGGTAGTGTTTATAGGCAGCCGCCTTCCTCGGGTAAAAGGGCTTTTTCCCCCCGAGCCCTTCTTTTTCTGAGAAGGGGCAGAGGTTTTTCTGGACAGCCGAGTCCTGGTCAGAGTCTCGGTCTCGATCTGTGCAGCCTTTTCAGCCATGGGCTTGCCAAAGAGGTTTTCACCTCTGCAGGGGACATCGACCAACTTGTCCTGTACCCATGGCTCGAGATCGGATGACTGAAGCCAAGCCTGTCGGCGGGCACCGATGCCGGCTCCGGCTACCCGAGCCGATGCTTCAAAGCCATCGTAGGCTGCTCGAGAGATAAACTTTGAGCACTCTCGAATACCAGTGGACAAGGCCTGGAACCTCTACAAAGGTTCCTCGGAGAGACCAGCAGAGAACCCGGCAATTTCCTTTGCCAGGTCTCGGAGATACATGCCCATGTAGAGCTGGTAGGTCTGGACTCGACAAGCAAGCATAGAGCCCTGGAAGCACTTCCTACCGAGGGCATCCAGGTTCCGGGTCTCCCGGCCGGGAGGCACCGAGGAGTGCATCTTCTGACTCTTGAGTCGATGCATGGCCGATTCCACCACCATGGAATGGTGCGGTAATTGTGCCTTTTGGAACCCAGGGCTCTTGCGGACTCGATAAATGGAATCGACCCGCTTGCTTAACACCGGCGCCGACGCCGGGCTCTCCCACATGCGGAAGAGAAGTCGCTCCAGCATCGGAGGAACCGGTACAGTAAAGGCCTCCTTCGGGGGAGAGTCATACTGAAGGGCATCGAGCTCTTCGGCTCGAGGCTCCTCCTCGGGATCCGTGGGGAATGCCAAGGCCTTGGCCATATCCCGCACGAAGTCCGAGAACCGGGTATCCTCCGGGGGGGACCGTCTCCGAGGTTCGGACTCGGGCGAGTCCGATGGGACGCACCGAGTCCGAAAAGTACCTGGTGACTCTTCGTCCTCCGTCTCCCAGGCCGACTCCTCGGAGGAGGAATCGAGCGGCTCCGGTCGGGCGGGCACCGATTCCCTCCGCCCCGACGCTGAGGCTGGCGTCGATGACCTCGGTCCCGAACGGGAGGCCGAGGGAGACCGTGACCGAGGATCGACTCGAGCTCGCATGGACTCGAGGATCGGCTCGGTCTCCGGGGTCGACTTGGATGTCGACGTCCTGGTGGTCGGAGCAGATGCACCGGCGAGGCCAGCGATCAATGCCCGCTGCTGGTCCATAAAGGCAGCTAAACTGCTCTCCAAGGCCGTCAACCTGAGTCCGAGCTCAGGAGACCCAGCAGCCCCCGACTCGGGGCCCGACGTCGGCTCCTTCGGAGGCGAGTCCACGAGGACTACAGTACTCACGTGTCCAGAAGACTCCATCTCGAGACGAGGATGTTTCGAAGGCCTCTCCGACTCCGAGGACCCGGGACGGCTATCGGGGCTATGCGACCTGGCCCTCGAGGAACCAGGAGTGTCCACCAATGCTGCCCTCGCGGGTTTCTTCTTCCTATGATGTTTCCGGGCAGGAGACCCCCGCTCAGAGGAACTCCGACAATGCTCAGGACCGGAATCCCAGGACGTCGAAGCCTCTGACGAGGTCCGGGCCCGGCTGGACGCAGAGTCAGAGAAGATTTGTTCTTTTTGATGCTGCCAACTCCTCAACGCTTTTGAGGACATTTTGCCACACGGACCACAGATCATAGGGTCATGATCGGGTCCGAGGCAGCGGAGGCAGCAGTCGCGTGTGTCGGTAAGAGACATAAGTTTCTTACACCGATCACACTTTTTAAACCCGCTGGCAGCCATCGGGGGAAAAAGGGCCCCTGCGAGGTCAAAAGATAGGGCTGCCAGTGAAAAAAGAAAAATGGCACGAACGCTAGTCACGAAGGACAAAAACCGAAAAAATAAAGAACGGACTCGATACCGGCGTAGCGGGTCCGGGCGGGAAAAGGATCCGGCGTCGAACCGAGAAAAGAATAGTAAATAAAATCAACTTTTTCTGCGGCGATCACAAACAGCGTCTGTAGGGCTCCGCGGAAAAAAGAAGACTAAGCAAGATGGCACCCTTGGGCGGGAAGGGGACCGCGCATGCGCGCTGCAATTCCCAAAGGCTTTCTTTGAAAGCTGGGGAAATTGCTCCGCGAGGGCTCCGTCGGCGCCAACGTCACCCATATGTGAGGACTGACTTCCTGCTTGGTCCTGGAGAACCGACGATACACATATGTGAGGACTACATTCCTGCTTGTTCCTGGAGATCATATTTACTGCAGTACCAACATCTGATTTTTAGAGAGCAACTTAGGACTTGACTCATGGAAAATTTTCCCCTATTCTGTCACTATGGGAAACCACATTCTTTGGGGGGCGGGGGGCACGATGCAAAATCCCAGCGCTAGAGTCCAGTACTAAAGCTCTAGCACAGAGTTTCTAAACACAGGGTTAGTGCAGACATTTTGCGAAGCCATGCTATAAGCAAACAGCATGTAAATGAACTGGGTTAAACTGGAAGAGCAAGCCAGGCGCATGCGCCTAGGTGTCTGCATTAGCAGGACCTATATATTTTGCATACAGAAAGGCTCTTGGGCACATGTGCTGGATTGCTATGTGCTATATATCTTTCTGCTCAGAAGTTTTGCTCAAAATATTACCAGTGGTCTTTAGCTTCCTGTCATAATGAGGGTTAGCTATAAAGTAATCTTGATGGTATTTAGGATAGCTTGTAATCTCTCAACCAATAGCCTGATGAAGAATATGCAAAGGTGTACTAATATTTGCCTTCTAAGCACTTGCTACAACACAAATATATTGTTCCGCCTATGGGCACATTTTGGACAGAGTTTATCTGGAGTAGAGCTTTCTTCCACTATGCGTAAGGATTATGGGATTTGTTGCCAGATCACTTGTGCACTATTAAAGATTTGTTAGTGTTTAGAAAGTATTTAAAAACTTACTTTTTATAGAATATTATGAGGATGATTAAATAGGCACCCAATGACTTGCACATTTTGCTCTATTTGTAGTGTGCTGTGATGTATTTTATATTATTGTGCTTCCTATTATGATATTATATATGTTGATACCCATTTTGTCCTTTTTTTGGCTTATGTTTATTAAAAATGTGATATACCACCTGCTTGAAACAGCAAGACCATTTCATTACTATTTGCAAACTAAGTTAAAAACAAACAAAGAAACAAAGATATGGGGAGGGGTGAAGACATGGGGGGGTGCACCTTCTCCGGGGGGGTGCACCTGCAAAGACATGGGTAGGGGTGCACCTACTCCCTAAAAGACATGGGAAGGGGTGCACCTACTCCTGTCATATTGCTGGGGCAGACTAGATGGACCATACTGGTCTTTATCTGCCGTCATTTACTATGTTACTATGAAAGGAAAAGAACTACAATTCAGACAGGAAAGCCAATCACATAGACAAAGCGCAGACAGAATGTGGGAAAGAGTCAAGTGGAATCAGAAGGGATGGAAAAAGCAAGTCGACACAGATGGGTCTTTAGGAAGGACTTAAACCAGGGGTAAGATGACTGAAGGTGGAGATCAGGTGGTAAGTCGCTCCAGAGTTTGGGGGCTAGAAAGTAAAATGTAGAGTGGATTCTAGCCGAGCCTGAGAAGGCAGAGCGAAGGTGGAGGCAATTACTGTGGAGGGACTGAAGAATCCGGTGAGGAGTGTGGAGGAGGATAAGGGAAGCAAGGTAAGAAGGCAGACCAGAATGGAGGATCCTATGTGTCAAAATCAGAACTTTGTATTAAATACAGAAGTGAACAGGTAGCCAGAAGTGGGTCATAAGAAGAGGGGTGATGTGATCAAATTTTCTGGCATGAGCAAGTAACAGGACAGCTAAATTTTGGATAATTTGAAGACTTTTGATTTCATACTTTGGAAGACCAGCATGGATGATGTTACAGTAGTCGAGGTGAGTAATAACGAGACTGAGAAGAAGGCCTGCCAATGCTGAGGGAGAAAGAAAGGAGTGAATAGACCTAATCTGCCAGAAAGAAAAATAAGAACGCTTGACAGCAGAGCTAATATGGTCATGAAAAGACAAAGAGGAATCAAGGATGACCCCAAGGTAGGTAAGAGTAGAAACCAAAGCAATGGGGGGATTTGATAGCAGGGAGGCCACAATGGGACAAACACAAGAGGAAGAGAGCCAGATTGCTGCAGTTTTCTGGAGATTGAGTAAGAGATACAGCTGTTCAAGGGAGCAAGGTCAGGCAGCACAGTGTGAGAATGAAGAAGAAGAAGAATGTCGTCCACATAGTAATATGCATAATATGCAGAGATACTGAAAGACTGCACAAAGTGAGTCAGAGGAGCAAGAAAGATATCAAAGAGAAGAGAAGCCAACACAGAACCTTGCGGGACTCCTTCTAACTGCTTCTGATATACTATGTGAGTTTCATTTTGGATAGACTAATAGGAATTACCACTGATCAATGATTTAGAGGTGTCTTTCAAGTGTTTTATATATAAGGTCGCAGTCTCTTGAGGAAGGTTTTGTGCCGAAACACGTGTTGAGCTTACCTGGTTAGACAATAAAGCTCCTATCTCCAGTGGTGTGGCTCTCCTGCTCTTTGTGTGCTGCTTTAGTTTGCAGGAGGGGGCTTCTTCCTGCGTTCTTCTCGGCTGGAGAAGGCCAGAAATAGCCTCACTTCACTACCACCCCTGATACAAGGACACACTGTTGTCCATCTCCCTGATCGTGGCTGAATGAGTGAAAACTTTAATCTATTTTGCATTTAACATCAACACTTCCTTTTGCACAACTGACACACAGCATGACACACAGCTGTGACACACAGCATGACTCAGGATATCCACAAATGCCTTGCTAACTCAACCTACACAGATGAAAACCTCTTTAGCAACAAGGTTAAAGATACCATCAATGTCATAAAAGACTACTGCACCACTCTCCAAACCCCCACCTCTGAAGGTCTAAAATGGGCTACAAGCAATTAAAAATCTCAGGTTGCACAGGTTCCTCAAAGCTGTCTCTTCGTCATATCAAAGACCAATGAAATCATCCCCGGGGAAAATTCTGCATTAAATCTGATCAGCGTTAAATACAATTTGTGATGAGCACTGTAAACTATGTTATTCCAAGTGAAAAATTTCCCTACTGGGAGCATTGTGTTGCTAATACATGGTCCGATGTTCCAGGCCATAGTTTTAAAAGGACCGTGTTGTAAGAAGTCAACCAGTGGCCCTCATCCCTCAGCACCACCAAGGAGTCATTGCTCCCCCTCAGATACACCAAACATGCATCTGACTCCCTCCTAGATTTTCAAAAACTTTGTGGTGGTTCAGTTGAGGGCCATGTGCAACTGGCATAAAGCACCAATAAATCAATGGCACCGAACAGGCACTGAAGGAAAGACAGATTTGTTTATATGTTATAGCTCCTAAAGGTAGAGGTAGGAAAATAAAGACGAAGTCTTATATCACTCAAATGTTGCAAGTATGTGATTTATATCAGGCTAGATTGCTCACTGATAAAAGAATCTCTTATTCCTTTACTTCAGGAGTCACTAACCTGAGTTACCTCAACTTAGTGGCTCCTGCAGTAAACTGTGCTAAAATCCAAAATTTTAGTGTAGCTTCGTAACTACCTCCTATATTGGTGGAATCTAACCCCCGAGAAGATACCTAGGATTTTAAAAACTGGGGAAATGGTTGTTGGCACAAGTGCATCCAAACTGGCACATGCATCCACATATGGTGGAGTTGTCCAGTTGTGCAAAGGTACTGGGATGAATGTATTAACATCATGGATAATACTGTGGAAATTAGGATGCCTGGGAATCTTAAAATTGCATGGCATTTAGATACTGATAAACAGTGTTGGGAGCTTCTTAAATATTGCATAGTGGCTGTGAGAAGTGAAAAAGCAGCAAACTAGTGACAAACGAAGCTGCTGGACACCAGAGACTTTTGTGAGAGGCTGAATAGCTTTTATAGCCTAAACAAACCAACTGCCTTGCGTAAGGATGAGGGCTGAAGAGACAGCATAGGAGAGGTACTGGAAATAAATGCAAAGACTTAAATGGAGGGATGATAGCTCTACAAAATGGAGATGATGTAATAGATATGTGAGATTATGGCAGACCAATCATCATCAATGTGCAAGCCTGGTTGTTGGGGGTTGATAATTTCATTAGTGCACTGTTTACAGAGTGATAACATTACATAATGGTAGCTAATGCAACTAAGAACTGGCATTTTTTTATTCAGTGTTGATATGTCTATGAATAAGAAGTGAGATGTAACGTGCAAAATTAATGAACATTTAAATGGGAAAAACAATAAAACATGAGATGGCTTGAATTTACAGTATAAGTCTAAAAAAACCCGGAATGGAAGTAACTAATATACTAGAAAAGGGTACAGAAGATGCTTTGGGGTTTCTGTGTAACATTCTATTGAAGATGGACATCAAAACATAACAACTGTCTCTTTTAACACTGTAAAGTCAACACCAAAGAAAACATTTCTGTTTTGTTTTCCTCCTTCCGTTTCCAGATTGCTCTACCAGAGGCGCAGCTTATCTAGGAAAGGTGCCAGATGGGCACTGTTCTCCATTCAAGCTTGGAGCAGACTATTATGCAGCCGTAATATGCAAGCTCTCCCTGGACCTGGTTGTGGATAGTAGTCGGCTAAGTCAAGCCTTCCTAGAACAAAAATCCTCGCCAATCTTTCCATGCTGGCTCTTATCACTCTCACTTTTCTGCAGATGTAAACTAAAAGTTTCACCTATGATCTGGAAATAAGTCATCATCAGACCAGGGCCGGTTGAAGGTTGCTGGGCACTCTAGGCAAACCTTCAATCTTGCACACCCTTCAATTAACTTTCAGGCCCCTAGGCACCCCTACCCCAACCCTAAGATTCTGGTAGTGAAACTCAACAAATCATGGCCACTCCAACACCACCACCGCTAGAACAATCGTGTAAAAATTTGCAAGTGGACATTATGAGGGAAACTTTGTAAGGAGTGGCTAGAGTTCCATGGTATTTTAGTGATTTCTGTGCTGCAATCTCCAACTGATCTCCTGCCCTATCCCCACACTCTCAAATTGATTATCTACTTATTTGGTATTTGATATACCATTGCTTATAATAGCAGTTTACATTGCAGTAGTTTACAGTATAAAATAAATCTGTTTGGGTCATAGTTCTCAGGGCCCACCCCCATTCCATTATCTAGAGCCCATGTGCATACACATGTGAAAAGGATGTGCGCCAAATGTTAGCACACTTTTACACAGGCTGTTCACAAGTACTCCCAGGGTGAATTTGTCATGTTTTATAAAATCACTGGAGCACAGAAGGAATTCTGCCAGATTTTTGTTTATAAACCTTAAAGAACGGAAGGGCAGACCAGATAGGCCATGTAGTCTTTTTCTGCAGTCATGTTTCTATGATACTATGCACCAATAGAGTCACAGGCTTTCTAGTCTGTCAAATGACTGTAGAATGTCACACCTTTCAATATTTAAGTCTCCTGGACACATTAATTCATTCTCCAGGAATAAGTGGCTACTTCTTTGCAGACTATGCGCAGTTAATAACTCACACAGATCCACTAAATCCGATCTGTCTCAATATTTGCCTCAGTTTTATCTCTTGTTGTTTAGCAGAAAATCATCTTCAACTGAATCAAGCGAAAACTCAAGCAATGAGGATAATATACCTCTCTTCTGCCATGGATGAGGCTCCCCTCAACCATGGGCAAAAGGTGATATTTTTCTTCTAGTTAATGTCGTTTCCTTGAGTCCTGCTAGACCAGTCCAGACAAGTGCAATGTACCAAAGCTGCGACTCAAAAGGGCGGAAAGAAAACACAGCAGCTCACAAAACCCCAGAGCCAAAGGCTGTGTCCACCCATGCATGGACACCCAATCAATAATTCTTGACAAATGTGGAAAGTGATGCCCACGTCGCTGCCAGACAAATGACTGCAGGGACTACTGAGCTCCACCCCGCCCATGAGGACGCTTGTGCTCGGGTAAAATGGGCCGGTTCTGCAACAGATACCATGGGGCAAATGCCTCCTTAATCCAGCACCCTAAAGGTGTCTTGGCTGCCACGTCACCCTTGCACAGCTAGCAAACAGCAGAAAAAGAAGGTCAGACTTCTGAAAGGAATTCATAACCTCCAAGTACCGATAAAGCACCCTCCAGACATGCACAAGGTGAAGATCCTTATCCTTCCCCGACACTGCTCTTTAGAGAAGGAGGGCAGGTAGATCACCTGGTTCATGTGAAAGGGAGAACGCACCTTAGGCAAGAAGGAAGATACAGACCGAATGGAAACAGCTTCCTTTGAAAAAGACAAATAAGGCTTTTGGCAAGACAGAGCCTGCAGCTCGGAAATCCACCTTGTGGAACAAATCGCGACCAAAAAGATCATTTTGAGCATCAAATCCTTTAAGGTAACACACTTCAATGGCTCAAAAGGCACCACCATCAGGGCCCTAAGCACCAAACAGATCCCAGGAAGGGATCATAGATCAGAGGGGTGGATACAGACGCTGAACCCTCCAGATGCAAGGCTAGAGATGTACTAACCACTTGACCTCGGGAAATAGGCCAAAGGTGCCAGCTGAACTTTCAGGAAGCTAAGAGAAAGGCCCTTCTCCAGGCTGTCCTGTAGAAAGGCCAACAAAGATGGTCGCCTTGGGTGCCTTAAGAGCCACTGTGAGCACCACATCATCGCTCAAAGAGACATCAGATCTGCACCTATGCTAGCTTGGTAGACCTCCTCCAGGCTTCGTGCAGAGACAACCGCTGGAGAGTAGCCCTTACACCAGGGGTTTTAAACCCAGTCCTTGGGGAACCCTAGGCCAGTCAGGTTTTCAGGATTCCCAGAATGAATATGCATGAGAAAGATTTGCATGTTCTGCCTTCATTGTATGTAAATCTATCTATGCATATTCATTCTGGGAATCCTGAAAACCTGACTGGCCTAGGGTTCCCCGAGGACTGGGTTGAAAACCTATGCCTTACATGCTGTCTCCTTTCAAGAGCCAAGGCATAAGTGAGAAGGGAACTGGGTCCTCTAGGACGATCAGTCCCTGCCGCAATAGGTCCCGAATCAGAGGTAACCGAAGAGGAGGCACCTGCAGGAGCTGCATCAAGTCTCCAAACTACGCTCTCCTCGGCCAGTCTGGCGCCACCAGAACAATCCTGCCCAGGTGGCATTTTATACGCTGAATCACATGCTCCACCAGGGGCCCCAGAGGAAACATACAGCAGGTGCTGACTTCACCAAGGCTAGGTCAGGGTGTCAATGCCCTTAGACCCTGTCTCCGTGTGGCAACTGAAGAAGCGGCAAAATTCGACATTGGAGCGGGCCACCATCAGATTCATTTTGGGGCAACCTCAGCAGTGCAGAATCAACTGAAACACTTCCTAACTCAACTCCCACTCAACAGGATCCAGAGAGTGCAGGTTGAGGAAGTCCACTTCCACACTGTCCACCTTGGCAATGTGCTAAGCTGACAAGGCTAGGAGGTTCTTCTCCATCCAGGCAAACAGGAGAGCCATCTCCAGAGCTATCCTGGCACTCCTCGTGCTGTCTTGCTGACTGATGTAAGTCACCGCTGTGGCTAGTCTGCTTTTCTCTGATCAGAGAAGAGCAGTGCTTTTTACAGTGCTCTGCTAGAGAAGTGGATATTTGTCTCCTGTGACACCTTGCTGTGAGTTCTAGCTGTTTATTAATTATTTATTGTTTGTCTAACTGTTTATTTAATTATTTATTGTTTGTCTTAGTGGTGTGCTAGTTCAGCCTTCTCAGCTATAACTTACCTTGCCTCTCTCAACTAACTGGGCTTTGTGTGGTACCCCCTTCCCCCCTGCTGAGGGTTCAGGACAGGGTACCTTGTAACTGCCCTCTTTAATAGGACTTATCTCCCTCCCTCCCTCCCCAGCACCCACCCACCCACCCCTGGGGTAATTGTAGTTTTATAGGTACTTGCACATCTTAGAGGAAAGGGGCTGCTCTCAGGTGCAGCTCGTTATCCAAATCAGTCATACACAGAGGACCTGAGATTAATTACTTAAGCTTCAGGTACACAAGGTGTATTAGGGGTATTAGATACACTTTTATTGGTATAAGCATCCACACCAATCCTTATTATATACAGAATTTAAAAGACCTAAACACAAGCTTTAAACTAAGATGCAGACAGAAGTCCAGCAACGAGATGGGGGTTCTCCGGTCTTTTGCATTGAGTGTCACATGTATGATTTTCTCCCAGTTGGTGAGAGGTCTTACGTATGCACTAAGTGCAAAGAACTCTTTGCTCTCAGGGAACGAGTCCGTTCTCTAGAGGCTAGAGTAGCAGACCTGGAAGACATAAGAAAGACAGAGAAGTACATGGACGAGACCTACAGGGATATAGTCCTGAAGTCTGTCAGACGGGTGCCTGGGTGAGAAGGTTCACAGTCTTGGCAAAGGCATATATTAATATGATTTGCAAGGGCTTGTGGGAAATGTAGTCCATTCACACCAGACACAGCCGTTCACAATAATTAGTTGTGCTTGAGTGTAAAGCCAATAAGATATTTATTTATGGGGTTATTTCTCCCAACACAGATATGTTTGGTAGCACATAAAACAGGATACTTGCTTTCAGTGTTAAACTTAGAAAAACAAAATCAGGAAAACAACAGCTGAACTTGTCAGGCAATCAAAGTAAAGAATAAAGACCTGGTTGGTAACAGGTATACATCCAAGGGTGTTGAAAGAACTGAAATTTGAGATTGCAGACCTGCTATCAGTAATCTGTGAACTATCATTAAAATCATCTCTAATACCTGAGGATTGGAGGATCGCCAATGTAACACCAATTTTTAAAAAGGGTTCGAGGGGTGATCCGGGAAACTACAGACCGGTGAGCCTGACATCAGTACCGGGAAAAATGGTAGAAACCATCATAAAGAATAAAATTACTCAGCATATAGATAGTCATGACCTAATGGGAGACAGCCAACATGGCTTTAGACAAGGAAGATCTTGTCTTACTAATCTGTTATGTTTTTTTGAAGGAGTGAATAAACAGGTGGACAAAGGTGAGTCGGTTGATATTGTGTATCTGGACTTTCAGAAAGCCTTTGACAAGGTCCCTCATGAGAGACTTTTGGCAAAACTAAAGAGTCATGGGATAGGAGGCAGTGTACTACTGTGGATCAGGAACTGGTTAAAAGATAGAAAGCAGAGGGTAGGGCTAAATGGCCAATTTTCCCAATGGAGAAAGGTGAATAGTGGTGTACCCCAGGGATCTGTGCTGGGTCCGCTGCTTTTTGACATATTCATAAATGACCTGGAAAGTGGAATAACGAGTGAGGTTATCAAATTTGCTGATGACACAAAACTATTTAAAGTTGTTAAAACCCAGGAGGATTGTGGAAAATTGCAAGAGGATCTTGATAAATTGGAAGACTGGGCATCAAAATGGCAGATGAAATTTAATGTGGAGAAGTGCAAGGTTATGCACCTAGGGAAGAACAACCCAAACTATGGTTACACGATGCAAGGTTCCACATTAGGAACCACCACCCAAGAAAAAGATTTAGGCGTCCTTGTGGATACCATGTTAAAACCCTCGGCCCAGTGTGCAGCGGCGGCCAAGAGAGCAAATAGAATGCTAGGTATGATAAGGAAAGGAATGGAAAATAAAACAAAAGATATTATAATGCCTCTATATCGTTCCATGGTGAGACCGCACCTTGAATATTGTGTGCAATTCTGGTCGCCATATCTTAAAAAGGATATAGCAATTTTAGAAAAGGTTCAGAGAAGAGCCACCAAAATGGTAAAGGGGATGGAAGGCTACTCCTATGAAGAAAGGCTAAAAAGGTTGGGGCTCTTTAACCTGGAAAAGAGACGGCTGAGGGGAGATATGATAGAAGTCTATAAATTAATGAACGGAGTGGAACGGGTAAACGTAGATCGATTGTTTACCTTATCAGAATATAGAAAGACTAGGGGACATGCAATGAAGCTACAGGGTAAACTATTTAAGACTAATAAAAGAAAATATTTTTTCACTCAACGTGTAATCAAACTCTGGAATTTGTTACCGGAGGATGTAGTAAAGGCTGTTAGTGTAGCTGGGTTTAAAAAAGGTTTGGACAAGTTCCTGGAGGAAAGGTCCATAAACCATTATTAAGAAGGGACCCAGGATATCAATGCTTGAACCAATACAAGCATTGTGGAACCTGTGTCCCTTGGGGAAACTGCTAGGTACGTATGACCTAGATTGGCCACTGTTGGAAACAGAATACTGGGCTTGATGGACCTTGGTCTGACCCAGTATGGCATATCTTATGTTCTTATGTTCTAACTGATCTTTTCTGTAGGCTCTAGCTAATATTTTCTTAGTAGTGCTTTAATCAACAAACAAAACCCACAAAGTAGGGAAAAACTGTTCTTTTCAGGTTAACTTCTTATATCTTCACACATAGACTCAGAAGTGATTTCCTCAGAGCTCACAAGCAATTAGGTAAGGCTCAATTGCTAGCAGTTACCCAGCTGAAACCCCTTAGCTGGCTTGCTTTCTACTGCGTGGCTCAAATCCTACTCAGGAGCTTTTCTGAGTAGATTAAAGAACAAGTTGGTATTTCTTTGTGATGGTTGTTGTACTTTGTAACAGTAAATTACCAAAGGAGTTTAGACAGAGAGCAATCCATGTATTCACAGCCTGTATCTACCACCTCTCCCCCTTCTTCAACAATCATGGGTTCAAAATCATGGATTGGCACAGAGGAATTTCTCAATGGAGCACTTTCAGGAGAATACTTGTTTCCCTGCTGTCTTTCAAGGGTATAGCTAGGGCATAGATCAGTGTTCATACCTGAGCTTCCATTGCTGTTAGAGTTCCTCTCTAAATAGCCTGGCCAGTATGTAGTCCAGTTCTTATGTCCAGCCTTCCAATCCAGATCCCTGGACACTGGATCTCTCTTCACATACCTTCTGGCACGGGTCTTAGGGTCCCTTCCACGTGCAGCCGTCTCCCTCACAGGTACCGTCTGGAGATTCCTAGCTCTGCAGCACCATTCCTCTGGCTTTCCCCAGTCCAATGGTGTAAGCTTGCCTTTGGAATGCCTTCCAATATACGTACTGCTTTGGACTCCTTTAGACGTCCCAAAAGCTTTTCTCTTCTTTCTTCCAAAGGGTTTCTTGCCCTCTCTGTCCGTCCGCTCTGGCTTCTGCTTCTGATGATCCTCCAGATGATGAAGCTGTCCAAGATGAGGATCTCCAAGATGATACTGAGGATAATTCTCTGTAGAATAAACTCTACCTTTATTCTGCTTAGATGAGTGCTCCACCCTAGCACAGCGCAGCTGTGCTGAATCAGGCCCTGCCCTTTGAGATGAGTGCTTGGGGATTACCTCATAGCCCTCCTGATTGAACACACGTTTCCCCACTTCAGCTCCTCTAATGGCTGTTGGAAACCTGGTGCATTCTGGGACTGGTAGTCTTTTATGGAAAAATTCTGTTTTCTTATCTCTACCAGAACTGACAGGTTGCTTGTTCAGAGTCACTTCATCTTTACTATAGCTCCTTCCTGAGCTATGATAAGCTTCCTTATCACAAGTCCCACCTCCAGTCTGGCAGCATCCCTGTTGCCATGGAGGAGAGAGGTCACGTGACAGGAGAGCATCACCCTGGTGTGGCAGGAAGTGATCCTGTAACTAGGACCTGTCCTCCAGGTGATGTAAAACCCTCTCGCACCGAGGACGTTTCTCCATGGCCATGTCCCCATGAGGGGAGGGTCAGGACAGCTGTTACAGTTGGTGATTCAATCATTAGGAATGTAGATAGCTGGGTGGCTGGTGGACGTGAGGATCGCCTGGTAACATGCCTGCCTGATGCGAAGGTAGCGGACCTCACGCACCGCCTAGATAGGATCATAGATAGTGCTGGGGAGGAGTCTGCTGTCTTGGTACATGTCGGTACCAATGACATAGGAAAATGTGGTAGGGAGGTTCTGGAGGCTAAATTTAAGCTTTTAGGTAGGAAGTTGAAATCCAGAACTTCCAGGATAGCATTCTCCGAAATGCTTCCTGTTCCACGTGCAGGACCCAAAAGACAGGCAGAGCTCCGGAGTCTCAATGCGTGGATGAGACAATGGTGCAAGGATGAGGGTTTTGGATTTGTTAGGAACTGGGGAACATTCTGGGGAAAGGGGGGGGCTCTTCCGAAGGGATGGGCTTCACCTTAATCAGGATGGGACCAGACTGCTGGCATTAACCTTTAAAAAAGAGATAGAGAAGCTTTTAAACTAGAAATTAGGGGAAAGCTGACAGTCACCCAGGAGTGCATGGTTCGGACAAAGGTATCTTTGAAGGATACTACCAAAAGCAGTGAGGTTCCAAAAGGGAGTATAGTAGCCCAAATGCCCTTGAGTAAGGAGCAGACAGAGCATAAAGATTCCAAATTACCCCTGCCTACCAATAGCCAGATTAATATGAATAAAATACAGTCTCTAAAATGCTTGTATGCCAATGCTAGAAGTCTAAACAATAAGATGGGAGAGTTAGAATATATAGCACTAAATGAGAGGTTAGATATGATTGCACTCTCAGAGACATGGTGGAAGGAGGATAACCAGTGGGACACTGTGATACCTGGATACACACTATATCGTAATGATAGAGCTGATCAAATTGGTGGAGGGGTTGCGCTCTATGTTAGAGAGGGCATTGAGTCAGAAAGGATTAAAGTATTGCAGGGAACAAAATTTGCTGTAGAATCTCTATGGATTGGAATTCCATTTATGAAGGAGAAGGTGATGGCAGTTGGAGTATACTATCGACCGCCTGGCCAGAATGAACAAATGGATGATGAAATGCTCAAAGAAATCAAGGAAGCTAACAAAAGTCACAACAGAGTAGTAATAATGGGTGATTTCAATTACCCCGGTATCGACTGGGTCAGTGTCACAGCAGGACAAGCTAAAGAGATAAAGTTTCTAGATGGAATAAATGATTGCTTCTTGGAGCAGCTGGTTCATGAACCGACCAGAGGGGAAGCCATACTGGACCTAGTCCTTAGTGGAACGCCAGATCTGGTGCAAGAAATAAGGGTGTTGGGACCACTTGGCAATAGTAGTCATAGTATGATCATATTTGATTTAATTAGTGGAGGACAGATAGTAAAGGCATCCACAGTACTACCTTTTAACTTTCAAAAGGAAGACTATGATAGAATGAGGAATATAGTTAGGAAAAAACTAAAAGGAGCGGTTCCAAAGGTTAAAGACTTACAGCAAGCTTGGGTGTTATTTAAAAATACTATCGTCGAAGCCCAGACCAGCTGTATTCCACGCATTAGGAAAAGTGGAAGAAAGTCCAAAAAACTGCCAGCATGGTTTAAAGGTGAGGTCAGAGAGGCTGTTGCTGCCAAAAAAGCAACCTTCAGGAAATGGAAAAAAGAGCCAAATGATGAAAACTGGAAACAGCACAAGCACTGGCAAGTTAAATGCAAAGCATTGATAAGGCAGGCAAAGTGGGAATTTGAGAAGAAACTTGCTACGGAAGCAAAAACACGAAATAAAGACTTTTTCAAGTACATTCGTAGCAAAAGGCCTGTGAGAGAGTCAATTGGACCATTAGATGATAGAGGGGTAAAAGGGGCAGTAAGAGGAAACAAGGCTATAGCAGAGAGACTGAATGAATTCTTTGCTTCGGTCATTACTGAGGAAGATGTAGGGATGTTACCCAAGACTGAAGTGGTATTTAAAGGCGATACTGCAGAGGAATTGAGAGAAATATCGCTACACCGGGAAGATATATTACAACTATTTGATAAACTGAATAGTAGCAAATCACCTGGACCGGATGGTATACATCCCAGAGTGTTGAAAGAACTGAAATATGAGATTGCAGACCTGCTATTGGTAATCTGTGAACTTTCATTAAAATCATCTGTAATACCTGAAGATTGGAGGGTCGCCAACGTAAAACCAATTTTTAAAAAGGGTTCCAGGGGTGACCCGGGAAATCACAGACCGGTGAGCCTGACGTCAGTACCAGGGAAAATGGTAGAAACCATCATAAAGAACAAAAGAACAAAATAACACAGCATGTAGATAGTCATGGCCTAATGGGAGACAGCCAACATGGCTTTAGACAAGGAAGATCTTGTCTTACTAATCTGATATGTTTTTTTGAAGGTGTGCATAAACAGGTAGACAAAGGTGAGTCGGTTGATATAGTGTATCTGGACTTTCAGAAAGCTTTTGACAAAGTCCCCCATCAGAGACTTTTGGCGAAGCTAAAAAGTCAACAACCCATGCCCAACAGGATAAGAAGAACGGCTGCAACCAACATGCTAGCAATACCAAAAGCTATGACAAGATGCGCCATATCAACTTCAAATAGAGCCTACAGCCTGAGCGCCCCAAGCCTCTGGAACTCCTTACCACCACACATCAGAGCTATCCCCAATTTGAGCCAGTTCAGGAAGGCCTTAAAACACCTCCTCTTTATTAAATACCTCACAGCCTCCCTCGAACCCCAGCCTCCAGGTACGAACAACACACAATGAACTCAACTCACTTATAGACAGTTACCAATTTCAGTATCCCTTTTGTGTACATAGTTTACCAATTTCAGTAGTCCATTTATGTACATAGTTTCCCCCGTTATCCAAGTTGATTGCTCCTGTTCATTGTAAGGACCTGACTCTTGTTCATTGTCGGATTCTGTTTCGTTTTATGTAAACCGCGCTGATCGTAAATAGTGCGGTATATAAGAAATGTAAAATAAATAAATAAATAAATAAAATAAAATGGGATAGGAGGCAGTGTACTATTGTGGATCGGGAACTGGTTAAAAGATAGAAAGCAGAGGGTAGGGCTAAATGGCCAATATTCCCAATGGAAAAAGGTGAATAGTGGAGTACCCCAGGGATCTGTACTGGGTCCGCTGCTTTTTGACATATTCATAAATGACCTGGAAAAGAGAATAACTAGTGAGGTTATCAAATTTGCAGATGACACAAAACTGTTTAAAGTTGTTAAAACCCAAGAGGATTGTGGAAAACTGCAGGAGGATCTGGATAAATTGGAAGACTGGGCATCCAAATGGCAGATGAAATTTAATGTGGACAAGTGCAAAGTTATGCACCTAGGAAAGAACAACCCACACTATAGCTAAACGATGCAAGGCTCCACATTAGAAACCACCACCCAGGAAAAAGATTTAGGAGTCATCGTGGATAACATGTTAAAACCCTCCGCCCAGTGTGCAGCGGCGGCCAAGAAAGCAAATAGAATGCTAGGTATCATAAGGAAAGGGATGGAGAATAAAACAAAGGATGTTATAATGCCTCTGTATCGCTCCATGGTACGACCGCACCTTGAATATTGTGTGCAGTTCTGGTCACCGTATCTAAAAAAGGACATAGCGTTATTAGAAAAAGTACAGAGAAGAGCCACCAAATTGGTGAAGGGGATGGAAGGCTACTCCTATGAAGAGAGGCTAAGAAGGTTAGGGCTCTTTAGCCTGGAGAAGAGACGGCTGAGGGGAGATATGATAGAGGTCTATAAATTAATGAATGGAGTGGAACGGATAAACGTGGATCAATTGTTTACGCTATCAGAGTATAGAAAGACTAGGGGACATGTAATGAAGCTACAGGGTAAACTATTTAAGACAAATAAGAGAAAATATTTTTTCACTCAACGTGTAATCAAACTCTGGAATCTGTTACCAGAGGATGTAGTAAGGGCTGTTAGTATAGCTGGGTTTAAAAAAGGTTTGGACAAGTTCCTGGAGGAAAGGTCCATAAACCACTATTAAAAAGGGACCCAGGATATCAATGCTTGACCCAGTACAAGCATTGTGGAACCTGTGTCTTTTGGGGATATTGCTAGGTACGTATGACCTAGATTGGCCACTGTTGGAAACAGGATACTGGGCTTGATGGACCTCGGTCTGACCCAGTATGGCATGTCTTATGTTCTTATGTTCATTGTCCGAAAACATTCAAACCGCCTGGCCAACAATGACGGGCCAAAAATGCACACGAGCCAACCTGATGGCCATTGCCTCAAGGCGGCTGATGGACCACATTGTTTCCCTGCAGTTCCAATGGCCCTGGGCCTTATGGTCTTGGCAATGGGCTCCTCAGCCCAAGAGACTGGCAACATCGTTAGAAGGATCCAGGAGAAATCATCCAACAGCATGTCCTTCCTCAGATAATAGGGCTGCTGCCACCACTGCAGGCTGGTCTTCATCATCACTGAGAGCGGAAGCCTGCACTTGAACTCCTGAGAACCCAGGAACCACTGGAGAAGCCACATGTGAGCACATGCCAATGGCACTATCTCTATGGTTGCTGCCATCAATCCTAGGAGCTGAAGATAATCCCAGACTCTGGAAGCGTGCTACACACAGAACAGTGCCAGGCAATCCAACAGCCTCTTGACTTTCTCCTCTGGCAGGAAAACTCTGCCCACTCGAGTGCTCCCAAGAACTCCAGGGCTCCCTCCCAGCTTGATCACCCAGTCAAGGCTTTCCAAAAAGGACACCACTCGAAATGCCTCTGAAAGGGAACAGACGCGGATGAGCCAGTTGTCCAGATAGGGATGGAGACACATACCTTGGTGCAGCAAATCCGTAGCTGCCACCACCATGACTTTGGAGAACATCCTCAGGGCAGTGGATAGTCCGAAAGTGATAGTGGCGAACTGATAGTGAGAGCCAAGCACAGCAAAACACAGTTACTTTTGCTGATCTGCCCAGATCTGGAAATGAAAATATGCCCCAGCCAGATCCAGAGAAGCCACGATCTTCCCTCGGCGCACTGACTGAATCATGGAGACAAGGTTTCCATCCGGAAGTGCAGGACACACAAGTGCTCGTTGACTTCCTTGAGGTCCAGAATGGGCTGGAAGGAATCATACTTTTTGGGAGCCACAAAATAGATGATCTGCCCTTGCCCTGCTCATCTGGTGGGATGGGCACTACCACCTTTAGGTGCAGCAGCTTGTCCAAGGTAGTACGCATAGCAGCACTTTTGATCGAAGACTCACAAGAGTAGATGACGAAGGCATCCAGAGTCAGCTCTTTGCATTCCAGGACATAGCCAAACTGAATTATGTCTAGCACCCAGTGATCCTTGGTAACCTGGGCCTATTCCTTAAGGCAAAGCCTGCCTCCAATCAGAGGAACCAGGAAATGGGCCCTCAAACCTTCACTGCACAGCCCAGAAGGGTCTTCCTCTGGAGGGGACCGAGTCCCTGTGCCTACACGCTCCATGAAAGGACCGAGAATGAGCCCAAAGTCCAGAAGCTGAGGGAAAGAAAGGTTTTCCAGGTTGGTAATGATGAGAATCAAGACCCCTGGGGATCTGGTCAGCGTGCCCTCAGTGGATGGGCGGAGGCTGGTGAGAAAGAGGCATCAGCCCATTTCACAGGCCCCTGGATCTGTCTTCCTTAAGATGGTAAGATTTTGTCTTGCCCAGCTACTCTAAATTGGCTCAAAAAAAAAGCTTCCCCTTAAAAGCTAGTTGGGGCAACCAAGCTTCGGAAGATGTTTCTACCACCCAGTGCTGGAGTCAAATCCAATGCCGTGACAGAGCACCATCCCTGGCAGCTAAACATACCAGGTCATACATGGTATCAGAAAGGAAGGCTTTGGCAGACTCCCAAAGAGGGATAGTATCATCTGGCAGAAGAGATTGAATCCACTGGAGCAGGGCTTGAGACGTCAGGCTGGTACATACCACCAGTTCCAGAATAGCAGCCACCACAGCAAACTGACTCCTCAACAACGAATCCACCTTACGGTCCAGAAAATCTTTTAAGGCCGATCCACCTTTCAGAAGAATGGTGGTCCATCTGGGAACCACTGTGACCTGCGCATCCACCCTGGGAATGCCAAACCACTCAGCACATTCCTCCAGGACAGCATAGTTCTTACACACCCTTAACCCTTTAGGCAGAGAGTTGGGAGAGTCCCATTTCTGAACAAATCATATCCTTGATCACATCCGGGAATGGGAAGACAGTAGTTGATTTCCGTATCCCTTGAAGGAGTGGGCGCACCTTCAGCTCCTGCTCTGTGCTGGAAGCATCTGACAAGTTCAAAGTGGATGAAATCCTGGCAATCAATGCCACCAGCTTCTCCTTCCGGAATAGGTGGATCACCCCGGCCTCTTCACAATCTTCTGAAGGCAAGAGCACGTCATCTGCATCAGAGCCCAATACAGAGCCACAGTCAAAATATCAGACAGCTGTAAGCTGTTCCCAATCTACAGGGGGTGCCACTCACTGAGGGCATTTAGCCAAAGGCAATCGAAGAGGGCTCCCACTCTCAGCCTGCCCTGCATGAGACAGCACCTGGAGGCATCCAGAAGCCACAGGGTCTGAATTTCCACACCAGAATGATCAGGCCTGCTGCAAAAAAAGAAAAGAATTCCAAGGAAGGTAATCCGGAGTCTGGGAGCTCTGACCTCCCCAACCCCAGGGGGCACAGCTGCCACAGACTCTCTAGAGAAAGAGTAGTTACTCACCTGTAAAAGGTGTTCTCCAGGAGCAGCAGGAATCAGTCCTCACTTATGGGTGTCATCGACGCCGATGAAGCCCCAGCGGAGCATTTCCCCAGCTTTCCATGAAAGCCTTTGGGAATGCTGGCACGCATGCGCGGTTCCCTTCCCGCCTAAAGGTGCCATCTTACCTCAGTCAAATGACATAGCTAAGAACAGCACACAAAAATGCAAAAATGAACTATGTACAACTGCAACTCCAAGGGGAGGAGGGAGGGTAGTGAGGACTGATTCCTGCTGCTCCTGGAGAACACCTGTTACAGGTGAGTAACTACTCTTTCTCCAGGACCAAGCAGGAAGTCAGTCCTCACTTATGGGTGACTCCCCAGCTCTGGGCTACCAGGAACCCAGGCTGAACAAGAGAACTCCCTCTAGTCTCAGCAACACAGAAAAGGCTTTTCAAGAACACCCCCTCCACAGGTAGCCCAACCAGAGGGCAGGAGGGCAGGAGTTGCCTAAACCTCAAAGAGATTCCTGAGTACTGCTTGGCCAAAAGCACTGTCCCTACGGGACTCCCTCTCCAGACAGTAGTGGGCTGCAAAAGTCTGGCTTGAAGACCAAGTAGCAGCTCTGCAGATGTCTTGCAATGGAACAGAGCGGAGATGAGCCACTGATGCAGCCATTGCCCTCACACGGTGGGCCGTGACCCTACCCTGCAAAGGAAGGTCAGCCACCTTGTAAGCCCAGGTGATACAGTCAGCCACCCAGATGGACAAGGTACGCTTGGACACAGGCCTCCCCAAGTTATTGGGGTCAAAAGAAAGGAAGAGCTGAGAAGCCTTCCTGTGACCTTGCGTACGTTCAAGGTAGAAGGATAAGGCCCTCCCTACAGTCCAAGGTATGGAGAACAGTTTCAGCCTGACTTGCATGAGGCCTAGGGAAGAAAGTAGGAAGAACCACCTCCTGGTTGAGGTTGAAAGAGGAGACAACCTTAGGAAGGAACTTAGGGTGAGTCCTGAGGACTACCCTGTTTTTATAGAACCTGGTGTAAGGTCTATCACAGACCAAGGCCTGAAGTTCACTCACTCTCCTAGCCGAAGTAAGGGCTATCAGAAAGAGAGTCTTCCATGAGAGGAAGCGGAGAGGGCAAGTAGCCATAGGCTCAAAAGGTGGTCGAGTCAGCCGCTGCAAGACCACATTAAGCTCCCACTCAGGAGCAGGACGTATGGGAGGCTTGAGAAGAAGCAAGCCTCTGAGAAACCTAGACACCAAAGGGTGCACAGACAAGGAATGGCCCTCAACTAGAGAGTGGTGAGCTGCCAAAGCAGAGAGGTGGACCCGAACAGAGTTGGACTTGAGACCCTGATTGGACAAGTGCAGCAGGTACTGAAGCACTACTGACACAGTACAGGAGAAAGGATCCTCAGCACGTAGCTGACACCACACAGAAAACCTCTTCCACTTGAGAGCATAGGTTTTCCTTGTGGATTGTTTCCTAGAAGCTAGGAGAACCTCCTCAACTTCTTTAGGCAGGCCCCAGGGAGCCAACACTACCCTTGCAGCCTCCATGCCATCAGATGGAGGGATTTGAGATTGGGATGCAGTAGAGAGCCCTGATTCTGAGAGAGAAGGTCGGGCTGCAATCCCAGAGGCAGAGGGAGATCCACCGCCAGTTGAAGCAGGAGGGGGAACCAAGGCTGCCTGGGCCACCTGGGAGCCACCAAGAGTACTGAGGCCCTGTCTTGGAGAATTTTGAACAGTGTACGGGCCACCAGGGGGGTGGGAGGAAACGCATAGAGTAGGCCCTGAGTCCAGGGAATCAGAAAAGCATCTGCTGCTACCCTCAGAGGATGCGGTTGCCTGGAGCAGAACCGTGGCAGCTGGTTGTTCAGAGGACTGGCAAACAGGTCTATGGAGGGAAGACCCCACTCCAAGAAAATCTTTTGAACCACTAAAGGATGTAGCTGCCACTCGTGTGGTTGCAGAATCCTGCTCAATTTGTCGGCCAGGAAATTCTCCTGGCCTGGAAGATAGACTGTCCTGAGGAGCATGTTGTGTCTCAGGGCAAAGGCACAGAGGACTTGTGCTTCCTGACAAAGGGGTTGGGAACCAGTCCCGCCCTGCTTGTTCACATAGAACATGGCTACCTGGTTGTCTGTCTGGATCAAGACAGACTGATGGGCCAGGGAAGCAGTAAAGGCCTTGAGGGCCAAGCGGATAGCTCTGAGCTCTAGGAGATTGATCTGCTGGGACGCCTCCCAAGGAGACCACAGGCCCTGGGTGCACTTGTCTAGGCAGTGTGCTCCCCAAACCAACAGAGAGGCATCGGTGGTCAGCACTACTGTATGAGGTGGTATCTGAAAAGGCACCCCCACCAGCAGATTGGGGGGGTGTAACCACCAGTTGAGGGAGGTCAGAAAACTGTGGGACACTCTGATCCTGTCTCTGAGGCTGCCTGAGGCCAGTGACCACTGAGTCCGAAGGCACCACTGGGCAGGCCTCATATGGAGCCTGGCATTGGGGGTCACCTGAACTGTGGACGCCATGTGGCCTAGAAGCCTGAGACAGAGTCTGGCGGAGATCAGGGACCTGTGTAGAAACTTGCTTGCAAGGTCCATGAGCCTTTGTGCTCGGTCCACTGGTAAGAATGCTCTTGCCAGCTGAGAATCCAACCTTGCCCCTATGATTTCCAAGTTCTGGGAGGGGAGCAAAGTGGACTTTGCGAAGTTGATGACAAAGCCCACCTTTTGGAGCAGGTCTATGGTTCTGTTGGTGGCCTGCTGGACCTCAAGAGACGTCTGGCCTCTGATGAGCCAGTCGTCCAGGTAGGGAAACACAAAGATGCCCTGATTTCTCAGGTAGGCTGCTACCACTGCCAGGCACTTGGTGAAGACTCTGGGAGCGTAAGTCAGCCCAAAAGGCAGTACCCTGTACTGATAGTGGTTTCCTCCCACAATGAACCTGAGGTACTTTCTGTGGTCTGGATGAATGAGGATGTGAGTGTAAGCATCTTTTAGATCTAAAGAGCATAGCCAATCTCCCTGCTGGAGGTAGGGCAGAAGAGTTCCAAGAGTAACCATCTTGAACTTTTCTTTCACAAGAAACTTGTTTAGGTTTCTGAGATCCAAAATGGGTCGAAGACCACCGGTTCTTTTTGGCACCAGGAAATACCTGGAGTAAAAACCGTGACCTTGGAAGTGGGGAGGCACAGGCTCCACCACCTTGTCCAGCAACAGACTCCTGAGCTCCTGGAGGAGAAGGGCTGTATGCAGGGGAGGCCTGAAAGGTTCCCCTGGAAAGTGTGGCGGAGCTAGTTGGTGAAAATGCAGGGCATAGCCTCGATGGACTATGTCCAGCACCCAACTGTCCTGAGTTATCAGGGGCCACTGGTGGGCGAACAAGGCTAGGTGGCCTCCTGTGCAGGGCTGGGTCTGCAAGGGAGGTTTGGCTGTACTCAAGGAGTCAAAAACCCCCAACCTGCTGAGTGGGAGCAGGGGCCGGAGGCTTGGGGGCAGTCTGCCTACGGGGCCCATTACCCCGGCCCTTGGCTTGCTGACCCTGTGGGGCAGGTTGGGCAGCCTGATATTGTGGGTACTGTTTGTAGGCAGTGCCCTTCCTCCGGTAAAAGGGCTTTTTACCCGGGCCCTTCTTTTTATGTGAAGGGGCAGAGGTCTTCCTGGACAGCCTTGTCCTGGTGAGGTGCTCAGTTTTGAGCTGTGCGGCCTTCTCGGCCCCAGGCTTGCCAAAAAGGTTTTCACCTCGGCAAGGGACATCGACCAACTTGTCCTGAACCCATGGCTCGAGGTCTGATGACTGCAGCCACGCCTGGCGCGAGCCGCGATGCCGGCTGCCGCTACTCGAGCCGAAGCCTCGAAGCCATCGTAGGCGGCGCGGGATATGAACTTAGAGCATTCCCGTATCCTCGAAGACAAGGACTTAAAACTCTGCAAGGGTTCCCCGGAGAGACCAGCAGAGAACCCAGCCAACTCCTTGGCCAGGTCTTGTAAATACATGCCCATGTACAGCTGGTAAGTCTGGACACAGCAAGCAAGCATGGAGCCCTGAAAACACTTTCTGCCGACTCCATCAAGGCTGCGGGCTTCCCTACCGGGAGGCACCGCGGAGTGCATCTTCTGACTTTTCAGACGATGCATGGCCGATTCCACAACCATAGAATGGTGCGGCAGCTGTGCTTTCTGGAAGCCAGGACTCTTGAGGAGCCGATAAATGGAATCGACTCGCTTGCTCAAAACCGGCGCAGAGGCCGGTGCCTCCCGCATCCGGAAGAGGAGCTGCTCCAGCATCGGAGGAACCGGGACAGTAAAGGCCTCCTTCGGAGGAGAGTCGTACTGCAGAGCATCGAGCTCCTCGGCTCGAGGCTCTTCCTCAGGATCAGCCGGGATAGACAGGGCAGCGGCCATATCCCGGATAAAGTCCGAGAACCTAGTATCCTCCGGAGGGGATCTACTACGGGGTTCAGACTCAGGTGAGTACGAAGGGATACACCGAGTCTTAAAGGTGTCAGGAGACTCCTCATCCTCGGTTTCCCATGCAGACTCGTCCGATGTCGAGTCAGGGTCCGACGCCACGGGGCCCCTGGGCACCCGCCCCGACGCCGGAGGCACCGGAGTCGAGACCCTCAGTCCCGAATGGGAGACCTCGACCGAGGACGACCTCGAGCCGCAAGGGACTCGAGTATCGGCTCGGTCTCCGGGGTCGACTTGGAAGTCGATGTCCCGGTGGTCGGGGCAGATGCGCCAGACAGGCTGGCCATCAATGCCCGCTGCTGATCCATGAAGGCAGACATTCTGCTCTCCAAGGCTGTCAACCTGAGACTCAGCTCGGGTGACGCAGCAGCCCCCGACTCGGGCCCCGGCAGCGCCGGGCCCGACGTCGGTACTCGGGGAGGAGAGTCCTCGAGGACAACAGGACTTACGTGTCCAGCAGACTCCAGTTCTATACTAGGAACTTTGGTCGGCTTCTCCTGGTCCACGGGCCCAGGACGACGGTCGGGGGTCTTAGACCTGGACCTCGAGGGTCCAGGGACCTCCACCGACGCCGCCCTCGCGAGCCGCTTCTTCCTCTTACGTTCCCTCTCGGGGGACCCCCCTGTCCGAGGAGCTCCGACGCCTCTCGGGATCGGAATCCCGAGATGTCGAAGCCTCAGACGAGGTCCGGGCACGAGCAGAGGCCGAGTCGGAGAAAAGCCTTTCACTTTGCTGCTGACGACTTCGGAGGGCCTTGGAAGACATTTTTCCACATGGCCCGCACGCTTTAGAATCGTGGTCCGGGCCCAGGCACCGAAGGCAGCAGTCGTGTGTGTCGGTGAGAGACAATCTTTTTACACCGATCACACTTTTTAAAACCACTGGAAGTCATGGGGGAAAAAAGGGTCCCCGCGAGGTCAAAAGACCGGCCTTCCAGGGAAAAAGAAAAAAGTTTAGGCGCGAACGCCTAGCCGCCAAGGGCAAAAACCGAAAAATAAAAAGGGGGTTCGATACCGGTGTACCGATCCCGGCGGGAGGGGAACCGACGTCGAATCCGAAGAAAAGAAGCGAAAACAACGCTAGAAAAAAATCTACTTTTAACCGGGAAAACAGGACACACGTCCGATGGGTTTCAAGGAAAAAAAGAGACTGAGGTAAGATGGCACCTTTAGGCGGGAAGGGAACAGCGCATGCGTGCCAGCATTCCCAAAGGCTTTCATGGAAAGCTGGGGAAATGCTCCGCTGGGGCTTCATCAGCATCGATGACACCCATAAGTGAGGACTGACTTCCTGCTTGGTCCTGAAGAATGAGGAGCAACTCACAGCATGATTACCGGAGCCTCCGGCTAGCTGGATATCCTTACCCATAGCACTATCCGTCACCTTCTGCCCTGAGGGAGGCAAGGCTGGACTAACTTCATCCCCCAGCTGAGAAAGGGGAAGCAGGCCCTCCAGAGACAACTCAGAAGCTACCGTGCAAGAAGAGCAGAGTCCAGAATCTGAAGATGAGGCACCTCACTTGCCACAGGCCAAACAACGTTTCCTGGAAGAAGACAGAGTTAAGGGAAGTATCACAAAGCATGAGCTAAGGCCGCAGTGGCCAAAAAGACATGCATTAACTGCCTTTTTATTGCAACATGTGTTACAGACACTAGGAAAGGAACACACATTGGAGTCACTTGGGCAGAACACGCACTAGGACCGTGCGACCGCCCAGTGCACAATAGGTAAAAATGCTACTGACGCGTGCAAAAACAGCAGGAAACCCCCATACCGCGCCAATGGTCAACAGCGGTCCACCCCGAATTGCATTACCTACAGACAAAATCGGGAGCCCCCAACAAGGACAATGACAAGGTCAAGCCTTGGTAATCATCACCTGAGAGCCCCAGGCAGAGAATCCAAGTCGGGCTCAGCTCTACTCCCCTGGAATAGTTTCTTCTGCTTTGCAGGCACTGCGTTTAAGGTGGCTGGCAGGCAGATCCTTCTGAGAGTCTTCAGGAGAGAACAGGAAGGACAGAGGAGAAGGTCGTTGAGGTTATGTGAGGCTGCTGCACTCTTCCAGATCCTTCCAATTTCTGGCTGCTCAACAGGCTCTTATCACAATAAGAGCTGAACCAATTTTCCCTCCTACTATGGTTACCAAAAAGACTGCAGTCTAGTGGAGCCTCCCACATTGTGTTCAAGTGAGAGAGTCACCCTTAAGGTGGTCATTCACGAACATTTCCACTCAATCCTCAGATTTTCTTCAGAGAGGAGAAAATTCATCCACCATCTGCTGGAGACAAAGAAATATCAAAGGGACCTCTGGTGACTGAGGCAAATAGAGACATGGGAGTGCTGTTAATGAAACCTGTGTTCCCCTACCAATCTGTTGGTAGGGGAACACAACCCACTTGTCTAGACTGGTCTAGCAGGACAATATGGAAGTTACCTTTAGTTCCGGTTTTGAAAATTCTTGGGCTTTATTTTGATCAACAATTGTCCTTCAAACCTCAAATAGCTGCCACTAGATCTAGCATGGCTTTGAGGCAAATTCAATTATGCTCAAAATAAACCAGTATTGCTAACTCTTGTTCATTCACTTGCAATGAGCTGACTGCAGGTTGCCACAATTCTCACCGAGGTGCCTACAAGCAAAACAGTCCATGGCTGCTACCAGTTACACATTCCCATAAATTTGGCTGGGTAACACTATTACTAAAGGAACATCATTGGCTTTCTGTATATCATTAAACTAAATTTAAGATATTAATATTGGCATATAAAGCATCTCTCTCTCTCTCTCACTTTCTCTCCAACCTGTTGATTCCTTATCTCCAGGAAGGACCCTTTAGTCCCTGCAACACGATAGGTTAGTTATATCCTCTAATTCTAGGGTGTATCTTGACATCACACCGCAAAGAGCTTTTTATTACTGCATGTTGCAGTAGTTCTTCCTTTCTCTTTCCCCTTTGGTGAATGTGTGAAATGTTCCCTGTTTTTCTTTTCTTTTATATTCTTTTTAGGAGGGAGAGCTGAGCATGGCCAAGTGGAAAAAATGACTGGGACAAGTTCTTATACCACACTAGCACAGGAAAACCAACACATGCCCAGTAAAGTGTAGTTACTCACCTGTAACAGATGTTCTCCAGGGACAGCAGGAATCAGTCCTCTCATATGGGTGATGACGGTACCAACGGAGCCCACGTAGAGCAAGTCCCCAGCTTTCACAGAAAGCCTCTGAGAATGCTACCACGCATGTGTGGTCCCCTTCCCACCCAAGGGTGCCATCTTGCTCAGTCAGATGACATAGCAAAAAAGGGACTTAAAACAATGTAAGGAGGCAACTCCAAGGGGAGGAGGGAGGGTTGTGAAGCGTAGTTACTCACCTGTAACAGGTGTTCTCCAGGAGCAGCAGGAATCAGTCCTCACTTATGGGTGACGTCGGCGCCGACGGAGCCCTCGCGGAGCAATTTTCCCCAGCTTTCAAAGAAAGCCTTTGGGAATTGCAGCGCGCATGCGCGGTAGTCTTCCCGCCCGAAGGTGCCATCTTAGCCAGTCAGATGACATAGCTAAAAAGACAGCATAAAAATTTGCAAAAAGAACATAAGCAGACGATTGCAACTCCAAGGGGAGGAGGGAGGGTAGTGAGGACTGATTCCTGCTGCTCCTGGAGAACACCTGTTACAGGTGAGTAACTACGCTTTCTCCAGGACCAAGCAGGAAGTCAGTCCTCACTTATGGGACTCCCAAGCTCAAGGCTACCGGAGACCCTAAGCACAAAAATGAGCTCCCTCTAGCTCAGCAGCACAGAAGGATAGAATCTTCGCTGAATTATCACCCACCGGTAGCCCACATCCGGGATGGAGGGTAGGAGTTGCTCAGACCTCAAAGAGATTACGGAGGACTGCCTGTCCGAAAGCACTGTCCCTACGGGACTCCCTCTCGAGACAGTAATGGACCGCAAAAGTCTGGCTCGAAGACCAAGTAGCGGCCCGGCAGATGTCTGCCAGCGGAACAGAGCGGAGGTAAGCCACTGACGTGGCCTTTGCCCGAACGCAATGAGCCGTGACTCGACTTTCTAAGGCGAGTCCGGCTGCCCCATAAGCCCAAGAGATACAGTCCGCAACCCAGATGGACAGAGTACGCTTGGAGACCGGGAGCCCCAATTTATTGGGGTCAAAGGACACAAAAAGCTGCGCAGCTTTACGGTGCTCCCGCGTACGGTCAAGGTAGAAGTTCAACGCCCTTCTACAGTCCAGGGTATGGAGGACCGTCTCAGCTCGGCTGGAGTGTGGTCTGGGAAAGAAGGTTGGAAGTACCACCTCCTGATTCAAGTGAAAAGGGGAGACCACTTTAGGCAGAAACTTTGGGTGAGTCCGTAGGACTACCCTATTCTTGTAGAACCGAGTGTAGGGGGGATCAGACACGAGGGCCTGTAATTCACTTACGCGCCTAGCGGAAGTGAGGGCTATCAAGAACAGCGTATTCCAAGACAGAAAACGGAGAGAGAGCAGGTAGCCATAGGTTCAAAAGGCGGACAGGTGATCCGCTGTAAAACCACATTCAGGTCCCAGTCAGGCGCTGGCGGGCGCAGAGGTGGTTTAAGTAGTAGGAGACCTCGGAGAAACCTCGCTACGAGAGGGTCGTTGGAGAGAGGTCTGCCGTCCACCGGCACATGATGTGCGGAAAGAGCACTGAGGTGAACTTTGACGGAGTTGGACTTAAGTCCCAGATTAGAGAGGTGTAGCAAGTACTGTAAGATCACCGACACCGGGCAGGAGAAGGGATCCTGAGACTGTTGGGTACACCAGACTGCAAAGCGACGCCATTTAAGGGCGTAGCATTTGCGGGTAGAAGGCCGTCGCGAAGCCAAGACGACCTCCTCCACCTCTGCCGGCAAGAGGAGAGGAGCAAGGACTACCCTCTCAGCAGCCAGGCCATGAGGTTGAGAGACCTGAGGTTGGGGTGCAGTAGGGACCCCTGATCCTGGGTGAGGAGATCCGGTTGCACCCCCAGAGGGATTGGATCCTCCACCGCCAGTTGCAGCAAGAGCGGAAACCACGGCTGCCTGGGCCAGCGAGGGGCCACCAGGATCATGAAAGCTTTGTCTCGGAGAACCTTGAAAAGGGTCCGAGAGACTAACGGGATGGGAGGGAAAGCGTACAGAAGGCTCCCCGACCATGAGATCAGAAAGGCGTCCGCCGCCACCCGAAGGGGGTGAGGCTGACGAGAGCAGAAGCGAGGAAGCTGCCGGTTGTGAGGACTGGCAAAGAGATCCACTGTGGGGAGGCCCCACCTGAGGAAGAGCTTCTGAACGATCAAGGGGTCCAGACGCCACTCGTGCGGCCGGAGGACCCTGCTGAGTTTGTCCGCCAGGCAATTTTCTTGGCCCGGGAGATAAACTGCCTTGAGGAGAATGCCGTGACTGACGGCCCAAGAGCAGAGCTTCTGTGCCTCCCGGCAGAGGAGGAAGGAGCCCGTGCCCCCCTGCTTGTTCACGTAGAACATGGCAACTTGATTGTCCGTCTGGACAAGGACGGACTGTTGGGAGGTCAGGTGGGAGAAGGCCTTGAGAGCTAGGCGGATCGCCCTGAGCTCCAGGAAGTTGATCTGCTGAGCAGACTCCCACTTGGTCCAGAGGCCCTGAGTACGTGCCTCTTGGCAATGGGCTCCCCAGCCCAGGAGGGATGCATCGGTGGTCAGCACCCGGGTCGGCTGAGGTGACTGGAAAGGCATTCCCAATACCAGGTTCGGCTGCCGGAGCCACCACCGGATAGACGAGACCAGCGGCTCGGAGACGCGCACCAGGTCTGCTAGGCCGCCCGTGGCCTGTCGCCACTGCTGGCGGAGACACCACTGAGCAGGCCGCATATTCAGGCGGGCATTGGGGGTCACATGGACGGTGGAAGCCATATGGCCGAGCAGTCTCAGGAAGCGCCTGGCGGAGACCAGGGGCTGGCTGCGAAAGCGGTCGGCTAGGTCCATGAGCCGCTGAGCCCTGTCGAGCGGTAGGTACGCTCGCGCCTGAGGGGTGTGCAGCCTTGCGCCGATGAACTCGAGATCCTGTGAGGGGAGCAAAGTGGACTTTGCGAAGTTGATGACAAAGCCCAAGTGCTGCAGCAGAGTCACCGTGCGGCACGTGGCGGTGGTGACCTCCTGAGCGGACGCTGCTCTGATGAGCCAGTCGTCGAGGTACGGAAAAAACATAGAGGCCGTGAAGCCGGAGATGGGCCGCCACGACCGCGAGACATTTTGTGAAGACTCGCGGTGCGGAGGACAGGCCGAAGGGCAGTACTCTGTACTGGTAATGATTTCCTGCCACCACAAACCTTAGGTATTGGCGGTGGCTTGGGTGGATGAGGATGTGCGTGTAAGCATCCTTTAGATCCAAGGAGCATAGCCAATCTCCCTGCTGGAGGTAGGGCAGAAGGATTCCAAGGGTAAGCATTTTGAACTTCTCCCGCACAAGGAACTTGTTGAGGTTGCGCAAGTCCAGGATGGGTCGGAGGCCTCCTGTTCTCTTTGGTATCAGAAAATACCTTGAATAGAAGCCCTGACCTCTCAGGTGGTGTGGCACCGGTTCCACCGCCTGATCCTGCAGAAGACCTGCTAACTCCTGAAGGAGCAACTCCCTGTGCAGAGGGGGGCGCGGAGGCTCTCCCGGAAAATAGGAGGGAGGGACCTGATGGAAGTGGAGAAGGTAGCCCTCTCGCACGACCTGAAGCACCCAGGCATCTGCGGTGATGCTGGACCACCTGTCGGCGAAGTGAACCAGCCGGCCTCCGGTGCTGGGGGGAACCAGCGGGGGGGGGAGAGGCTATGCTGAGCGAGTCAAAAACCCCCACCCTGCTGAGCAGGGGCTGGTGGCGCAGGCTTGGGGGCTTGCTGCCTACGGGACCCGTTACCCCGTCCCTTGGCCTGCTGGCCCTGTTGGGGAGCTGCAGGGGCCTGATAATGGGGGTATTGTTTGTAGGCAGCCGCCTTCCTCGGGTAAAAGGTCTTTTTTCCCGAGCCCTTCTTTTTCTGGGAAGGGGCGGAGGTCTTCCTAGAAAGCCTGGTCCTGGTGAGAGTCTCAGTCTCAATTTGTGCAGCCTTTTCCGCCATGGGCTTGCCAAAGAGGTTTTCGCCTCGGCAGGGGACATCGACCAACTTGTCCTGTACCCAGGGCTCAAGGTCGGACGACTGAAGCCAAGCCTGTCGGCGGGCACCGATGCCGGCTGCGGCTACTCGAGCCGAGGCTTCAAAGCCATCATAGGCTGCTCGGGACATGAACTTTGAGCATTCCCGAATACCTGTGGACAAGGCTAGGAACCTCCGCAAGGGTTCCTCGGACAAACCCGCGGAGAAGCCGGCTAGCTCTTTAGCCAGATCCCTGAGATACATGCCCATGTAGAGCTGGTAAGTCTGGACACGACAGGCGAGCATAGAGCCCTGGAAGCACTTTTTGCCAAGGCCATCCAGGTTACGGGCCTCCCTTCCAGGAGGCACCGAGGAGTGCATCTTCTGGCTCTTAAGACGATGCATGGCCGATTCCACTACCATGGAATGGTGTGGCAACTGCGCCTTTTGAAAGCCAGGGCTCTTGCGGACTCGATAGATAGAATCGACCCGCTTGCTCAGGACCGGCGAGGAGGCCGGACTCTCCCACATGCGGAAGAGTAGTCGTTCCAGCATAGGAGGAACCGGCACAGTAAAGTGCTCCCTCGCGGGAGAGTCATACTGGAGGGCGTCGAGCTCTTCGGCTCGAGGCTCCTCCTCGGGGTCCGCAGGGAAGGCCAAAGCCTTGGCCATATCCCTAACGAAGTCCGAGAACCGGGCATCCTCCGGGGGGGACTGCTTCCGAGGCTCGGACTCCGGAGAGTCCGATGGGACACACCGAGTCCGGAAAGAATCAGGTGACTCTTCCTCCTCAGACTCCCAGACCGACTCCGACGAGGACTCGGTGGGGTCGGCTCGGGCAGGGTGCGGCGCCAGCCGCCCCGACGCCGAGGGAGTCGGCGTCGGCGACCTCGGTCCCGAACGGGAGGCCGAGGGCGACCTCGACCGAGGATCGACTCGAGTTCTCATCGACTCGAGGATCGGCTCGGTCTCCGGGGTCGACTTGGACGTCGACGTCCCGGCGGTCGGGGCAGCGACGCCAGCGAAGCCAGCGAGCAGTGCCCGCTGCTGGTCCATGAAGGCAGACAATCTGCTCTCCAAGGCCGTCAACCTGAGTCCGAGCTCAGGCGACCCAGCAGCCCCCGACTCGGGCCCCGACGGCGTCGGGCCCGACGTCGGCTGACGCGGAGGCGAGTCCAGAAGGACAACAGGACTTACCCGGCAGGCATCTCCGACTCCAGGCGAGGTCGCTTCGGGAGGTGTTCCTTCTCCAAGGACCCGGGGCGGCTGTCGGGGCTATGCGACCTGGCCCTCGCGGAGCCAGGAGCGTCCACCGACGCCGCCCTCGCGGGTTTTTCCTTCCGTCGATGGTCCCCGGAGGGAGAACCCCGGTCGGAGGAGCTCCGTCGACGGTCCGAACTGGAGCCTTTCGACAGTGAGGCCTCCGACGAGGTCCGGGTACGGCTGGGGTCAGCGAAGATTCTTTCGCGCTGATGCCGCCGACTTCTCAACGCCTTCGAGGACAGTTTGCTGCAGGGCCCACAGATCAGTTCCTCGTGATCTGGGCCCAGGCAGCGGAGGCAAAGGTCGTGTGAGTCGGTGAGTGACATATTTCGGTCACACCGACCACACCGCTTAAAGCCACTGGCAGCCATCGGGGGAAAAAGGGCCCCTGCGAGGTCAAAGGACCGGGCTGCCAGGGAAAAAACGAAAACGAAAGCTGACTAAGTCAGAAAAACCGAAAAAACCGTTAGAGGACTCGAGACCGGCGTCGCGAGTCCGGGCGGGGGGAAAAACGACCGGCGTCGAACCGAAAGAAAAAAGGATAAATACAGAGGAAAATCAACTTTTTCGCGGGGACAAGACGGGGACGTCTGTAGGGCTCCGCGGAAAAAAGAAGACTGGCTAAGATGGCACCTTCGGGCGGGAAGACTACCGCGCATGCGCGCTGCAATTCCCAAAGGCTTTCTTTGAAAGCTGGGGAAAATTGCTCCGCGAGGGCTCCGTCGGCGCCGACCTCACCCATAAGTGAGGACTGACTTCCTGCTTGGTCCTGGAGAAGGACTGATTCCTGCTGTCCCTGGAGAACACCTGTTACAGGTGAGTAACTATTTTTCTCCAAGAATAAGCAAGAAGTCAGTTTTCACATATGGGACTCCCTTGCTCCAGGCTGCCGAGGACCGAACCATGACAGCACTCTCGGCGACCCATCGGATAGCCATAAGTTGTAGAAGGTGAGTCCCGACAGAGAGATTCTGCAAGACCCTAGCATCCAGCGACACTATAATTCCGGTAGCCTGAACACAGAAGGGTAGGAGAGCAGGAGTTGTCTACACCCTGAAAATATTACAGAGTACTGCCTGTCCGAAGGCACTGTCCCTATGGGACTCGCTCTCCAGACAGTAATGAGCTATGAACATATGAATCGAAGACCATGTGGCAGCCCTGCAGATTTCTGTCACCGGCACTGAGCGGAGGTTGGCTACTGACATGGCTATAGCCTGCAAGCGATATGCAGTAATCTGGTGCTCAAGGGAGAGGCCCGCTTGCTCATAAGTGAGGGCAATGCAGTCCACCATCCAAGTGGACAGTGTCTGCTTCGTTACCAGGAGCCCCAGTCTACTGGGGTCATAAGATACAAAGAGCTGAGGAGCTTTGTGGTGGGCTTAGGTCCTCTGCAGGTAGAAGGACAGGGCCCAGTCTAGCATATGCAATATGGTTTCCTCCCTGCCGGCATGGGGCCGTGTGAAAAAGGTGGGCATGACTACCTCCTGTTTGAGGTGGAAGGAGGAAACCACTTTGGGGAGGAATTTTGGGTGTGTGCAAAGCACTACCCTGTTCTTATAGAACTGTGTATAAGGCAGATCCACTACCAAGGCCTGGATTTCACTCACTCTCCGAGAGGAAGTGATGGCCACCAGAAAAAACACTTTCCAGGAGAGGTATCTCAAATGGCAGATGGCCAGAGGCTCGAACGGTAGTTTGGTGAGTTGGGAGAGCACCACATTAAGGTCTTATTCTTCTGTCAGAGGGCGGAGAGGGGGCTTCAAACGTAGGAGGCCCCGGAGGAACCTAAAGAGCAGGGGCTGATTTGAGAGAGCTTCCCCTCTACTGGGTAATGGTGAGCGGCTATGGCACAGGTGTACCTTCACTGAATTAGACTTCAGACCGGTGTACAAGAAGTGCAGTAAGTACTGTAGCACTAGTTGCACACGGCAGGAGAAAGGGTTCTCCTCTCTGCATACCAGACGGAGAATCTTCTCCATCTGAAAGCGTACATTCGTCTGGTGAAGAGTTTTTAGGGAGGCCAGCAGGATATCCTCTACTACTTCTTGGAAATTGAAAGGAGCCAGGGCTACCCTTTCAGCAGCCACGCCGTCAATGCTAGTGACCCTAGGTTGGGGTGCAGGAGAAAGCCTTCCTCCTGGGACAGGAGGTCCAGATCCTGACCAGTGGGATTGGGAGTGCCACCAACAGAGAGAGCAGCAGAGTGAACCAGTGTTGCCGGGCCAATCTGGGGGCGATCAGAATCACTGATGCCTGTTCACTCTGGATCTTGAAGAGAGTCTTGGCCACCAGTGGTGTCGCTGGGAAGGCATAGAGAAGGTCCTCGGACCATGGTATCATGAAGACATCCGCTGCCACTCTGCCCAGGTGTAGCTGGCGTGACTAGAAGTGGGGCAGCTGCATGTTGCCTGGGGAGGTGAACGGGTTCATCACGGGCCTGCCCCAGAGGCGGAAGAGTCGTTGCACCACCCTGGGGTTCAGATGCCACTCGTGTGGGTGGAGGGACTCTGCTGAGTTTGTCCCCTAAGCAATTGTCCTGACCTGGAAGGTATACTGCTCGTAGGAGCATTCCGTGATGCACCGCAAAGGAGAGGAGAGACACTGCTTCCTGGCAGAGGGAGTACGAAACCCATGCCCCCCTGCTTGTTTACATAAAACATGGCGATCTGGTTGTCCGTCTGGATCAGCACGGGACAGTTGCGCAGGAGGTGGCAGAATACACAGAGAGCCAGGAAGATGGCCCTGAGAGCCAGGAAAATGGCCCTGAGAGCCAGGAAGATGGCCCTGAGAGCCAGGAAGATGGCCCTGAGTTCCAGGAGGTTGATCTGCAGGAGAGACTCCTCCTGCGACCAGCTGCTTTGAGTGCGGAGGTCTCTGCAATGTGCTCCCCAACCCAGGAGGGAGGCATCCGTGGTCAGGACCTCGTGGTGCAGGTATCTGGAATGGCATCCCCTTTTGGAGGTGGTGTAGGGACTGCTACCAGTTGAGGGAGTCAACCAGTTGGCGGCTGACCCTGACCCTGTCACGCAACCTGACCATGGCCTGAGTCCACTGGGCATGGAGGCACCAACTGGGTTGCCCACATGCGCAAGTGGGCTAGGGGCATGACGTGAACTGTTGAGGCCATGTGGCCCAGTAACCAGAGTAGGATGCGAGTCGGTACTGACCGGCGAGCCTGCACCTCTTTTGCCAGTTGCACGAGGCGGTGTGCCCTTTCCTTTGGGAGGAAAGTCTTGGCCTGTAACGTGTCCAGCTGGGCACCTATGAACTCCAGGTTTTGGGCTGGAGAGAGGTGGGATTTGGGGTAGTTGATGACGAACCCTAGGTGCTGCAGGAGGCCGATTGTTTGTCCTGTGCCCTGGATGGCCATGCTGCCTCTGATGAGCCAGTCATCTAGATAGGCGGCCACGACCGCTAGGCACTTTTGTAAAGACTCTGGGTGAGGAGGCCAAGCCGAATGGAAGTACCCTGTGCTGGTAGTGCTCTCCTCCCACCATGAACCTTAGGTACTGTCTGTGGGAGGGGTGGATCAGAATGTGGGTATATGCATCCTTTAGGTCTAAGGAACACAGTCAATCTCCCTGGTGGAGGTAAGGCAGCAGAGTTCCAAGAGAGTATCTTGAACTTCTCCCTCACCAGAAACTTGCTCAGGTTTCAAAGGTCTAGTATGGGCCTGAGGCCCCCAGTTCTTTTGGTGACAAGGAAATACCTGGAGAAAAAAGCTTTTCCCCACAAATATCTGGGTACAGGCTCTATCGCCCTGTCCTTGAGTAGCCCCGCAAGCTCTGAAAGAAGCAAGGTCTGATGGAGAGGCTGCACCGGCTCTCCTGGGGAAAACCCTGGGGGTGTTTGCTGGAACCTGAAGAGATAGCCCTCCTTTACCACTTGTAGGACCCAATGATTCATGGTGATCCCAGTCCACCTGTGGGCAAAGAGTGCCAGGCAGCCCCCTGTGGGCTGGGGAGGGTCTCCCAGGGGAGAGGAGGCCCTGCCTGGGGTGTCAAAAACTCTCCGCCCAGGCTGGGTGGGAGCTGGTGTCTGAGGCTTCTGAACCTTTGGCATCCTCGGCCCATGGCCCTGGTTCTTGGGCTGGGGGCCCTGCTGCTGTTTCCCTGAGAAGGGCTGGTAATGGCTCTGGTGAAAAGACCCCTTTTTCCTCAGGAAGGCTGGTCTTTTCCCTGACAGTTTCTTCCGGGGGAGGGTCTATGTTTTCTTCGAGAGCCTCTGCCTGGTCACGACCTCAACCTCTATCTTGGCCACCTTGTTGGCCATGGGCTTGCCAAACAAGTTTTCCCTGGTGTAGGGGACATCGAGCAAATTTTTCTTGCACCCACTGTTCAAGGTCGGAGGTCTACAACCTGGTCTTGAGCCGGGCACCGATGCCTGCTGCTGCTACCTGGGCTGCTGATTCAAAGCCATCATAGGCATCACGGGATAGGAACTTTGAATAGTCCCAGATTCTGGCTTTCAGGGCTTGGAACCTCTAAAAGGGTTCCCCAGCGAGGCCTGCAGAAAAACTGGGAGGGGGACAGAAGAACAGTTCTTCTGGCTTTTCAGCTTTTGCATTGAGGACTCCATGACCATGGAGTTATGTGGGAGTTGGGACTTTTGGAATCCCAGGCCCTTCTTGACAAGAAAGACAGTGTTGAGGTGTTGGCTGACCAATGGCACAGAGGCTGGAGTCTCCCACATCTGCAGAAGTAGCCATTCAAGGATGGGCTGCACTGGCACTGTCAGAGTCTCCTTTGGCAGGGACTCATACTGGAGGATCTCCAGTTCTTCGGTGCGCAGGTTCTCCTCTAATTCAGTCAGGACCGAGAGGGCCCTGGTCATATCCTGGACGAAGTTGGGGAAAGCCACATCCTCGGGCAGGGAATGGCACTGGCATTCCAGGGGAGACAGCTCTGAAGGGACGTCTTGGTGTCGAGTGATCTTGGGAGAGCCCTCAACGACAGTCTCCCAGCCAGAGTCAAAGGGTGTTGAGGATTCTGAGTCTTGGGGCTCTCGTGCCTCGAGACCGGCCCCGAGGAACTCGTGAGTCTCAGGTCAGACTCCTGGAAGCAGGCCGGGGAGAACCGGACACCCGAGGATCAGGACTAGGACCTCAATTAGTGAAGTGGGCTTGCCCGAGGCCTGTGGTGCTCGGGGCCTGGCTCAACGCCTGAGGACTCCCCCCACAGTAAGTAACAGGCCTGGTTATCAGGGCAGATAATGTGGACAAACCTGACATCATTGCCTGCTGCAAGGCCAGGATGGCAGAAATATTCTTCTCCAGGTCTGCCATTCTGGACTCAATGCCAGAAGGCTCCACAGCTTTTGGCGTGGGCACCGAGGGTCTCAGGCCCAATGCCGGCACTCTCACAAGTGCGTCCTCAATGAGGAGCACAGCGTTGGGGAGCCTCGCATGTTTGCTATCGGCAGAGGATGCCTTCTTAGAGACCTTAAGGGGGCACTGCTCGGAGTCGTCCAAGTCCTGCTGCAGGACCTTACCAGGTTTCACCGGTAGAACTTTGACTGGCTTCAAGGATTTTTTTCTTTTTCTTTCCGGGCTCTGGCATCTTTTTATGGAGGTGCTGCTACTGTGAAACTCCGAAGATGCCTGGGCCTCTTGGGATGTGTTTGGCTTGAGGCTCAGCATAGGAGAAGCCGGGGCTGAGTCGGACCACGGGAACAGCCTCTCCTGCAACGCCAACCTTTTCTTGTTGGTTCTCGGAGTCATGGCCTAGCACAGGTTGTACTGTCGTGGTCCAGGCCAAGGTAGTGCAAACAGCAGTCGTGAGTGTCTGTAACAGACATGGTTTGACTGCAGCGGTCACACATTTTGAACCCACCGGGAGACAAGGTGGGAGACACCCAACCAGGCTCAACGACCCCTGGGCGAAAAAAGAGCACGAACACCGGTCAAGGGAAGCCTCATCAAAAAGAAGGGAAGAGCAGAGGACGACGTTGGCTCAAGGCGGAAAGAGCAACCGGTACGCAAACTGGGAAAAAAAACAACTTTAAGGATAATTTTTAGAGGAATTTTCCAGGGATACAGGACAAGCGGCCATTGGGCTCCACGAAAAAAAGTAGACTGAGCAAGATGGCAGCCTTGGGCAGGAAGGGGACCACGCATGCGTGGTAGCATTCCCAAATGCTTTCTGTGAAAGCTGGGGAATTGATCCACGAGGGCTCCGTCGGCGCCAATGCCACCCATATGTGAGGACTGACTTCCTGCTTGTTCCTGGATAAAATGGCACGTGGAGGAGTGGCCTAGTGGTTGGGACAAGGTACTTCAGGCCGGAAGGTTGGAGGTTCAAATCCCACTAGAGGACAGCAACCTTGGGCCGGAAGGACTGGGGTTTCTAGTCCCACAGGTGCTCCTTGTGGTCTTGGGCAAGCCACTTAACCCTCCATAGCCCATGTTCCCTGTAAAATAGTTATCTCCAAGTTATAATGCCCTGTTCAATGTAATTTCAGTTTGTTCAATGTAAACCGCACTGATGCAGAATAGCGCGGTATATAAGAGAATGTAAATAAATAAAAATAAAATAAAATACTTTTCTGGGCCTTGGGACAGCAAATCTGTCCTAGGATACACTGGATGGCATCACCATTAGTGTGGTTGCATTATACTGACTGTCACCGGAGAACATACTTTAAACAATTACCCCTCCCCCCCAACAAGTGCAAGTTCCAAATGCTCTTTACCCGGATACACGGACTGTTTGAAAAGCATTGTCCTTCATTACCGATGGTTCTTTGTGTTTGTGTGGTTTTGCCTCTACCGCAGCTGTTCTTTGCCAAGAGACTGCTTAGTTCACCTAGGGGCTAAACTGATTGGGCATCCGTTGGAAGAGCAGAGAGTTAAATGTCTCCAAGGAGAGGCTGTGTCTATTGCCTTAATCTGGATGTGGGATTTGAACTGGAGGCTAAAAGCTGCAGATTTCTTCATTCAATTCACTGGATCAGAAATACAGAATCACATATTTAACAATGTGAAAACTCAGATTGAAAAGTCTTTCATCACGTTCAGTCCATGTTGTACCTTGCATACTAAAGTTAATAGAAGAATAACTATGGCTACCACTGCAGGCTTTATTGTTAGAAGCCTGCCTGCACTTAAAAGTTACTTGCTCTGCTTTAAAAGCTTGGACATAAACTAAGGAACAATTAGCTGCTAAAGTCTAGTGGGGTGGGCATACTACTAGAAAACAGAAACTGAAATCAATTCATGTCTGTGTTGATCTGTTTTTATTTATATAAATTTTTAAGAATATGTTGCCAAGATAAAGCAGTCCAGGAAAAATATCCTGAGGCTATTATACACAAGCAAACAGAAGACAAAACATACAAAAAGATGAGACAATACTAATCCTTATATTCCAGTCCACAGAAAGGAGGGGGGGGGGGGGGTGGGAGGAGAGATCACAACAAAGCAAAAATACCGTATTTTCCGGCGTATAAGACGACCCCCTACTTTTCCTGTTAAAATATAGGGTTTGGCCTATACTTGCCGTATAAGACTACCCCTCTTCCAGTTCTTACCTCGGGTGCTCCAGAATCCTGCCAAAAGAAAATGGTGGCTGCCCCGCTGAAATACAGACTCCAGATCGTGTCCAAGAGACCCAGAAGACCGCAGTAGCACTCTGACAGGTTGCGTTGCCCTGGCAGAGAAGTCCACCCCCCAGGGCAAACACCACTTTGCCACAATCCTCAGCACAACCGGCACCAGCGTTCCCCTATCCCCCAACTGCCACCGCTTGTGTTAACAGTACACTAAAAGAAAAACTAACAACCCACAAATTAAAAACTATCCTGAAGCAGCCACCACATCTATAAAGATCCCCATGCTGAACCTCGACCACATGAGCACGGCAGCCCGAAAACCCGGCAGCCTCTGCACCCATAGCAGTCACATTGGAGACGGAGGCCCTGAAGCACAGCAGCCAATCAATCGGCTGGCAGGGAGAGGGGAGGAGCCCGGGATGCAGCGTCAGTCAGCTTCCCCAGTCCAGGTCAGAAAGTTGCTGTATACCGCCGTATAAGACGACCCCCGACTTTTGAGCATATTTTCATGGGTTAGAAAGTCGTCTTATACGCCGGAAAATACAGTACATAAAAATGAACTCAAACAAATAGTACAGCCATAGTTAAGAAACTAAACAACAAGCAAAATTACCTATCTAACATCCTTATACAAGGCTATCTGACTTGGCTCTTATTAAAATACCAGTGGAGTGGAGGAGTAGCCTAGTGATTTGAGTAACAGTCTAACATTGGGGTTCATTCCACTGGCACTCCTTGTGACCCTGGGCAAGTCACTTTACCCTCCCTTGCCTCGGAAGAAAAGGCCTGGCAATCTACTTCCAGTCATGCTTTGCCAAGAAAACCCACGGGTTGTTGGGTCGCTAGGAGTAAGCATTGACTTGATGACACTTAAAAAATAATTCAGGGTAATTTTCAAAACTGCCTGCTTTGATACAAATTCCCCACACACACTTTGTGGCAATTTTCAAAGGTCAAGTACTCAGACAGATTTGAATCTTTTTCTGTGGTACTTTTTCCAATCAAAACTATACAAGTTGTTATGCCCCCCGGCCGCTCCAATACTGCCCTGGAAATGCCTCCAGGAAAATGGAGGCTAAAGCACACACATAGCTTGACTCACATGCAGGGTCAGCAATTTTCAAACAATGCACATAGCAATTTAAACAGATAAACAGCTTTGGAAAATGTCTCTGAGGATGATCTGCTTTAGGATCCCTTAGGATCTGATGGCTGTTTCCAAGAGACCTGGACTAGCCATTGTCAAGAGATAGGATGCTGGCCTCAATGAATCATTGGTTTGACCCAGTAAATATGATCTCTCCCCTTCCCCCCTAAAAAAACCTCTCCCTGCCATAATCCTTCAAAAACCTTTAATTGCTCATAATTGAAAAACACTAAACAAAATAAACAGTGCACTTGGCTAGAAATTTAAGGGAAAGATTAGTTCCCAAAAAGAGAGCCCAAGGTTTTCCTTCCAAAGAGACCTCCCCCTTATTCTTAGTGGCTTTGCAGAGGTCAGGGAAAACCCTGGTCTTTTGATTTCTAAGAAAAGATTATCATTGCTCTTACTTAAAAACCTCAACATGTGGGCCCTGTAGAGTTCTAGGCTAAATGTCACTTTTGCTGTTTTCTTTCCTTGTGAGGTTTCTAAGGTAGGGGATTCAGTCCCAGCTACCCTCTCCTTAAAGCAACCACATACCCTGCTGGACAAAGGTGATATTGCTTCAGGAGGACATTTTGGAATTTTGTTACATATTTAAAAAAAATATCTAAAAGAACAATTAATGGAAATCTAAGAAAACTCGCAAACTTTTAACTCTTCTTCTTAGTTACACTCTCCAGATTCTCATCTTAGTTCCATAGGGTCATGTTTTATGAGAGTATTTTCCGCAGAGATTTTACTCCTATACCGCTATAATCAAACTTAGACATTTTCCAAAAAGATATCCTGACTTTTCAACTTGTTAAACATAACAAAGGAAGACATACACACAATTAATTTACACAACTGGATAAGTCAGTCTCAAAGCAGGAAACAGCAGCTCAGATTTTAGTAATTTGGCAGTCAAAACAAACTTCACTGGCAAAGGGCACAGAGTTTAGCAGTCCCCATGCTAGGAAGTCTCCACCGGTGATGGTGCAATGTCAAAGCCAGCAGCTGTTCTCTATTCAGGAAGAGCAGCAGTTACCAATGTGCCCAGAGACCAGCACTCTGCTCTCTGGGTGTTCCAGCAGCCGCTGTATCAGTAATCTGGTACATCAGTCCTCAAGTGTATTCAGAGACAAATTCACCTGAAGGCAAACATCACCCTCTCTATCTGCGGCTCCCTCTCAGATTCAGAAGCTCTAGTTAATGCTGCCTTCTGGACAAATGAGTCCACAGCAAAGATATTTCATGAAGGCAAGGCCGTGCTTTAATCATGTTTTTACAGCAAGATTCACCTTATATTGGTGGTTAGCAGATAGGAGAGAAAGCCCATTCTTTCATAAGGGCTCCCTCTTCCTGTCAGCACAGCCTCACAACAGACACCTGTAGGGATTGGAGACCTTTAATAGTATTTCCCAGTGTGTTAATTTAAACCATTATGGGGTGGATAACAGGGGGCAGTGACAGATTGCTATATGTCTAACTGATATATTAGGATATACCTGCATCAGGACCAAGGATTCCAATTAACGTCTTGTCAAGCTTTTCCTTTGCAAGTCATATTTGGAGGCAATTTCCGCCACAATACTGGAAAAGTCTGTAGGTTTTGTTAAGCTATGCCACAGTGACGTCTCAAACAAGCTGTGGACATGCAGCTTGCCAATACATATTTGAAGCAGGAACAAGCCAATAAAGAATGTGACGCGCAACCATTCCAAGAGAATGAAGACTATCCATAGACTTCTTTAAGATCTGCAGCTGCAGCTGATCCAGGCATTCCCAGTACACTGCTTTCTTTTGTCTGATATTCTTTTTATTTGGGTGCAAACAATTAGAAACACCTTACAGCTCTGGTCGATTGTCAGCTGGTAAATACAAAAAATGAAAAACTAGAATTCTTTTCGGTTGACTCCTGAAGAACTCTGGAAGAATCTGAGGAATAAGGCTCAGTAGGTACCAGAGACTGCTGAAGCTTTGGCAATGAGAAGCACTGTGGCATTAAGATGCTATGGAGTAGTCAACAGTGGGCTACAAGCCTCAGTCATCCACCTTGTTTTGAGGGCGGAACATCAGCTCCTGAGCTCAGGGAAGAAAGAAACTGTTTACAAGCTGGTGAGCCACAAGGGGGTTGTCTGAGTGGGTGGCTCTCAATCGCCCTGCGGTTACTCACAGAGAAGAATTTTAAGCAGCTGAAATTCTGTTATTTATCTTGTTTTTGAAATTGCTTATGCATGCCATGAGTAATTGTTGGCTCCTGGGTGCCCACGATCTCCATGCGGAGAAACAAAAATACAAGAATAAATGGCAAAAGATCAAAGTGGTACTGCATGTAAGAATGTGAAGAATGATCTGTTCTTTCCATGCTCTGGAGTCCGAACTGCACGGCTGAAGGGTATATGTGGGCGGGGAAAGCTGCATCGCTCAGATTCTCGCTGTGCACCAGTCTATGCATTTCAAAATCACAGTGAAATACTGTGTGTGAAGAAAGGGTGGGAAGGATGGTTGCTGGTAGAAAATGACCTTACTTCCCTGCCAAAGATTGTGAAGATTCACAAAGCATATACAACCACCCCCAACTACCTACTCCCACAACCTACTGTAAATGGGAAAGAAAGCTGAGAAATCTGCTTGGCAGTGCTGCTTTAACACGGAGCCCAGTTTATAGCTTAAGGCTCCCAATCAGCTGGGACTGTACCGTGCAAATCAATTCTGCTTCTAAAAATATCGGGGAAGTCTGTGGGGGTATTTAGTGGTACTCTCCAGATAGCGTCGCTGAATAACGTGATAACCACCTTTAGCCAGATGACCTCCCACTGGCCTGTCGGCTAAGGGCTTTGAATATTGGCCCCTGAGTGGATGAAACTTTTAACCGGAAACTTAACAGAGAGATCTGCTCCCACATCACGCACATGTTGATGTAAATCTAGGAAAGCTCTACATTTAAGTTAGATTGTTCTGGAGAAATGCTGGAACACGTTGACGTTATTATAAAATACGGAATCCTTATGATGGAAAAAAAGTCCTTACAGCTCAACCTCTGTCGGGCTTTAGTGTTAATGACACCAAAAGCACAGCTCAAGAAATAACCTTCATTGAAGGTTCTAACACTGCAGTCAGTTTTAAAACTATCCACAGTCAGATCGCCATCCCAATAGCCCCATCTGCAGTCGCTCTCCTACATGCAGAGATATAATAGAGACTGGAGATTGGTGGAAACACTTCAGCCGGATACTGTAGTACACTACCTCTCAAGCATATCAAAGCAGTTTCCATGCAAGAAACTAAAGACCAAAACTAGCCTAAGTAACTTCAGAAGACGCTATCGGCAATGGTGCACAATAAAAAATATAGCAGCAGGAACTGGGGGATGAGTTACCTCAGTCACAGCCCTCTGTTCTTCTGGGGCTCCACTTCCAATACCACTCGCTGGAATAAGCTGATCTCTCCCAAGACACTAAAAGATATAATAGCGGTTGTCCAAGCCTCTCACAGAGATGTAACCACTGCTTGGGCACTCCCTCCAACTGAGATCGGAGGCTCTCTCCCCATAGCAGTGCTGCCAGGAGCTCTAAACTACGGTATTTTGCTGTATGTTAATGGAAGGTGGCATAGAATGTGTTTAGTTAAACTAAATCAACTTCTTCTGATGTGGCCCCAAGGGAACTGGCCATGACATCCACAGGGCTGGCCCATCCACTAGGCAAACTAGGCAGTCACAGAGGGCGGCAGACCCTGGTAGGCGGCATCGCTACACCCCCCCCCCCCCCTGAACTTGCACTTCAGCACCACGGCGGACTTTAAAACGCTCGCACTAGTGTACTTCCTGCCTGTCGCTCCTGCCCCTCCAAGAAAGTTGCATCAGAAGGGGCAGGAGTGGCAGCTGTGAGCAGACATGAGCACAGGCACTTTAAGGACAGATGCAGCACTGAGCCACTGCTGCGCAAGGGGTGGGCAGCATGGCAGACTGGATGGCGGCGCAGTCTGACTAATGCTCTGTACTGTTCTAACTAGATTGTAAGCTCTGATGAGCATGACTCTGACGGGCAGGGACTGTCTTTTGTATGTTGGCTACCTCTTGTAGGTCAGCTGTGCAGCGCTGCATGTGTGGCGCTTTAGAAGTGCTGATTAGTAGTAGTATTAGTAGTAGTAGTAGGGGATGACATGGAGGGCCTGACTAGGATGGCTGAAACCCTCAGGCCACCCCTGGTCATCCACCTGCATCAGGGAGACACCTCTAGCTATTGAATCTTGTGGCATTTGCAGGGGCAGTAGGGGAATTTGATCAGCTGAACTCAAAGAGGCATCTGAAAACACAGAAGATGGCAAGGGTATCTCTGTCACCACGGTAGAGGCCTCCAAACCCTGGGTCATTTGCTGGAAATGCTGCCAAAACAGGCCCAATGAAGGAGACAGCTTAGCTGGAATCTTGCCTTTTTTCTCTTCCTCCCCATTCTATCTATTTATTTATTTATACATTTCTTCTATACCGCCCCTTCCAGAGGTCAAGGGCGGTTTACAGTTAACAACTGATCAACTTTTACATGGAACAGTGGTATTAACTATTTACAAGGAACATATTGAACAAAGAAACTTGTGTATCAACTCTCTATTTACATATATACAGGAGTCAGCTTATTATTATCTAGGCATCACAAAGCAGCGATCAGCCCAAGAAGCATGTCTGCCATCTCATGCAGGCTCTTCCCCTACCAAAAAATGAAATATTTTTCTGTACTTAATGCTTTACAAACACTTTGGAGTAAAATTTAGAAACCTTAGGTGATATTTAAATGTACAAAAAATGGATGTGTGTACTTAAATTTGTATATATGCATAAGATGCTATTTTAGAAAATGTGCCATATTTGACAGTATGCAGAGATTTAAAGAAGTGTGTTCTGGGCAGGCCTTCCAGGTATAACAAAGTTGCATATCTACAACAGGTGTTCTCCTTGGACAGCAGGATCCACCAGCAACATACATGGTGACATCATCCATTATAGAGCCGGAGCGGTTCTTGCTTCCCAAGCCAGTAAAATCAAAGTAAAGCCTTACAGCTTCAAAGGAGTTCCCACCCTTCTGGTAGACCTCAGTCCTTTTATAACGAGCTTCAACCCAGGCGGGCGGGTGGGAAGTGTATGGCTGTAGGATCCTGCTGTCCAAGGAGAAAGCGTAGTTACTCACCTGTAACAGGTGATTTCCGGGAACAGCAGGAATTAAGTCTTCACATATGGGTATCGTCGGTACCGATGGAGCCCACGCGGGAATGCTCCCCAGCGTCCAATAGGAAAGCTTTTGGGAGCATCCCACCTTTCCAACTCTCCCTCTTCAGTTGAGTTTATAGCTGAGACCAAAGGAGAGAAGTAGACAAAGAGAGAGATAGATAGAGACAACTCCTAGGGGAGGTGGGTGGGTTGTGAAGACTTAATTCCTGCTGTTCCCGGAGATCACCTGTTACAAGTGAGTAACTACGCTATCTCCAGGAACAAGCAGGAATGTAGTCTTCACATATGGGGACTCCCCAGCTGAGAGGTGCCAGGGGGATGACCCCAACAAGCTGCGAACCCAAGATGAGATGGGTCATGCTTCCTCCCATGGATCTCTGGCATCGAAACCTGGGACGACGGGTAGGAGTTGTACAAAGTCTGAAAGAGATGCTGGAGAACAGCCTGGCCAAATGAGGCATCCTGATGGGAGTACTTGTCTAAGCAATAGTGGTCTGTAAAGGTGTGTACAAAAGCCCAAATGGCTGCTCTACAGATGTTGTCAATGGACACAGAACGAAGATTAGCCATAGAGGCTGCCATTGCTCTCACATTGTGAGCTGTGACATGGTCTTCGAGAGAAAGTCCCTTATTCAATTTGCAATCCACCGAGAGAGAGTTCTTTTGGAAACTGGAAGTCCCAAATGACTAGAATCAAAAGCAACAAAAAGCTGAGAAGATTTTCTATGTTGTTTAGTTCTTTGAAGGTAAAAAGCCAATGCTCTTTTACAATCTAAAGTATGAAGGTTCCTTTCTGCATTAGAGGCATGAGGTCTAGGGAAGAATACAGGAAGATAAACCGCTTGGTTCAAATTAAAAGGCGAAACCACCTTTGGCATAAAGTGAGGATGAGTCCCAAGAACTACCTTATCATGGTGAAATCTCGTATAAGGAGGATCCGCCACTAAGGCCTGTAACTCACTGATGCGTCTTGCAGAAGTGAGGGCAACTAGGAAGATGACCTTCCATAAAAGAAACTTTAGATATGTAGTGGCTAAAGGCTCAAAGGGCAGTTTCATGAGCTGCCCGAGAACAAGATTCAGATCCCATGCCACCAGCGGTGGCTTAATGGGAGGTTTTGTTAAGAGTAGACCTCTCATAAATCTTGCTACGAGTGGATGAGAAGAAATAGGTTGTCCATCCAGAGGTTCACGAAAAGCAGCAATGGCACTAAGATGGAGTCTTGAAGGACTAAAAAAGTTAAATTTGGAACCCAGCAGAGAGCTTGTAGTTTAAATGTAATAGTCACTCAGGGCCTAGCATCAGTATACAGTACAGGGTCAGTACAGTATACAGTACAGGGTCAGTACTCTTTGAGCAACAAATAAAGTCTTCTAGAGACCTTTACAAAGAGGCCTTCTACCTAGGGGGCAAGAGACCTGTGAAACCTTTTCAATAGGTGTTAACACCAGGTGGCAGGTCAAAAGGCAATTTTGAAAGACTCCTATCCAAGCAAGGACTGTTAATCACCAGGAAGTTGGTCACAGCTTACCTCACCAGCACAGGCATAAATAGCTCAACCAGAGCTCTGTGATCCTCAGTCTTGAAGCACTAGAAAAGGGGACTGTTACTTGTGGAGAGAGATCTGCAATTGTGAGTATATACTTCTGGGAATTTTCTGAAAGGAATTATTTCTATTAAAGCTAATTAATCTGTGAACCCACTATTTTTTGTTAAATCAGTCAGGGCCTAGTAGCAGCAGTTTAAGTTTAAATTTAAAACACAGAAGAGAACTTACTGGTTACATTTCATACCAAGCAGAGAGCTTGTAGTTTAAATTTAATAGTCACTCAGGGCCTAGCATCAGCAAAGTACTTTTAGTTTAAATTTAAAACACAGAAGAGAGCTTTCTGGTTAAATTTAGAACCCAGCAGAGAGCTTCTAGTTTAAATTTCATAATAAGTTAGAGCCTAGCAGCAGCAAAGAGCTATAATTTAAATCAAATCAGAATATAGCTTACCTCAGCAGCACAGGACAGGGTACTGTGTAGCAGCCCTCTTTTAATAAGTGTTATTTCCCTCCATCCCTCCCCAACACCCACCCACCCCTGGGATAATCGTAGCTTTACAGGTACTTACACATCTTAAAAGACAGGAGGTGCTCTCAGGTGAAGCTTGTTATCCAAATCAGTCATACACTAGGACCTGAGATTAATTAAGCTTCAGGTGAACAAGGTATATTAAACGTAATAGGTACAGTTTTATTAGTATAAATATCCATAGCAACCCTTAGTAAGTAAAGAACTTAAAGATCTAAACACAGCAGTCCAGTAGCGAGATGGGGGCTTTCCAGTCTTTTACATTGATTGTCACATGTATGATTTTCTCCCAGTTGGTGAGAGGTCTTACGTGTGCACTAGGTGCAATGAGTTCTTTGCTTTCAGGGAACGAGTCCGTTCTCTAGAGGCTAGAGAGCAGACTTGGTAAACATAAGACAGACAGAGAGGTACATAGATGAGACCTACAGGGATATAGTCCCCTGAAGTCCCACCTCCAGTCTGGCAGCATCCCTGTTGCCATGGAGGAGAGAGGTCACGTGACAGGACAGCATAACCCTGGTGTGGCAGGAGGTGATCCTGTAACTAGGACCTGTCCTCCAGGTGATGTAAAACCCTCTCGCACCGAGGAAGCTTCTCCAAGGCCATGTGCCCATGAGGGAAGGGTTAGGACAGCTGTTATAGTTGGTGATTTGATCATTAGGCATGTAGATAGCTGGGTGGCTGGTGGACGTGAGGATCGCCTGGTAACATGCCTGCCTGGTGTGAAGGTAGCAGACCTCACGCACCACCTAGATAAGGTCTTAGATAGTGCTGGGGAGGAGTCTGCTGTCTTGGTACATATCGGTACCAATGACATAGGAAAATGTGGTAGGGAGGTTCTGGAGGCTAAATTTAGGCTTTTAGGTAGGAAGTTGAAATCCAGAACTTCCAGGGTAGCGTTCTCCTAAATGCTTCCCGTTCCACGCACAGGACCCAAGAGGCAGGCAGAGCTCCAGAGTCTCAATGTGTGGATGAGACAATGGTGCAGAGATGAGGGTTTTGGATTTGTTAGGAACTGGCGACATTCTTGGGAAAGGAGGGACTCTTCCAAAGGGATGGGCTTCACCTTAACCGGGATGGAACCAGGCTGCTGGCATTAACCTTTAAAAAGGAGATAGAGCAGCTTTTAAACTAGATAATAGGGGAAAGCCGACAGTTGCCCAAGAGCACTGGTTCAGAAGAATGTATCCTTGAAGGATACTACCAAAAGCAGAGAGGTGCCAAAAAAGAGTAAAGTAGCCCAAATGCCCTTGTGAATGGAGCAGAGCTTAAAGATCCCAAATTACCCATGTCTACCAATAGCCAGATTAATATGAATAAAATACACTCTCTAAAATGCTTGTATGCAAATGATAGAAGTCTAAAAAATAAGATGGGAGAGTTAGAATATATAGCACTAAATGAGAGATTAGATATGATTGGAATATCAGAGACATGGTGGAAGGAGGACAACCAGTGGGACACAGTGATACCTAGGTACAAACTATATCGTAATGATAGAGCTGATCAAATTGGTGGAGGGGTTGCGCTCTATGTTAGAGAGGGCATTGAGTCAGAAAGGACTAAAGTTTTGCAGGAAACAAAATTTGCTGTAGAATCTCTATGGATTGAAATTCCATATAAAAAGGGGAAGGCGATGGCAGTGGTGGTGTACTATCGACCACCGGGCCAGAATGAACAAATGGATGAAATGCTCAAAGAAATCAAGGAAGCTAACAAACGTTACAACGCAGTAATAATAATGGGTGATCTCAATTACCCCGGTATCGACTGGGTCAGGGTCACGGCAGGACATGCTAGGGAGATAAAGTTCCTAGATGAAATAAATGACTGCTTCTTGGAGCAGCTGGTTCATGAACCGACCAGAGGGGAAGCCATATTAGACCTAGTCCTTAGTGGAACACCAGATCTAGTGTAAGAGATAAGGGTGTTGGGGCCACTTGGCAATAGTGATCATAGCATGATCGCCTTTGATTTAATTAGTGGAGGAGGGATAGTAAGGAAATCCACAGTACTACCTTTTAACTTTTGAAAGGGAGACTATGATAAAATGAGGAAAATAGTTGAAAAAAAACAAAACTAAAAGGAGCAGTTGCAAAGGTTAAAGACTTACATCAAGCTTGGGTGTTGTTGAAAAATACTATCTTGGAAGCCCAGAACAGCTGTATTCCACGCTTTAAGAAAAGCGGAAGGAAGTCCAAAAAACTGCCAGCATGGTTTAAAGGTGAGGTCAGAGAGGCTGTTGTTGCCAAAAAAGCATCTGTCAGGAAATGGAAAAGAGAGTCAAACGATGAAACCTGGAAACAGCACAAGCACTGGCAAGTCAAATGCAAGGCATTGATAAGGCAGGCAAAGGGAGAGGCTGAATGAATTCTTTGCTTTGGTCTTTACTGAGGAAGATGTAGGGATGTTACCCATGACTGAAGTGGTATTTAAAGGTGCGGAAGAATTGAAGGAAATATCGATACATCGAGATGTATTACAACTATTAGATAAACTGAAGAGTAGCAAATCACCTGGGCCGGATGGTATACATCCAAGGGTGTTGAAAGAACTGAAATATGAGAATGCAGACATGCTATTAGTAATCTGTGAACTATCATTAAAATCATCTCTAATACCTGAAGATTGGAGGATTGCCAATGTAACACCAATTTTTAAAAACGGTTCCAGGGGTGATCCGGGAAACTACAGACCGGTGAGCCAGACATCAGTAACGGGAAAAATGGTAGAAACCATCATAAAGAATAAAATTACTCAGCATGTAGATAGTCATGGCCTGATGGGAGACAGTCAACATGGCTTTAGACAAGGAAGGTCTTGTCTTACTAATCAGTTATGTCTTTTTGAAGGTGTGAATAAACAGGTGGACAAAGGCGAGTCGGTTGATATAGTGTATCTGGACTTTCAGAAAGCCTTTGACAAGGTCCCTCATCAGAGGTTTTTGGCAAAACTAAAGAGTCATGGGATAGGAGGCAGTGTACTATTGTGGATCAGGAACTGGTTAAAAGATAGAAAGCAGAGGGTAGGGCTAAATGGCCAATTTTCTCAATGGAGAAAGGTGAATAGTGGTGTACCCCAGGGATCTGTGCTGGGTCTGCTGCTTTTTGACATATTCATAAATGACCTGGAAAGTGGAATAATGAGTGAGGTTATCAAATTTGCAGATGACACAAAACTATTTAAAGTTGTTAAAACCCAAGAGGATTGTGGAAAATTGCAAGAGGATCTTGATAAATTGGAAGACTAGGCATCAAAATGGCAGATGAAATTTAATGTGGACAAGTGCAAAGTTATGCACCTAGGGAAGAACAACCCAAACTATGGTTACACGATGCAAGGTTCCACATTAGGAACCACCACCCAAGAAAAAGATTTAGGCATTATTGTGGATAACATGTTAAAACCCTCGGCCCAGTGTGCAGCGGCGGCCAAGAGAGCAAATAGAATGCTAGGTATCATAATGAAAGGAATGGAAAATAAAACAAAAGATATTATAATGCCTCTATATCGTTCCATGGCGAGACCGCACCTTGAATATTGTGTGCAATTCTGGTCGCCGTATCTTAAAAAGGATATAGCGTTATTAGAAAAGGTTCAGAGAAGAGCCACCAAAATGGTAAAGAGGATGGAAGGATACTCCTATGAAGAAAGGCTAAAATGGTTAGGGCTCTTTAACCAGGAAAAGAGACAGCTGAGGGGAGATATGATAGAAGTCTATAAATTAATGAACGGAGTGGAACGGGTAACGTAGATCAACTGTTTACGTTATCAGAATATAGAAAGACTAGGGGACATGCAATGAAGCTACAGGGTAAACTATTTAAGACTTATAAAAGAAAATATTTTTTCACTCAACGTGTAATCAAACTCTGGAATTTGTTACCAGAGGATGTAGTGTAGCTGGGTTTAAAAAAGGTTTGGACAAGTTCCTGGAGAAAAGGTCCATAAACCATTATTAAGAAGGGACCCAGGATATCAATGCTTGACCCAGTACAAGCATTGTGGAACCTGTGTCTTTTGGGGAAACTGCTAGGTACGTATGACCTAGATTGGCCACTGTTGGAGACAGGATACTGGGCTTGATGGACCTTGGTCTGACCCATATGGCATATCTTATGTTCTTATGACCCTTACTGAATTGGTTTTAAGACCAGAATCTGATAAATGGAGGAGATACTCCAGAAGAGATTCCACAGGCACCGAATGAGGGTTAAGTCCCCTTTGAGAACACCATACAGAAAACCTCTTCCACTTAAAGGCGTAGGATCGCCTTGTGGAAGGCTTTCTGGAAGCCACAAGGATATCCTTCACCTGTTGAGAAAGGTTGATATCCGGGAATCCTAGGCTTTCAGTAACCAGGCCCTGAGATGCAGGGACTGGGGATTCGGGTGCAATAGAGTCCGGTTCTCTTGGGAAAGAAGATCTGGAGCATATCCCAACTTCAGAGGTGTGGCTCGAGAGAGATGCAGGATCAGAGGATACCACATTTGTCGTGGCCAACGTGGAGTTATGAGTATCATATGACCTCTGTCTCTCTGAAGCTTGAACAAGTTTTTGGAATGAGGGGAATGGGTGGGAAGGCATAGAGAAAGTCCTGACCCCAGTGGAGGAGGAAAGCATCCCTTGCCTGACAGTTTTGAGACGGAATTCTGGAACAGAATCGGGGAAGTTTGGCATTCTGTGGACTTGCAAAGAGATCTATATCTGGCGTTCCCCAGATTCGTAACACTCGAGCAAGCTGGTCTGAGTGAAGAGACCATTCGTGTGGCAGCAGTATTTGACCGAGTTTGTCTGCCCAAAGATTTTGAATGCCCGGAAGATATACCACTAGAAGGTGGATTTGAAGCTCTCTGGCGAGGGCCCACAGTCGCAAAGCTTTGTTGCATAACGACAGAGAGCCCGTTCCGCCCTGCTTGTTCACACAGAACATGGCTACTTGATTGTCGGTCTGGACCAGAACTGTTTTGTAGCTGAGATGGGCCTGAAATACTCGAATAGCATGGAAAATGGCTCTGAGTTCTAGGAGGTTTATGTGAAGACAAGCCTCCTGTGAGGTCCAGAGACCCTGAGTTGAGAGTTCGTGCAAGTGAGCCCCCCCAACCCAACTTGGACGCATCTGTTGTTAGGGTGGTTTGGCATAGAGGCTGCTGGAAAGGAGAGCCTATAAGAAGGTTTTCCAGTGATTGCCACTATTGCAGGGACAAAATGAGATGTGTGGAGTTTCTGATTTTGTCCATTAGCCGACCTGAGGCCTGTGTCCACTGAGAGGATAGGGTCCACTGGGCTGCTCGCATATGAAAGCGAGCATAGGGAACCACATGGACAGTGGATGCCATATGCCCCAGAAGCTGAAGCATCTCACGAGCAGTCAGGAAAGCTTTCATAGCTGCTTGGGAGGCCAGCTGTACTATACGAAGACAACGTGGCTGTGGCAGGAAAGCGTAGTTACTCACCTGTAACAGGTGTTCTCCAGGGTCAGCAGGAATCAGTCCTCACATATGGGGTGACGTCGGCGCCAACAGAGCCCTCGTGCGGAGCAATTCCCCAGCTTTCAAAGAAAGCCTTTGGGAATGCATCGTGCATGTGCAGTCCACTTCCCGCCCAAGGGTGCCATCTTGCTCAGTCAGATGACATAGCTAAAAAGACGGCAAAAATGAGAAAAAATTAATCAAGGACTGCAACTCCAGGGAAGGAGGGAGGGTCGTGAGGACTGATTCCTGCTGTCCCTGGAGAACACCTGTTACAGGTGAGTAACTACGCTTTCTCCAGGAACAAGCAGGAAGTCAGTCCTCACATATGGGACTCCCTAGCTATAGGCTACCGAAAACCCATAGCTGAAAATGGCTCCCTCTAGAAGAGCCGCAGCAGCAGTGATAGGATTTTTCTCCGAGAACGCAACCCCCACGGTAGCCTGACACCAAAGGGTCGGAGGGTAGGAGTTGCCTAAACCTTGAATAGGTTACGGAGTACCGCCTGACTGAAAACACTGTCCCGCCGGGACTCTGTCTCCAGGCAGTAGTGGGCTGCAAAGGTCTGGCTTGAAGACCAAGTTGCGGCCCGGCAGATGTCTGCCAACGGAACAGAGCGGTGGTTAGCCACTGATGCGGCCTTAGCCCTGACAGAGTGGGCCGTGATTCGGCTCTGCAGCTGGAGGTCAGCTTCCCTGTACGCCCAGGTGATGCAGTCTGCCACCCAGGTGGATAACGTGTGCTTGGAGACAGGCAGACCCAGTTTACTAGGGTCATAAGAGACGAAGAGCTGGGAAGCTCCAGGTAGAAGGCGAGTGCCCTCTTACAGTCCAGGGTATGCAGAACCGCTTCTGCCCTGCTGGTAGGTGGCCTGGTGAAGAAGGTTGGAAGAACCACCTCTTCGTTGAGGTGAAATGAGGAAACCACTTTTGGAAGGAACTTGTGGTGAGTATGTAGAATCACCGTTTTTATAAAACCGGTATACGGTTACACGTCGAGCAGACGTGAGTGCCACTAGAAAGAGTGCTTTCCAGGAAAGGAAGCGGAGATGACAGGTGGCCATTGGTTCAAAAGGTGGGCAAGTATGCCGCTGCAAGACCACATTTAAGTCCCACTCTGTAGCCGGTGGGTGAATTGGAGGCTTCAAGAGTAGGAGGTCTCTGAGGAATCAAGATACCAAAGGGTGAGCTGAAAGAGGTTGCCCGTCCACTAGAGAGTGGTGAGCTGATAGCGCACTCAGGTGGACCCTGACAGAGTTAGACTTGAGGCCTAACTCCGAGAGCAAGTACTGCAAGTACTGCAATATCTGAGGTACCTGACAAGGGAACGGGTCCTCCTTATTCTGGGCACACCACCCTTCAAACCTACGCCACTTGAACACATAGGATCTTCTAGTGGATTGCCTCCTAGAGGCCAGCAACACCTCCTCAACCTCTTTGGGAAGGAGTAGAGGAGCAAGTACTACCCTCTCAGCAGCCAGGCCATTAACTGGAGGGATCTGAGATTGGGGTGTAGCAAGGAATCCTGTTCCTAGGTCAAGAGGTTGAGCTGCACCCCCAGTGGGAGTGGAGTTTCGACCGCCAGTTGAAGGAGAAGAGGAAACTAAGGTTGTCTGGGCCACCTGGGTGCTACCAGGATGATCGAGGCCTTGTCCCGAAGAATCTTGAACAGAGTGCGTGCCACCAGGGGCATGGGTGGGAATGCATAGAGAAGGCCCTGTGCCCACGACATAAGGAAAGCATCCGCCGCCACGCACAGCGGATGCGGCTGCCTCGAGCAGAACCAGGGCAACTGATGGTTTTGCGGGCTGGCAAAGAGATCCATAGATGGGAGACCCCCAACGGTTGAAGATGCGCTGGGCTACATCCTGGTTCAGTTGCCATTCATGAGGCTGAAGGATCCTGCTCAACTTGTCGGCCAGGAGGTTCTCCTGACCCGGCAGGTAAACCACCTTTAGGGACATGTGATGTGCCACTGCAAAAAAGCAGAGGTCCAGAGTTTCCTGGCATAGGATGCGAGATCCTGTGCCCCCCTGTTTGTTGATGTAGAACATCGCTACCTGATTGTCTGTATTAGCACCGACTGATGTGCCAGAAGATGATGGAAGGCTTGAAGAGCTAGGCGGATGGCTCGAAGCTCAAGAAGGTTGATCTAAAGCACGGCCTCTTGCGAGGACCACAAACCCTGAGTGCATGAACCCTGGCAATGGGCTCCCCAGCCCAGCAAGGAGGCGTCTGTCATCAGCACTCTGCTGTGACAGGGAGGTTGGAATGGTACTCCCTGAAGCAAGTTGGGGGGTGAAGCCACCATTGCAAGGCCGTCACCAGTAATTTGGAAACTGCTACTCTGTCTCTGAGGCAGCCAGTGGCTTGCGTCCACTGGTCTCTGAGGCTCCACTGAGCTGTGCGCATGTGGCATCAAGCATATGGAGTCACATGCATCGTGGAGGCCATGTGGCCCAGGAGGCGTAGGAAGACCCTTGCGGAGACATGAGGCCTGTGCTGGACCTGCTGTACCAGGTCCAGCAACTGCCTTGCCCTATCCAGCGGTAGGTAAACCTTTGCCTGAAGTGTTTCCAGTCTTGCCCCTATGAACTCCAAGTGTTGAGTGGGGAGTAAAGTGGACTTTTTGTGATTATAACAAACCCTAGGTGCTGGAGTAGGGTGACTGTGCGAGCAGTGGCCTGCTGTGCCTCCTGTGTCGATTTGCCCCTGATGAGCCAGTCGTCCAGGTATGGAAAGACGAAGACACCCTAGCTTCTGAGAAAGGCTGCCACGACTGCTAGGCATTTGGTAAATACTCTGGGAGCGGTAGCTAGGTTAAAGGGAAGCACCTTGTACTGGAAGTGGTTTCCTCCGATCACAAACCTGAGGTATTGTCTGTGGTCTGGGTGTATGAGGATGTGAGTATAAGCATCCTTTAAATCTAAGGAGCATAGCCAGTCTCCCTGGGGGAGGTAAGGCAGTAGGATCCCAAGGGAAAGCATCTTGAACTTTTCCCTCACCAGGAACTTGTTCAGATTTCGCAAGTCCAGGATGGGGCATAGGCCTCCTTTTCTTTTTGGTATGAGGAAATACCTGGAGTAGAAGCCTTGCCCCTGCAGGTGGTGGGGCACCGGTTCCACCGCCTGATCCTTTAGCAGACCTGCCAACTCCTGCAGGAGGAGGTTCCTGTGAAGAGGGGGCCTGAGGGGCTCCCCAGGGAAAAAGGAGGTGGGCACCTGGTGGAAGTGAAGTAAGTAGCCCTGCTGGACTACTTGCAAAACCCAGGCCTCGGTAGTAATGGCTGGCCACCTGTGAGCATACAGGGCCAGCCTTCCTCCTGTGCAGAGCCAAACCACTGGTGGGAGAGAAGCTATGGGAGGCAAAAAAACCCTCCCGGCTCTACCCCCTCCCGGCTGGGTAGAAGCCGGACCTGAAGGCTTGGGAGTCTTCGGCTTACATGGGCCATGCCCCTGTCCCCTGGCCTGCTGCCCCTGTTGGGGAGCTGGGATGGCCTGGTAAGTGGGGTCATTTCTGTAAGCCATACTCTTCCTCGGGAAAAAGGGCTTTTTCCCCGAGGCCTTCTTCTTGTGAGAAGGTGCAGATGTCTTCTTCGACAACCTTGTCCGGGTGAAGTACTCGGACTCGATTTCTGCAGCTTTCTCAGTCATGGGTTTGCCGAAGAGGTTGTCTCCTCGGCACAGGACATCGACCAACTTGTCCTGAACCCATGGCTCTAGGTCCGAAGACATGAGCCAGGCCTGACGGCGTGCACCGATGCCGGCCACGGCTACTCGGGCCGAAGCCTCGAAGCTGTCGTAAGCTGCTCAAGACATGACCTTCGAGCACTCTCTGATCCCTGTGGACAAGGCCTTAAAGCGCTGCAAGGGTTCCTCGGATAGGCCAGCCGAGAACCCGGCAATCTCCTTTGCCAGGTCCCGCAAGTACGTGCCCATGTAGAGCTAGTAAGTTTGGACACGGCATGACAGCATCGAGCCCTGGTAGCACTTTCTGCCAAGGGCATCCAGGTTTCGGGCCTCCCGGCCGGGAGGAACCAAGGAGTGCATTTTTTGGCTCTTCAGCCGTTGCATGGCCGATTCCACAACTATGGAGTTGTGTGGCAGCTGCACTTTCTGGAACCCAGGACTCTTGCGGACTCGATAGATGGAATCGACCCACTTGCTGAGCCCCAGCATCGAGGCCGGGGACTCACACATGCGGAGCATCAGCTGTTCCAACATCGGAGGCACTGGTACAGTAAGGGCCTCCTTCAGGGGAGAGTCATACTGGAGGGCATCGAGCTCTTCGGCTCGAGGCTCCTCCTCGGCATCCGCAGGGAATGCCAAAGCCTTGGCCATGTCCCTGACAAAGTCCGAGAACCGAGTGTCCTCCGGAGGGGACCTATTCCGAGGCTCCGAACCCGGAGAGTCCGATGGGACACACCGGGTCCGGAAGGTGTCTGGGGAGTCTTCCTCCTCCATCTCCCACGCCGAGTCCTCCTCCGAGGACTCGATAGGCTCCGGCCTCGAGGGCTTCAAGCTGGACCGCCCCGACGCCGAGGGGGACCTTGGCCGAGGATCAACTCGAGACTTGATCGACTCGAGGATCGGCTCGGCCTCCGGTGTCGACTTTGACGTCCCGGTGGTCGGGGCAGATGGATCAGTGAGACCGGCCATCAGTGCCCGCTGCTGCTCCATGAAGGCAGCCATGCTGCTCTCCAGGGCTGCCAACCTGAGACCGAGCTCAGAAGGCTCCGCAGCTCCCGGCTCGGGTCCCAACGTTGGCTCTCCCAGAGGAGAGTCCACGAGGACAACAGAAGTTACCTTGTCCAACGCCTCTGGATCCCTGCGAGGTTGTTTAGCTGGCCGCTCCAACTCAGAGGACCCGGGGCGGCGGTCCGGGTTCCGCGGTCTGGAACCTGAGGGCCCAAGCAGATCAGAGGCGTCCAGCGACGCCACCCTCACGAGTTTCTTCTTCCTCTGGTGTTCCCTTGAGGGAGACCCCCGCTCAGAAGACCCACGACAGTGTTCGGGCTATGATTCCCGAGATGTCGAGGCTTCTGATGAGGTCCGAGCCCGGCCAGAGGCAGACTCAGAAAAAATCCTGTCACGCTGCTGCTGCCTGCTCCTCAAAGGCTTCGAAGACATCTTACCACACGGCCCACAGACCACTGGGTCATGGTCGGGGCCGAGGCATTGGAGGCAGCAGTCGTGTGTGTCGGTGAGAGACATCAACTTCTTACACCGATCACATTTTTTAAACCCGCTGGCAGCCATCGGGGGAAAAAGGGCCCCTGCGAGGTCAAACTACCGGGCTGCTAGTGAAAACTAAAAAGAGCGTGAACGCTAGTCACGAAGGACAAAAAATGAAAAATAGGACCAGACTCGATACCGGTGTACTGAGCCGAGGGCGGAAAGGGGAACCGGTGTCGAACCGGGAAGCTGAAAAAAATAAATCAACTTTTCTACTTTTTCCACGGTGAAAACAGGACCACGTCCGTTGGGCTCCGCGGAAAAAAGACGACTGAACAAGATGGCACCCTTGGGCAGGAAGGGGACCACGCATGCACGATGCATTCCCAAAGGCTTTCTTTGAAAGCTGGGGAACTGCTCCGCACAAGGGCTCCGTCGGCGCCCACGTCACCCCATATGTGAGGACTGACTTCCTGCTCGTTCCTGAAGAAAGCCCTTGACTGCCTTGTGTCTAGACGAGCCCCTATGAATTCTAGAGACTGAGAAGGGGTGAGATGAGATTTTGGGAGGTTTATGACCAGTCCCAAGTACTGAAGGATTCGCATAGTGCGAGAAAGAGCGAAGCTGGCTTCTGGAACTGTTGATGCTGTCATCTAAGTAGGGGAAGACAAATATTCCTAGAGTTCTCAGGAATGCTGCTACTACTGCCATGCATTTTGTGAAGACTCTTGGGGCAGAAGCCAGACCGAAGGGAAGAACCCTGTCTCTTCCCTGGAAAAGGAATCAAAGGAATTTCCTGTGATCTGCATGGATGAGAATATGCGTATTTGCATCCTTTAGATCTAGAGAACATAGCCAGTCCTGACTCTGAAGGTATGGCAGAAATGTTCCAAGGGAGATCATCTTGAACTTTTCCAGGAACAGATACCTGTTTAATTTTCTGAGGTCCAGTATAGGCCTGTGTCCCCCTGTTTTCTTTGGGATGAGGAAGTAGGGGGAGTAGAACCCCGTACCCTGTTGGGGTATGGGTACCTCTTCTATTGCTCCCTGAGCAAGAAGTGATGCGACCTCCTGACCCAAGAGATTAGTGACAGGGACTTGAGAATTGAACTGTCTTATGATTGTAGGAGGGGGCATACTGTGAAAATGAAGTCTGTACCCCTCTCGTACAATGGACAGAGTCCAGTTTTCTGATGTTATTTGTTGCCATCTTCTGGAAAAATGGCATAACCTGCCCGGGATGGTAAGGGGTTCTGGACCTTTTAGGGGCAGAAAGACTAAGTTCTTTAGGAAGGAGTCAAAGCCCCTGAGGAGGCTGAGTCTGCTGAGCCAGTTGAGCTCTTGAAACTTGTGGTTTCCTCTGCTATCTGGTCTGTTGCTGCCCCTTTTGGGGAGCATGAACTGGACAGTGGCTCTGATAGGTGTAAGATGGGTAAAATCTCTTTTTCTTGTTGAAAAAGGGTTTCTTGACCAACTTTTCTTTGCTGGGTTGGCTGTAGACTTTGATAGTCTGTTCAAGGTAGTATTTTCAGATTCAATCTGATTGGCTTTGTCTTGCCAATACTTGCCAAAGAGATTTTCTCCTGTGCAAGGAATATTTCCCAGTTTATCTTGCACCCACATGAGCTCCAAGTCTCCTGCAACCTCCTTGAGGAACATTCCCATATAGAGAATGTAGGAGCTCATCCTGGCTGACAACATGGAGGATTGGAAGCATCGACGCCCAAAGGCATCGAGTGTCCTCGAAAAATGGCCTGGAGGATTGGAAGAATGCGTTTTAGCACTCTTAATCCTACGCATTGCCAATTCCACTACCATTGAATGGTGTGGTAACTGAGTCTTTTGAAAACCAGGACAACTTGGAACTCGGTACATGGTATCGAGTCGTCAAGAGTGCAGAGACACCGTTAAAGGAGTTTCCCACATTCTTAGCATAAGATCATGCAAGATTCTGTGAATGGGAAAGGTAGCTGCCTCCTTAGGAGCCTTAGGGTATTGAAGAATTTCTAATTCTTCTACTCTGGGTTCCTTCTCTGGAGTCACCGTGATTGAAAGACCTCGAGCTAAATCACATATGAAATCCTGGAAGGACATGTCTTCTGGAGGAGAAATTCTGCGTTGAGGAGGAGATGGATCCTCCGGAAGGATCGCTCTGGTACCGGCAAAGTCATCAGAGTCATCAGAATCGGAGGATTCGAAGTATCTCTGCGCCGGGTGTCCCTGCAACACACGGTACTGGTACCGCTCGAAGTTGGTGTCGGGGTGTCTCGGTACCGGCCTTTCGATATCTGAGATAGACTCAAGGCTCGGCATGGGGGGAAGCATACCGGTCGATGTGCTCGATGTCGGTACCGAAACCTGTGGAACCATCTGTAGTGGTCTTAGCGGTACCGAAGCTGCTAAGAGGACCGCTAGACTGCGTTCGATCCATCACTCCTGCCGATGCCTGGATGTCAGTACCGGTGGAAGCGGCTATGACCCCAGAACATGGCACCAGTAGTTCTGCAGAGGTGGACGCCTCTGGAACATTCTGGAGCCCCGTTAATGTTTTGGAAACAGAGGCCTCCCACCGGGGCTGTTTTGCCGGTGAACTTTCTTCGAGTGCAACGCCAGTGGCATCTCGATACCTGGAAGGAGATCTACCCTTTGAGGACCGGCCAGTCTTAGAAGACTTAGGTTTAGTTACCTGAGATCCATGGGAGGAAGATGAAGCCCTGGAAGACGTCGATGCATCTGACATAGTATCTGCGGCAAAAAGGGTACCGTGTTTTGCAGCTCTATTCTGCAAGCCCCTCTTGGTCATCTTTCTGCAGGAGAGACATTCCAATGGAGAATAGTCAGGCCCTAAACACTTGAGACACCAGTCATGGATGTCGGTGACGGATATGGTACCGCCACACTTAGAACATTTCTTGAAACCACTTGCTGGTGTCTCCATGTTTGAAGAAAAGTGGGCCTAGTGCCCAAAATGGCGCCTAGCACCGAGAGGGGAAAGGCGCCTAAAAGAAAAGCCTTTTAGAAAGCTTGTTTTTATTTATTTATTTTTTTGAAAAAGAAGAAAAGAGAACCGGCGGTAACGGAAGGCGTCGAATGAAGGTAGACGCGACCACAAAAAACAAAAGAATAAGAATACATTTTCTGCGGTGACAGGGTATGCATCCTGTCGGCTCTGCGGAAAACGAAGAACTTAGGAGGGAGAGTTGGAAAGGCAGGAAGGCAGTACGCAGGCGCTGTGGGATACTCTCAAAAGCTTTCCTATTGGACGCTGGGGAGCGTTCCCGTGTGGGCTCCGTCGGTACCAACGATACCCATATGTGAAGACTACATTCCTGCTTGTTCCTGGAGATCATCCATTACAGGTAAGCAACTTTGTTTTCTCCATGGAAAGCAAGAATCACTCTAGCCATACACATGGTGATTCCCAAGCGAAGGGTAGCATAAAGTTGTTGTTTTCTTGTGCATGCTACCTGCAGTTATGGAGGAGGAAGCAAGTTGAAGCGGTTCAAGGAGTATTCCAAGACTGCTTGACTGAAGTCAATATCAGACTGTGCAGGCTGGTCCAAGCAACAGTGCCAGATGAAAGTGAGTCAACCATGTAGCAGTTTAACAAATTTCTTCCATGGACGCTTGGGCTAGGAGAGCAGTAGTGGCAGCTGTAGCTTTGAGTTTGGGTACTGTAATGTCAATGCACTTGAATATCCAAGATAAGGGCTGTTTTCCCACCTGTTACAGAGGGAGCCACTGAAAGAAAGAGATGGATAGCCTGTTGCATGAGAAAATGTGATTTAGATAAATGCAAAGTGCTCTTGCAGTCAAGCATATGTAGGGTAGCTTCATTGAGAGTGAGGTACAGAGGTGGGAAATACATTGGAAGAACTATCTATTGGTTGAGGTGGAAGGTCAATACCACTTTGGGCAGGAATTTTGGATGAGTTTGAAGTGAAACTTTATTATCGAATAATTGCAGGAATGGGGGATAGTAAACTAGAGAATGTAGTTCCCCTATTCTTCGTGCAGATGTTATGGCCACCAAGAAGAGTGCCTTCCAGGTAAGATGAGACATGGTGGCATGTTCCAGTGGCTCAAAGATGGGCAGGTATCTCGGGGGGTGGGGGGGGGGTTACATTGAAGAGTCCTTTCATGAATCTGTGAATAAACTAATGTGAAGAAAGGTTTTTCATCTACTGCATGGTGATACACTGAAATGGCCACCAGATGCATGCGGACCAAAGGAGGAGAGAACTCCATCCGACAGATGCAGCAGATACTCCAAGACATGTTGCATGGTGGCCGCGAACAGGTCTAGAGCATGTGCCCTACATCATGATGTGTATTGTTTCCATTTTTACGCTTATGAGCATCTAGTGGATGATTTCTGTGACTGAAGGAGAATATTTTTGATGCGGTTGGCGATGGAAAGGTGTCTCATCAATGTGGTTTTAATATCCATGCCATCAGGTGGAGAGTGCTGTTGTGCTGAGTGATTAGATTGGGCAAAGGTGCCAGGCACACCGGTGTAGCTGGTAATAGATGCTGCAGACTGGAGAAACAAACTTGCCTGGGCCAGTAGGGAGCTACCAGGATCTGCTCATGCCTTTTGGAGGGTCTGGGACATCTGCAGAATTGGAGGGAAGGCATACAGTAGGTGGTTCATCCAAGACATTGCAAACGCATCTGGACGAGACGTTACGGTATTGGCTGACGGGAGAAAAATTGCAGGCACTTCGCACTGATGATGGTGGCAAACAGATCCATCTCTAGTGTGCCCCACTTCTAGAAAAATTAGTGCATCACTGCAGGATGGAGGGACCATTCATGAGTGTCCAGGTGTCGATTCTATCTGCCCGCAGCTGGTTGTGGTTGTCTGGCAAGTACTGTAAGTGGCTATGAGAAAAATGTTTGACAAGGCAAAGTGCCAAATCCAAAGTGCCTCCCGGCAAAAAAGGTATGAACCCATGCTTTCCTGCTTGCTGAGGGGGTATCTAATCTGTCTGGACTTGAAGTACAAGGCCCCTTGCCTCCTCCACAAAGACTTTGAGAGAGTTCTTGATTGCCTGTAACTCCAGTAAGTTGATGTGTAGGATGCGTTCTGTGCTGACCAGCATCCTTGCGTGCACTGATTGCTGAGGTGTCCGCCCCATCACAGGCCAGAGGCATCTGTCATCAATATGCCTGAGGGTCTGAGGAGTGTAAGAACTTTCCCCACAGGTAGCTGTACGTATTACGCCACCATTGCATGGCCTTGTGAAAAGGGTCTGACAGGAGTATTACTGTTAACAGAGGTTGCAACAATTGATTCCATTGACACTTTAGGTGCCACTGAATTTGGCACATATTTAGGTGTGCATGAGGCACCTGAACAGTGGCTGACATGTTTCCCAAAAGTTTCAGTAGGGAGCTGGCAGAAGCCCTTTCCTTGGAGGAGATTTGATGCACTAGTAACTGTATCGTGATCGTCCTTTGACGTGGCAGCATAGCAGTGGTCAAGGAGGTGGAGATGCGAGTTCCTATGAACTCATTTTTCTGCGTTGGGATGAGACAGGACTTGTCGAGGTTTATGATGAAACCTAGGTTTATCAGCAGATGGATGGCCTATCTCAATGAACCCTGTACTACTGAAAGGGAGCTGCTCGCTATCAACCAGTTGTCCAGGTATAGATGCATGTAGATTCCTTGCACACATAGGCAAGCTGCTGCTATGGCCAGGCATTTTGTGAACATCAGTGGGGCTGATGAAAGGCCAAAAGAAAGTACACAATACTGATAGTTTAAAAAACTGAAGCAGAGATATTTGCAGTGGCTTGGGTGGATTGGAATGTGGGTATACACATCTTTGAGGTCGAGGGAAATGAGCCACTAATTCCGTTGAATTAAGGAAAGAATAGCAGCAAGGAAGTACATTTTGAACTTCTCTTTTTCGATGAACTTATTCAAGTTACAGAGGTGCAGGATGGAGCACACTCCACCTGCTTTCTTGGTAATGAGAAAGTATTTGGAGTAGAATCCCAGGCCACGTTCTGACTGCATTACCTCATCCATAGCATTTGCCAATAGCAGAGAGTGGATCTCTTAGAGGAGAGCTGGCCTGGTTGAATGGAGGCCGAAACGATGACGACAGGTAAAGATGTGGAGCATCCCAAAAGCATATGTGGTAGCCCCCTACAACTATTCAAAGAACCTACTTGTCTGTGGTGACTCTCTGCCAGTTTTCTGATATTTGTGCAAGTTTTATCCATTCAAAAACATGGGCCCCTTTTGGTTGGCTGACAACCGCTGATTTCTGAGGGGTTTTTGTCCTGAGATCTCGATTTCTGTTGGTAGCCTTGAGAGGGACATTGATACCTGTTCTGGTTCTTCTGGTACTGGTATTTATTTATTTAACAGGCTTTTTTATACCGCTTTATTATTTTAGTCAAAGCAGTTTACATTGTAACTTAAACTTAGTAATGTACATTAAACAGGGACATTGATAACTTGGATTCTTCTGAGGCAATGGAGGGATAAGTGACTTGGCAAGACCACAAGAAATGCTAGTGGGAATCAAATCCACTCCAGTATGATGGTATGATGAGTACCTTCTATAACTGTAGTATGGCTTTCTGGATACTTATACCACCTGAGGCTGCTCAATGTTTGCTGCAGCAAATGTTTCAGTAGTTGAATCATCCTCTCCCCTATGCCAGCAATGATTTCCTTAACCTTTTCTCCAAAGAGCTTATCGCCAGTGCAAGGCGGATTTGCTATGCGCTCGTGGATTTGTCCCTGAGTTCTGAAGCTCTGAGCCAGGCCAAGCCTTCTGGTAGTTATGGCGATGGCTGCCCCTCTTGTGGCAGTGTCGTAAGAGTCAAAGGCCTACGACACTGCTATATGTACTTGGTGCACACCTGGAGGTCTTGTAAGGCGCTGAAGATTGGACTCGGTGGGGTGTTTTGACGAGGCTGTGGAGCATAATTCTAACTTCTCAGTGATATCATACAGGAATTTAGCCATATGAAATTGGTGCACAGCTATCCATGCATTGAGCATGGTATTCTGATACACTCTTTTACCCAGTGTGTCGAGGAGGCGTGCTTCCTTTCCTGATGGGGTGTTGGAGTGCATTCTCGAACTCATGCAGCATTTCATTGCCGATTTGGCTACCACAGAACGGTGGGAAAGTTGCAGCTTATCATGCCCCCACACCGGCTGTACCTCAGGCAGTGACATGTACAGTGGCAGCAAAGGGGAAGGGTATGAAGGCAACCAGGAGATACTCTTGGTGGGGATGATTCCAGCAAACTGATGTCATATTGAAAAGAGAAGGAGGAGGAGCATTTCGGGGGCTGCAGCTAGAAGTTGACACAGGAGCATTTGGAGATGCTGGATGCAGGGAAGCAGGAAAGGATGCACTTCTCTTCGGTGACTTTGAGGTATGAACAGGAGAAGGTTAGTGAGATTTATCTATGTCATACCATTTCTGCAAAACATCATGCCATAACTGGTGGTGACCGGATGAGGTTGTGATGGAATTCATGCCTCTTTTCTCATGGCTGAGAAAAGAGGCATGGCGGAGAGGGAAATGAGCTCCAACGGCAATGGGAAAAATCCATAACTTTGGATGTAGATCTCTTATGAGATGCTGGCCCTTTAAGAGGAGGGCTGAGACAGGAGCCCTTCCTACAGTACTTCTTGCCTCTATGCACAGGGCTGGCAGTAGCCAAAACACTATAGGAGGGAAAAGAAAGGTGGAGGGAAAGGACTTTAGAAGAGAAATATGTTACTAGGGAGGCAGGATCAGGAATGATTGGGGGGGGGGGGAGTGGAAGAGGAGTGAGGATCAGACAGGGAATGGAGAACAGAATACAGTTGGCGGGAGGAATTGGTGGAAGTGCAGATGAGAGAAGAAAAATAATCCTTTTTGATGGCATGAAGGAAGAGACAATATTGGCAATGGCAGGTACGGAAGCGGTCCAGGAGGAGGGGAGAGGGGTGCTTACGCCCGAGTCTATCAGCACGGCGGAGATGTCTGTGATGAAGAGAAAGGCCTGGGTGAAATCAGGGGTGACGACAAGGGTGACGAAGGTTTGGACGGGGCTGGAGGGGGGCTAGATTATAGAGGGCGGTTGAGAGAGCAGTGTTCCAGGTGTGAACTTGGGTGTTAACAGGGAGAAGGTGAAAGTCAGAGGGGAGGAGGGTACCAGAAGAGGGGAACTGAAGAAGGGTGTTAGCGTTAATACGACGAAAGAGGTGGGCGGGCGCAGGACTGGGATGGGTGTCAGAATGGGGAGATGGGGGGGGGGGAGAGGAAACGAGAGAGAGGAGAAAAGGCAGAAGTGATCGGACTAAGGGAGAGGTAAGGAGGAGGGAGAAGAGAGGACAAAGGGGGAAGCCTGAGGAGAGATAAGGAGATCAAGGGTGTGCCCAGCAGAGTGGGTAGGAAAGGAAACAAATTAAGAAAGGGAAAGATCGGTCAAGAGGGAAAGGAAAGCATGATCATGGGACGAGGAGGGGGAGCTGACATGGACATTGAAATCTCCAAGGATCAAAAGCTGGAGATAGAGGAGAGAGCCCTCAGATATAGTAGAAAGAAGGGAATCCCATATAGGGGTTGACAGAGATGGTGGGGCATAGATGAGAAGAAAATGGAGAGGGGGGAGGTGGCAAGACGGAGAAGCAGAGATTCTGGATAACGAAAGTGCAGAAGAGGTTTCTTCCTGAAGGGGGAGAGAGGAGCAAAGAGTAGTTACTCACCTGTAACAGGTGTTTTCCAGAAGCAGCAGGAATCAGTCCTCACATATGGGTGTCATCAGTGCCGATGAAGCCCCAGCGGAGCATTTCCCCAGCTTTCTATGAAAGCCTTTGGGAATACAGGCACGCATGCGCGGTTCCCTTCCCGCCTAAAGGTGCCATCTTACCTCAGTCAAATGACATAGCTAAGAACAGCACACAAAAATGAAAAATGAACTATGTACAACTGCAACTCCAAGGGGAGGAGGGAGGGTTGTGAGGACTGATTCCTGCTGCTCCTGGAGAACACCTGTTAAAGGTGAGTAACTACTCTTTCTCCAGGACCAAGCAGGAAGTCAGTCCTCACATATGGGTGACTCCCTAGCTCTGGGCTACCGAGGAACCCAGGCTGAACAAGAGTACTTCCTCTAGTCTCAGCAGCAAAGAAAGGCTTTTCAAGGACACAACCTCCACCGGTAGCCCAACAGAGGGCAGGAGGGAAGGAGTTGCCTAAACCTCAAAGAGATTCCGGAGTACTGCCTGGCCAAAAGCACTGTCCCTACCGGACTCCCTCTTCAATGGGCCGCAAAAGTCTGGCTTGAAGACCAAGTTGCAGCCCTGCAGATGTCTACTAAGGGCACAGAGCGGAGATGAGCCACTGAGGCAGCCATTGCCCTGACACGGTGGGCTGTAACCCGACCCTGCAAAGGAAGGTCAGCCGCCTTGTAAGCCCATGTGATACAGTCAGCCACCCAGATGGACAAGGTACGCTTGGACACAGCCAACCCCAACTTATTAGGGTCAAAAGAAACAGAGCTGAGTAGCCCTTCTATGCCCCTGCGTACGGTCAAGGTAGAAGGATACGGCCCTCCTACAGTCCAGGGTATGCAGGACTGCTTCAGCCTGGCTTGCATGAGGCCTAGGGAAGAATGTTGGAAGAACCACCTCCTGATTGAGGTGGAAAGAGGAGACAACCTTTGGGAGGAACTTTGGATGAGTCCTGAGGACTACCCTGTTCCTATAAATCCTGGTGTAAGGCCTATCACAGACCAGGGCCTGAAGCTCACTCACTCGCCTAGCTGAAGTAAGGGCTATCAGGAAGAGTGTCTTCCAGGAGAGGAAGCGTAGTGGGCAAGTAGCCATGGGCTCAAAAGGTGGGCGAGTCAGTTGCTGCAAGACCACATTCAACTCCCTCTCAGGGGCAGGAGGATGGATTGGAGGCTTGAGTAAAAGCAAGCCCCTGAGAAAGCGGGACACCAAGGGGTGCCCCAACAGAGAATGTCCCTCCACCAGTGAGTGGTGAGCTGTTAGAGCTGAGAGGTGGACCCGAACAGAATTGGACTTAAGTCCCTGATTTGATAAGTGCAGTAAGTACTGAAGCACTACTGGCACAGTAAAGGAGAAAGGATCCTCTGTACGTAGCTGACACCACACAGAAAACCTTTTCCATTTGAGAACATAGTTTTTCCTAGTGGACTGTTTCCTAGAGGCTAGGACAACCTCCTCAACTTCCTGAGGTAGGTTCCAGGGAGCCAAAACTACCCTTGCAGCCTCCAGGCCATCAAATTGAGAGCTTTGAGATTGGGGTGCAGAAGGGAACCCTGCTTCTGTGACAGAAGGTCGGGTTGCAACCCCAGAGGCAGTGGGGGATCCACCGCCAGTTGAAGTAGAAGTGGAAACCAAGGCTGTCTCGGCCACCTGGGAGCCACCAGCAGGACCGAGGCCTTGTCCTGAAGAATTTTGAAGAGAGTTCGGGCCACCAAGGGCATGGGAGGAAACGCATACAGGAGGCCCTGAGATCATGGAATCAGAAAAGTATCTGCTGCTATTCTCAGAGGATGCAGTTGCCTGGAGCAGAACTTTGGCAGTTGCTTGTTTATTGGGCTGGCAAAAAGATCTACCAAAGGGAGACTCCATTTTAGGAAGATCTTCTGAAATACTGAAGGATGCAGCTGCCACTCGTGGGGCTGCAGAATTCGGCTTAATCTGTCGGCCAGGTAGTCGTCCAGGCCTGGAAGGTACACAGCCTTGAGGAGCATGTTGTGCTTGAGGGCAAATGAACAAAGGTCCTGAGCCTCCCGACAAAGGATTCTGGACCCAGTCCCGCCCTATTGGTTCACATAAAACATGGCTACTTGGTTGTCTGTCTGAACCAGGACAGATTGATGGGCCAGAGTAGGTGAGTGCTAATCGAATAGCTCTGAGTTCAAGGAGATTGATCTGCTGTGCAGCTTCCCAAGGAGACCACAGGCCCTGGGTGCACTTGCCTAGACAATGAGCTCCCCAGCCCTGCAGGGAGGCATCTGTGGTCGGTACCACCGTGTACCCAGGAATCTGAAAAGGCACCCCCTTTAGTAGATTGGGTGGGTGCAGCCACCAGTTGAGGGAGTTCAGAAATTGTCTGGACACCCTTATCCTGTCCCTGAGGCTGCCTGTGGCCTGTGACCACTGAGTCCGAAGGCACCACTGTGCAGGCCTCATATGGAGCCTGGCATTGGGGGTCACATGCACTGTCGAAGCCATGTGGCCAAGCAGCCTCAGGCAGAGACTGGCGGAGACCAGTGACCTGTTGAGAAACTGATTTGCCAAGGCTATCAATCTTTGGGCTCTGTCTTCTGGCAAGAATGCCTTTGCCAGCAGAGAGTCCAGCCTTGCTCCTATGAACTCCAAGTTCTGGGAGGAGAGCAAAGTGGACTTTGCGAAGTTTATTACAAACCCCAGGCTTTGAAGAAGAGCAATAATTCTGAGGGTGGCTTGTCTGGCCTCCTGGCATGTCTGACCCCTGATGAGCCAGTCGTCCAGATAGGGGAAGACAAAGATTCCCCGATTTCTCAGGTAGGCCGCCACCACTGCCAAGCATTTGGTAAAGACCCTGGGAACGGAGGTGAGGCCAAAAGGCAGTACTCTGTACTGATAATGGTTTCCTCCCACAATGAACCTGAGGTACTTTCTGTGGTTTGGATGAATGAGGATGTGAGTGTACGCATCCTTTAGATCTAAGGAGCATAGCAAATCTCCCTGCTGGAGGTAGGGCAGAAGTGTTCCAAGAGTAAGCATCTTGAACTTTTCTTTCTCTAGGAACTTGTTGAGTCGATAGATCGAGTCGACTCGCTTGCTTAAAACCGGCGCCGAGGCCGGTGCCTCGCACATCCTGAAGAGGAGCCGTTCCAGCATCGGAGGAACCGGGACAGTAAAGGCCTCCTTCGGAAGAGAGTCATATTGCAGGGCTTCGAGCTCTTCAGCTCGAGGCTCTTCCTCAGGGTCCACCGGAATAGCCAAGGCAGTGGCCATATCCCGGATGAACTCCGAGAACCGAGTATCCTCCGGAGGGGATCTACTCCGGGGCTCAGACTGCGGTGAGTCCGACGGGACGCACCGAGTCTTGAATTATCGGGGGACTCCTCATCCTCCGTCTCCCAGGCGGACTCGTCCGACGAGGAGTCAGGGTCCGACCCCGCGGGGCCCTGGAGCACCCGTCCCGACGCCCTTGGTCCCGAGCGGGAGGTCGAGGGAGACCGCGACCAAGGTCGACTTCAAGCCATGATGGATTCGAATATCGGCTCGGTCTCCGGGGTCGACTTCGAAGTCGATGTCCCTGTGGTCGGGGCAGATGCGCCAGACAGGCTGGCCATCAGTGCCCGCTGCTGCTCCATGAAGGCAGACAATCTGCTCTCCAAGGCTGTCATCCTGAGACTCAGCTCGGGAGACGCAGCAGCCACCGACTCGGGCTCCAGCGGCGCCGGGCCCGACGTCAGCTCTCTGGGAGGAGAGTCCTCGAGGACTATGGGGCTTACGTGTCCAGCAGACTCCGGCTCCACGCGAGGAACTTTGGCAGGCTTCTCTTGTTCCACGGGCCCGGGGCGACGGTCGGGGGTCTTAGACCTGGCCCTCGAGGAGCCAGGGACCTCCTCCGACGATGCCCTCGTGAGCTGCTTTTTCCTCTTGCGTTCCCGGTCGGGGGACCCCCTGTCCGAGGAGCTCCGACGGCGCTCGGGATCCGAATCCCGAGATGTCGAGGCCTCAGACGAGGTCTGGGCCCGGCCGGAGGCTGAGTCCGAGAAAAGCCTTTCTTTCTGCTGCTGGCGACTTCGGAGTGCCTTGGAAGACATATTCCCACATGGTCCACACGACTTAGGGTCGTGATCAGGACCGAGGCACCGAAGGCAGCAGTCGTGTGTGTTGGTGAGAGACATTAGTTTCTTACACCGATCACACTTCTTGAAATCGCTGGAAGCCATTGGGGAAAAAAGAGTCCCCGCGAGGTCAAAGGACCGGCTTTCCAGGGAAAAAGCAAAAAAGGGCGCGAACGCCAGCCACGAAGGCCAAAAACCGAAAAAGAAGAATCGGGATTGATACCGGTGTACCGAACACGGCGGGAGGGAAACTGGCGTCGAACCGGGAGAAAAAACAGCGAGGATCGCCGAAAAAAATCAACTTTTATCCGGAATGACAGGACACACGTCCGGTGGGCTTCTCGGAAAAAAAGAGACTGAGGTAAGATGGCACCTTTAGGCGGGAAGGGAAAGCACAGTTACTTACCTGTAACAGGTGATCTCTGGGAACAGCAGGAATAAGTCTTCACATATGGGTATCGTCGGTACCGACGGAGCCTGCGCGGGAACGCTCCCCAGTGTCCAGTAAGAAAGCTTTTGGGAGCATCCCACAGCACCTGCGCGCTGCCTTCCCTGCCTTCAAGGTTGTGTGTCCTTGAAAAGGACTCTACCTCCTTCCATGGATCTCTGGCATCCGACCAGGGTAGGTGAGTAGGAGTTGATTAGGAATGGAACAGGTGTTTGAGAAAAGCCTGACCAAACGAGGCATCCCGGCGGGAGTCCTTGTCCAAACAGTAATGGGCTGTGAAGGTATGAACCGAGGCCCAGGCCTCTCTCCAGTTCGAGTTTTAAAGCTGAGACAAAGAGAGAGAGAGGAAAGGAAAGATAGATAGAGAGATACAACTCCTAGGGGAGGTGGGTGGGTTGTGAAGACTTATTCCTGCTGTTCCCAGAGATCACCTGTTACAGGTAAGTAACTGTGCTATCTCCAGGAACAAGCAGGAATGAGTCTTCACATATGGAGACTCCCTAGCTGTAGATGCCAGGGAGAAACCCCAGGTTGTGTGTCCTTGAAAAGGACTCTACCTCCTTCCATGGATCTCTGGCATCCGACCAGGGTAGGTGAGTAGGAGTTGATTAGGAATGGAACAGGTGTTTGAGAAAAGCCTGACCAAACGAGGCATCCCGGCGGGAGTCCTTGTCCAAACAGTAATGGGCTGTGAAGGTATGAACCGAGGCCCAGGTGGCCGCTCGACAGATTTGGTCGATGGACACAGAGTTTAGATGAGCCATTGAGGCTGCCATGGCTCTCACATTGTGAGCTGTGACATGGCCCTCCAGAGAAATGTTCCTACTCTGGTAGGAGAAAGAAATACACTGAGCAATCCAGTTGGACAGTGTTCTCTTAGAGACTGGAAGTCCTAAATGAGAAGGATCAAAAGCAACAAAGAGTTGAGAAGACTTTCTATGTTGCTGTGTTCTTTGTAAGTAAAAAGCGAGAGCTCTCTTACAATCCAAGGTATGAAGATTCCTCTCTGCACTTGATGCATAAGGTCCTGGAAAAAAGACAGGTAAATATACTTCTTGGTTCAGATGAAAAGGCGAGACCACTTTAGGCATAAAGTGTGGATTGGTCCTGAGGACTACCTTATCATGATGGAATCTTGTATAAAGTGGATTAGCCACCAAAGCTTGCAACTCACTGATGCGGCGTGCTGAGGTGACTGCAATGAGAAAAACAACTTTCCAAGAAAGAAATTTCAAGGAGGTGGTGGCTAAAGGTTCAAAGGGTGGCTTCATAAGCTGGCCAAGAACCAGGTTTCAGTCTCATGCCACTGGAGGTGGTCTAATGGGAGGTTTAGTTAAAAGAAGGCCTCTCATGAATCTTGCTATAAGAGGATGAGAGGAAATAGGTTGTCCATTGAGAGGCTTGAGAGACGCTGCAATAGCACTCAAATGGACTCTTACTGAATTCGTTTTCAGACCTGCATGGGATAGATGCAGGAGATACTCTAGTAGAGAATTCAGAGGTATTGCAAGAGGGTTTAGACCCTTTCATGAACACCAAATGGTAAATCTTTTCCATTTGAAAGCATAGGAACGTCTAGTAGAAGGCTTTCTAGAGGCATGAATAACATCTCTGACTTGCTGAGAGAGATGAAAATCTTGAAGGTCTAGGCCCTCAGCAACCAAGCCCTGAGATGGAGAGACTGGGTTTTGGGTGCCACAACGTTCCTTCTTCCTGGGATAGAAGGTCTGGTGCAGAGCCCAAGTCCAGGGAAGGAGCTTGAGAGAGATGCAGAAGTAGAGGGTAACACACTTGGCGTGGCCAATGTGGTGCTATGAGGATCATGGTCCCTCAATCTCTCTGAAGCTTGTTTTGGGAATTAGGGGAATTGGCGGAAAGGCATAAAGGAAGTCTTGACCCCAGTGAAGGAGGAAGGCATCCTTGGCCTGAACTCCCTGACACGGAATTCTGGAACAGAACCGGGGAAGTTTGGCATTCCACGGACTTGCAAAGAGGTCTATGTCCGGGGTTCCCCAAATTCGAAAAAGCCTGGCTATCTGGTCCATGTGGAGGGACCACTCGTGTGGAAGCAGAACTCGATTGAGTCTGTCCGCCCAAGAGTTTTGAACGCCTGGAAGATATACTGCCAGAAGATGGATGTGATGCTCTCTGGCGAAGGCCCACAGTCGCAAAGCTTCATTGCAAAGTGACAGAGAGCCAGTCCCGCCCTGCTTGTTTACATAGAACATGGCTACTTGGTTGTCCGTATGGATGAGGACTGTCCTGTAGCTGAGCAGGGAATGGAACACTCTGAGAGCTAAGAATATTGCTCTGAGTTCCAAGAGATTGATATGTAGAGAAGTCTCCTTTGGAGACCAGATGCCCTGGGTGGAGAGATCCTGCAGATGAGCTCCCCAACCCATTGGAGAAGCATCTGTTGTCAGAGTTGCTTGGGGTAACGACTGCTGAAAATGGGACCCCAGCAACAGATTTGGAGGGGACTTCAACCACTGGAGAGACCAAAATAGGCGACTGAAGTTTGCTATTTTGTCTGACAGGCAACCTGATGCACGGTGGATGCCATGTGGCCTAATAGTTGTAACATTTCTCGAGCAGTTAAATGGGACTTTAACTGTATCTGGGAGTCTAACTGCACCAAGCGTAGGCAACAGGCCTGAGGAAGATAGGCCCTTGCAGTTGTGGTATCCAGCAAGGCCCCCTATAAACTCCAGAGACTGAGTAGGGGTGAGATGGGATTTTGGGATATTTATTGCAAGTCCCAAATACTGAAGAACACGGATTGTGCAGGTTAGACAAGTCTGGGCCTCTGACTGTGATGGAGCTCGAATGAGCCAGTCGTCCAGATATGGGAAAACGAATATTCCTAGAGTGCGTAGAAATGCAGCTACTACTGCCATGCATTTCGTGAACACCCTTGGTGCAGAGGCCAGACAGAAAGGAAGCACCCTGTATTGGTAGTGCTTTCCCTGAAAAAGGAACTGAAGGAACCTTCTGTGTGTTGGATGGATGAGGACATGGGTGTACGCATCCTTGAGATCTAGAGAACAAAGCCAGTCCTGACTCTGAAGGTATGGCAGCAGAGTACTGAGAGAAATCATCTTGAATTTCTCTTTGAACAGAAACTTGTTCAATTCTCTGAGATCTAATATGGGTCTGTAGCCCCCTGTTTTCTTTGGAATAAGAAAATAAGGGGAGTCGAACACTGAGCCCTGTTGAAGAAGAGGTACTTCTTCTATTGCCCCTTGGACAAGAAGGGTAGCAATCTCCTGACCCAGAAGGTTGAGGAGAGATGTTGGAGAATTGAACTGACTCACCATGGTGTGGGGAGGAAGGTTTAAGAAATGAAGCTTGTACCCTTACCTTATAATGGAGAGGGTCCATTGCTCTGCTGTGATTTGCTCCCATCTGGGAGCAAAGTAAGCCAACCTTCCTGGAATGGTGAGGGGCTCTGGTTCTTCCAGAGCTAGAAAGGCCAAGTTCTCTAGTTGCAAGTCAAAGGAGGAGGCTGAGGCTGTTGGGCCGTGGGAGGCCTAGCAGCCTTTGACTTGGCCTGTTTAGGTGGTTGCTGACGCTTTGCAGCAAAACGACCTGCAGAAGATGCCTGCTGACCATAAGCAGGATAATATCTTCCCTTTTTAGAAAAAGGTGTCTTTTTGAACAATCTCTTCTTAACAGGAGCAGAGGTAAACTTTGAAAGTCGATCCAAAGCAGAGTTCTCAGCATCCATCTGAGTGGCCTTTGCTTGCCAATCCCTGCCAAAAAGGTTTTCACCTGTACAAGGAAGATTTCCCAGTTCATCTTGGACCCAGAGTTCCAAATCAGAGGTTTGTAACCAAGCAATTCTGCGTGCACCTATGGCAATAGCCGAGGCTCTGCTTACACACTCAAAAGAGTCAAAGGCTGCACGGTTGGAAAATTTGGAAACATCTTGGGCATGTTTGAGCCAAGTGAGAAATTCCTGCCTTTTATCTTCTGAAATAAAAGGGGCTAAAGTCTGCAGATGATCTGTGACTTCTTTTAGAAACATCCCATATAGAGACTATAGGAGTTGATTCTGGCAGCAAGCATATTAGCTTGGAAAACCCTTCGGCCAAAAGCATCAAGGGTCCTGCATTCACGTCCTGGAGGATTAGATCAGTGTCTCTTTGCACTCTTTATTTTCCTCATGGCAGACTCTACCACAATAGAGTGGTGAGGAAGCTGAGACTTATGAAAGCCAGGACAAGGAGGGACACGGTACATGGTGTCTAACCTACGAGAATGAGGAGAGGTGGTAAGAGGAGTCTCCCACATGCTCAACATGAGATCATAGAGAATCTCATGAAAAAGTAAGGTAGCTGCTTCTTTAGGAGCCTTAGGATATTGCAAAATATCTAATTGCTTGGCTCTAGGCTCTGACTCAGGGGCCACTGTAATGGAAAGGCCCCTAGCCACTTCCCTAATGAAGTCTTGACAAGACAAGTCTTCTGGAGGAGACATTCTTCGTTTTGGAGAAGCAGACTCCTGAGGAAGAAGTACCAGTGCCTCGACAGAAGCCTCCGACTCATCAGAGTCTTCGGAGGAATCGAAGTATCGCCTGTCTGGATGCTCCTGTAAAGCCCGATACGCGTACCGAGTGGGATCGACATCGGGAGTAAGGGGTACCGGTTCGGTACCGATGGGCATCATAGGACAGGGTACTGTTGCAGTCGACACCAAAGCCGATGTCGATGCAATCGGTACCGGCACCGGAAATGATGCCGGTGCCGGAGTCGGTACCGGCAACGGAGACTGTTGCGGTACCGGAGGCGTCGAAGCCTGCATAAACGCCGTTAGGGTGCGTTGCATGGACAGAATCTTCTGATCCATCGACGCCACCAGAGTCTGGATGTCGGTACCGGTGGAGGCCACCGGTACCCCAGAACACGGCAACAGGTGATCGGTCAAGGCCGAGCCATCGATGTCAACCTGTGACCCCATAGCAAACACAAGGAGCAAGAGTCGTGAATTGGTGAGATAAATTTATTGATACCCCTACGCGTTTCGGCTTTCGCCTTCTTCAGGGGGCACACAACTAAACAATACAATGAATAATTAATAATCAACAATTAAAAATACAATTAAAAGATTAAAAACATTAATAATAATAAACAATAGTAAAAGCACCTACATGTACACAACATAATGCTCATGATAAAATAATATAGATAACATAAAAATTCCATAAATGATAAGTCAAATGAATAAATAAGGAAATAAATGAAAGTCCAAATGCAAGGTGGAAGAACCACATAGAAGAAAAAAGGTATACTAGGAAATACATACAAATACAGCATCAAATACAAAATGTGCACTTATTGGAATTTATAACAGACATATTATAAAGAATGTAACATTAATATAACCCATCAAGTTGTTATAGAATAGTGAGGGGGAAGGAGAAAGGGGAGGGGGGAAAGGAAGGGGGAGTGGGAGGGGGAAGGGGAGGGGGGAAGGGGGGAGGGGGGAGAGAGGGAAAGGGGGGGAAGGGGAAGGAAGGAGGGGGGAAGGGGAAAAAAGGGGGGAGGGAAAGGAGCAGAAGGGAAGGGGAAAGAGAAAGGAGGGGGAGGGGGAGGGGAGAGGGGAAAGGAGGAGAGGAGCAGAAGGGAGGGAAAGAGGAGGGGGGAGGGGGAAGGGGGGGAGAGAGAGAGAGAAAGGGAGGAGGGGAGGGGAGGAAGGGGGAGAGAGAGGGGGGAAAAGGGAGGAGGGAAGGGGGAAAGAGGGGGGGAGTAGGGGGAGGGGGGAAGGAGGGGGAAGGGGGAGGGGGGAGGAAGGGAGAGGAGAAGAACGGAGGGGGAAAGAAAGGAGAGAGAGAGAGAGAGAAAAAGGGGAGAGAAAAGAAGGAAGGGAAGGACAAACAAAGAAAACCGAAAAATATGCTTACTTACATGTGTGACACTACAGGATAGGAAAGGGGGGGGGGGGTTGATGCAAACGCAAATTGCGCGAGTGGGACCACTAAAACATAATTGAACAAACATTAGGCAGAAATATATGGACGAAAACAAAAAATATCTAATATAATATAACCATGTGCCTTGAAACCTAGACAACATAAAGAAGAAATCTCCTCTATGGAGATCCATGAGAGGAAGAAGCAGCCCTGGAAGACGTCGATGCCACCGAGGCTGCATCAGAGGGAAACAGGGTACTGAGCTTGGCTGCTCGGTTCTGCCGACCTCTTTTAGACATCATGGTACAGGACACACAATCCGTGATGGAATGGTCAGGACCCAAACATTTTAGACACCAATCATGGGTGTCGGTGACAGAAATAGTACCGCCACATTTCGTGCACTTTTTGAACCCGGAAGCGGGCTTCTCCATGAGGAGAAAAATATTCAGGCCTAAGGCCCAAACTGAAACTGCACAGTTGAAGAAAGAAAAGATTTGTTGTTTTTTTTTTAAGAAAGAAAAGAAAAGACCGGCAGTACCGGTCTGACGTCGAAGAAGGCAGACGCGACACAGAAAAATAAAGAAAAAATAAAGAACTTCTTCTGCGGTGACAGGAACACGACCTGCTGGCTCCGTGGAAAAGAAGAACTGGAGAGAGGTGGTTGGGAAAGGTGGGAAGGCAGCGCGCAGGCGCTGTGGGATGCTCCCAAAAGCTTTCTTACTGGACGCTGGGGAGCATTCCCGCGCAGGCTCCGTCGGTACTGCCGATACCCATATGTGAAGACTCATTCCTGCTTGTTCCTGGAGATCCGCGCATGCGTGCCTGCATTCCCAAAGGCTTTCATAGAAAGCTGGGGAAATGCTCCGCTGGGGCTTCATTGGCGCCGATGACACTCATATGTGAGGACTGACTTCCTGCTTGGTCCTGAAGAAGAGAGGACTGCAATACCTCCGCCACTCCTAACACGACGGGAGGTGGATAGAGCAGAGTAACCCGGAGGTAGACAACGGTTGAGAAGAGGCTCTTCACCGTCCTTCAGCCATGTCTTGGTTAGAAAGAAAAGGTCAAGGTCGTGTTGGGAGGTAAGATCGTGAATCAGAGTGGTCTTTGAGCATAGGGAACGACAGTTAAGGAGAGCGAGCTGAAGAAGTAAAAGGGTTTGGGGAGAGGGTGATGTTAAGCGATGGGAAGAACAGTAAACCAAGTTAGTGAGGGTTCGAGCGTAGAGGCCGGAGATGGCCAGAGCAGTGGAAGGGGGACACCAACCCCAGTGGACTGGGATAGCAGACATGGTGAGGGTAGCAAGACACAGTAGGATAAAAGATAGGAACAGGGGTGGAAGAAACTTACCGTGAGGCTGTGAAGAGAAGGCTGGAGGAGACCGGACACCAGGAGAGTGTGAGCAGACCTGGAGGTGTGAGGAGCAGGTGTGGGTGGAAAACCAAAGAGGCTCTGGAGATTCGTCCCAAGGAGCTCGTCCAAGGAGCAGGACCTGCTCCTTGGGTGTGCACCTGCGGCGTGGAGGACCGCACCAACGATGCTCCCAAAAGCATTCCTATTGGATGCTAGGGAGTGTTCCTGCGCAGGGTTCTGTTGGTGCCTACGTCATCCTGGAGATGTGTGTGTTCTGTATTTTAGAACACCAATACACATATATCTCTGAAGATTTAGCAGTGAGCCTTTATATCTACTCAATGGATCTTCTGGATACATGTTTACCAAATTTGTCACTTATATGTAGAAACAGTGCTACATAGATGCTTATAAAATAACAGCTGTAGCTGCCTATAAAAAAATATAAAAATAACATAAAACGGCTGTAGATGCTTAATGGTATGTTCCTGCAGTGATGCCACTTTTTTCCACCATGTATGTTTTTAAAATGGCCCTCTCTCTTCTGCATGGTGCCATTTCTACATTTATCTTTGGCAGTTCTAGATATCTTTTATAAAAGACTCAGCACTCACCAAGCTTTTTATAAAACAGTTTGCTATTCTTACACAGGAGGACTTAAATGTCCATTTAGCAACCTACACAACCTATATAAAGTTATTCCCTTGGGGAAAAGCAACAACATGCTTCAAGGTTGTGCTTCTGAACATCATCATAATTGTATTGCAAGGTGCATTCTTTGAAGCTCCATGGTCCAGAGGAATGACACAGCAAATTAAAGGTGAGCTGCTCTATTTCAAACCCACATGGTGGAAGTTTTAGAATTCAGCAATAGGAACTCTTCAGAGTCTTATGCATAAATACATTAACGCCTAGAGATTTCTCATTTGGGTTATTTTGGAATAAAAAAAGCAAACTAACAGTCTCACAGTTATTCTGAAATAGTTCTTTTCAAGAAGAACCATGAAGTCGTGCAAGGCATATAGCGAGGAATATGCTCATCCAATTGGCTGAACAAGGTTTGTGCAAGAAGTAAAAGATAAAAAAAGAGGTAGACTAAGGTTTATGGCATTGAACTAGGAAATAAAATTCAGCAAACTAGATGAGCCTTGCAGTCCCGTTATATTCTAGGTTTCTGCTCCATGTCTCCATGAGAGTGATCATATGTAGGGGGGGAGAGAGGATACAGCCAAACCAAGATTTACACATAGCCAACACAGACAACAGACTTAGGGTGCCAAAATTTGAAGGTACCAAATATCTTCTCCCATTTGCTTTAAAGTTATGCTCTGGTGTCAATTCAAATAGGCTTTTTATAGGTCATGGCCCAGCCACCCTCCCCCATTTTCCAATATCTAGGGACAAACCTCCATATTCTCTGAGGAAAAAATCTTAAATACAGCCCTGGGTAGAGACTAAACGCAGCATCTGCAAATACCAAATAAGGTGTTACCTTTGCACAGCTTCCTGATCAGGCTCCCCATCTGAGCTTTCTTCATCCACGGGGGTAACTGCTGGTACTGCCTACATGAGGAAGGAATAGTTAGACTTAGGCCTAGTTCTTAACAGCTATTTCTATCTTCCATTACAGAAAGACTTCCAGAGAGCTCCTGAGATACTTCCTTACCATTTACAGAGAGCAGACATCACAATTTCCAGTTTCCCCCATCTCAATCAGGACTAGGGTTTGATCTAGCATTATAACCCTTCATTTGCAACTACCTGTGAATTCTTCCCCTATTCTATATCCCCTCTCAAGTTACATTTATTCCAGTAGCTATAGTGAAGGCCCTCAGTAAGGGAACATGCTCCAAAACCTCTTTGAAATCATGGGACCTAAATTCAGATACCAGGGGTCCCTGTACAACTATGACAGCCTCTCCACAAGGGGCTGTGAAAACTACATCCACAGCATCCCCAGCCTTGACCAACCCAAAATGTTGAGGACTTCAGCAAGGAATAAAGCGTAGTTAGTCACCTGTAACAGATGTTCTCCAGGGACAGCAGGAATCAGTCCTCACATATGGGTGATGTCGGCACCGACGGAGCCCTGCACGGAAGCATCTCCCCAGCTTTCAAAGAAAGCCTTTGGGAGATGCACCACACAGGTATGGTCCTGTTCCCACCCAAGGATGCCATCTTGCTCAGTCAAATGACATAGCCAGAGCTGAAAAAGAAGATGGCAAAATACAGAAACTCTATGGGGAGGAGGGAGGGTTGTGAGGACTGATTCCTGCTGTTCCTAAAGAACACCGTAAGGTGAGTAACTATGCTTTCTCTGGGAACACGCAGAAAGTCAGTCCTCACATATGGGCTACTGAGTAGTACAGGCTACTGAAAATCTGTAGAAAACCACGGTCAAGCTGTGAGTAGCAGCAAGTGAGTCTAAAGGCAGACTCTGAAAAGACCCAGGTGTCCAGGGAAAACCATCACTCCAGTAGCCTGAACAAGAAGGGTCAGAGAGTAGGAGGTACCTAGACCCCGAAGAGATTACAGAGTACGGCCTGGCCGAAGGCGCTGTCCCATCAGAACCCCCTCTCCAAGCAATAGTGAGCTGCAAAGGTGTGGACTGAGGACCAAGTGATGGCCCGGCAGATGTCTGTCATGGGGACAGAACGCAAGTTTGCAACTGAAGTCGCCATAGCCCTGAAGCTGTGTGCCTATTCGTAGGTGAGGGCAATGCGGTCCACTTGGGTACTGCCTCCCCCAGATAACTGGTGTCATAGGAGACAAAAAGCTGGGAGGCTTTGCAGTGATCCTGGGTATGCTGCAAGTAGAAGGACAAGGCCCTCTTACAATCCAATATATGGAGGATGGCCGTCACCTTGTTGGCGTGAGGCCATGGAAAGATGGGGAGCACCATCTTCTGATTGAGGTGGAACAAAGACACCACCTTTGGAAGGAATTTAGGGTGAGTGCAAAGCATGACCATGTTCTTATTGAACCTGGTGTAGGGTGGCTCTGCCACCAGAGCTTGAAGCTCGCTGACCCTGAGAGCGGATGCAAGTGCCACCAAGAAGACAACCTTCCATGAGAGGTACCGTAAGGTGGCAAGAAGCCAGGGGCTTGAACTGCAGCCCAATGAGCTGTGATAGTCCAAAATTAAGGTCCCATTCTACTGGAGGTGGGCAGATAGGGGGTTTCGAAAGCAGGAGGCCCCATAAGAACCAGGTAATGAGGGGCTGCACAGAGAAGGGTTTGCCCTCAATAGGGTGGTGGTGCGCCAAGAGAGCACTCAGGTGCACTCTAAAAGAGATGGGTTTGAGTCCAGACTGCGAGAGATGAAGCAGGTATTGCAGCACCGTCTGCAGCGGCAGAACGGGTTGACCCGTCGTTCTGCACACCACACTGAGAATCTTCGCCATTTGAAGGCGTAGGTCCACCTCGTGGAGGTCTTACGAGAAACCAGGAGGACCTCCTCCATCTCCATCGACCCCTGTTCAGTAGCCATGCTGTTAGTGCCAGAGACCCCAGGTTGGGGTGAAGGAGGGAGCCGTCCTCCTTAGTCAGTAATCCCAGGGTATTCCCTAGAGGGACCAGGGGCTCCGTTGATAGGCAGAGCCAGCAGCAGGAACCAAGGCTGCCTGGGCCCCTTTGGGACCACCAGATCAGCAATGCCTTGTCCAGGAGGATCTTGAAAAGGGTCTTGGCAACCAGTGGTGTGGGCAGGAAGGCATACAGGGGGACTTCTGACCACGGGATGAAGAAGGCATACACTGCCACCTAAATCCGGTGAGGCTGGTGGGAGCAGAAGTGGGGCAACTCAGCACTGGCCAGACTGGCAAAGAGGTCCACTCGTGGGATGCTCTAAAGGTTAATGAGCCATTAGGCTGCCCTGGGGTCTAGCTGCCATTTGTGCGACTGTAGGACCCTGCTCAGTGTTTCTGCCAGGGAAATGTCCTGGCCAGGCAGGTACATCTCCCTCAGGAGCATTCCTTGACTGATCGCATACGAGCAGAGAGCTATTGCCTCCTGGCAGAGGGTGTAAGACCCTGTGCCTCCCTGCTTGTTCAGGAAGAACATCATGACCTGGTTGTCCGTCTGGACCAATACCGACTGATTTTGTAGGAGGTAGCAGAAAGCTTTGAGCACCAGGAATATGGCCCTGAGTGCCAGCAAGTTGATCTGCTGTTGGCTCTCTGCCCTGGACCAGTTGCACTGAGTGCGGAGGCTCCTGCAATGGGCTCCCCATCCCAGCAAGGAGGTATCCATGATGAGATCACTCTGGGGCACTGGGTTCTGGAATGGCATGCCTGTTTGTGGGTGCTATGTGCCTTTCCACCAGCTGAGCGACTCCGTCAGCGGGCAGGTCACACACACTCTGTCCTAAAGCCAGCCCGTGACCTGTGTCCACTGGGAGCGGAGGCCCCAATGGGCTACCTCATATGAAGGCGGGCATTGGGAACAACATGGACAATCAATGCCATGTGGCCGAGTAGATGGAGCAGAGAGCAAGCAGACACAGAGCAGCAGCACTGTACCTCTATGTCCAAAGCTATGAGGTGTCTTGCTCTGTCTAGGGGGAGGAAGGCCTTTGCCTGGAGAGTATCCAGTCGAGCCCCTATGAACTCCAGATCTTGTGTAGGGGTCAGGTGAGACTAGGGGTAGTTTATCACGAACCCCAGGTATTGCAGGACACTGATGGTGTGGGCCATGGGTTGCCAAGTCCGTCCCCTTTACGAGCCAGTCGTCCAGAGAGGGGAAGACAAAGGCACCCTAGAGACGGAGGAAGGTCACCACCACTGCTAGGCATTTGGTGAAAACTCTGGGTGCAGAGGCTAGACCAAAGGGTAGCACCCTGTACTGGTGGTGGTCACTCCCGACCATGAATCTGAGGTACTGCCTGTGGCTGGGATGAATGAGGATGTCGGTATATGCATCCTTTAGATCCAAGGAGCATAACCAGGCTCCCTGCTGGAGGTATGGCAGCAATATTCCAAGGGAGAGCATCTTGAATTTCTCCTGCACCAGAAATTTGTTTAGGTTTCGCAGATCTATGATGGGCCTTAGGTCCCCGTTTTGTTTTGGGACTAGGAAGTACCGTGAGTAGAACCTCTTGCCCCTTAGATGATGGGGTACTGGTTCCACAGCTTTGTCTGTGAGAAGATCTGCAAGTTCCTGCAGAAGCAGGACCCGGTGCAGGGTAGTCCAAGAGGGCTCTCCTGGAAAGAATGGGGGAGGCGTCTGGTCCAGGTGGAGAAGGTAGCCTTCTCTAACTAACTGGAGTGCTCAAGCGTTGGTGAAGAAGGTAGGCCACTTGTGGGCAAAGTGGACCAGACGTCCCCCTGTGAGCAGCTGACCTCCTTAGAGTGGAGAGGCTATGCCCGGGCATCAAAAGCTCCCCCTAGGGTGTGCTGGGGCTGGCGCTAGAGGCTTTGAGCCCTTCTGCTTGCAGAGACCCTGATTTGTTCCATTGGCATGGTGGCCCTGCTGAAGAGCCTGATACTGCGGGTATCTCTAGTAAGCCTGACCCTTCCTCGGGTATGGAAGCTTTTTCCCCGGGTTTTCCTCCTGGGGAGAGTAGCCATCTTCTTGGAGAGTCGAGTCCTTGTAAGAAACTCTGACTTGATCTCCGCCGCTCTCGCTGCCATGGATTTGCCAAAGAGATTTTCTCCTTGGCATGGGACATTGATGAGCTTGTCCTGCACCCATTGCTCCAGGTCCGACGACTGCAGCCACGCCAGGCGTCGGGCACCAATGCCTGCGGCAGCTATCCTCACAACTGACTTGAAGCCATCATAGGCCTATTGAGTCAGATACTTCGAGCACTCCCTGACACCCTTGGTCAGGTTCCAGAACTGCTGGAGGTGTTAATCCCCGAGGTCAGTGGAGAACCTGGTAAGCTCCTTCGTTAAGGCCCGAGGATACATGCCAATATAGAGCTGGTACACTTGGATCCGGCAGGTATTGAGGATACAGGCCTCCCTACCTGGGGGCACCAAAGAATATATCTTCTGGCTCTTGAGCTGACGCATGGCCAATTCCACCACCATGGAGTTATGGGACAACTGAGGTTTCCTGAAGTCAGGGCCTCACCGGACTCGGTACATCACATCAAGTCGATGGTTGAGTATGGGCACTGATGCCGGTGTCTCCCACATGCAAAGGAAAAGTCTCTCGAGAATGGCAGGGACGGGAATCATCAGTGCCTCCTTCAGTGGGGAATCATACTGGAGAATCTCCAGCTCCTCTGTGCGAGGATCCTTTTCTGTGGAGATGGCCAGTGCCCTCGACATGTTCCTCATGAAGTCAAGGAATGAGATGTCCTTGGGCGGTGACCGACGCAGGGTCACCGGAGAGGACAGGTCCAATGGAACACATCATGGGGTTTGCAAGTGTCCGGTGATTTCTCAACCTCAGACTGCCAGTCGGAGTAGTCGGTGGAGGATTCGGTGCTGGGTTGGGCCTACGGGGCAGGACCCGGGTCGGGTGGCCAATGGATCACAGTGGCTTTGTGGCCAGAGCCGCAAGCACTCGCCAGTGAGGATCTCGTTCCCGAGAAGCGGGACCATGATCAAGACCTCTGCCGAGGATCGACTTGATAAAACCATCCAGAGTAGTCCAGTAGTATCAGGATGAAGGAAATAGTCTAAATCATTACCAGAACTTCATCCCACCCAATATCACACTGGCCGATGAGGTGTTTGGGTGAGGTTCTGTTGGTTTGGTAAGCCTGATCGGTGGAAATGAGCACCTTTAGAGCTTCTGAATGAGCATGCTGAGATTGTATGGTTATTGATCCCCTGAGGAAGCTTATGTGAAACGACGTATTGGGCGTCCTTGGTGGCGTTGGGCTCAAATTCAGATAAGCTATGTGTTTTAGAGGGCTTAGCACGTAGAAAGGTTTGTGCTTGGTACTCAGCATTCACTGACATGTCCTTTGTTTAATTCAAACTGGGAGGTTCAGTGCTCTGTTAAACAGCAAATGTTATATGTTATAAGTTGTGGCTATTGATATAAGTTGGGAGAGTAAATTTGAAAATACTGAAAAAATATAAGATTCACAGCAATGTGTGGATTATAAAGGAATACTATATAGTTGTGATATCTGTGGGTGTTTTTTGGATCATTGATGTTATGGTGTCGATCCATGGCCAAGATTTACTAGCCAGGATCAATTGACACAGTGGTGCTGAGATCCTTTCTCTCTCCTAATTAATGATGCTTGAGTGTAATGTTTTTTGACAGTGTGATATTGGGTGGGATGAAGTTCTGGTAATGATTTAGAGGATCGACTTGAGGCAGAGAGCTCACGAGGATCTGCTCGGCAACCGAGGAAGTCCTCAATGTCGCGGTACCGGTGGTCTGGGCAGATGCACCAGCAGAACCGGGCACTGGCGCCTGCTGCAAGGCGAGGAAGGCAGACAAACTGCGCTCCAAGGCCACCATCCTGGTTTCCCACTCAGTAGATTTCAAAGCCTTCGAACCGGATGCGGGGTTACCGGGTCCAGTGACAGCAAGGAGAGGGAGTCCTCAACGAGAATGCCATCGGGTGTCCGATGCCAATCGTCAGAAGCCTCCGAATCCTTCCAGGGGACCTTGGCCGGCCGCTCCTGCTTCGACTCTGCACGGGCTGCGGGCCCTAGCAGGACTTGCCCACCTTGTCCGAGTCCCAAGAGAAGTTCCTCAAGGATTTTGTCTTCTTCTTCCATTCACACTCTGGGGAACCTCTGTCGGAAGCCCCACGGTCCTGATCAGTAGCAGAGGAGTCACTACGCAACTCCCAGGATTCGCATGGGGTCCTGGAGCGTGGAGTCACCGGGGACTCCAGGGCAGACTCTGACCTTTTGAAGATCTCGTCGTGCTTCTGCTGACAGAGTTTGATGGCTTTAGTGGACATCTTTCTGCAAAGGCTGCAGGCTCCAGGTTGTGGTCAGCCCTTAGGCACCGGAGGCAGCAATTGTGTGTCGGTGAGAGACATATTTTTTGTGTAACGATCACACTTTTTAAAGCTGCTGGTCATTGGGGAAAAAAGTACCCTGGAGAGGTCAAAGACACGAGGAGCGGCCAGCGGTGGAAAAAAGGCGCGAATCTGCCCCGAGGGAAAAAAACTACAAAAACGGGTCCAAGCTGTGATGCCGGAGCAAGAGAGCTTGGAGGTGGGAAAGGAACCAGTCACAACCGAAAAAAAAGGAAACACTTCACTGAGGATTTTATCAACTTTTTCCTGGGAAATCAAACACATGTCCAGTGGGCTCTGCGGAAAAAAGGAGACCGAGCAAGATGGCATCCTTGAGCGGGAAGAGGACCACGCATGCATGGTGCATCTCCCAAAGGCTTTCTTTGAAAGCTGGGGAGATGCTTCCGCGCAGAGCTCCATCAGTGCAGACGTCACCCATATGTGAGGACTGACTTCCTACTTGTTCCTGGAGAAAAACCCAGATTCCTCTGCACAGCAGAAACCTTAAATTAACAAGTTGAAAGTGCACACGTATACTGTGACAAAATGGTGTGTTTCTCCTTTCCCCATTTGCAAACTCAGGCATATCTCTATGTGGGAGTTTTCATTGAAAAAGCCATTGGTAAAGTGTCTCAATAGGACAGCATGGCATGAGTAGCTGGGTGGGCATAGGGACAGATGGTGCATATGAGGTGCATATGTGTGTGTGAATCAAATGGTATGATGTTCATATCTGTTTCCATGGAGAGAGTTTAGCTATTTATCTGTGGAGTTGTGAAGGTGAGATGTCAGAGAGTGTGTGTGTGTGTTCAGGAGATGGAGGTGTATGTATTTGGGAGTGGGGGTAGGAGTGGGTATAAGAACTGGGGTATGTTTGTCAGGGGAGTTTGAGGGGGAGGAATGTGTGTATGTGATGGAGGCTGCATGTATACATATCTGACGGCTGTGTATGTCAGGAGGCTGTATGCATGTGCGCACACGTGCACACATGCACACAAGCATATTTGTTGAGAGGCTGTGTGTGTATAGCTGTGGCATGTAGGTCCCTCTCTTCCTTGAACTCTCTTGCACTATTTCACGTCCCTATAGCCTTCAATAACATCCCTCCTGTACTCTCACTCCTTCCCTTCTATCCAGCCATGCACTTCCCCCTCCTACCCAACTTTGCAATCTATCTCCCTTTCCTGACGTCCACTCCTTTCCTTCCACCTGTTTCTCCTCCAACACTACCCTTCCCCTTATGTTCTGCCCCTTATGCTTTGCACCTACACTCCTTTCTCTCTAGCCCTACCCCTTCCATTAAACTCCATCCAAATCTCCTCCTCTTAACCCATCCTTTCCCTTGTTGCTGCACCCCTTTTATTTGTTTGGCTTTCTTCAGCATCCCACCCTTATTGTGATTTTAAAATGCTGGTGGGACGCTGGGACTCTCACTGACATTTTAAGGCCACAGCGCTAGTCTTCCCACTGGCAGGTTTCCAACAGCGGACAATGCAGCTTTTGGTTGCAGCCAGTCTCTGGCCATTCTTCCCACTAGCAGAACCTGCGATTTTTGGCCACAGCAAGTGGTTTTGGGCTACTCTTCTCACTGGCAGGGGGTGGGGTCCCCACTGGCATTTAAACTTAGCATTCCCTGCCTCCTTCTCTTTATAGGAACAGACAGGAAAATACTCAGACATGGTTGGGGGCTCTAAAATAGGTGCTAGTACTATAGCAACATGTGCATTAAAACATGAAATTTTGGCAGGCATGTCTCTCTCTCTCTCTAGATATATATATATATATATATGTGCGTATGTGTGTGATAAACCCACTTGTTAATTGCTGCTACATAAGAAATGCCATACTGAGTCACACCAAAGTCTATCAAGCCCAGTATCCTATTTCCAACAGTGGCCAATCTAGGTCACAAGTATCTGGGTTCCACGATGCTTGTTCTGGGATATGCAGTGGATTTCCCAGGTCCTCTTTGGTTTATGGACCTTTCCTCCAGGAATTTGTCTAAACCTTTTTTAAACCACCTACACTAACAGCTTTTACTATCTCCTCTGGTAATGAATTCCAGATTTTGATTAAGCATTAAATGAAAAAAGATTTTCTCTTATTACTCTTACATGGGTTACACTGTAGCTTCATTGTGTGTCCCTAGTCTTTCTACTTTTTTGATGGAGTAAACAACCTATCTACATTTATCTGTTCTACTCCATTCATTAATTTATAGACCTCTATCACATCTCCCCTCAGTCGTCTCTATTTCAAGTTGAAGAGCCCTAACCTTTTAAGCCTTTGCTCATAGGGGTATCCTTCTGCAAGGGTTCGTGCAAGCGATCAGGATGATTTGTCCGACGCTGGCGGCACTCCAGCTCTGTTTTAATTTTAGATTTTGCAGCCTCTGATTTCCCGCGCGGGAAGGCAAAGGCAGGTCAGAGGCTGCAAAATCTAAAATGAAAACAGAGCTGGAGTGCTGCCGGCGTCGGACAAATCAGCCTGATCGCTTGCACGAACCCTTGCTTCAGCATGCTGATATAGTTCAAAAGGCAAAAAAGTGTAGTTACTCACCTGTAACAGGTGTTCTCCAGGGACAGCAGGAATCAGTCCTTACTTATGGGTGACGTCAGTACCAATGGAGCCCACGCGGAGCAATTCCTCAGCTTTCAAAGAAAGCCTTTGGGATTTCTGCCACGCATGTGTGGTCCTGTTCCCACCCAAAGGTGCCATCTTGCTCAGTCAGGTCCCAGAGCTAGAGCCCTACTAAGCAAAAGGCAAGGGAACAATAAAAAAATGTGCAGATTTTCAGGGGAGGTGGGAGGGTAATGAGCACTGATTCCTGCTGTCTCTGGAGAATACCTGTTGCAGGTGAATAACTATGCTTTCTCCAGGAACAAGCAGGAAGTCAGTCCTCACTTATGGGACTCCCTAGCTACAGGCTACCGAACCTGTAAGCTAAAAACGCCTCCACGAGGCCGTGAGCAGAAGCCGATGTCCGACGGAAGCTCGAGTCCTTGGGCCTTCGGGGGGAGCTCTCGGTAGCCGCAGAAGAAGGGTCATAGGACAGGAGTTTCTTATACCCCAAACAGACTACAGATTACAGCCTGGCTGAAGGCGCTGTCCCGGTGGGACTCCCTCTCCAGGCAGTAGTGCGAAGTGAAGGTATTCACTGAAGACCAGGTTACAGCCCAACAGATGTCCGTCAGAGGCACTGAGCGCAGCGAAGCCACTGACGCTGCCTTGGCGCGGACGCCATGTGCGGTGACCCGATGACCCAGCGGGGTGCCTGCCTTTGCCTGGGCGAAGACGATGCAGTCCGCCACCCAGATGGAGAGGGTGCGCTTGGTGACTGCTAGCCCCAGGCAGTTGGGATCGTAGGCGATGAAGAGCTGGTCGGACTTGCGATGACCTTGGATGCGCTGCAGGTAAAAAGCGAGAGCCCTCTTTCAATCAAGTGTATGCAGGACCTCAGATGCCCAGTCAGCGTGAGGTCTTGGGAAGAAAGTCGGCAAAACTACCTCCTGATTGAGGTGGAAATCAGAGAAATCTTCGGTAGGAACATGGGATGGGTGCGAAGGACCACCCTGTTCCTGTAAAATCTGGTGTAGGGGGCCTCGGCCATGAGGGCTTGAAGTTCACTGACTCGCTGCGTCGAGGTCAGTGCTACCAGGAAATCCACCTTCCAGGAGAGGTGTCAGAGCGAGCACGTCGCCATCGGCTCGAAGGGCGGCCGCGTCAGCTGAATGAGCACGATGTTCAGGTCCCATTCCGCCGGGGTAGGCCGGATTGGGGGGGGGGTTTGGAAAGCAGGAGGCCCCGCATGAAGCGGGAGACCAGAAACTGGCCTGAGAGGGGTTTACCCTGGACGGGTAAGTGGTTGGCTGAAATGGCGCTCAGGTGAACCCTGATCAAGTTGGACTTCAGTCTCACCTGCGAGAGGTGGAGTACTGGAGAACCCAATGGGTGGAGCAGGAGCACGGGTCGATCTGGAGCTCAGAGCACTAGATCGAAAACCGCCGCCACTTCAGGGCATAGGCTCGTCTTGTTGAGTCCTTCCTTGACATGAGGAGCACGTCCTCGATCTCCCCTGGGAGGTACAGCGAGGCTAAAGAGACCCGTTCAGCCACCAGACTTTCAGGGATAGCGAGATCAAGTTCGGGTGAAGCATCCGTCCCTCCTCCTGCATCAGCAGATTGGGGGCACTGCCCAGGGAAACCAGAGGCTCTGACGAGAGCCGGAGTAGAAGCGGGAACCAAGGTTGTTGAGGGTACGAAGGAGCCACGAGAATCACCGAGGCTCGGTGGTGCTGAATCTTGTGGAGGGTGCTCGCAATGAGAGGAGTAGGGGGGAATGCATACAGAAGCCTGGAGGTCCAGTTCAGGAGGAACACATCTGGGGCCACCCTGCTCAGATGTGGTATCGGCCCGCAGAAGCAGGGGAGCTGTGCGTTTGCCGGGCTGGCGAACAAGTCCATGGACGGAGTCCCCCAGTGGAAGAACAGGTGGAGAACCACCTCTGGACTCAGATGCCACTCATGCGGGCGGAGAAGCCTGCTGAGCCTGTCCGCAAGGACATTGTCTTGGCCCGGGAGTTAGACAGGGTTAAGCCCCGGCACACTGCAAAGGAGCAGAGGAGGACTGCCTCCTGACAGAGGAGGCGGGAGCCCGTGCCCCCCTCCTAGTTTATGTAGAACATTGCGACTCTGTTGTTGGTGATACTCGAAGACCTTCAAGGCCAACCGGACCACTCGAAGCTCGAGCAGGTTGATCTGCTGTCAAGATTCCTCGGGTGACCACCGCCCCTGTGTGCATAGGTGATGGGCTACCCAGCCCAACAGTGAGGCATCCATCATCAAGAAGAATTTGTACGGATGAGTCTGGAAGGGTATGCCCTGAAGGAGGCTCTGGGGGTCCTGCCAACAGACTAGGAACTCGACTAGGCTGCAAGACACCCGGACTGGGTCCCAGAGATGGCCCGAGGCTTGGGCCCATTGTGCTCTGAGGCACCATTGGGACGCTCGCATGGGGAACGACGTGGACAGTCGAGGCCATGTGCCCCAGGAGGCGCAGCATGGTCCGCGCCAAGACCCTGGGCTGGCCTTGGACCTCGGCAGACAGAGTGCAGAGCCAATCCGCGTGTGCTCGAGGGAGAAAGGTGGTTGCACATTCTGTGTCAAGAAGAGCGTCAATGAACTCCAGGGTCCGCACCGGTGTGAGGTGGGATTTGGAGTAGTTGATCAGCAAACTCGAGGAGGAGGACCATGCGCGACACCGAGAGGTGAGCCTCCTCTGCCGAGGTACCTGAGATGAGCCAATTGTCTAGGTAAGGGTAGACAGATATGCCCTTCAGCCAGAGGTGAGCCACAGCCGCTAACAGGCACTTGGTGAAGACTTGTGGGGCAGACGCAAGCCTGAAGGGGAGCACTCTGTACTGAAAGTGCTCTCCTTGCACTCTGAAACGCAGGTACTTCCTGTGCTTGGGCTGGACCGGAATGTGGGCATAAGCATCTATGAGATCCAAGGAGCATAGCCAATCACACTTCCGAAGGTAGGGCAGCAGGACGCCCAAGGGATAGCATTTTGAATTTCTCCCATACCAGAAAGTTGTTCAGATTCCTGAGGTCGGGGATAGGGCACAGGTTCCCTGTCCTCTTCAGAAAGAGGAAGTACCGGGAATAAAATCCCTGGCCCTGGAGGTGTGGTGGAATTCTTTCGACCGCCTGTGGACCAGCTCTTGTTGTAAGTAAGCCTGGTGCAAGGGAATCCGAGTAGGTTCCACTGGGGAGAAGGGAGGAGGAGTCTGTCTAGACAAAGTCGATACCCGTCCCAGATCACCTGCAAGACCAGGTGTCTGATGTAATAGCCGCCCATTCAGGGCGAAAAGGGACAGGCATCCTCCCATGGGTGAGAGGCTATGCTTTTGGTGTCAAAACCATGGGGCTGGCTGGGGTGGCGCCGGTGGCTGGGTCTTGGGTCCCTTGGGTTTTCAGTGACCCTGGGCACCCCCTTTTCCCTGAGCACTAGTTGCCGGCGCAGGGGTAGGCGGGTATGGTGGGTATCCCCGGTAGGGGAGACCTTTTCTCTGCAAGAAAGATTTTTTGGTGTGCTGCTTCTTACATGGAAGCGAGGAGGTTTTGCGAGAGACACGGGTGCGAGTCACAAACTCTGTCTCGATCTCGGCTGCCTTGTCCTCCATGGGCTTGCCAAACAGCTGTTTGCTGAGGCAGGGAACATCCAGGAGTTTCTGCTGGACCCATTGCTCCAGGTCCGAAGACTGGAGCCACGCCTGGCGTCGGGCTCCGATGTCAGCCGCCGCTACATGGGCAGAAGACTCAAACTCGTCATATGTGGCGTGGGAAAGGTATTTCGAGCAGTCTGCGACCAACCTCAGAAGGGTCTGGAACCTGAGAAGGTGCTCCCCACCAAGGCCCGCAGAGAACCCGCCAAGCTCATTGGCGAGGTCATGAAGGAACATACCCATATATAGTTGGTATGCCTGGATGTGGTACGCCAGCATGGATCCCTGGTAAGCCTTGTGCCCGAGGGTGTAGAGGGCATGGGACTCCCTACCAGATGGGACCAAAGAGTGTGACTTTGGGCTCCTGTTTCTGCATCGCAGACTCAACAACCATGGAGGTGTAAGGAAGTTGGGTCTTCTGAAACCCCTGGCTGTGCTGGACCCTATACATGGCATTGAGTCTTTTACTGACAATCGGGACAGAGGTGGGTGCTTCCCACATGCGGAGAAGCAGCCGGGATAGGATGGACGGTACTGGAACCATAAGACTCCTTGGGTGGAGACTCGTACTGCAAGATGTCAAGTTCCTCTGCCCTCGGCTCCTCCTCGGTCTGTGTCAGCAAATTGAGGACACGAGCCATATCCCGCACAAATGCCAGGAAAAGGTATCCTCGGGAGGCAAACGCCTTTGCGAGGCGGGCGGGGAGGGGTCAGAAGGTGTGGGTCTCCGGGGAAGTGTCCCTATCCAATTCCTAGCCCGAGAGGTCCGTGAAGGACTCGGAGTTAGGCTGGAAAACCTCACCCCCGAGGAACAGAATGGTGAGCGAGACCGGTGCCGAGGACCCTCACAAGGCCCGCAGCTCTCAGGGGTATCCAAGGCAGTTTTTGGGAACCCAGTTGGGTGACCCTCAGTCTCGGGGCATGAGCCAGCCGTGCCAGGCAAAAGTGCCTGCTGGGCGGTGAGGAAGGCGGAAACACTGCACTCCAGTGCCAGCATATGGGACTCCCACTCGGGAGTGGGTCCCTGTGACGCCAACGCCGGGGATACTGGGTCTGGCATGGAGGAGGAGAGGGGATCCTCCCCAGGACGACCCTCAGGAGACCGGGTGCTATCGCCAGAGGCCTCTGTGTCCTTACGAGGTACCTTTCAAGGCCGCACCTTGTCTGACTCTCGGGAACGCCGGGGAGGGATAAGGGAACAAGCGCAAGACCGCTCGCGCTTGTCCGGAGCCCCCGACAGCTTCGAGGTAGTTTCTTTCGCCATTCCACCTCGGGCGAAACCTGATCGGAGTGACGCTTGGGATGCAGAGTCACTGCAGGGGACCTCACAAGCAGTGGATTGGTAGGGCGAGGTGCCACCGGTGATCCTGGGGTTCCCTTGCGGAAAATGTCATTGGACTTCTGCCTGCGGCTTAGCAAGGCCTTAGCAGACATTTTCTTACAAAGCAAGTAGAGCTCTGAGTTGTGGTCAGCCCCCAGACACCATAGACAGCAGTCGTGGGTGTCCGTGAGCGACATATTTTTGGAGCATTTGTCACATTTCTTAAAACCGGTGGCCATGGGGGCAAAAAGGGCCCCTGCGAGGTCGAAAACCCTTGAGACCAGCAGTTAGAGAAAAAAGGGTGCAAAAAGGGCCCAAAAGAATAAACACTAAATAGAGACAAAAAAGGGATCCCCTAGCCCACAGCCGGAGCAGTGGCGAAGGGGAGGATGAAAAAGGACCGGTGCTACTGGAAAAAAGGCCAAAAGGCCGAAGTCACAAAAAACCTTTTCCGAGGGACAAGGACGTGCGTCCGAAGGGCTCTGTGGAAAAAGGGAGACTGAGCAAGATGGCACCTTTGGGCGGCAAGAGGACCACACATGCGTGGCAGCAATCCTAAAGGCTTTCTTTGAAAGCTGGGGAATTGCTCCGCGCAGGTTCTGTCGGTGCCAATGTCCCCCATAAGTGAGGGCTGACTTCCTGCTTGTTCCTGAAGAATGACAATAAGCAACTCCAAAAGAAGGAAGGAGGGAAGGTTGTGAGGACTGATTCCTGTTGTCCCCAGAGAATATCTGTTACAGGTGAGTAACTACGCTTTCTCTGGGAACAAGCAGGAAGTCAGTCCTCACATATAGGACTCCCTAGCTACAGGCTACCAAAAAAACCTGTAAAAGCCACAGGTGACCAGAAAAAGGTGAACTATGAGAAGCAGCAATGGAGTCAAGGAACAGCAGACCCATGACTGTCTCTGAGTGTCAAGCAAGGAACCAGTTCTCTGGTAGCCTGAACACACCAAAGAGCCGGAGGGCAGGAGTTGCCTTACACCCCAAACAAATGATGGAGTACTGCCTGGCCAAAGGCACTGATCCGGCAGAATTCCCTCTCCAGGCAGTGATGAGCTGTGAAGGTATGGATGGAGGACCAGATGGCAGCCCAGCAGATCTCTGACAAGGGGAGGGAGCACAGGTTCGCCACAGAGGCCGCCATGGCCCAGATGCACCATTACTCGGTGCTCCAGCGAGAGACCGGCCCTCTTGCAAACGAAGGCAATGCAGTCCGCCACCCAAATTGACAGGGTACGCTTAGAGACCGCTGTCCCCGGCCGATTTGGGTCATTGGAGATGAAGAGCTGTGAGGAGCGACAGTGGGCCTGAGTACACTCCAAATAGCAGGCCAGGGCCAGCTTACAGTCCAGAGTGCGATGTGTGGCCTCCGCCCTGTTAAACGTGAGGACGCGGGAATAAGGTGGGGAGCATCATCTCTTAGTTGAGGTGCAATGGAGACACCACTTTTGGCAGAAACTTGGAGTGTGTGTGGAGCACGACCCTGTAATTGTGTAACCTCGTATAAGGTGGATGAGCCACCAGAGCCTGGAGCTCACTAATCCTGCAAGCCGAGGTGAGCGCTATGAGGAAGACCACCTTCCAGGAGAGATACTTGAGGTGGCAAGAGCTGAGAGGCTTGAAGGATAGTGCCGCGAGCTTTGAGAGAACCATGTTGAGATCCCACTCTGCTGCCGGGGGGGGGGGGGGGGGCGGATGAACGGCCCTGAGAATAGTAGGCCCCTCAGGAAGAGTCATGAGAGGCTGAGCGGAGAGGGGCTTGCCCTCGACAAGATGGTGGTGCGCCAAGAGTGTGCTGAGGTGCACTCTGATAGAGTTGGATTTCAGCTCAGTCTGGGATAGGTGAAGCAGCTACTGCAGCACTAGCTGGACCGAACAGGAGAAGGGGTTGATCTGCTTCTCTGCACACCACACCAAGAATTTCCACCACTTGAAGGCGTAGGCACGGTGGGTGGAGGTTTTGCAGGCAGCCAGGAGGGTCTCCTCCAACTCACTTGAGAGACTGAAGTGGACCAAGGCTACCCTTTCAGCAGCCAGGCCATCAGAGTCTGGGACTCCAGACTGGGTGCAGGAGAAAGCCATCCTTCTGAGAGTGCAGGCCCGGGGCGCACTCCAGTGCAACAGGGGGCGCCTGGGACAGGCGCAGGAGTAAAGGGAACCACGGTTGCCTGGCCCACCGAGGAGCCACCAGTATCAAGGTGGTTCTGTCTAGCTGGACCTTGAACATGGTCTTGGCGATCAGCCTCATGGGAGGAAAGGCGTAGAAGAGGCCTCAGCCCATGGAATGAGAAACGCATCTGCCGCCACCTACGAGGGATGTGGCTGCCTGGAGCAGAAGCGGGGTAGTTGAGCATTGGCTGGGCTGGTGAAGAGTCCATCTGTGGGAATCCCCAGAGACGGAAGAACCGCCTGGCCACCTGGGGGTCCAGCCTCCACTCATGCGGTTAGATGACCTGGCTGAGCCGGTCTGCCAGGGCATTGTCCTGGCCCAGGAGATAGACTGCCCGTAGGAGCATCCTGTTTGTCACTGGCAAAAGAGCAGAGGCTCACTGCCTCCTGGCACAGGAGGGATGATCCTGTACATCTCTGTTTGTTGATGTAGAATATTGACACCTGGTTGTCAGTCTGGATCAGCACCGCTTGATGCCATAGGTGGTGGTGAAAGGCCCAGTGGGATAGCGCTATGGCTCGCAGCTCCAGGAGGTTGATCTGTTGGAGGCTTTCTGCCTGCGATCAACTGCTCTGAGTGTGGAGGTTGTTGTAATGGGCTCCCCAACCCAGTTTGGAGGTGCCTGTGGTGAGGATCTTCTGGGGGAGCATCCCGACCTGTAGGTACTGGAGTTGTTGCCACCAGTTGAGGGACTAAGTCAGAGGATGAGTCACGACCACTCTATCCCAAAACGCCATGTCACTTGAGACCACTGTGAGCGTAGGGCCCACTGGGCAGGCCGCATTTGCAGACAGGCACTATGTGAACCAGCAGGCGAAGCAGAAGGCAGACAGAGGCCAAGAGGCAACCCTGGTTGTTCCTTGCAAGCGCCTTGAGGCACTGAGCCCTGTCTGGAGGGAGGAAGGCCCTGGACTGGATGGTGTCCAGCAGTGCCCCATGAACTCCAGGCATTGGGCCGGATGGAGATGGGACTTTCGGTAGTTTATGAAGAACCCTTGGAGATGCAAGAAGGCAATGATCACCGCAAGGCACTTGGTGCATATCCTCAGGGCGAAGGATAAAATCCTGTACTGTTAGTGGAAGCCTCCTATTATGCATACCGGGCTATACTTTATTCAGGAAGGACAAGGTAGGAAGAAGGGGAGGTGGAGTGGCACTATATGTCAAAAATAATATTAAAGCTATAGAATTGCAAATCTTAAAAGGAAGAGAGAAGGCACTGTGGGTTAAACTAGAAAAAGGGGAAGAGAAATCCATTTCCATTGCTTTATATACAGATCCCCCTCATAGGGAGTAGAAGTGGATGAAGAGTCTTAAAGGACTACAAAAAAGGGACTGCTACTTCTGGAGATAGATCCGCAATTGTAAGTATTTACTTCTGGGAATTTTCCTAAATCTTGGGGACAAAATAATTCTTTAGATTAAAGCTGATTAATCTGTGAACCCAGTGTATTTGTTAAATCAGTCAGGGCCCAGTAGCAGCAAAGAGCTTTCAGATTAAATTTAAAGCACAGCAAAGAGCTTCCTGGTTTAATTTAGAACCCAAGACTCCCTCTATCCAAGCAAGGGCTGTGGGACTCCCCCTGGAAATTGGTCACAGATTACAGTAGAAGCACAGGACAGGGTAGCAGCCAGCTTTTAATAAGACTTTTTCCCTCCCTCCCTTCCTCCCCAACACCCAGCCACCCACCCCTGGGATAATTGTAGCTTTATAGGTGCATAAACCTCTCAAAGGAAAGGAGGTGCCATATTCACTCTCAGATGCCTCTGTTTGTCCTCATCAGGCATACATTAAGGACCTAAGATTAATTAAGCTTCAGGTGAATAAAGTACATTAAACATATTAGGTGTAGTTTTATTAGTATAAGTATCCTTACCAACCCTTAGTAGGTAAAGAACTTAAATACCTAAACATAACCGTAAAACTAAGATGCAGACAGCAGTCTAGCAGCAAGATAGGAGTTTTCCAGTCTTTTGCATTGAGTGTCACATGTATGATTTTCTCTGAGTTGGTGAGGGGTCTTACATGTGCACTAGGTGCAAGGGGCTCTTTGCTATCAGGGAATGAGTCCGATCTCTGGAGGCTAGAGTAGCAGACTTGGAGGACATAAGGAAGACACAGAGGTACACAGATGAGACCGACAGGGATATAGTATGGAAGTCCCATCTCCAGTCTGGCAGCATCCCTGTTGCCATGGAAGAGAGAGGTCAGGTGACAGGAGATCATCACCCTGGTGTGGCAGGAAGTGATCCTGTAGCTAGGACCTATCCTCCAGGTGATGTAAAACCCTCTCACACTGAGGATGTTTCTCCAGGGCCATGTGCTGTGATAAGGAAGCTTATCATAGCTCAGGTAGGAGCTATAGAAAAGATGATGTGACTCTGAACAAGCAACCTGTCAGTTCTGGTAGAAGCAAGAAAACAGAGTTTTCACATAAAAGACTACCAGTCCCAGAATGCACCAGGTTTCCAGCAGCCATGAGAGGGGCTGAAGTGAGAAAATGTGTGTGCAATCAAGAGAGCTATGAGGTAATCCCTAAGCACTCATCTCAAAGGGCAGGGCCTGATTCAACACAGCTGCGCTGTGTTAGGGAGGAGCACACATTAGGACAGAATAAGAATAGAGCTTATTCTACAGATAACAGCTTCAGGAAGGGAGACAGCTACAGCAACGGCTACAAGCTCAAGCACCAGTATCACCTGGAGAAACAGAAGCCAAGCCAAGCGGATAGAGAGAGAAGGAAACTCTCTGGAAGGAAGAAAAGAAAGGCCATTGGAAGGTCTGGGAGAGTCCAAGGCAGTACCTGTACTGGGAGGTATTCCAAATGCCAGCAGAGTCCATTGGAATGGAATGGCAGAGACAGAAATCACCAGTGGCTACCTGGAAGAGAGAAGACTGCACGTGGAAAGGACTTTCAGACCTATGCCAGAAGGTATGTGAGGAAAGATCCAGTGTCCAGGGATCAAGATTGGAAGGCTGGACATCAGAATTGGATTACATACTGGCCAGGCTATACAGAGAGGAATTATGATAGCAGGAGAGGCTCAGGTATGAACACTGATCCAGACCCTATCTATAATAGTGAATGGCAGCAAGGGAATAAGCATTCTCATGATAGTGCCTTAATGAAAGACTCGTCTGTGCCAATGTATGATAGTGACCCTATGCTGATTGATGAAGGGGGAGATACAGCAGATGAAACTATTGATTATATGGACTGTTCTCTATCCCAATGCTATTGCTAGCTTTCTGTGAGCAAACACATCAGCCATCACAAAGAAACCTAACTTTGTTCTTATTTCCACTGCAAACAGCTCTTAAAGCAGGATTTGGGTTCACACAGTAGCAGCCAGCCAGCTAAAGGGTTTCAGCTGGACAATTGATAGTAATTAAAGCTGCACCTGATTGTGTGTGTGAGCAAGGGAAAATCACTGCTGGATCTGCGTGGAAAATAAGCAGAAGTTAACCTAACAAGCAAAGTTCATTTATTTCTTTGTGCCTTTTTATTTGGTAATTATTTGCTAAGAAAACATTAGCTAATTGCCTGACAAGCTGAAGGTTGTTGTCTGATTTGCTTTGTGACTTTATGTTATCCATTTAAACACTGCAAGCAAGTAACCTCATTTATATTGCTAACAAGCATACTTGTGCTGGGTGAATTAAACCCCATCAATAAAAGAAGTATTTTATTGGCTTTACCACTGGTTACACAACTCAATTATTGTCTTCAGCTGTGTTTGGGAGTGAATGAACTACATTACCCACAATACCTTGCAAGAATCATATGAATATATGCATCATCAAGATTGTGTAAGTTCTCACCCTAGGCAGCCGTCTGACAGTGCCCATGAGGGAAGGGTTAGGACAGCCGTTATAGTTGGTGATTCGATCGTTAGGCATGTAGATAGCTGGGTGGCTGGTGGACATAAGGATCGCCTGGTAACATGCCTACCTGGTGCAAAGGTAGCGTACCTCATGCGCCACCTAGACAAGGTCTTAGATAGTGCTGGGGAGGAGTCTACTGTCTTGGTACATGTCGGTACCAATGACATAGGAAAATGGGGTAAGGAGGTTCTGGAGGCTAAATTTAGACTTTTAGGAAGGAAGTTGAAATCCAGAACTTCCACAGTAGCGTTCTCCGAAATGCTTCCCATTCCACACACAGGACCCAAAAGGCAGGCAGAGCTCTGGAGTCTCAATGCGTGGATGAGACGATGATGCAAGGATGAGGGTTTTGGATTTGTTAGGAACTGTGGAACATTCTGGGGAAAGGAGGGGCTCTTCCGAAAGGATGGGTTTCACCTTAACCGGGATGGAACTAGGCTGCTGGCATTAAACTTTAAAAAGGAGATAGAGCAGCTTTTAAACTAGATAATAGGAGAGAGCCAACAGTCGCCCAAGAGCGCATGGTTCGGAACAATGTATCCTTGAAGGATACTACCAAAAAAAGAAGTTAGGGCATATCAGCAGAGAGGTTCCATTAAATACAAAAGTAGAATAAAATCCCTTGAGTACGGAGCAGACAGAGCTTAAAGATTCCAAATTTCCTCTGCCTACCGATAGCTAGATTAATATGAATAAAATACAGTCTCCATGCAAATGCTGGAAGTCTAAAAAATAAGATGGGAGAATTAGAATATCTCAGAGACATGGTGGAAGGAGGACAACCAGTGGGACACTGTGATACCTGGGTACAAACTATATCATAATGATAGAGCTGATCAAATTGGTGGAGGGGTTGTGCTCTATGTTAGAAAGGGCATTGAGTCACAAAGGATTAAAGTTTTGCAGGAAACAAAATTTGCTCTAGAATCTCTATGGATTGAAATTCCATGTAAAAAGGAGAAGGTGATGGCAGTGGGGGTGCACAATCGACTGCCTGGCCAGAATGAACAAATGGATGATGAAATGCTTAAAGAAATCAGGGAAGCTAACAAATGTTACAGCACAGTAATAATAATGGGTGATTTCAATTACCCTGGTATTGACTGGGTCAGTGTCACGGCAGGACATGCTAGGGAGATAAAGTTTCTAGATTAAATAAATGACTGCTTCTTAGAGCAGCTGGTTCATTAACCCACCAGAGGGGAAGCCATTTTAGACCAAGTCCTTAGTGGAACACCAGATCTAGTGCAAGAGATAAGGGTGTTGAGGCCACTTGGCAATAGTGATCACAGCATGATCACATTTGATTTAATTAATAGAGGAGGGATGGTAAGGAAATCCACAGTACTACCTTTTAACTTTTGAAAGGGAAACTATGATAAAATGAGGAAACTAGTTAAGGAAAAACTAAAAGGAGCAATTGCAAAGGTTAAAGGTTGTTTAAAAATACTATCTTGGAAGCCCAGATCAGCTGTTTTCCACGCTTTAACAAAAGTGAAATCAAGTCCAAAAAACCTGCCAGCATGCTTTAAAGGTGAGATCAGAGAGGATGTTGTTGACAAAAAAAGCATCTTTCAGAAAATGGAAACAAGAGCCAGATGATGAAAACTGGAAACAGCACAAGCACTGGCAAGTTAGATGCAAGGCATTGATGAGGCAGGCAAAGAGAGAATTTGAGAAGAAGCTTGCTGTGGAAGCAGAAATGCATAATAAAGTACATTCATAGCAAAAAAACCCTGTGAGAGAGCCAGTTGGACTATTAGATGATAGAGGGGTAAAAGGGGTTCTAAGAGGGGACAAGGCCATAGCAGAGAGACTGAATGAATTCTTTGCTTCAGTCTTTACTGAGGAAGATGTAGGGATGTTACCCATGACTGAAGTGGTATTTAAAGGTGATACTGTGGAAGAATTGAAAGAAATATCGATACACCAGGAAAATTTATTACAACTATTTGATAAACTGAAGAGTAGCAAATCACCAGGACCGGATGGTATACATCCAAGGGCGTTGAAAGAACTGAAATATGAGATTGAAGACCTGCTATTAGTAATCTGTGATCTATCATTAAAATCATGTGTAATACCTGAAGATTGAAGGATGGCCAATCTAACCTCAATTTTTAAAAAGGGTTCTAAGGGTGAGCAGGGAAACTACAGACCGGTGAGCCTGACATCAGTACCACGAAAAATGGTAAAAACCATCATAAAGAACAAAATTACTGAACATGTAGATAGTCATGGCTTAATGGGAGACAGCCAACATGGCTTTAGAAAAGGAAGATCTTGTCTTACTAATCTGTTATGTTTTTTTGAAAGTGTGAATAAACAGGTAGACAAAGGTGAGTCGGTTGATATAGTGTATCTGGGCTTTCAGAAAGCCTTTGACAAGGTCCCATCAGAGATTTTTGGCAAAACTAAAAAGTCATGGGATAGGAGGCAGTGTACTCTTGTGGATCAGGAACTGGTTAAAAGATAGAAAGCAGAGGGTAGGGCTAAATGGCCAGTTTTCCCAATGGAGAAAGGTGACTAGTGGAGTACCCCAGGGATCTGTGCTGGATCCGCTGCTTTTTAACATATTCATAAATGACCTGGAAATGGGAATAACGAGTGAGGTTATCAAATTTGCAGATGACACAAAACTATTCAAAGTTGTTAAAACCCATGAGGATTGTGGAAAATTGCAAAAGGATCTTGATAAACTGGAAAACTGGGCATCCAAATGGCAGTTGAAATTTAATGTGGACAAGTGCAAAGATATGCATCTAGGAAAGAACAACCCAAACTATGGTTACAAGATACAAGGTTCCACATTAGGAACCACCACCCAGGAAAAAGATTTAGGCGTCATCGTGGATACCATGTTAAAACCCTCCGCCCAGTGTGCAGCGGCAGCCAAGAAAGCAAATAGAATGCTAGGTATCATAAGGAAAGGAATGGAAAATAAAACAAAGGATATTATAATGCCTCTGTATCGCTCCATGGTGTGACTACACCTTGAATATTGTGTGCAATTCTGGTCGCTGTATCTTAAAAAGGATATAGCGTTATTAGAAAAGGTACAGAGAAGAGCCACCAAAATGGTAAAGAGGATGGAAGGATACTCCTATGAAGAGAGGCTAAAATGATTAGGGCTCTTCAACCTGGAAAAGAGAAGGCTGAGGGGAGATATGATAGATGTCTATAAATTAATGAATGGAGTGGAACGAGTAAACGTAGATCGATTGTTTATGTCATCAGAATATAGAAAGACTAGGGGACATGCAACGAAGCTACAAGGTAACCTATTTAAGACTAATAAGAGAAAATATTTTTTCACTCAACGTGTAATCAAACTGCAATTTATTACCGTAGGATGTAGCAAAAGCTGTTAGTGTAGCTCGGTTTAAAAAAGGTTTGGACAAGTTCCTGGAGGAAAGGTCCATAAACCATTATTAAAAGGGACCCGGGATATCACTGCTTGACCCAATACCAGCATTGTGGAACCTGTGTCTTTTGGGGATACTGCTAGGTACTGTCATAGAGCAGGAGCTAATAAAAATGAGGACATAGGAAAAGAAGCTGTCTGTCCCAAAACAAATGAGGTGCAGAGAATGCAATTGCCTAGCAAAACAGCTAGAGGGAGCAGGCGTGCACTTACAGAGGCTGAGTGGACACACCTAGCTAATCAGCAGCACCTGAGAACTAGCCCGGGACGCTCAAAGGCAGAAGACCTTTATAAGCGAGAGGCTGGAGACAGAAGGCAGAGCAGCAGCGGAGAGCAGAGCAGCAGCGGAGAGCAGAGCAGCACCAGAGAGCAGAGTAGCACCGGAAAGAAGAGCACTGCTGAGAAAAGGAGCAGTGGAACCAGGACTAGTGGCACGGCTGCAGGAACTGGAAGAGAACCAGAGTTCCCAGAGAAAGACAGACGGAGGAGAGTCAGTCCTGTGGAAGTCGTGGTAGCCAGAAACTCCAGAGGTAAAGAGCTAAAAAGCAGGAAGCCAGGCTTGGAGAGAGGCCTACGCTTGCCAGAAAACCCGGAGACCAGATTGAAAGATACCAGAAGCTTTCAAGAGAAAGATTGCCAGAGAGACTGGGTCCTAAGGGAAATACCTGAGGAGGACACTTCCAGCTATGCCTATTACAGGAAACCAAGGTATGATGATTCTTTATTCATGAAGAAAGGCTCAGCTGCTAGAAGCCCTTATAAAACAGATGCCCAGTTTAAAAGAAGAGAAAGCAGGCCAGAGTTTCACCAGCCAAGAAATAGAGGCAATAAAACAGGCCATGCTCATTTAAGAACCTTAGAACAACTGTATGGAAAACCAGGGAACAGAAATAGGGACTGGCCAGTGATAACAGCCAGAGAAAGCCCCAGCTCAGAAGAAGATAATAGTGATTTAGAACCAATGCAAGTGGAGCTTATAGATCCTATTTCCTCATCTCAGGAGGAATTGATGGATTGTTCCATGTGTGTTGTGGGTGATTTGGAATCACTGCCGGAACTGTGAGCCATACAAATATTACCTTAAGAAGTTTTCATATTTGAGCTGAATGAAAGAAGAATGTTCAGACATGTAATTTACTCCAATGTTGAAAGAATCCTTGGTTAATTTCCTTTCTACAACTGTGAAGATTATAACAGTTTACTTTGTACCTTGAGTTGGGTTTATGCCTGAAAAGAAGGACTTTCTTTAATTTTTGTAGCCCAACGAATCTTTTTGTGAAAAGGGAAATAAAAGCCTTATTCTCCCTCCATTTGGCTTACATGACTTATTTGCACCAGGAGTAGGACTACATAGACCAGGCTGCACCTGGCCTTAAAAAACCCTCCTCTCCTAAAATTAACTATATGCCCAACCTCCCCGTTCAGCCACCAGCCACCAGAGGGAGGTTGGCGACAGTACTTATGACCTAGATTGGCCACTGTTGGAAACAGGATACTGGGCTTGATGGACCTTGGTCTGACCCAGTATGGCATATCTTATGTTCTTATTTAATAGAAGACATACATGGTATTGCTATGAATGAAGTGCTACTGATAGGTGATTTCAAAAATATGTTAGATGTGGATTGGCACATCCCTACTGCGGTGCCATCTAGAAGTAAGGAGATCCTGGATTCTCTACAGGGAGAACTATTCAGGCAACTGGTAAAAGAACCCATGCTGTACTTAGTGCCTACCAATGGGGAAAGTGTTTCTGATGTCATGGTGGGAGATCATCTCGCATCAGGGATCACCAAATGGTATGGTTCAGTATTAGTACTGATAAAATCCAATCAAAAGCGAGGGTCTTAGACTTCAGGAAAACTAACTTTGCAAAGATGGGACAATACCTCAGAGAGTCGTTAGAGGGATGGGAACAGTTGGGGGATGTAGAAAAACAGTGGGAAAAATTGAAAGGGGATATTTTAAGGGCAACCAACCTTTTTGTTAGAAAGGTAAATAAATGTAAAAGGAAAAGGAGGCTGCTATGGTTCTCAAAAGAAGTAGCTGAAAAGGTGAAGAAAAAGAAGAAATACATGAAACATAAGAGATCACAGAGAGAGGAAGACGGGCATCTATATATGGAAAGACTTAGCAAAGTAATCAGGAAAGCAAAGTTACAAAAAAAAAGAAGAAATAGGCAATGTAATAAAATTCAGGGATAAGACATTTTTCAGATATTTTAGTGAGAGGAGGAAGGAGAAAAGTGGTATTGTCAGACTCAAGGGTGCAAGGGAGGAATATGCAGAAACAGATGAGGATAAAGTAGAATTGCTTAACTAATATTTCAGTTCTGTGTTCACACATGAAGGGCCAAGAGCAGGATCTCAGAAAACACCCACAAACAGGAATCAAAGCGATGGGGACCTCGAACGATTTTCAGAAGACTGTGTTCATGAGGAACTAGCTAAACTAAAAGTAGACAAAGCCATGGGTCCAGATGGGATACATCCAAGAATACTGAGGGAACTTGGGTACGTTCTAGCGGCTCCACTGTCTGACCTTTTAAATGCCTCTTTGGAGTCGGGAGTGGAGCCAGAGGACTAGAAAAAGACACATGTGGTCCCTTTACACAAAAGCGGATGCAAAGATGACAATGAGAACCTACAGGCCATTCAGTCTAACCTCTGTGATTAGTAAATTATTGGAAAGGCTACTAAAGAAAAGAATAGTGAGGTTTCTGGAGTCCAATGGATTGCAGGATCCGAAGCAGCATGGATTCACCAGAGGCAGGTTTTGTCAGACAAATCTGATTGATTTCTTTGACAGGGTAACCAGGGAGTTGGACTAAGGGAGAGCCCTAGATGTGGTGTATTTAGATTTCAGTAAAGCCTTTGATACCGTTCCGCACAGGTGACATAAACAAACTGATAACCCTAGGGATGGACTCTAAAGTTACTGATTGGTTTAGAAATTGGTTGAGTAGGAGGCGACAAAGGATACAGATAAATGGAGTTTACTCTGAGGAGAAGGAGGTTACCAGTAGTGTGCCACAGGGATCTGTCCTTGGTCCAATTCTGTTTAACATCTTTGTTAGTGATATTGTGGAAGGACTGTCGGGTAAGGTTTGCGTATGTGCGGATGATACCAAAATCTGCAACAGAGTAGACACACAGGAAGGAGTCGATAACATGAGGAGGGATCTAGCTAAGCTTGAAGAATGGTCTAGAATTTGGCAACTGAAATTTAATGCTAAAAAATGCAGGATCATGCATTTAGGCTGCAAAAATCCAAAGGAGGTGTTCAGTGTAGGGGGTGAAGTACTTTTGTCCACAAAAGAAGAGTGGGACCTTGCCATAATTGTGTCTGACGATCTTAAAGTAGCTAAACAGGTAGAAAAGGCAACTGCAAAAGCCAGAAGGATGCTTGGGTGTATAGGGAGAGGAATGGCCAGCAGAAAAAAAAGGAGGTGATAATGCCTCTGTATAAGTCTCTGGTGCAGCCTCATTTGGAGTATTGTGTGCAATTCTGGAGACTGCACCTTCAAAAAGATATAAGCAGGTTGGAGTTGGTGCAGAGGATGGCTACTAAAATGGTTAGAGGTCTTCATTATGAAGCATATGAGGACAGACTTAAAGATCTTAATATGTATACTATAGATTAGAGGAAAGGAGGGATAGGGGCAATATGACAGAGACATTTAAATACCTCCATGGCATAAATGCATAGGAGGGTCTCTTTCAATTGAAGGCAAGCTCTGTTACGAGGGGGCACAGGATGAGAGTGAAAGGGGATAGAAAATATTTCTTTATGGAAAGAGTGGGGGATGCGTAGAATAGTCTCCCAGTGGAGGTGATGGACACGAGGACAATATCTGAATTCAAAAAAGCATGGGACAAACACAGAGATCTCTAAATGTAAATAGGAGACTATTGTAGTTGATATGGAAGGACAGACTACATAGGCCATGTGGTCTTTTTCTGCCATCATGTTTCTATGAAGCGGAGGTACTGCCTGTGAAGGGGATGGATGCGTGTATATGTATCCTTCAGATTTAAGGAGCATAGCCAGTCTCCCTGCTAGAGGTATTTATTTATTTAAAAGTACTTATATTCCACTTTATCCTAGAATCAAAGCGGATTTCACTGCAAACCAATCAGGTAGGGTAGTGCGGGTGTGTCGGCATGCAGTGGTTGTGAAGGTAGTGTTCGTGAGTGTGTGGATAGGTAAATCTTGATTTGGGGGTGCGATATATACAGGTTGAGCTATCTACATAGGGCTATATACATTTTAATAAGAGCAATGGGATGTTTTTATATTGTGGATGTCATGTCTTGTGTAACTCGTTTTGTGGGGTGGTTAGTGTGGATTGGTGGTCTTCATTGAATTGCTCAATGAATAGGGTGGTTTTAAGTAGCTTCCGGAATTCTTTTATATCTGTTGTTGATTTTAGGTTATCTGGGAGGACATTCCAGACAGCAGAGGCAGCAAGAGAGAAGGTTCACATGGATGTGGATTTGTTCGTTCTTGTGAATAGAGTAGGTGTTGGTATGTTGTTTTTGGTGCTGTTTCTGTCTGGTCTATTGTTTGTTTTGGTTCCAATGAGTTCCTGTAGTATACCTGCTGAGATGTCATTTTTAATTTTGAAGATGGTGAAAGCTGATTTATATTTTGCCCGTGAAGAGATTGGTAGCCAGTGTAGATCTTGTAGTATTGGAGTTATATGGTCTTGTACTGAAGCGCTGGTAATAATGCGGGCAGCAGTGTTCTGGACTATTTGTAGGGGGCGGGTGGTTTGTTTAGGCAGATCTTGGAATAGTATATTACAGTAGTCCAGTAGGGGTGTAATGATGACCTGGCATATTGTACGGAAATGTTCTCTATTGAGGAGTGGTTTTAGTCTCCGGAGTGTTGCGAGTTTTAAGAAGGCTGTTCTGGATATCTTGTTGATATGCAGCTAGAGGGTGAATTGCTTGTCTAGAATCACTCCAAGGTATCTGACTTCGTCTTTTATTGTAATCGGTGTATTAGATATGTTGATAGCAGTAGGGGGAATGAATGTGGAATCTCTCGTGATAATTGATTCAGTTTTTTTTATGTTGATGTTTAAGTTGTTAGTTAGCCAGGTTGTTATTTCTTGAATGCAGGTTGATATGGTGGTATAGTCTGGAGAGTCCAGTTGAATAGGGGTATATGCCATGATGTCGTCAGCATATATGGCGTATTGTATCTTGTGCTTGTTAAATATTTTGCATATGGGCTGAATATAGATGTTGAAGAGGAGAGCTGATAATGATGAGTCTTGGGGAACTCCTTGAGTAGTCTTGAAGGGTTCTGAGGTGAGGTTTCCAGATTTTACTCTCTGCTGTCTGTCTTCAAGGTATGATTGGAAGCATTTAATTGTGGTATCTTGTAGTCCAATCTCCATTAGGCGCTTCAATAGGATGTGATGGGAAACTGTGTCGAATGCCGATGATATATCGATAAATATTAGTAGGAAGCCCTGCTTTATCTTGTCTATTTCTTTGATTATATTATTGAATAGTGTATAAGTAGTGTCTCAACATCATGTTTTGGACAGAATCCGTGCTAGTGGGGCGAATTCGTCAATGTGATCTTGGAGCTGTCTCTGTACAATTTTTTCAGTTATTTTAGCCAGGAATGGGAGGCTGGATATTGTGCGGTAGGTTGACGGGTCAGTAATGTTAGATGAAGTAGATTTAGGAATGGGGCGGATAGTAGATTGCTTGAGGGCTTTTGGCATGTAGCCCTGGGTGAGAGAGGTGCTTACTATCTTTTGGATGAATGTGTTAAGTTCTTCTTTGGTGGATTTAATCCAAGTTACCGGGCAGGGGTCCAATGGAGAGGTGGTGGTGTTTAGAGCAGTGATAGTTTGTGCTATTTGTTTTTTAGATGGAATGCTGAAGTTCTTCCATTGATTGGTAGTTGTAGAGCCATCTGTTGCTGGTGTGTCCATAGGGGGGATGTTTATATGGTGTGTGTTTGTTCTGTTCTTGGCTGTTAGGTAATCAGCAAAGGTTTGCGGGTGCATTTTGCTTTCATCTTTCATTGCTGGGTCTTTCGTTAGGGTGCGAACAATGTTGAAGAGTTCCTTAGGTTTGTTACAGACTTTTAGTACAAGGTTTGTGTGGTATTGCTGCTTAGGTATGACAGCAATGTTCCAAGGGAGGGCATTTTGAACTTCTCCCTCACCTGGAACCAGTTGAGGTCCCGCAGGTCTAGAATGGGCCAAAACCCTCCGGTCCTTTTGAGAACCAGAAAGTAGCAGGAGTAGAACCCTTTGCCTCTGAGGTGGAGGGGGACGGGTTCCACTGCCCTGTCTGCCAGAACACCTGCAAGTTCTTGCGGAAGCAGGCCCCGGTGAAGGGAAGTCATAGAGGGCTCTCCTGGAAAAAATGGCAAGGGCATCTGTTCGAGGTGGAGGAGGTAACCCTCCTTCACCTCTTATAGGGGGGTGATGGTGCACCACCGGTCGGCGCAAAATACCAGATGCCCCTCCCACATGCTGCAGGGCAGGACCTCCTGAGGGAAGAGAGGCTATGGCCAAGGAGTCAAAATCTCCCTCCAGGTTGTGCCGGAGCTGGTTAGGCTTTTGAGAGCTGTGCCCTGGTCCCTTGGCCTGCCGGCCGTGTTGGTGAGCTGGGAAGGTAGAGTACTGAGAGTAGTTTCCATTAACCTTCCTCTTCTTTGGGTATAGGGGCTTTTTACCCAAAGTTTTCCTTCAGGAAGGGTCAGCGGTCTTTTTGGAGAGCATGGTCCTCTTCATGAACTTGGACTCCAGCTCAGTGGCTTTATCCGTCATGGGCTTGCCGAAGAGGTTCCCTCCCTGGCAAGAGACATCAAACATGTCTTGCACCCATTGCTTCAAGTCAGAAGACTGTAGCCAGGCCTGGCGACGGGCACTAATGCCCACCATGGCTACTTTAGCTGCCGACTCAAAGACGTCATAGGCTGCCTGAGTCAAATTTGGAGCACTTTTTGACTGTGTAGGTCAGGATCCAGAACCGCTGAATAAGTTCCTCGGAGAGACCAGCCAAGAAACCAGGGAGTTCCCTCACCTGGTCCCACAACTACATGCCCATGTACAGCTGGTAGACCTGGATCTAGCTGATGAGTATCGAGCCCTGGAAGCACTTCCTGCCCAGGGCATCCACGGAGCAGGCCTCCCTGCCTGGGGGCACCGAGGAGTGCATTTTCTGGTTCTTGAGCCTATGCATGGCCGACTCCACCACCACGGAGTTGTGAGGCAGTTGGGCTTTTTGGAAGCCAGGGCTCCAGCAGACTTGGTACATTGAGTCCAGTTGCCTGCTTACAAAAGGCACCAAGTCTGTGGTCTCCCACATATGGAAGAGCAGCCATTCCAGGATGGAGGGAATGGGCACCGTGAGAGCCTCCTTCAGGGGAGCCTAGTACTGGAGGATCTCGATGTCCTCTGCCTGAAGCTCCTCCTCAGACTCGGTAGTGAAGGCAAGAGCCTTCACCATATCCTGGACAAAGGCCATGTCCTCGGGTGGGTACTGTCGCTGGGCTTTGGGAGAGAAGGGTCTGAGGGCACATCCCTGTGGAGTCAAGTGTCCGGGGACTCGTCATCCTTGGTCTCCCAGTCCAACCCAGAGTCGGAGGAGATCTCCAGAGTCCTTCTGGCCTTGGGGTCACACCCCAGCCCAGATGGCCCAGGGGCCCCGACACCCCTGTGCTCCAAGTCGGGAGTGTTGTGCAGGAAAGCCCTTGACCCCAAGCGGAACTGGGACCAGTTCTGAGGTGTCTCTCGAGGCCAGTGGTGCTCGAGAATTGGATCCACCTCTGGAGACTCCCTCGCTGTGGAGGGGCCGGTGGTCGAGAGTGATGACCCTGAGGTTGTCTGCCTCCATGGCCCACTGTTGGGCCATGAAGGCAGACAAGCTGCATTCCAAGGCTGTCATCCTGGCCTCGAGGCCAGAAGGCTCTGCAGTCACTGGCGTGGGCACCGAGGACCTTGGGTCCAGCGCTGGCATCGTCAAAGGGGTGTTCTCAATGAGGACAGCCTCGGAGGACCAATCCCTGGACACCAATGGCATTTTCTCCCGCTGGAAGAGCTTCGAAGGCCACTCCCAGCCATTGCCCTTGGCCTCGTGTCAAGGGCTCAGAGTCCAGGAGCCGTGAAACTTCCCCACAGCCCTGAACTCGTTACCTGACGAGACCACCGATGACGTCTGGCTCTTCGAGGGGCGTCTCTCTAAGGGAGCCCTGGCTCATTGCCCCATGACCTCAAGGCTCTGAGGAAGCGTGGTCGCCATGTGAGGCAGAGGCCTCTGTAGTGGCCCTCAAGGGCGCTGGTCCCATAGATGACTCCAGGGCTGAGTAGGTCTTATGAAAAATTGACTCATGCTGCTTCTTACAGCCTCAGAGGGCCTTGGGGTTCATCTGCTGGCAGAGACCACAAGCCAAGGCATCATGATCAAGCCTGAAGCACCAAAGGCAACAATCATGCACATCCAACATATTATGTGCTCAGAGGTCATACGGCTTGAAACCACTGACCGAGAGTGGCAGAGAATATAGCCCCCGTGAGGTCAAACTCTCTTCGCCTGGCCAGAAAGAGCACAAAAACCTGTGCACCAAGAAAAAAAAACTCTGAAGGAAAAAAGGGAAGCAGAAAAAAACCGCGATGCCAAGGCAAGTGGACCTGGGAGGCGAGAAAGGGTACCGCTACACAGCCGCAGAAGGAATTGATTTGAGAACCAAAGAAAAAAGGAAGCAAAAAAAAAAAATCAACTTTTTCCAGGGGGAACAGACACACATACGATAGGCTCCGTGGAAAAAAGGATACCGAGGCAAGATTGCACCCTTATGCAGGAAGGGGACCATTTATGCATGGTGAATCTCTCAAAGGCTTTTTTTGAAAGCTGGGGAGAGGTTACTGTGCGGGCTCTGTCAGCGCTGACATCACCCATATGTGAAGATTGACTTCCTGTTTGATCCCAGAGAATGGTTTCTACCATTTTGCCTCGTACTGACGTCAGTCTCACCAGTCTGTAATTTCTCAGATCAACCCCGGAACCCTTTTTAAAAATTGGCGTTACATTGTCCATTCTCCATGTACTGCAGATGATTTTAATGATAGTTCATGGATTACTAATAGTAGGTCTGCAATCCCATATTTCAGTTCTTTCAACACCCTTGGATGGATACCAGTTTATCAAATAGTTGCAATACATCGTCCCAGTTCATTGATATTTCTTCAATTCTTCTGATACGTCACTTTTAAATACCATTTCAGGCATGGATAACTTCCTTACATCTTCTTAAGTAAAGACTGAAGCAAAGAATTCATTGTCTCTCAGTTATGGCCTTCTCCTACCTTGACGCCCCCTTTTACCCCTTTATTATCTAATGGTCCAACTGACTCTCACTGTTTTTTTGCTACAAATGTTATTGAAAAAGATTTTATTATGTGTTTTTGCTTCCACAGCAAGCATTTTTTTTCTAGTTCTTTCTTTGCCTGCCTTGCATCTAACTTGCCAGTGTTTATGTTGTTCCTGTTTTTTCATTTGGTTCCTTTTTCCATTTCCTGAAAGATGCTTTTTTTGGCTACAATGACTTCTCTGACCTTGCCTTTAAACCATGCTGGCAGTTTTTTGTTTTTTCTTCCACTTTATTAACACGTGGAATACATCTGGTCTGGGCTTTCAAGATAGCGTAGTTACTCACCTGTAACAGGTGTTCTCCAGGAACAGCAGGAATCAGTCCTCACATATGGGTGACGTCGGCGCCGACGGAGCCCTCATGCAGAGCAATGCCCAGCTTTCACAGAAAGCCTTTGGGATTGCATCACGCATGCGCGGTCCCCTTCCCACCCAAGAGTGCCATCTTGCTCAGTAAAATGACATAGCTAAGAAGACGGCAAAATGAACAAAATATAATAATAGGACTGCAACTCCAGGGGAGGAGGGAGAGTTGTGAGGACTGAATCCTGCTGTTCCTGGAGAACACCTGTTACAGGTGAGTACCTATGCTTTCTCCAGGAACAAGCAGGAAGTCAGTCCTCACATATGGGACTGCCTAGCTATAGGCTACCGAGAACCCATAACTAAAAAATAGGCTCCCTCTAGAAGAGCCGCAGCAGCCATGATAGGAGTTCAACTGAGAACGTAACACTCCGGTAGCCTGACACCAAATGGTCAGAGGGTAGGAGTTGCCTAAACCTCAAACAGGTTACAGAGTACAGCCTGGCCGAAAGCACTGTCCCGTTGGGACTCCCTATCCAGGCAGTAATGGGCCACAAAAGTCTGACTTGAAGACCAGGTGGCAGCCAGGCAGATGTCTGTCAGCGGAACAGAGTGGATGTGAGCCACTGATACCGCCTTAGCCCTAACCCGGTGGGCCGTGACTCGACCCTGCAATGGGAGATCGGCCACCCTGTATGCCCAGGCGATACAATCCGCCACCCAAGTGGACAAGGTACGCTTGGAGACAGGCATCCCCAGCTTACTGGGGTCATAAGAGACGAAGAGCTGAGAAGCCCTTCTATGTCCCCGCGTACACTCCATGTAGAAGGCCAAAGCCCTCTTACAGTGCAGGACTGTTTCTGCCCGACTGGCATGCGGCTTGGGAAAGAAGGTCGGAAGTACCACCTCCAGGTTGAGGTGGAACGAGGAGACTACTTTCGGAAGGAACTTGGGGCGAGTGCGAAGCACCATCCTGTTCCTATAGAACCGTGTGTACGGTCTATCAGAAACCAGAGCCTGCAGCTCACGCACTCATCTGGCCGACGTGAGAGCCACCAAGAAAAGCGCTTTTCAAGAGAGGAAGCAGAGATGGCAGGTAGCCATTGGCTCAAAAGGTGGGCGAGTAAGCTGCTCTAAGACCACATTCAAATCCCATTCGGTCGCTGGAGGGCGAACTGGGGGTTTCAGCAGAAGTAAACCTCTCAGGAACCCGGACACCAAAGGGTGCACAGATAGAGGCTGTCCTTCCACTGGAGAGTGGTGTGCTGATAAGGCACTAAGGTGGACTTGGACAGAGTTTGACTTGAGGCCTAAATCCGAGAGGTGGAGCAGATAATTCAATACCACCGACACTTGGCAGGAGAAAGGGTTTTCTGCCCGTTTATTACACCACACCTCAAACCTATGTCACTTGAATGCATAGGTTTTTCTAGTCGATTGCCTTCTTGAGGCTAGCAGTACATTTTTAGGGAGGAGAAGTGGTGTGAGAACTACCCTTTCAGCAGCCATGCCATCAGGTTGAGAGACCTGAGGTTGGGATGCAGGAGAGTGCCCCCCTCCTGCGACAGAAGGTTGGGGTGCAATCCCAGAGGAATCGGGGCCTCTGCCGCCAGTTGAAGCAGCAGAGGAAACCATGGCTGCCTCAGCTACCTGGGAGCTACCAGGATGACTGAGGCCTTGTCCTGAAGGACCTTGAATAGAGTCCGAGCCACCAGGGGCGTTGGAAGAAACGCATACAAGAGGCCCACCGACCATGATATTAGGAAAGCATCTGCAGCCACTCTGCTTGGGTGTGGCTGTCTGGAGCAGAAGTGGGGCAACTGGTGATTCTGTGGGCTCGCAAACAGATCTATGGATGGACGCCCCCAGCACTGGAACAGGTGCTGGACTATACTGGATCCAGTTGCCACTCGTGCGGCTGCAAGATTCTGCTGAGCTTGTCGGCTAAGAGGTTTTCTTGACTTGGCAAGTAAACTGCTTTGAGGTACATACCTTGGCTGACTGCAAACGAGCATAGGTCCAGGGTCTCTTGGCAGAGGATGCGAGACCCTTTGCCCCGCTGCTTGTTCACATAGAACATTGCCACTTGGTTGTCCGTCTGAATTAGGACAGGCTGATGAGCCAGGGTTTGACAGAAGGTCCGTAGAGCTAGGCGGATAGCTCAAAGCTCTAGGAGACTGATCTGTTGTGTGCTCTCCTGTGGAGACCACATACCCTGAGTGCACAACTCCTGGCAATGGTCTCCCCAGCCCAACAAGGATGCATCTGTAGTCAGCACTCTCGTGTGCGGGGGAGGCTGGAAAGGCACTCCCCCCCAGTAGGTTGCGTGGTTGAAGCCACCATGTCAACGACTGCACCAGTCGTTTGGACACCTTTATGCTGTCTCTGAGTTGGCCTGTGTCCACTGGTCCCTGAGACACCACTGAGCTGTTCTCATGTGGAGGCGGGCATTGGGTGTCACATGTACCATGGAGGCCATGTGACCAAGAAGGCGCAGAATGTGTCTTGCTGAGATCTGGGATCTGTGACTCACTTGCTGCACTAGGGCCACAAGTCTCTGTGCCCTGTCTTCCTGTAGATGAGCCCTTGCTTGAAGGGTGTCTAACCTCGCTCCTATGAACTCCAATTCCTGAGAGGGAACCAAAGTGGACTTTGTGTAATTTATCACAAACCCTAGCTGCTGTAGCAACTGGATAGTGCGAGACATGGACTGTTGGGCCTCCAGGGCTGACTGGGCTCTGATGAGCCAGTCGTCCAAGTAGGGGAAGACAAATACCCCCTGATTTCTTAGGAAGGCCGCCACCACCGTTAGGCACTTTGTGAACACCCTGGGTGCAGAGGCTAGGCCAAATGGAAGCACCTTATACTGGAAGTGGTTTCCTCCCACCACAAATCGTAGATATTGTCAGTGGTCTGGATGAATGAGGATGTGGGTATAAGCATCCTTTATGTCTAAGGAGCATAGCCAGTCTCTCTGGCGGAGGTAAGGCAGCAATATTCCAAGGGAAGGCATCTTGAACTTCTCCCTCACCAGGAACTTGTTTAAGTTGCGCAGGTCGAGGATGGGTCTTAGGCCTCCAGTTCTCTTTGGTATCAGGAAACACCTGGAGTAGAAGCCCTTCCCCTGCAGGTGGTGGGGCACCGGTTCTACAGCATGATCATCGAGAAGACCTGCTAACTCCTTTAAGAGGAGGTCCCTGTGACGAGGGGGTCTGAAAGGCTCCCCTGGAAAGTAAGAGGGAGGTGCTTGGGTGAGATGTAGCCGATAGCCCACCTGGACTATCTGGAGAACCCAGGTATCTGTTGTGATGGCTGGGAACCTGTGGGCATACAGGGTCAGCCTAACTCCTGTGCATGGCCTTGCTTCCTTGGCGAGAGGAAGTATGCTCTGGGAGTCAAAACCCCCCTCCAAGCTGGGCCGGAGCTGGTGCCTGGGGCTTGGGGGCTTTTGGCTTACGCAGGCCATGCCCCTGTCCCTTGGCCTGCTGCCCATTTTGGGGAGCTGGGGGAGGCCTGATTTGTGGGGGTAGTTGCGGTAAGCAGTACCTTTTCTCGGAAAAAAGGGCTTCTTACCAGAGCCCTTCTTCTTAGAAGGGGCAGAAGTCTTCTTCACAAGTCTTGTCCGGGTCAGGTACTCGGACTCGATCTCGGCAGCCTTCTCTATCATGTGCTTGCCGAAGAGGTTTTCACCCCGGCAAGGGACATCAACCAATTTGTCCTGCACCCATAGCTCCAGGTCAGACGACTGTAGCCATGCTTGGCGGCGTGCACAGATGCTGGCCGCAGCTACCTGGGCCGATGCCTCAAAGGCGGCATAGGCTGCTTGAGTCATAAACTTCGAGCACTTCGAGGTCCCTCGGAGAGACCAGCTGAGAACCCGGCAATCTTCTTTGCCAGGTCTCATAGGTACATGTCCATGTACAGCTGGTATGTCTGGATTCGGCATGACAGCATCGAACCCTGGTAGCACATTCTGCCGAGGGCATCCATGTTGCAGGCCTCCCGGCTGGGAGGCACCAAGGAGTGCGTCTTCTGGCTCTTGAGCCAGCGCATGGCCGATTCCACAATCATGGAGTTGTGCGGCAGTTGTGCTTTTTGGAACCCAGGGCTCTTGCGAACTCAATAGATGGACTCAATTCGCCTGCTGAGCACCGGCATCGAGGCCGGTGTCTCCCACATGCGGAGCATCAGCCGTTCCAGAATGTCAAAAATTACTGGAATTCTTCCTTATACTGATCGGAGCAAGGATGTCCTTCATATTATAAAATCTCATTGGCCGATTTTACAACTCCATGAATGTTTTCAGCAGCCATTGCAAATTGCTTTTTCTCGGGGTCCTAACCTGAGTGATTATTTAGTGAAGACTTCTATGGTGGAGGACCGTCCAACTTTTCCAGATCCTGTTTGTGGCCATGTGGCCTGTGAAAACTGTGTTTATTGTGCTTCTACTTTAACAGGTCTAGAATGGACTTATCCGAAAACACAACGAGTATACCGACGACGTTGGGATACGACTTGTGAATCTACATATGTGGTATACCTTATCAAATGCCCATGCTCTCTTCTCTATGTTGGCCGCACTGTTCGTTCCATGAAACGTCGTCTAATGGAGCATGCTTCCCGGCTACGTCGGCGGATTACATCGGCCCCGATTGTTTCCCATTGTTTGGAGCACTCTCATGATTTTGCACAACTTACCTGGTCAATCATTGATCATGTTCCCTTAGATCCTCGTCGGGGAAATAGAGAATATCATCTTCAACGTTTAGAGCAACGATGGATCTTTCGCTTAGGTTCAGTTGAACCTGATGGTCTCAATCGGGACATAGACTGGACAAGTCTGTTGTAGACATGGACGTTGTTGATAATGTCTGCTGACAATTCTTTTTAATTGTAAACTAACATTGAAACAGTTCTCCCAATCGGGTCAGGGTTTCCCGACATGTGGGGCCTCCCTGTTTCTTGATTGGCTGGTTCTTCCTTTAAGAGCTGGTTGTCCGCCATTGAAAATTTAGACCTGTGCTGCATAGAGACAGCGTTTTTGGACGGTTGCTGCAAAAATCTATACTTTGTTATTGCACTTGATACAGGGTGAGGATACCCGAAACGCACGCGTCGTGCGAGTGGACTTCTGGAAGCAGCGTTGTTTTGGACTGAGATAAGTTTTGTATTTCTAAAGTTATTTCGATTGTGGTTTTGGGTGAAGAACCTTAAAAATAATAAAAAGTAGCTACCCGCTGGGTGGGGGTCGTTTTCCCTTTCGACCTCCCCACGGTCAGCTCCGACAAAAGAAAATTATTATACTACGGGTCACCTATATTTGGTTGAGGTTTTTATGCTTTGGTTCCAGAATGGGAGGCACCGGTACAGTAAGGGCTTCCCAAGAGGGAAAGTCATACTGGAGGATCTCAAGCTCTTCAGCTCGAGGCTCCTCCTCGGCCTCCGCCGGGAATGACAAAAGCCTTTGCCATGTTCCGGACGAAGTCCAAGAACCGGGTGTCTTCCAGGGGGGACCTTCTATGATGTTCAGAAATGGCTCCTGGCATGACAGGGCCTGAAGCTCTGAAATCCTGCATACTGTGGAAATTGCCACCAGGAATACCGTTTTCAGAGACAAATCCTTCAGGGAAGCTCGAATCAACGGCTCAAAGGGTTCCCCAGACAGCGCCGTCAGCACCAGATTGAGATCCCAAGGCAGTACCCACCACCCTCCTCAGCATATGGAGGTGGGTCACCGCCCTTAGAAATCTCAGCATGTCTGGATGTGTACCCAATGGCACCCCGCGGACTTTCCCATGATAACAGGAAATCGCCACCCATTGCACCCTCAAGGAAATGGCGGCTAAGACTCTTATCAAAACCGGATTGCAAGAACGACAAGATGTCCAGGACGGAGGCAGTGGAAGGGCACGCCTGCCTCTCTCCACACAATTCATAGATGCGTCCTACGCGGATGCACGCAAGGTTCGTAGACCACCTCTGGGCCTGTAGCAAGGTCGCTATCAGCAAGGTCGCTATCACCAAGCCCAAATATCCTCTCTTCTTCAACTTCACCTTTTCAAGAGCCATGCCGTAAGCAAGAATCAATCCACCTAGGGCATGCAAAGCAGCCCCTGCGTCAAGAGGTCCTTCTGACGCGGATTGACTGTGGTGGCTTCCGGGTAGTTTGCAGTCACATTGTCGACTTCCGCTATGTACACTGCCGCTAATGCCTGGAGACAAATCTCTGCCCCTCTGAACAGCCTCTCGGCCTCCTCCTCCAGGTCTGCCCTGCCCATGTCCTTCTTGCCAGCCACTGTGATCACATTGTCCGAGAGGACTCGGACTGCCTTCCCTGTAATCATGGCTTGAAACCTTCTAGCACCAAGTTCACCGCTCGCATCTCGAGCCTGTGGTTCAACCACAGGGCCTCCTGCGGTTCAACCACAGGGCCTCCTGTGCACTCCACTGTCCCTGAACAAGGCGTCCTCCGTAATGGGCTCCCCAACCTGACAGACTGGTGCTGGTTATCAGCGGAATCAACACCAGGGACTCAAGTGGCATGCCACCTTCCAGACTCCCTGGATGCAGCCACCACCTAAGAGCTCTCCTAGTGCTCCACCGGCAGGGGAGTACTTGGAACAAGAGTTAACTCTGATGTGACCACCATTGGAGCAAAGCCCTCTGCAGCCTTTGCATTTGTGCCCTTGTCCATGGGACTAGCTCGAGAGTGGCCGCCATAGTCCCCAGAACCTGTTGATAATGCCACGCCGATGGTCTCGCAATCTTCAGGACTGCCATATCAACTGTCATAGCTCCTGCGCCTGGCGATCCAGCAGGAAAACCCTGCTTACATGGGTACTGAAGCACACTCCCAAATACTCTAGTTCCTGGGCCGTCTGTAACTGACTCTTGGCCAGGTTGACCCCCCAACCGAGACTTTGAAGGAACTCCACCACCCGCGCTGTTGCTCATTTGCTGTTGTCCCTGGACTTCACCCGGATCAGCCAATCGTCTAGGTAGTGGATGAGAACCCCTTCCTTGCGGAGAGCTGCCGCCATCACCACCACCACCATGACCTTGGTGAAGGTATGAGGGGCGGTCGCAAGACCGAAGAGCAATGTTTGAAACTGGAAATGGCCCCTTGGCACCACAAAGTGGAGAAACTGCTGATGTTCTGGATGGATGGGAATATGCAGATACACCTCTGTGAGATTGAGAGACATCAAGAACGCTCCACTTCCTACCGCCACTTTTACTGATCCCAGCATTTCCATGTGGAAATGTGGTACCCGGAGACAGTGGTTCTGCCCTTGGGGTCGAGAACCAGGCAAAAGGAACCTTCCTTTTTGGGTACCATGAAATACATGGAATATCGGCCGCAGTCATACTGGTCTCACGGAACCGGTTCCATGGCTCTTAGCTGCAGGAGACGAGTCAAGGTCTCTTCTACTGCTGCCAACACCGCTGCGTCCACTTTGGGCAATCAAAGGAGCTCTTGTTCTTGCTCCGGCAGCGGATACAGTTGCGCCATGGATCGCACCCCTTTAAGACTAGCCCCTGGAAGATACCACTCATCCTGGATCATCTGTCATACTACTCCCTGTACCGGGAAGACTTTCTACAATTTCCACACCGCCTGGAGCAGCAGATCCTCCAGCACCTCTTCCTCTGCCGGGAGGTTAGCAGGCATATTCAGGGCCTTGAGGGACTCCAAGATGAGCGCTAGCAGCTTATCCCAGTGGAACACCCGAACAAATCCGGGCCTGATCCTCCTGTTCTGGGATCTCTCTTTCTTCCAACTCCGCCTTGCAGATCTAGCTCTGTGTCAAGGTCTTCCCCATCCAACCCCTCTGACAATGGCAATTGCTGCCACTCTTCTGAGCTTCTAGCCCACTTAGACATCACAGCCCATGACTCGTGCTCTTTTGCGTCGACGCCCTCTTAGCCCTGCATTCCAGCGCTGAGGAGATGCTTGCCAAGCCCTGTTGATGTAGGCAAAACTCCTTATGCAAAAGTAAGACAAACTCCCCTGGGAGCCCTATTGTTCTCTGGGCTTGAAGGGTGGATGGCCCGGGCATCATGCAGGGACCAGGAGCCAGATCCTTTGTGTCCCCCGCCTCCAGGGTCTCTTGTGACCAGGAGGGACTCTCCTGCCTCCTCTCATCCTACAGGCCCTGCTCCAATGACTTAGCCTCTTGCATACAGTCTAGGCAGACGCCTGCCTCAGAGACCGCTCCCAATTGGGTCCTGCATATCTCGAGAATTTTTAGATTGCTCTGCCATGTTGTACCTCAAAGATATGACATGGACCATGCACTGATCCAATTAGACTCTGACATTTTCTCCGAGTAAAAGTTTCCCTTACATGCAATATCACCCTTTGAAAATGGAATAGCTAATATATGCCAAAATACTCTGTAAATAAGTTACTTTAACATGTTATTTAGCTGTTTTGCTAAACAACTTTTAAGACTTTAAAGTGAGTTCTATGTTATAATGTAATTGTGTTATATTCATTGTAAACCGCCCTTGATCTCTGGAAGGGGCGGTATATAAAAGCAAATAAATAAATAAAATAAAATCTGGGCTAAGAGGCAAGGGATGATCATGTCAGGTTACTTACTGACCATAGACAGATGGAAGGATCCACTGACTGTGTCTATCTTTCTAGTTATATACATTTCTTATATGCAGGTACTTCCTGTTTTTCACAGAACAAAACTGTAGCTATTACAAACTTCTATACAGAACTTTTTCCTGCTTATCTTTCACTTATTTCTGTCTCTAACGTTTTGCCTGACCCTTCCCAGGAGAAAGTCACAATGTCTCAACAAACTGTCACTTATATCACCTGACCACGTACAACAGCTCTCTGAAATCTGCCCAGCAACAAAACAAGTTGGGCTTTTTCCACAGGTCTGCATCAAGTCATTGTGCACTGAACAAGCATTCCTTGTGTTATACAGCTCAAAACTTAACGATGTGGCATGAAGTGGGGTTCACCCCCTTGATACCATTCCATACCAGGCACTGCGGTCTAGCCGGCATAGTGTACCCAAGTAAGTAAAAGGATCCCTAGCGCAGTGCACCTCCACGGGCTCAGGCACGGAGCACTAGAGTACCTGAACTAAAATAAAATAAAATAAAACCACTTTACCAAAATCGAATTAACTGAAACTGAATTTGAAAGGAAACTGCAAATGGCCTCCTAGGAAAAAGCTGCTCTGTCCTGCTTTATTCTCCAATGGCTGCCTCTTCCAGGCGCCCAAAACACAGCGGGGGTTTAAAATGCACGCAGGCCTGAAGAAGAAATCGCGCCTAAACACAGTGGGGGGAGTTTCCCACGCTGCTGCAGGCTCCCAAACACACGGCTGCTGGCCACTGTCTCCTCGTGTTCCGACGGTTTCAAGGGGTTCCTGCTGTCCTCCCCCCCTCTGCTCTTACCTTGGAGCCTCTTTGCCATGTGGCTTTTCTACCCTTTGTGCTCAGCCTTCCTTCCTGGCTTCGGCACTAAGGGGGGCGACTCAGAGCTGCAGGCTTTCAGTCCTGTCAATCAACTACTGCCCTCGCAGTGGCTCCTCACCCGATAACAGGTTCGGGAGGCACCAGAAGTCTCGGACTGAGGAAGGTGCCCACAGAACCCCCCCTCCCTAAATAATGGGGGGAGGAGGGGAGAAGGAATATCCTCCCCTCAGTCCTGTTGTCTTTCTGATCCTTCTGATTTTTTTCTTTTTTTTTTGCCTTTAAAAACAAAGAAACCTGCACCTTAACAGGGGAAATAAAAAGGAAACGAACTAAACCTATCTCCTTAGTTGGCCCTTCAGTGAATCCAGCACCCTGGCTCACTAACTCCTCCAGCTGCTTGGAAACTGAGCATACTGTGGCTGGTAGGCAGTGCCAGCTGCTTAAGTAGACTAGTGTCATCAAAAAGATGACATGTTCAGTCTCCAAGTTGCTGGAAGAGGTACACTACTCAAAGGTGTGGGACTGGACTGGAGGGACGATAAGGAACTTTTCATTTAATGCTATATATTCTAGCTTTCCCATCTTATTTTTTTAGACTTGTAGTATTTGCATACAAGCATTTTAGAGGCTGTATTTATTCATATTAATCTGGTTATCAGTTGATATGGGTAATTTGGAATCTGTAGGCTCTGTCTGCTCTGTACTTAAGGGCATCTGGATTACTTTTATCTTTATTAGAACCTCTCTGTCGGGATGCCCCAGCTTTGCTCTTTTGCTAGTATCCTTCAAGGGTACATCCTTCCGAACCAAGAGTAAATTAGACTTACCTGCTAATTGTCGTTCCTTAAGGAACTCTAGTCCAGTCCCAGAACAATAGAGTTGTCAACCTCCACCAGCAGCTTTGGAGACTGAAAGATTTCATCACTTTGATGTCACCGGTATAAGTAGACAGGAACCGCCCCCTATCACCAGTACCTATTGACAAAGCAGACTCAGCAGAGCAACAAATAAGTAGAATAAAGAAATAATAGCCATAATCGGCCAACAGTCGAAATGAACTCGCACCCATACAGTCTCAAACATTGTTACCAGAAAAAAGGAATGGGTGAACCGAGAACCCCCAAGCCCGGCGCAACTGTGCGACCAAGCTCAAGAGACACTGCTGCATAAAGAAGGGCCCCGCCTGACTTCCCTGCGCTTCTTTCCACCCTTCCTACGCTAAACCAGTAGACTGACCATCTGGACCGCTCTAAAGAATCTTCAGGCTGCCCCTAATGCAAAGACCCTGGGAGGGATCCGGGACTGGACTAGAGTTCCTTAAGGAACGACAATTAGCAGGTAAGTCTAATTTACTCTTCCTTAGCGTCCCTCTAGTCCAGTCCCGGAACCATAGAGGATGTGACAGAGCAGTACACATCAACGGGAGGGACCTACTAGCCCAGCCTGAAGAACCGCTGAGCCAAAACACCCATCCCCCCGTGCCTGCACATCCAGCCTATAGTGCCGAGCAAACGAATGGAGTGAAGACCACGTCGCCGCCCTACAGATCTCCTCCACTGGCACCAAACTGACTTCCGCCCAAGACACCGCCTGCGCCCTGGTGGAATGCGCACGAAGACCTTCCGGAACCACCTTACCCTTCAACAGGTAGCCGGAAGCAATCGCCTCCTTCAACCACCGCGAGATGGAAGACTTCGCCGCTGCCTCACCTTTCCGAGGCCCCGCAAAAACAATAAACAGCCCGTCTGACTTCCTAAAGGAGGCCGTTCTCCTGAGATATTTCTTGAGCACTCTCCGAACATCCAAGAGATGCAAACGGCCCCCCGAGCGCTCTTTCTGTTCCGCCGAGAACACCGGAAGCGATACTACTTGGTTGACATGAAACACGGAAACCACCTTCGGTAAAAAGGCCGGAACCGTGCGCAAAACCACCTTGTGCCTGAAAAAGGTCAGATATGGCTCCGTACACGCCAACGCCTGCAACTCCGAAATCCTCCGAGCCGAACAAATAGCCACAAGGAAGAGAGTCTTCAACGTCAAGTCTTTCAAGGAAGCCTTGTCCAAAGGCTTGAATGGTTCTTGAAGTAGCGCGTCCAAAACCAAATTCAGATCCCAAGAAGGAACGGAATCTCGTCTTGGAGGCCTCAACAGTAACACCGCTCTAAGAAAACGCCTAATATCTCCGTGGGCACCCACCGGCTGACCTTGAATCTTACCCCTGAAACAGGCTATGGCTGCCAGCTGCACCGTCAGAGTGCTCGCGGCCAACCCCTTTTCCACACCATCCTGAAGAAAACAGTATATGAGGCACCGAAGCCCGCAGAGGTTGAAAACCGCGGTCCTCACACCACGCCATACGCGAACATACGCCAAGGAAGTAGAACGGCGCCGCGCCTTCAATAAGGTAGAAATAACTGCCGCCGAGTACCCCTTGGCAGTCAACCTTGCCCTTTCAAGAGCCATGCCGTAAGCGAGAATCGACCCACCTGCGGCATGCGTAACGGCTCCTGAAGCAAGCGATCCCCCCGCAGAGGAAGCCGCCACAGACTGCCCACCAAAAGCCGAACCAGATCTGCATACCACGGTCTTCTGGGCCAATCGGGCGCCACGAGAACCACCAGACCGCTGTGTTTCTCTATGCGTTGAATCACCTTGCCTATGAGAGCCCAAGGAGGAAACACGTAGAGAAGGCCCTCCAGCGGCCACCGCTGAGCCAACGCATTGAGGCCTTCCGCCATTCGTTCCCGCCTCCGGCTGAAGAACCTCTCCACCTGCGCGGAATCGAACGGTGCCATCAGATCCATTACCGGTAGCCCCCAGCGCCGCACTATCAACGCAAACACGTCCGGGTGTAGACTCCACTCCCCCGGGTCTACTCTGCGGCGGCTCAGAAAATCAGCCTCGACATTCTCCATGCCTGCCACATGCTGCGCCGACAGCGCCGCCAGATTCTGCTCGGCCCAGTCCAAGAGTCGACTCGCCTCCTCCTCCAGCGACGCACTCCCTGTGCCGCCCTGGCGATTGATATAAGCTACCGTTGTGGCATTGTCGGACAGCACTCGAACCGCCTTCCGACCCAAGTCTTTTTGGAAACTCTGCAGCGCCAGAAATACCGCTCGCATCTCCAATCGGTTTATGGACCATTGACTCTCTTCCCTTGACCACTCTCCTTGGGCAAACTTTCCTTCGCAGTGTGCCCCCCAACCTGTGAGGCATGCATCCGTTGTCAACAGCCTCCATACGGGAGCCTCCAGAGGCATGCCCCCCTCTAGACTTCCGGGGCGCAACCACCACAGGAGTGCCCGTCGCACTTCCAGAGGACACACCAACCTTTGAGACAACGCATCCCTCTGATGCGACCAGCGCCTTAGAAGAGAGCTCTGCAGCGGCCGCATATGCGCTCTGGCCCACTGAACCACCTTGATGCTGGCCGCCATCGTCCCCAACAACTGCAAATAGCGCCATGCAGTCGAAGCTCTGCAACCCAGAAATCTCCGCACGAGCTCCCGCAATTCCCGTGCTCTCTTGTCCGGGAGAAACACCATTCCCCGACTGGTCTCAAAACGCGCCCCCAAATATTCGAGGGCTTGAGAGGGAGCTAGTTTGCTCTTCGCAAAATTGACCACCCAGCCGAGACTCTCCAACAATTGCACCACTCGCGCCGTGGCCGCCACGCTCTCCTCCCGGGACTTTGCTCGAATCAACCAATCGTCCAAGTAAGGGTGCACGAGAATGCCCTCCTTGCGGAGCGCCACCGCCACCACTACCATGACCTTGGTGAAAGTGCGAGGCGCCGTCGCTAGGCCGAAAGGCAATGCTCGGAATTGAAAATGAACCATCGGCAGAGCAAACCGCAGATACTTTTGATGCTTGCGGCATATGGGAATATGCAAATATGCCTCCGTCAGGTCTAGAGACGTGAGAAACTCTCCCTTTCGCACCGCCGCAATGACTGAATGCAAGGACTCCATCCGGAAATGGATCACCCGAAGACAGCGATTTACCCTCTTTAAATCCAATATGGGACGGAACGTACCCTCTTTTTTCGGAACCACGAAATAAATGGAGTATCGACCGGAGCCGCACTGAGCCACCGGAACGGGTACCACCGCCCCTAAATGTCGCAGCCGCTGCAGCGTGCTGGCAACCGCCCTGAACTTCCTTGGGGCTCGGCACGGGGAGAGGACAAAGGCATCGGAGACAGGGCGCTGGAGCTCTAGGGCATAGCCTTCTCGAATGACCTCCAACACCCACTGATCCACAGTTAATTGGACCCAGACGGGGTAAAACTCCCGCAATCTTCCTCCCACGGGCACCTCCCCCCTCTGGGCCCGCCGTATCTCATTGGGGTTTTCTACTGTTGGCGGACTGAAAGGAACCAAATCCTCTGCCCGCCCCCCGGAAACCCCGAAAGGACTGACCTCGAGCCATATACCGACCCCGCGAAAGCTGGGAAAATCGGAAGGATCGGAATCTCCGCGAGTCTCTGGGGATACCCCTAGAGGCTATCGACCCCCGGCCCTGCTTCAGCCTATCCTCTGGGAGCCGACCCCCTTTGGAGTCCCCCAAGTCCTTGACCAACTTCTCTAAATCCTCCCCAAAGAGAAGCTTGCCTCGAAAAGGTAATTTACTAAGCCGCGCCTTGGAAGAACCGTCCGCCGACCAGTTGTGGAGCCACAGATACCTGCGAGCCGCCACCATCATAGTGAATATCCGATAGGTAAGCCGTGCCGGATTCCAGCCGTGCCAGATCCTCGGCCTGTTCTTCCGGTAGTCCCCCCCACAGACATTGGGACCACCGCAAGCCAGCTCTCGCCACCCATGCTCCCGCAATGGAGGCTTGCAACGAGAGAGCGCACATATCAAACACCTGTTTCAACAAGGTATCCAGCTTCCTATCCTGCACATCTTTTAACGCCGCGGTGCCCTCCACTGGAATGGTGGTCTTCTTAGTGATCGCCGACACCGCAGCATCCACCTTTGGGGACCGAAAAATCTCCCTATCCTGTTCCGACAACGGATATAACCGGGCCAAAGTCTTGGTCCCTCGGAGCGCCGATTCCGGCGCGTCCCATTCCTCCTGAATCATATCTCGAAACACCCTATGAACCGGGAATACCTTTTGAGAAGTCCTAACCGCCTGCAACAACGGATCCTCCAACACATCCTCAGCTGCAGGCGTCACGGAGGGCATGTTTAAAGTCTTTAGAGTCTCAACAATCAACGCTGGCAACTCTTCCCGCCGGAACACCCTGACCACTCTACTCTGCTCCACGTCCGGTAGCTCTCCGTCCTCTAAATCCTCCTCCGAGGCCACTTCCAGATCCATATCCACTCCGAGGTCATCTATCCCATCACCTGACAGACTGTCCTCTCGGAGCTCCCTACGTTTCTTTGCCGAGCCTATCTCCCCCACCGGGAGATCTGCCGACCCCGACCGTTTCCGACTCCTCTGGACTCCCGACTGAGTCCCAAACGCAGGCTGTAGCAAGGCAAACGCCTGCTGCATCAGGGAAAAGAAGTCCGAGGGAATCCCCGCAACGCTCCCATCCAGACTTCCCGCAGGAGCCGAAGACACACCAGTTGTCCTGGACGGCCCTGCCGTCGGCTCAGGAAGACTGAGAGAGGACGGTCGGGATCCCTCTTCTACTGAAGCGGCCGCTGGCTGATCTCCTGCTGGCCCCCCCAGCACCTTCTCCATACCTACTGGCTCCAGGGAACAGCCCCGGCATACCCCCGAGTCCAGTAGCTCGCTGCGCTTCACTCCACAAACCAAGCAGCGATTTTTAAGTGGCATGCTACTGTCTATGAGCAACAAACAGCTCTGAAGAGAGAAAACTGTCTCTCTGCCCTGAGACAGAAGTCACTGTCCGTTTTTTTTTTTCCTTTTAAAACCAGTAATCTACTCCCAATAGGCCAATCAACTGAATTCTGAAGGTCCCATGCAAAAATGAAGCTTCTAGCCTGCCCAATTAAAAGAAGAAAATTCTATCTTTTAAAAGAAATGCCGATTTCAAAATGGCCGCCGCCAGCTTTCCCGCTTAAAAAAGGGCTGACTGACAGCACGCGCTGAGGCCCCAAGCCTTCTTTTTTACCTGGGAGCCTCCCTAGGACCTCTACTATCACTCCTGCACTGCCCCCCAAAAAGAATTTCAGCAGCACTTACCCGATCCGGAGGAGAAGGGGAGGAGGAGGGGGGCAGAGAGAAATACAGCTCCGGAGCACAGCTCTCACCCAGCTTCAGCTCCCACTGACTGCTGCAGCCTCTTAGCACACAGCTCTTGCCAGATTATATCCTCTGCTGCTGCAGACTCTTCCTGCAACCTGCTCCTCACCCTTCTGGCACGGGTTCGGGAGCAGGGAGGTAAGGCAGTCAGGCTCTCAGCCCACTGCACTTTTAAATAGCTGGGCCCCCCACTAAAAGAACCCTTCGGAGAGAGAACAGGAGAGAAAGGCAGAACTGGGACCCCTCCAGCAGCAGCAGATTTTCACCCCAGAATAAAGCAAAAGCACTAAACCAAAAGAGAGGAAAAAAAACAACCCCAAAGAAACAAACAAAGCTCTGCTTATTTGATCTCCCTGAGCCCAGTCCCGGGCTCAGAACCTCCAAGCTTCTTGGAGACTGAAAGTACTGGTGATAGGGGGCGGTTCCTGTCTACTTATACCGGTGACATCAAAGTGATGAAAACTTTCAGTCTCCAAAGCTGCTGGTGGAGGTTGACAACTCTATGGTTCTGGGACTGGACTAGAGGGACGCTAAGGAAGAGCTCTTGAGCTTTCCCCTATTATCTAATTTAAAAGCTGCTCTATCTCCTTTTTAAAGGTGAATGCCAGCAGCCTGGTTTCATCCCGGTTAAGGTGGAGCCCATCCTTTCAGAAAAGCCCTTCCCTTCCCAAGAGTGTTGCCCAGTTCCTAACAAATCCAAAACCCTCTTCCTTGCACCATCGTCTCATCCACACATTGAGAATTACTGCGGCTGATAATCAGAGGATTTGCACAGATACCCTGAAAAAAAATTAGTTTTAGTTTAGTTGAACACTGTCAATATATTCAACACTATCTGGTTAAACTTCACTGGCTAGAGTGGACCATACGAAAGGCAGGCCTAACATTATCTGGTTAATTTTAACTAGTTATGTACAGTGACAGGACTTCACCTGTGACGTTTGCTGAATTCCTGGTGAAAATTATCCAGATAGAGTTGCTTATCTGTAATGTTAAAAAGCCCTAACCTTTTGAGCCTTTCATCACAGGATACCCCTATGAGGAAAGACTCAAAAGGTTAGGGCTCTTCAACTTGGAAAAAAGACAGCTGAGGGGAGATATGATAGAGTTCTATAAAATATTGAATGCAGTGGAACGTGTAAATGTAGATTGGTTGTTTACTCCTTCAAAAAGTAGAAAGACTAGTAGACATGCAATGAAGCTACAATACAGCCCATTTAAGACCAATAGGAGAAAATATTTTTTCATTTAACGCATAATCAAACTCAGGAATTTGTTACCGGAGGATGTAATAAAAGATGTTAAGGTAGTTGGGTTTAAAAAAAAGGTTTGGACAAGCTCCTGGAGGAAAAGTCCATAAACCATTATTAAAAAGGATCAGGGAAGTTCACTGCTTACCCTGGGATAAGCAACGTGGAATCTGTGAACCTTTTTGGGAACCTGCCAGGTACTTGTGACCTGGTTTGACCACTGTTGGAAACAGGATACTAGGCTTGATGGGCCCCTGGTCTGATCAGTATGGCATCTCTTATGTTTTGTTATAGTTACAAGGTAGAAAATAATAGCTGCTCTCTGTGATTCTAAACTCATCTTCAATATGACAAAAGCCTAGGGAATGCTATTCTATACTGGACAATACAGTTTAGTGCTAACTATCGGCAGAAGGCTTCACCTCTCCAATCCCACTCACACAACCCATATTTTTTTACTCACTGGTGTCATGGTGACAAGTGGGGAGGGCCCCCGAGGACGTTTCAGCAGCTGCTGTGTATGTAATTGAATATTGGCACCACCATCTGATGCCCGCCGGCCCAGTGGACCCATTCCATTCAGGAGCTGCAAGGTTGGCGGCTGTAGTAAGGACTGTTCCTGCAGGCATACAGAGAGGGCATTACTGAATAGATAAGCCCAGAGATTAAAACTAAACATAAATAACATAGGTTTGCGACTAAAAAGCTATTTGATTATTTTCATCTAATTTCCATGTATTTTGGTGTGCTGAAAACAAATAAAATATTGAAAAAACTCCTAGACGTCATGATTTGCCACAACATGCAAAATTGTCTTCAAATTTATCAATTTTTTTCAAATTACTATTAATTAATTCAAATTACTATTAATTAATTCACATAAGTGCATTTAAGATATAAAATGCCAAAAAAACCCTTAAAGGGGTTCCAGAACACAATGATTAAATTATTTTCAGGCACCTAGTTCCGATGAAGGTGAAGTCATACCTGAACCAGATGATGAATCAAGTTCTGACTTTGAAGATGATACAAGACCAAAATTGTTTTCTCAGGAGGAGATGAATGATTTGGTAAGAGACTTGAATCTTCCCAAAGATGCCGCTGAGTTACTCAGATCAAGGCTGAAAAGCAGGAATTTATTGTTGCCAGGAGTGTCATCTTCATGGTGCAGACATCGTGAAAAGGAGTTTGTTCCTTACTTCGCCCAGGAAGACAAGTTGGTTTATTGCATCAATGTCGAAGGTCTGATGGGTCAATTTAAAATCAAATATGATTCAGAGCAATGGCGTCTTTTTATAGATTCTTCAAAAAGAAGTCTTAAAGCAGTTTTACTCCACAACGGTTTTTACGCTTCCATACCTGTAGGTCATTCCGTACACTTGAAGGAAACCTAAAAGAACTTGGAATTGGTTCTTCGTAAACTTAAATATGAAGCCCATGGTTGGCAAGTGTGTGGGGACTTGAAGGTTTTGTGCATGCTGCTCGGGCAACAAGCTGGGTATACCAAATATCCTTGTTTTCTGTGTCTATGGGACAGTCGAGACCAACAAAATCACTGGACCAAGAAGAGTTGGCAGCCGAGGGTGCTAACAGTCGGTGAAAAAAATGTCCTCTGAGAAACTTTGGTACCTTCCCATAAAGTTCTTCTACCACCTCTCCACATAAAATTGGGATTGATGAAGCAATTCGTAAAATCACTTCCAAGAGATGGAGAATGCTTCAAATACTTGGTCACCAAGTTTCCAGGCCTGTCAGAGGCAAAATTGAAGGAAGGTGTGTTCGTTGGACCAGACATTAGAAGGCTTATAGTTGATCAAGAGCTTGTCAATACCACAACGGATCCTCAAAAAGAAGGGTGGATTGCATTTAAAGAAGTCGTACAGACATTTTTAGGCAATAACAAAGATCCTCACTACAAAAGATCGTCGGACGAATGCTGAAAGCATTTCAAGCTTTAGGTTGCCTGATGAGTTTGAAAGTGCATTTCCTCCAGTCCCACCTTGACTACTTTCCTGAAAATTTGGGAGCTGTGAGTGAGGAACAAGGTGAACGATTCCACCAAGACATTAAAGAGATGGAAAGGAGATACCAGGGAAAATGGAGCATTACAATGATGGCAGACTACTGTTGGATGCTTCAGAGAGACATTCCAGAGTAAATGCACCAAGAGGAGCCTCACAAGGAAGAAGAATCGAGTTTAGTGTGTGTAGGTGAGCTCATTTCAGTTCAAAAAAGAATTTTCATGAAGATATTGTAATAAAACTTTAATTTTATAAGTCTGTTTCCATTCATTTTGAGGTATTGCCTTATTTAACATAGTTACCTAAATTGTCAGGAAACGTGATGTCCTATGACAAAATGGAGGTCATTTTCGGATTCAGCGCACCAAAAAACAAAGATTACATGGAATAACCAAAACAGCTCTCGAAAAAATTTTTTTTGCAGACCTGTGTAATATTTCATGAAATTATCACTACAACACAGCAGTACTGCAAAGTCAGGCTAACGGAAGAGAGATTAGTGTAATACCTGGATGGGGAAGATAATGAGCTATACTGCCCACCCTAAAATCGCCACCAGTGTGGACGTAGACTGTTGATATTAACTGTAACGTGACATGTAAATGCTTCTGTAGAGTCCCTTTAAAATTCAATTGTTAACAAATCAACATTACGTTATCAGCAAAGAAAACAGCAGGAACTGCTGGTTTACCAAGTGCCAACAGCAGATTCTAACATTCTTATTAACTTGTTCTTCTACCATATAAATACTCTGTGTCGCCTACAGACAAGAACAATGAAGTTGGTGCAAGAAAGCAGCCAGGGCCGGCCTGTCCATTGAGCGAGAATGTTTTTTGCACAGGGCCCCGCGTTACAGGGGGCCCCGCGCAAAGAACATTCCGCTTTAAAAGTAGAATTAAAAAAAAAAAAAAAAAAAGCTGGCTGCTGCCGCGGCGGTAGCAACAATATCGCATGTCCCACGGGGCCCCCCCCCCGGCAGATCCCTTCCTGCTTGCCTGCCTGCTTCAGTCAGTTCTTCTCCGCTTCGGCTTTCAGAGCCGCGAAGGGAGAGCTTCTCCCTCACGACTCTGTTAAGCCCGCTGGGGCAGATGGAAAATTTCCCATAAGCCCCAGCGGGCTTAACAGAGTCACGAGGGAGAAGCTCTCCCTTCGCGGTTCTAAGCCGAAGCGGAGAAGAACTGACTGAAGCAGGCAGGCAAGCAGGAAGGGATCTGCCGGGGGTGGGGGGAGCCCGCAGGACATGCGATATTGCTGCTACCGCCGCGGTAGCGGCCAGCTTTTTTTTTAAGTTTTAATTTTCCCGGGGGGGGGGGGGGAGTAGGACGTGAGGTGGGGTGTTGTGGTTAGGAAGGTGATGTGCTGTGGGGTGACGGGGGGGGGGTTGGACTGGAAATGGGCGGGTGGGGGGGTTAAGACTTGAGGTGGGCTGATGGGGTTAGGACTGGTAATGTGCTGTGGGCTGATGGGGGGTTAGGACTGGTAATGGGCTATGGGGGGGCTAGGACTGGAAATGGGCTATGGGGGGGCTAGGACTGGAAATGGGCTGATGGGGGGTTAGGACTTGAGGTGGGCTGATGGGGTTAGGACTGGTAATGTGCTGTGAGCTGATGGGAGGGGGGGTTAGGACTGGTAATGTGCTGTGGACTGATGGGGGGGTTAGGACTGGAAATGGGCTGATGGGGGGTTAGGACTTGAGGTGTGCTGATGGGGTTAGGACTGGTAATGTGCTGTGGGCTGATGGGGAGGTTAGGACTGGTAATGGGCTATGGGGGGGGGGGCTAGCACTGGAAATGGGCTGATGGGGGGTTAGGACTTGAGGTGGGCTGATGGGGTTAGGACTGGTAATATGCTATGGGCTGATGGGGGGTTAGGGCTGGTAATGGGTTGGGGGGGGGTTGCTAGGACGGGAAATGGGCGGAGTGGACGCGGAGGTTTGACCCGCAAATAGCTGATGGGGAGGGGGCCTTGGAATGGAAATGGGCTGTGAGAGGAGGGAGCTAGGACTGGAAATGGGCTGAGTGGGGGGGGGAGCTAGGACAGGAAATGGGCTGATGGAGGGGCTAGGATAGGACTGAAAATGGGCTGTTGGTGGGAGCTAAGATTGGAAATGGGCTGTGGTGGGGGGGCTTGCATTGAAATGGACTCATGGAGGGGCTAGAACTGGAAGTAGGCTCATAGGTGGCTTGGATTGAAATGGGCTGAGTGGAGGGGAGCTAGGATTTGACATGGGCTGATGATGGGGCTAGAAAAGGACTAGAAATGGGCTGATGGAGGGCTGGGATTGGAAATGAGCTGATGGAGGGACTCAGATAGGACTGGAAATGGGCTGATGGGGGGATAGGACTGGAAATGGGCTGATGCGGGGACTAGAAGGGAGCGGATGCTGGGTGGGGCTGGAACTAGAAGGGAGCTGATTTTGAGGGAGGATTAGAATGGGATGGGGCTGGGAGAGTGGAATGGAACGGGGAAAATATTTTGTGTGGGAGGGAAGAAAAATCTACAATTGGCCGGGTATTAGGAGAGTATGTGGGGATTGAGGATGGAGGGGTACAATTTGAGTGGATGAAATAGGAATGAGGAAAGAGCAAAAGGAGAAAGATTAGTATGTTAAAGCAGATGTAGAGAGAGAATGGAAAAAAAACTAGAAGAAAGGACAGATGGACAGCAGATGATGGAGAGTTAACAGAAGACACAAAGAAACCAGAAGAAAGTGGCTGGAGCAATTGCAACTGAAAACAAAATGCACAAAAGGTAGAAAAATATCTCTTTATTTTGAATTTATTAACTGGAATATGTCAGCTCTGGGAAATGTGCATCATTAACGTCTATGCTTTGTTTAGTACAAGAGGAAATTAACTTATAGTTGTATTTCTACAGTGTTGCTGTACATTCTAAGTTGGCTTTTGGGGTTCCCATTTTAATTATTATCTTCCTGTTTCTAAATTGTGATTTCTTGTTTGGTGATGGTCTATATTCTGCATGTGTAACTGAGCTGAGGTATTCTGTTTATGTAATTCCTATTTGACATTGCCACTTGTTCTCTTTCCCCAGTAGGTCATGTATTTTTATTCTCTGAAATGTATTGGTTTAAAATTTGCAGTGTTGCCTCTTGATAGGTAGGGTCTGGTGCTTTGTGAGTCCTGGTAGTGCTGTTATGATACGGCGGGTTTGCTATGGGTTCTAAATGACCAACAGACTTAGAGAAACATTCACACATACATATTTTTATTGGAACTCACACCTTGAAGGACAATCCTTCTCGTGGCGTGCTGTTCCCTTTTATTCTTTATATAGGGACGCAACCCTAGCATGCGTTCAAAGGGAAAACCCTCTTAGAAGCCACTTATCTGAACGGAGACTTTCCACAGTTCATAGGCAACTCGGCGTCTTCCCCAGCTCATAGATAGACTCAACGTCCACTCCTGATGGTAAATGGAGAAGTCCCTTTATCAGCCGCCGATACCGGGTAAAACCCAACACCTCCAAATCAATGTAACCAACAGGGAAGGTCATCCGTTATGACTTCTGAGACTTATTCAAGTAGCAACCATACGAGAGTCTCCCCTCATTTTCTGTCATTTTCAGACTCTCGTATGGTTGCTACTTGAATAGAGTCTATCTATGAGCTGGGGAAGACGCCGAGTTGCCTATGAACTGTGGAATGTCTCCGTTCAGATAAGTGGCTTCTAAGAGGGTTTTTCCTGAATGAAAGAATGTTAACTGGTTGATGTTGAGGGATAGATATCCCCTTTGAACGCATGTTAGGGTTGCGTCCCTATATAAAGAATAAAAGGGAACAGCACGCCACGAGAAGGATTGTCCTTCAAAGTGTGAGTTCCAACAAAAATATGTATGTGTGAATGTTTCTCTAAGTCTGTTGGTTATATATGTGGGAGACATACGAGATTCAGGATTTAGAATGGGTTCTAAATGGGCAGTGTTTGTAGTAGTTCCTAATGTGCCTGACGGTTGGCACTGGATTATAGTAATGTAGAAATCTTTTAGTCTTTCTTTATCCATACACTCATTAAGAGGCATGTTTACTAAAAGTTAGTGTATAGTAACATTATGCAAATATTTATGCAAATGAGGCCCCTTATGCAAATGAGGCCCCGCACCGAGTCTCTGCACATGGCCCCGCACCCCCCTTGGGCCGCCCCTGAAAGCAGCACAGAGAACCCAAACAACGGAGGTTGATGCATTCTCTGCAGCTCATTTGCCTCTGTGGTTTGTGATTTTAGTTGGTAGGCAGCACCTAGATTCTCCTGACTGGGAAGAATGGCTAAAGAAAGGCATACCTTGTACTCCAGCTGGCCACCAGGAGGGAGGTTTGGCATTGGCAGCAGGTTGTGGATGACATTCATGTTGGGAGCCACTTGCAAGAACGGAGCCTGTGGGGTTATTCGAGGGAAGCCAGGCAGTAACTTCTGCAGGTCCTCTGTAACCTCTGTGCTGTAAAGGCAAAGGTAACCATTTAGAAAGGGTCCCAGGTGCACCAAGCAAGAGAAGTGCTACATACAGCTTAAACTACAGAATGGGTTTTCTACTGTAACATCATACGCATGCAAGGGAAAACAGCAGCTTTGGAAGTGAATAACAAACATTTCCTACCAGTGCTTGTCAAACTTTTATCCCATATGACCCCATTTTAAGAACTGAAAATTCATGTGACTCCCAGATGATGATGAAATCAAACTGGCAGATCTCCAGCCTCCACTCATCTAAAGCAAGAAGGTGGGAGCAGCAGCAGCAGCAGTCAGCACGGGGTCCCTTGTGTCAATGTGCAGCGTGTGCTCACAGACCCCAATATTCAGCATAGGCTTCCAGTTTAATAGGAGGGGGGACAAGAACCTATGAACATTCACTGGCTCACAGACCATATGCTGACTGGTGACTGTTACTATTTGGCATAGGTCACAGTGAAAGTCCAGAGAGACAGGGAAATGGCCATGTTTCTGTGACCCCATCAAATGATGATGTGGCCCCATTTGGGGTCCCAACCCCAACTTTGGGAACCACTGTCTTAATAATTCCACCTCCTGGCTCTGTCCAATTCCATTTTTTTGGCAAGTGCATTCATGAACCCTCTGTACTATCTCCCCTATCTTATCCCGATCCTCAATAGCACTACTTGCTCTCCTTTTCAAGCCTTAGAGTTCACCTCAAGTAGATGCTCTCTCTCTCTTGCCTCTCAGTGGTTACTGATCCATTTTCACAGTCAATGTAAATTACCCATCATTATTTTCTACCTTCTGCGTAGTTCCATTCTCACCTGTCTCCTCCTTACTTACTCAATACTCCCTTCATTGTGCTCTATTTTACTACTCGGCGCCTTCCAATTGTTCCTATTGTGTCCTCTGCCTGGACCTACCAGACAGCTTTTCCTATGTTCTGCAAACTAATTTTGCTTTATCACATATACACCATATTCTTTTTTTTATTTAAATCTTTCCATCTCTGCCATTCTTTCTCGCCTGCCTCCTACTCAGCCTTTTCTCTCAGTACTTTTATTCTTTCTGCTTCATTCCTTATCTTTCGGTGTTTCTGATGTGATCTGTAATAACTGGGTATACTGTATCAGTCAATTGGTCTTCTTCGCAAGTGCTTTGCATTCATGGATCTAAAAGCACACTTAAATAGTGTGTAGTCCAGAGAGTTTCCCTTTAAAAATACAGAACCAGCCAACACCGTAGGTTCTAAATACCTAAAGACTTTGCCTCTGCTGTAGAATGAATGCCCTATCTGTCTGTAAACCTGGCTCTCCCCCATCCCTGGCTCTAAGTGGGAAGAATGGTTATAGAAAGGGGTACCTTGTACTCCTGGCCTGATATTAAGAACATAAAACATGCCATACTTGGTCAGATCAAAGGTCCTTTAAGCCCTATATCTTGTTTCCAACAGCGGCCAATCCAGGTCTCAAGTACCTGTCTGTTTCCCAAAAAGGTAGACAAGATTCCATGCTGCTTATCCCAGGGGTAAGTGGTGGATTTCCCTGTCCTCTTTAATAATGGTTTATGGTTCTGAAAAGGACCCTCTCCGCTTCTATGGCTTTCTGGCATGGCATGCAGCTCTTTATTCTGACTTAATGCATACGCTACTTCTATTTATACTTTGGCAATATGTAAAAACAAACAAATAAAATGAAATGGCTTTGATGATGCTCATCTAAGAGTTAATTAGACTTACCTGCTAATTGTTGTTCCTTAAGGAACTCTAGTCTAGTCCCGGAACCATAGAGTTTAGAATCTCCTCCAGCAGCCTTGAAGACTGAATGACATCACAGCTCTTCTCTCTCTGGTATAAATAGGCAAGGACCGCCCCTTTCCACCAGTACCTATTGACAAAGCAACTCAGCAGAGCAACAAATAAGTAGATAAAGAACAACAAGATAAACTAAATAAACTTTGGCTAGAATCTAAAAACCTGTGCATATTCTAACCTTCTCTTCGACGAAGGACCTTGTAGAAATGCCAAAAACGTAGAAACAAAACCGCGCTTCTGCGGGGTTCCCATTGTGGCTCCACTCCGCGTCCTCTGGAACCCCACTCCTCTTCCGGAGACATCCTCTCCAATTTGACCCCTTTTATTAAGATAAAATGGACAACACCTTCAGGCTGCATACCCTGGGAGGGGTCCGGGACTGGACTAGAGTTCCTTAAGAAACAACAATTAGCAGGTAAGTCTAATTAACTCTTCCTTTTCGTCCCTCTAGTCCAGTCCCGAAACCATAGAGGATGTAACAGAGCAGTGCACATCAACGGGAGGGACCAGAAAACCCAGCCTGAAGCACCGCTGAGCCAAAACGAATGTCCTCCGCCGCCTGCACATCTAACCAATAGTGCTTCAAGAATGAATGCAACGATGATGAAGTCGCCGCTCTACAAATGTCCGCGACCGAAACCGAAATGTACTCTGCCCACGACGCCGCTTGCACCCTGGTCGAGTGCGCTCTGAGACCTTCTGGAACTACCCTACCTTTCAAAAGGTAAGCCGACGCAATAGCCGCCTTTAACCATCTAGAAATGGACGCTTTTGCTGCCGCTTCACCCTTCCGCGGCCCCCCGAAAGCCACAAACAATCTGTCAGTCTTCCGAAACGGCTGCGTCCGCCGAAGATACTTCCGAAGAACCCGACAAACATCTAGGGGATGTAACCTGCCTTCCGATTTCTCCTTTTGCTGCTTAGAGAATACTGGAAGCGACACCACGTGATTGACATGAAAGGCCGAGACCACCTTCGGCTGAAAGTCCGGCACTGAGCGTAGCACGACCTTATCATGGAAGAAAGACAAATAAGGTTCCCTACAGGATAAAGCCTATAACTCCCAAATCCTCCATGTGGAACAAATAGCTACCAGAAATACCTTCTTTAACGCGAGATCCTTCAGGGTGGCGATGCTTAGCGGCTCAAACGGTAGCTCAAGCAAAGCCTCCAATACCAGATTCAGCTTCCATGTCGGCACCGAACAGCGTATCAATGGACGAAGAAGCAAGACAGCTCTCAGAAAAAGCCTAATGTCACTGTGAGATCCTACTGGCTGACCGAGCACTTTCCCCCTATAACAGGAAATCGCCGCCAACTGCACTCGCAAGGAACTGGCTGCCAATCCCTTCTGCACTCCATCCTGCAAAAAGGAAAGGACCTGCGAAATCGAAGCCCTCAACGGCTGAATATTATGCTCCACAAACCAAGCTGCAAAGATCCTCCAGACCCTGACATACCCCAGCGAGGTGGAACACCTGCGTGCCTTTAGCAAGGTAGAAATGACCCTTAGCTGTCATCCTAGCCCGTTCAAGAGCCAAGCCGTAAGCGAGAACCGACTCACCTAGGGCATGCGCAACGGACCCTGCCATAGGAGCTCCTCCCGCTGCGGTAACTACCACGGATCGTCCACTAACAGCCGTACCAAATCTGCATACCACAGCCTTCAGGGCCAATCGGGCGTGATCAGAATCACCCGACCGCGATGTCTCCCAATGCGCTGCACCACCCTGCCCATGAGGGCCCAAGGTGGAAAAAAACATAAAGGAGAACTCCCTCTGGCCACCTTTACGCTAATGCATCTAGCCCCTCTGACATCCGTTCCCAGCGCCTGCTGAAAAACCTTGCTACCTGCGCTGACTCAAAGCTCGCCATGAGAGCCATTACCGGAACTCCCCAGCGCCTCACCAGAAGAGCAAACACCCCCGGATGTAGCACCCACTCCTCGGGGTCTACTCTGCGACGACTGAGGAAATCCGCTTCAAGATTGTCTACGCTGGCCAAATGTTGAGCTGCGAGAGCCTGGAGATTGTGTTTGGCCCACACCCACAGCTGACCTGCTTCGGCTTCCAGTGTAGCACTTCCTGTGTCCCCCTGCCGATTGATGTAGGCTACCGTTGTCACATTGTCTGACAAGACTCGGACCGCCTCCTGACCGAGAGTCTCCTGAAACTCCGGTAGCGCCAGAAACACCGCTCTCATCTTCAACTTGTTGATGGACAGAGACGTCTCCTCCTGATACCAACGACCCTGGGCAAACCTGCCTTCGCAATGAGCCCCCCCCAACCCAGGAGGCTTGCGTCTGTCGTGAGCAGTCCCCAGGACGGTGGTCCACTGGCATGCTGGCTTCCATATTCTCCGTTCTCAACCACCATCGCAGCTCGTGACGCACATTCTGAGGACAAACTAACCTCTTCAAAAGGACATCCAACTGATGCGACCAATGACGGAGGAGTGCCGCCTGTAACGGCCGCACGTGCGCTCGGGCCCACGGAACCACTTCTATCGTGGCTGCCATTGTTCCCAACAACTGCAGGTACTGCCATGCTGTTGGAGCCGGACTCGAAAAGAAACGCCTGACGAGTTGTCGCAGACCTAGAGCCCGGGCCCTGGGCAGGAACACCTTCCCCTGCTTTGTTTCGAAGCGCGCCGCAAGGTACTGCAGGGATTGTGATGGTACCAACCTGCTCTTTGCAAAGTTGACTACCCAGCCCAGACCTTCGAACATCTGGATGACCTGGGCCGTCGCTGCCGAGCTGTCCTCTCTCCGGATCAACCAATCGTCCAAATATGGGTGCACCAGTACTCCCTCTTTGCGGAGCGCCGCCGCCACCCCCACCATGACCTTGGGAAACGTCCGTGGCGCCGTTGCCAGCCCAAAGGGCAGCGCTTGAAATTGGAAATGTCCCATGGGTACCGCAAATCTCAGCCACTTCTGATGCTCTTGCCGAATCGGGATGTGCAGGTACGCATCCGTGAGATCTAACGACGTTAGGAACTCCCCGGTCTGGACTGCTGCCAGCACGGAACGCAAGGTCTCCATCCGAAAATGGGTAATCCGGAGACAACGGTTCACCCTTGTCAGAGCCAGGATCGGGCGAAATGTGCCCTCCTTCTTTGGCACTACGAAATAGATGGAGTAGCGACCGGAACCGCACTGCTCCGCGGGCACCGGCAGCACCGCCTCAAGCTGCAGCAGCCGCTGTAGCGTGTCCTGGACCGCCTGCCTGTGCCCAGGGCTGAGCAGGGAGAACGGACAAAGGAACCTACGATGGGTCGATGGAGTTCTAATACGTACCCCTCTCGAATGACCTCCAGGACCTACTAATCTGACTTAATTCGGACCCAGGCAGGGTAAAACTCCCGCAACCGACCTCCCCTGGGAACTACCCTCTCCTGAGCCCGCCTTATCTCATTGTGTCTGTTTTGTGGCCGAGGACTGGAAAGGAGCGAACCCCCGGCCTGCTCCCCTGAATCCTCAAAATCCCTGACCCCTAAGCGGGAACTTCCCCCGCTGGGACTGTCCATAACGGGAAGAACGAAAACTACGAAAGTCTCTCGGGACCTCCCTGAATCCCGCAGAACTGCGGCCCTGCTTCGGCTTGTCCTCTGGGAGACGTCCCCCCTTGGACTCCCTGAGGTCCTGGACCAACTTATCTAAATCCTCCCCAAATAAAAGCGTACCCCCAAAGGGTAACTTGCTAAGCCGAGCCTTAGACGAACTGTCTGCCAACCAGGTTCTCAACCAGAGATACCGCCGAGCTGTCACTACGGAGACCATCCCCGTAGCCAAGCCGGAGGAGGAGATCAGAATGAATATCCGCCAAGTACGCGGTTCCCGACTCCAGTCACATGGCATCTTCAAGCTGCCCTTCCAGATGGTCTCCTGCAACCTCTGGGACCACCTCAAACAGCCACGCGCCACCGAAGCCGGTCTGCATGGACAGCGCGCAAACATCGAACACCTGCTTCAACAGAGTGTCTAACCTCCTGTCCTGAACATCCTTCAGCGCTGCGGTCCCCCTCCACGGGAATTGTGGTTTTCTGAGTGACCGCCGATACCGCCGCAACTACCTTTGGAGAACAAAACAGCTCCCTATCGCAGTTTGCGAGCGGATAAAGGTGAGCCAACGCTCTAGCCCCCTTCAGGGCTGCCTCTGGCAAATCCCATTCTTCCTGTATCATATTCCGAAATACCCTATGGAGGGGAAACACTCTCTGGGATATCCGCACCGCCTGCAACAGCGGATCTTCTAATGTCTCTTCCGCTGCTTCCTCGCTGGAAGGCAGGTTTAGTGTCTTTAGCGTCTCCGAAACCAGGGCTGGAAGCTCTTCACACCAAAAGACTCTGACTACCCAGCACTGCTGCTCCGAGTCCAGCAACTCTCCGTCTTCCAGCTCATCTTCCGAGAACTCTTACCTTTTTGGCATTCCCCTCGCTCAGGTCATCAGCGAGGTAGGGCGCAGGACCCTCCGAAGTGGCCCTACACCTGTTAGCCACCGGAGCACCGTTCCCCGAACCGACCAGAGAGGCCGAGCGCTTCTGACTCTGGGGTCCGTGAGGAAGATCAGACATCGCGGGCTGAAGGAAGGCAAAAGCCTGCTGCATCAAGGCAACGAAGTTCGGCAGAATCCCGGTCGCCTCCCCCGCCTGTCCCTGCTCCTGTGACCCGGCGGACCTGCCACCCGAGGAGGGCCCCGGCACTGGCTCCTCACGATCTAGAGACGGAGATAACAGTGCCTCAGCGCCTGTACGAATAGCCTTCCGGCCTGCTAGGGGCTGTCCCGGCTCTCCGTCCATATGCTGCGCCTCTAGGGAGCAACTGACACAGACTCCTGATTCCAGCACTGAACTTTTCCTCCTGCCGCACACTAGACAGCGTGGATTTGCAGGCATAGCAGCCGCCTCAAAGAACTGCTCTAAACCACCCCGGGAACTCCCCCTCCCCCCCACTGGCCCTGACCGCCAGCCCCGGAAGGAAGGGCTCTCTCCGGGTAGGAGACCTGCAAAAAACAGTCTAGATACACCTGCTTAATATTTCAATAAGGGAAAAGTACAGCATAGCTCATTTCCCTTTGAACTTCTCTTTTTTTTTTTTCCCCAACAGGCCAACGCTCTGTAAGCGCCTGATGAGCCTATAGCAGGTCTGCAGCAAACAAGGCTTAAAACGCTTCCAAAAAGCCACTATAAAAAAACGCGGTTTTCAAAATGGCCGCCGGGACGTTTCCTGCGCAGCAAAAAAGTGTCCGGAGGGTAAAGAACTCCTTTATGAGATCCCCCGCTGAGGCAGGGACTTCCCTCTCAACTCCCCTCCAAGAAACAAGTAAAAGAAAATTCAAAAAGAAAGAAAAAACGCCGTTAAAGTCGGCGAGACCTACTTACAGTTCCCTGCTTCAACCTGAGGTGCTGCAATGAGGCAGACACGTGCCGGAGCTCAGCCTGCTCGTGGCTTTGGCTCCGACGGTGCTCCCACCACCAATCTCACTGTCCCTTAGAGATGGCTGGGGCTAAGCCTTCCACCTGCTCCTCACCCTTGCTTGCGGGTTCGGGAGCAGGGAGGCTACTTCTTCTGCTCTGTAAAGCTGCTCCTTCTCACCAAGGGGCAGCCCTCCCCCCCCCCCACGAGAGGGAAAATTGAGGGAGAAAGCAGGACTGGAGCCAGAGGGAAGAAAAAAGTGGCTATTTATTTTAGAAAGGCAACCAAACAAAAAACATCAAGAATTAGAAAAGGAAAACAAAGAAAAAATTCCTAGCTCTGCCTATTTGTGCTGGGCCTATCCCTAGGCCCAGAATCTCCTCAGCTGCTTGGAGACTGAAGTACTGGTGGAAGGGGGTGGTCCTTGCCTATTTATACCAGAGAGAGAAGAGCTGTGATGTCATTCAGTCTCCAAGGCTGCTGGAGGAGATTCTAAACTCTATGGTTCCGGGACTGGACTAGAGGGACGAAAAGGAATCTGCATATCACAGTAAAAAAAAAAAAAGCAATTCATAAATTACATGTAGTGTGTGTGTTTGTGTGTGTAAAGTAATTTGTTTTGGCCAGCAAGCAGCACTCTCTCATGCAATAACCTGTAACTAGAACCTCTTGAATAATAGAATCACTTTACTATACAAAACTGTCAGCAAAGTCTCAACTGCCTCGCATACAGACTAAAAAACCCATCTTGATTTTGTCATCCCTCCACAGCAAGATGTCTTCCTATCCTGGACCCCATAAATTCTGTTGACATCTGTAACTAGAAATCACAGGAAATATTTGTAGCATACTAACTGTGGATCAGGTACTCCGACCGTGTGCCTTCTCATGGAGAGATATCGGGCCAAAGCCTCAGGCGATGGCTCCTCACCTTCATCACTATCCAAATTCATTGTCCCATCAGTCTGCAGAGGGAAAGCAGAACATTATGTTCCTATCTACATTTGTGGTCAACATTATTGCCACCCTTGCCTTTTAGGTATTTTGTGTACAATATCTTGAGAAATAATTGGAAATATTCTAACTAAGTCATCGTAATATTTTAATAGTATGTTGAAAGCTATACAACACAAAAAGAGATGTCTGTGCAACATAGACTGAATAATTTCTAAGAAAAAAAACAAAATATGACCTGGACAGGGTTAATGGCACCTTTCACTAATATTTGGTTGCACAACACTTCACAGTGATGACTGCCTCCAAACATTTGTTGTAGCCATCTATAACTTTCGTACATCTGTCTGCTGGTAGTTTCTCCCAAACTTCAACTGCGATTTGTTCCAGCTCATGAATGTTTCCAGGATTCTTTTTACCAATGGCAGATTTCAGTTCTTTCCAAAGGTTCTCGATTGGATTCAGATCAGACTCATTGCTGGCCAGTTTAAAACAGTCCATTTGTTCCTTTTTAACCATTCTTTTGTACTTTTGGATGTATGTTTTGGGTCATTGTCCTGCTGGAAGACCCATGACCTTCAAACCAGACCTAGCTTTCTGATACTAGATAGCACATTTCACTCCAAAATACCTTGGTAGTCCTCTGACTTCATGATTCCTTTAATATGTTCCAGGCCTCCAGTTCCTGAGGCAGCAAAACAGCCCCACAACATTATGGAACTTCCACCATATTTAACTGTAGGAAGGATGGTTTTTTTCCTTATAAGCTTCAATTCTTCGCCTGTAAATGTATTGCTGGTCTGCATTGCCAAAGAGCTCAAGTTTGGTTTTATCTGTCTACAGAACACTGTCCCAGAAGGATTGTGGATTCTCAAGGTGGTTTTGGGCAAAGATCAGATGTGCCTTTTTATGTCTATCTCTGAGCAGTGGGGTCCTCCTTGGCATTCGTTCATGAAGTCCTTCTTTGTTTAGTGAGCAGTGAATGGTGTGGGTTGAAACTACCCTCCAGATTGCTCCAGGTCAGCCTTAGGCTCTTAGGGTGTTGTACATGGTGTTTTTCCAACAGTTTGCACTAACATTCAAAGACGCCTTGGATTAATTTTCCTCTTCCCACCACATCCTGGAAGGTTCTTGACAGTTCCATGAGCAGAAAACCTCTTAATACCATTGTGAAGTCTTTGGAGATGGCCTTGTACCCCTTTGAAGTTAGATGTTTGGTGATATTGGCTTTTCTGATGGTCTCAGGCAGCTTTCTTGTCTTCACCATTGTGAAAATGGAACAGGGAGTGAATGTGGCCATTTTAAACATTAGCGCCACCATTCATTGGTTGATTCTAGTCATGTGAGTTCTGACAATTGATCACAGGTGCATCTAATTTTACTGCAGTGGGAATGTGGTTCTTCTGTTCAAACTGATTTGAATTGTTTATAAAGGTGCCAATAATCAAGTCTTAAATAAATCTCACAAACTCTCATAACAGACTAACACCAGGTCGTAAACAAAACAAAAAACTGCGTTTGTTTAAGAGAGTTATTTGGAATAGTTGCTCACTGTTGATTGTGAGGGTCTTTTGGTTGTTAATAATCATGTCTTGGCAATATCCCAGTTTTTATACTATTTCTTACTATTTACTTTTTTAATTGGTCTTGTTTTATTTGATTCTTTTGTATCAAATATGTGTGCATACATAGTCCAAAGCCATTTCACTGGCCACTTTTCTTTAGGAGATCTTGGACATTAAGAGGTTGATCTGCAAGGGTGCCAATAATGTTGGCCACAACTGTATTAGTCTACGATTAACATTTTCATGCAGCAAAGCAGCACAAGAACCATGACAACTGGTTCTAGAGCAGGAATGAGTAATTCCACCTTGAAGATGGCAGCTCTTTTCCAGGGCTTAGTCAGTCCATCCTTATTGGCTGCGTTTTGACAAATGAGATCTCACAGCGCATGAAGCAATCAAGTCCTTGCTCCATGTTTGACAACTGGGCACAATGGCCCTATGTCCCCAGGATAATCACAGGGGAAAGAGTTTAACAAGTAAGCACTTGCCAGAAAAATGTTGTATTAGTTTAAGACAAATACAACTTTTTGTGGATGTGCCTCTGAAATAGCCGCAGTACACAGTAACTGCAACTGATGAACAAAAGGGATAAGAAGCAATTGAAAAGTAAACCTGCCTCCACAATCTGGTTCTCCGGGTTGATGAGCTGCACTTGTGGCACGTTCATGCTGATGGTGTTATTTGCTGGTTCCACCTGCAATGAAGGACACACAAGTTCTGACCACTCCAGAAGAACAATCATAGGGCCTGGAACACACTACATGATGGCGAAGAGGGAGTTCTCTACAGATGAAAGGCTGGAATGATATTCTAATGGCCCTTTAATAAGCAGGCAGACAGCTCCTTCTATTTCCTGGGTACCACTTTATCTAACAGAAAGAAATAAAGGTTTACTTTGTAACTATATGCTCTATTCAATTTGCAGATCAACATTAATTATGAGATGCATTTTTGCTGGGCTGTTTTTAAAATATGAAATTTTAAATAATGGTAAATGGTTATGCGCTTTATAAATGCTAAAACTCAGAGGTGTTTCTATTTTCAGAAAACAAGTTAGATACTTTTTTGCATTCTCTATTTTTTTTTAAACATTTCCAGCTTGCTGGGGCTTTGACTGTAAGAGACTGGAGATTAATTTGAAAGGCTTCAAGTTCTATACACAGCTGCCTACCTGGACATTGGGTGGTGAGGGGAATGACATTGTCCGTGGTACACTAGGAGGGGTTGCAATGCGCAGGTTCTTGTGACGCTTCAATCGATCGCACAGCAAGCTATAAATTGCACTGTAGTGATCATAGGCATCCGTCGTTAGTGACTAGAGTAGTAAGAAAATTGAAGTAATGATCAATCTGTTGTATAACGGAAACATTCCTCCATGGTATCCACAAAATGAAAGCAGTGCTCATCTTTAAAAGCTATCAGAATCACTTGTTCTCCCATTTATTTATTTATTAGTATTTTAGCTCAGGCCTTTCCAGACAAGTTACATTCAGGCATTAAAGGCGAGTTGCATTCAGGAACAGTAGTTATTTCCCCGTCCCCAGACGGTTTATAATCTAAGTTTGTACCTGAGGCAGAGGAGGGTTAAGTGATTTGCCCAAGATCATAAGCAGCAGCAGTGGGGCTTGAACTCTAGCTTCTGTTGTTCTTAACCTGTTGTTTTAACCACTAGGCTACTCCTGCACTTACTAGGCATTAATAGGGCATTAATTTCAATTAAAAGAAAAGGAGACGTTTATAAAAGAATGGGCTGTGTATGAAAGGTGTATAAGGAAGGGATATTTACTCTTGTAAAACAGCAGTAAGATGAGGGAAAACTCCATGAAATCAATTGGTAGCAAATTTAAAACCAAATGTGCTAAAATATTTTTCAGCCATCACGGAATTAAGCTGTGGAAATTGTTGCTAGATAATATGGCTAAGGCCTGTAGTACACGCTGGTTTTAAAACAAAGGTATGGACAAGGTTCTGAAGGACAGCTCCATTAACAGCCATTAGCCAAACCGCTTATTACTGGGAGCTGCGTGTGAAAAACCAGGAATGGAACTCCCCATTAAGATCTGTTGGGTACTTCTTCCATGAGACCCGGATTGGCTTGGAGACAGAATGATGGGCTTGATGCACCATTTGTCTGATCCAATATGGAATTTCTTCTATTCTTATGGCAATATTCCTAAGAAGTCCTAAGGCCTTCTCATAGAAGGGACTGTGTATGTGGCTTCCTGTTATAATGCATATTATCCAGCTGTACGGGAGAGCAAACTGACGCTCTGAAGAAACCAGTTCAGATGGCACGGCACTGGAGCGTAACTCTTCACTATGTTTATCTCTGGAAAATTCCTGTTCCTGCTGCTGGGGACAGAGCATGTGTTGCCACACTTGAATTACCTGTAGTGTACGTTCCTTGTCAAGTCCTATCTCCACCATGGCTAACAGCACCTCCTCATTCACTGGCTCCAGCTGCCTCTCAACCTTTAGATGCTGACACTCTGTGATTAACTGGAAAGCAAAAACCAAATAGAGAAATTCCAGATTCAACCAATCAATTGTTTATTCAAGTGACTCATTTTCCTTCCCAATGAGAATCATAAACAACATTCCCTCTAAGCTCTGCGGCTGTCTGTAGTCACGTGGTTGTTTTCCAGTGCAGCACGGCTCTGCTGGCCACCTCTGGAGTTCCAGTGCACCTTGTTCAACCCTTAGCTGCACCAACAGTACCATCTGCTGCTGCTGTGGGGCCAGTTTCACAGTAAAAGCCACAAACCTTTATGGCTGTTATTACAAGAATGACTCTGTGGCAGCAGATGACATGGGCTTAAGTGTTTCTGCTGCAAGTGATCCAGCTGGGGGAATGGGAGGAAAGTTGAGGGGATGGATGTTGGGGAAAAGAGGACGTGGCAAGGAGAAAATACCAGTGGAAGGGGAGATAAGGACAGGGAGATGGAATCTAGGAGAAGGGTTAGGAAGCATGGCAGTTGCTTGGAATGGGGAAGGAGGTATAGAGCAAATTCTATGGAACATGGGCAAAAAGAGGGCAGATGCCAGGTGAAAATGTGAAAAGGCCGGGGAGGATGCTTTTGAAAGAGAAAATGTTTTGGCTCTACAAAAGAAAACAGCCCAGGAAGGGATGTAGGGGTGGGAAGAGAAAAACTGGAGACAGCTCCCCATCTGTTCACTCGCATGTTATGCACATATTAGTAGTGCACATCGGTACATGCCACAGAAAAAAAAAATCAAAGGGAACATTGATTATAAAAGAGGGACAACTTTTCAAAAAAGCATTAAATCAGTTTTCAAAGGGAAAAATTTCCTGTTCACTCGCATGTTATGTGCACATCTGTACATGCCCCAGAAAAAACATCAAAGGGAACATCGATTAAGAGAGACAACTTTTCAAAAAAAGCATTAAATCAGTTTTCAAAGGGAAAAATTTCCCTTTGCAAACTGACTTGATAACGTGCACAGATCTGCAGCTGCTAGTGCAGGTACTACTTCTATAAAAATTTACATGCATACCTTTGGAAATCCACCCCATCCCGGCTCCCTCCCTCCTATACATTCTGCATATGCACTGGGCAGTTTTCAAAAGCCCCATTTCTGTAAATGAATCCCATTTTATGAGTGCATAATGTCTTTGAAAATTGCCCTTGAACAGACCTGCTGATGTTACAATATCATTATCTGTACTTCCTGGTGAATTTCATATTCACAAGTTTGCCTGTAGGCCATTGGAATGAATTTGATTTTAGAAGGCGGCTAGCTGGGCTGCTCCAGTGGTTTAACAGTAATGCTGCATGTTGCTATACAGAGGGGATCCTAATTTGATGCCTAGACCATACCCTTGGCAACGTTCACAGCTATTGGGGGAGGGAGGAGATGTGGGTGGGATTTAGAAGCCAAGATACAAGGTTCTGATAGAAGACCTGATGCATGACCTCCGGCCTCACGACTGTTGCTCCAATGACCAGACTATGAACAGTCAGAGGCTGGGTCTATAAAAATAAAGGAAAAAAATCACTAGGGAATTGGGAATGAAGGCTCATGGGACCAGAGTCCCAAAACTCATTTCTACTACTCCTGGACCAAAAAACGTCAAAATACCACATTTTGGCTTCAAAATACCATCCAGAATAGAGTTAGATGAGAAAATTTGTGTGTTCTTAACCCTTTCCAGGCCGAGCCCAAAACTCACGGGATCCAAAATTCGGACTAAATATTCCTATCAAATGGTATATAATACATGACCATAGCAGAAGGAAAATCACTATTAGAACATATTGAATAAGACGGGTACAATTTTCCTGAAATATGCAAAAATTAACCTGGCTGCAGAATGTGGATTAAAAATTTAAAGTAGGCCTTCAAAGGGTTAAGGAGGGCAGTAAATCCCAATAAGGGATCAGAACTCCTACTTTCTACAACTGGCTTTCCACTGACCCTGAAGTTACTTTACCCAGCTGTTATAATGTAATAAGAGCAGCAATTTCCACTAAAACAAATATTGGTGAAGTACAGAGATACCTTTCTAGTAATTTATCTTAAGCAAAGCTTCAAAGGCAATCTAATTGGACAGCATCAGTACCCGCATACCTGCTACCTACTATTTCTGTGAACAGCATCAATCGGGAAAGTCGTGTCCCTAAATTTAAAACTCCAATGTACACAGGTAATTTCCTCTCCCAACAAAACAATGCCTCCAGGAACACCGACATTTAAAATTAACTTCAGAAGTTAACCACAAATTATTACTTCAAATTTGGGGTTATCTTTTGCATAATATTTGGCCACACATCTCAATATCTGACTAAAATTCATCTATTTAGGGGGCAGACCAAAAGTTAATCGGGTAGCACTTATTCAAAGTAGCCTCAAGCTAATTTTATCCATTTAAGCAGGAATGCATAATTAGCTGCTGTCTTAACATAAATGGATAACCCCATTTGTTTAAATTTAAGACCTCTTATTCTACAGTTTGAATTAAAGAGATAAGCTGGCTGAAACTCTACTTAAAGCTAACCAGATACGTTATTTGCTTATCTTTAAGCAGATTTTGCCCTGCTGAATACTGCCTAAGTATTTAACTTTGCTTCATACACACACAAACACATGGGGTTAATTTCATAACAGGGTACCTATGTAAAATTTCCTCCCAAAAAGATACCTATTTTACAGAAGGCAACATAGGTGCCTAAGTGCCTTTATAAAATGGACTTTCAGAATTATCCCTAATAGCGCACAAATGCTCTCACACAAATTTACACCAGTCCCAAAGAAGTTAAAGTCTGCACGTCCTCTATGCACAACTTCACCCCAAGTTCTGCCCAAACTACAACGCCAGGAACACCTCCACATGGGGTGCATATCAATATTTGCATTCTCGTTGACGTGTACATGTTTTATGTGCATACACGCACCTGCAATTTTATAACAGACATTTTCTGCATATAAAATACTTTAATAACATACCCCCAGTGAGGGGGCTTTCCAAAAGGCAATTAACCAGAAAAATGGTGAAAAGCAGGTGAAAGCATTTGCAGATGGTTCTTGTAGTTTGTGTGGCTGTCAGGATTGCAACAGTGCTTTGCCACCTTATGTGTCTGCCTCTTCTACTTAATGTGTAAACCGGCCCTGGATACAGTGAGATAGTAAAAGAAGATGCTTCTTTTTAGCTGTTCAGTAGCAGGACAATTTTCAAACAGGCGATCTAGTCGCCTAATTAGGTGGACAGAGTTCCTAGATCTCCATTAAGAACGGCCCTCAGCATGAGCAATTATACTCAAGCAGCTCTGATCAATATAAATAAATTAAATAGCCTGTTGAGGAGAAGGCATCATTGTGTTTTATGCACTGCAAGGTATCACTAGAACTCCAGGAGCTGGATGTGTGCACAGTTTTGAAGACTTTTAGATTTATTTATTTATTTACATTCTCTTATATACCGCGCTATTCTGCATCAGTGCGGTTTACATTGAACAAACTGAAATTACATTGAACAGGGCATTATAACTTGGAGATAACTATTTTACAGGGAACATGGGCTATGGAGGGTTAAGTGGCTAGATGCACAACACACCAGTATCCATCTGGTTAGAAAGCATTAAATAATCCAAACACTGTGATTTAAAGAAAACAAAACAAAAATTTCTTCAGATCAATGATTCAACAAAAGAAAAAAACTTTCTGAGATTAAGACCATAAATCAACCACCTACCCTGTCAAACTCCGGATCCGACTCCCCAAGCTTCATCCACTTGTGCTTACAAATTTGATCCATGGACAAGCGTTTGCCAGGATCCAGCACCAACATGTGACGGATCAAGTGCTCACACTCTGAAAAAGAAGACGACCAAGCTGAGTACTCTCAGAAAGGGAAAAGCATGTATGTGTGTGGGTGAGGGGGAGGAGAGGGTGTGTGTGCATTGCACAAGCACATATTGAAGGTGCCAGCCTTCCTCCATTCCTAGATTTCTAATCCCGACCCCAGAATCTGTCCCAACCTTTCCTTCTAAAATCCTGCCACCCTCATCAGCACGGCAACAAATGACAATTCTGTTCCAGACTGGTAGTGCAACAATGTGCTCTGTTACCATGAAAAATAAAAACGTGCTCATTAGTGTGTCTCTCCACACAGTCTCAGCCTCTAGGTGGCACATTAGCACTTCACTGGCTCTCGTTGACATTCAGGGAATACAGCTTCCAGCTGTCTTTCAAAGTCAAAGGGCAAACCACAATGCCCATTTCTCAGACAGCCAAAGGCAAGCTTCAGACAGGAAAATACATTTCCTAGGCAGCTTCCTTCTGAAAACAAGTATCACCAGTGCTCTTGGCTGAAGCAGGAAGCACATAAACTCAGATGGCAAGTTGAAGTTGAAGTCAAAAAGGACTATGGTAATTAAAATACACTCTAAAATTTCATGAATTAAAGAGAAAAAAAAGGAAGACTTTTATAACCCTTACATGGAAGCAACACACACCAACCGGCATTTAGGTGCCCAATAAGCACATCTCAAAATCTGCAAGAAAAAAAATGCTCTTTCCTGTGGAATTATTCATTCAGTCCTAAAGGTTAAGGGAGCAATAATCAAGTTGCATGCATTGGCTCAAACTCCACAGGTACCTTTTACCCACAGGGTTTATACCAATACTCGTAATCAAAGCAGAACTAGGCAGGTAGTTTTGCTTATATCCAGCAGGCCTCAGCTGGGATGTTGTGATGAACTGCTGTGTCTCCAAACATTTCACACTGACAGCAAGCTGCTCTTTCCGTCATAACCATGTGTGCCTGTTGGCTGAGTAAAACACAGTGCAGGGAAGCCAGGTGCTTGTAATATCTGCCACCTCTTCCTGTTGTTGCTTCCCCTAGCCTTGGCCAGAAAAATATGGTCCCTCTCCTCCTGCCAGCTCTGATCATTGGGTGGAGGTGGTGACTTTTAAGGCGCCTGTTTTATAAAGGCATAGAGAAGCCTGTGTGTCTCTTTAAAATACTAGGGGCAAAACAGCAGAAATGATGGCTAGATTGAAACTGGTATAAATATATGCACATATAATGGGCAAGACCAAATATATTTCTGAAGAACATAATTAGTTTGCCACTGCCCACGCTGTGCCCTAGAATATGCCTACATGCTTGTGATGTACGAGTATGTATAGTCTTATCACTGCGCAGATCCTATAAGGGTCATTTTATAAAACCGCTTACAAATGAGGAAAGTTTATAAAAATATCCTTACAAGAAGGATCAGCTGAGAGGAGGAAAAAGAGAAGGAACGAGCAAAGGGGTGAGGCTGGAGGGGACAGTGTTCAGAAAGATGATGTGCCTGGGTAGCCCAGTGGAGAAGGGGTGAGCTTGAGAAAGTAAGAATTAAGAGAGCCTGTGTCATCAGGGAGCAGGGCTAATGTTAGACACACAGGGGCAAAAACTGGTGAGGAGGCCCCAAAGCTTGTCTGCAGGCTATGCCTCCTTTAGTTTGAGGCAGGTTTGCGGCCCCTTGTGACACTGAGTTCCTAGGCAATTGCCCTATTTGCCACTCCCTAATACTGGCCCTGTCAGAGAGGCCTCCCTTTCTACTCCCTCCTCCCCTTAACTACAGTGCTTTGTTGACCCTTTTTTGTTAGATGTATCCTAACAGAAAACAAGGGTCAGAAAAACTGGCTTAGATTACTGCCCCTGGATAAAGTACCCACAGGGATATGTTCCTGTTTTTTCTGTGGGTAACTTTTCCAGTCTTAACCATACATTTAGTTTTGTTGCCTCCTCTGACCTAGCCTTGTCATCAAGAGCACTTCTAAACTGTACAGGTAAAATTATGCATATATAATTTTACATACATTTAGGATGGGCAATTTGAGTTATTGTCTTTCTGGAACTGTGCAATCATGGGCCTGGAATCTGGCCACTAGGTGTCACCATTAAGCAATGACTAAAATTCCATCCCTCCCACCCACCCCAGGGACTCTGAACACTGTCTCACTAGCATCCACAGCCTCAGCTGACCTGGGAAGAAGACGACCCATCTCAGGAACCTTCACATGGCAGTATACAGCATATACCACAACCTGAGCCACTAAGCCTGCCCTGATGATTCCCGATGCAGTATCATAGAGCTCATCAAATCAAGGTCTTTAACCTCACTTCCTCACATCCAGTTCTGTTAATATTTTATTCGCCAAGGGTAGACTCTCTCATACAGTCACCACCCCTTTTATGAAGAAATATTTTTTATTTATGTATCTATTTAGCTGTGCTAAAATACCGCTTTTCACTAGGTCAAAGCGGTTTACAGATATATGCTAACAGGTACTTTTTATTCCCTTGTCCCCAAAGGGCTCACAGTCTAAGTGTACCTGAGGCAATGGAGGGTTAAGTGGCCTGCCCAAGGCCACAAGGAGTGGCCATGGAACTAGAGACCCCAGTCCCTCTGGCCTGAGGTTACTTGTCCCTACGTGGAACTTGAACCCCTGGCCTTGCAGTCTGAGGTAACCTGTCCCAACCACTCAGCCACTCCTCTCTCTTTTTAGTATTATTCATTAGTCTACCAATTTTGAATCTCATCTCACGACCTCTTGTTCTAAACTTCCTGCCTTTTTGGCATTATTCATAGCTTTCAGAGGATTTCTCTTTCTCCCAGGGCATATACTGTAGATGTAGGATCTTAAATTAAAAAAAACATCACTAGCTGATGTAGGTAATTTGCCACATTTGTCAGTAATATTTTCACTTCCTCTTACACTCTACAACTAAGTTTTGTTTTGGAGGGGTCTAGCAGTCTCCTCTGGCTAAATCAGGGCCAGCTCCTATTGGGCTTGAGGGCCAAAAGCCTACACTTGCTATTACCTCAGGTTATTCTCGATTTTGAACCCTCTTCTCCTTCACCTCTATCTATATATCATGTCTGCCTCCCTATGCAGATGGTAATTTTATAACAGGGCATTGCATCTATTTTATAAAGGCAATACATGCACTTAAAATGACCCAGGGAGAGAAGGTGCATCTTTACACCGGCTCCAAGGCAGTCCTAATGGTGCATCTGTATGTGCTGAAAAGAAGAGAAGCATGTGTGAGTGTACTTAATTAAGTAAAAAACGCCTAAGTGCCAATCCTATCCCCACATCACAAATTCTTCATCCCTAAAAATGCTCAAGCATATAATCGCTTAAAGGTTGGTGGGATGTAAACACGGATACCCTGAGTAATTTTATAAGAAATTACACTCAAAATATGCACTCTTAGGTCAGCTACTAGATATCGCTGTTGTGCGACGGTTGAAATTTCCTCTCTCTGGATGCTATGAAGGCTGTCACCACAGAATCCTTAGACCTTGTGAGGAGCAAAACCTGCTCTAAGGAATCAAATTCAGGGCTGCCAAGAGTCATCAGGCTGATCCCCTCGACCTCTAACTTAAGGAAAGGCAACATGATTTTCTTCTGCTTTAACCATAAAACACTGTAAATGCAGAGTAGCAGTTAGTCCCCAAAGTAAACACACTGAGCGGCAGCCGCAGCACGTCCAGCGCATTTACAATGTTGCCTTAAGCCTCCCCATTGACAAGGGGCTTACCTAGTTATATAATTAATAAGTCTGATCAATAAGGACTCAAAAATATTAGCCACTGGAGACATGTACTAGCAGCTGTGATTTACAATGCAAGCTGCCAATTCATTCCCTTCTCTTAACTCTGCAAAGTGCCTACACAGAATATGGGCAATGCAGGTCCATTAACAGCCAGCATCAGATAAGCCCAATGCATCAGAAGGGAGCAGTTACTAATGTGGTGAATACGCAGTACATACAAAATGCATAAGTACTCAAGAGGCCCAACTTCTACCTAAAAATGAACAGATTGTTACAGTTAGCCAACAACATGATCATTCAGTATGTTGTCACCTGCATTACTTATTTAACTAGTCCTACAGATAACAAGGGACAGGACAGCAATGCATTATTCATCATTTTTCATAACAGCTAATAGGACTGTGTTGGAAAAAGTCAAGTTAGTGATTCTCCTTTGTCTCTGAGCCCTGGTCTTCCTCCAGGCACTCAGCCTCCATAACCTGAAAACCTGGAAGCTTTCAAACTCTTATCCTGGCTCAGTCCTTCAAACACTATGGGGTGGTTTTAGAAGGGCGCCACAGAAAGATACGTGCCACTTATGTGCGCAAGTTCCTATTTTATGGGACTTGCGCGCGTGAATGGGCACTTTGGCTGCTAGTTATTCAATAAGTGCGTGCAGAAGGGCCCATTCATGCAGAATTTCCCTCAGGGCATGCATGGGGGGGAGGCATAGGTGGAGCACAGTGCTACCATGAAGAGCATGCGTATGTTATAAAATACTATGACCTATGCATGTCTCTATGACAGCTATAGGATAGGCCTAACTGCCACGTAGGGTAGGGTAGGGTATGGCGTGTCAGTAGCTCACGATCGTGGCGACTTTTTGGTGGCGGCATCCTTAGACTTATCTGCAGCTTTTGACCTAGTTGACCACTCTCTCCTCCTCCTTGGCTTGCGTGAGGCCGGCCTCTGCAGCACAGTCTATCGGTGGTTCCACTCTTTCCTCTCTTCTCGGTCCTGCACAGTCCTTTCCTCATCCTGCTCCATTCCTTCCTCTGACCCTTTCCCTTTGCCCTGTGGGGTCCCCCAGGGCTCTGTTTTGGCACCTCTTCTTTTTAATCTTTTCCTCACACCACTTGCTTTACTGATACAACAATCCGGGATTTCTGCTTTTTATTACGCAGATGATCTGGTTCTTCTCCATCACACTTCCCCTCATCACCCTGACCTCGACTCCTGTCTTGCAGCTGTTTCAGACTGGCTCACCTCAAACTGTCTTCACCTTAACTAAAACTGTTGCAATTTGGTTCACTTACGGCAGTCCTTCCCCATCACTGGCACCTTCCTTCTCAGGATCACCCATACCCCTAGTTTCTTGTTTCCGCTACTTGGGTGTCCTTTTTTGACTCTGACCTCTCCTTTCAGGCCCATATTTCACATATCACCAAAACTTCCTTCTTTTTCCTTCGTCAGATTTGTGCAATTCGCCCCTTCCTCATTCCACCTGCTCTCACCGCTCTTTTATTGTCATTGGTTATGTCACGTGTCGACTTCTCTAACTCTGTTTTCATCGGCCTCTCAAAATCACAATCAGGTAGATTGCAACGAATTCAGACCACCACCGCCTGCCTCATTACTCACGCCTCCCAACGGGACCATGTAACACCTCTCCTCTTTCGTCTACACTGGTTACCCATCTCCTTTCGCACTCAGTTTAAATTACTTACTCTGGTCCACAGAGCTCTCCACACGAGCACCCCGCAATATTTGGCAGATCTCATCACATTCCACACTCCCAGACACCCCTCCCCCGTTCGTTTCATGTGAATCGCCTTCATCTCACCTCGCCCTCTCTCGCTCACCTCCAATCCACTCGTTCCTCTGCTTCTTTTTCATTGGCCCTGCTCTGGAACTCACTGCCCACTTCCCTTAGGCTAGAACCCCATTACATCACTTTCAAACAGAACCTAAAAACCCATCTTTTCTCCTTGGCCTTTGACCTTCCCTCCTCTTTTGTCTGACCCTGTCCCTCAAGTACTGTCCTGCATGTCTACTCACTATTACTGTCCTATCAATGATTGTAATTTCCTTTCATCTTTCTGGCCTTGTAAGGCCCACTTTTGAATTGTTGTAAATTGTGAAGCGCTCTGATTGCTAAAGTAGGGGGGTATATCAAATAAATAAACAAACATTGCTTGTTGAGGTTTACAAAATTACCCTCAACCAGGACAGGTCTAATTTGTCTGCACATCTTGGATTGCGACTCCCAGTTCCTGATTAAGGGTCAACCAGAAATCAGCCTTCCCTTTCCGTCTGATTCTAGACCCGTAAAGCTTCTGACCTCAGCCTCCAGTTACAATGGAATATCTGGCATTACAGAGGCTGCCTAGTGAGAAATCAGCAGAAAAAGAAAAGAGAATGTGCAGGAAAAAATAAAAAGATTTCCATATACACAGATCTTAATTTTCTGTCACACGGTCATAGGCGTATCAGTCTAAATAAAATAATTCTGCAGAAAGTACCCAAGAGTAGAAAGGGTCCATTAAACAGTGAGGAGCGGGTGGGAGAGGTTATCTGAGAAATATGGTCAAAGCAAAACTAAATTCCCTGAGTAAAAGCTGCACTGCAGGAACTAGGTGTCTCTTAAATCACAAGCCTTTAGTCACGGCTTATGGAAGCCAGCCACCTTGGACACTACCAGTAAGAAGTAAACCTGCATCTAACAGATAGCCATTACGCATTTGTTGTGATTAGCAGCAGTGCCCCAGTGACGAAGTCACCCAATGGAAAATCTGTCAGCTGGATTCTAAAAGGATTGAAAAAGTAAAGATTAGGGGATTGCCTTTAACTGGACTCCTGAGGGCTGTGTTATGAAGGGAAGTCAGGTTTCAAATTAAAAGCACTAAACGTTACAGCTTTATTACAGAAAAACTCATTATTAATTCAACAGCTTTCAACTCCACTTTCCCCTTTCTCCTGTGGGCTTGATGCATATGGACAGCTCTGCACCACTCACCGTGACATCTACAAAACCATCAGACCCTGCACCAGCTCTCTGCTCTGATGGCAAGCATAGCGCCATCACTCCAGGTCCACAAGCAAAAGACAGCATCAACAGTGCAACAAAACGGGTTTACTTTTAGGGGAAAGTATCATACTGACAACATTGCAATACAAGAACAGTAGCAGTGGAGCAACAGTGCAAGATTCTCCCAGAAACAGATACAAACAGCCGCACCAGAGAACCGGTACGGCACAGGCGGCAGCAGTTCAGTTTTCATCCACACACATAGCCTCACTCCACAACAGGCGTAAGCCAAAGCAATGCACACAGCCCAGTCGCAGAACAGGTACAGTACCGCTGGAAATGACATGTTTCTTGTAAGAAAGAGACATTTTTTAAAAATTAGGTTTTTAATCAGTTTAACACCAACTAATATAAAGACAATCAGAAAAGAGAAAAAAACATACCAATCCATAGAATCATCTATACACAGAAACAAATCTGATTTAGCCCACATATTTGGGATTCGACAGTGGCATTACAATAATCAAGATACAAATTAAGAAACTAAGGCACACAACCCACCTAACAGGAGGCAAGACAAGAACTGCACTCCCCTTATAGTTCCCCCACCCTTCTATCTGCAATACATTTTTCCAGGTGAGAAACATCAGTAAAAATAAATGAATCACCCTCATAATTTACTACACATTTGCAGGGAAATCTAAGGAAGAAAGTAGCACCCAGCTGCAGAACCTGAGGCTTTAAAGCCAAAAAAAGCCTCCTCCGAAGCTGGGTACTACGTGCTACATCTGGAAAAATATTGATAAGGTGACCGCAAAACTTCGTAGCTTTATATTTAAAGAAAGCCTTAAGAATACATTGTTTTGCTTCCAAAATTTTGAGTGTCACCAACAAAGTAGCCCGGGTACTTATTGCATCTGTGGAGTCCTCTAGAAAGGCTGTTAAATTTGAAATAGAAGGTTCAATTACATCTAAATCCCCTTCCGCTGAGGAAACCTTTTTCACCGTAGAGGAAATATAATACATTTGAGAGAACTCAATGGAGTCACTCAAATGCAAGACCTCTCTCAAATACTTATCCAGAAGAATTCTGGGAGCTAAAAGAGAGGTATGTGGAAAATTTAGAAAACGTAGATTATAGAGACGAATAGAATTTTCCAATGCCTCCACTTTACTGTGCAAAATCAAAGAATCCTTTATGCCAGCCACATTCACAGAATGCAACGGGCTGACCTGGGATTCAAGCCTAGTACATGTAGCATCAACATAGGAAACCTTGTCATCTAGCTGCTTCAAAGAAGCAACAGTTTCTTTCGAAAAAACACAGAGGGAACACAAAGTGGAGGTCAACTTATCATCAATCATTTGAAAGGCACCCCAAAGATCTTTTAAGGTTACCTCAGAGTCAGAGGAAGAGTTAGACAGACCCAAAGAGCCACTAACCCCAGCTAACTGAACCGGTTTAGGAAACAGTACTACAGGAGCACTAGCACTCACCTTATCTGGGGACTCCATAGAAGCAAACGAGATCCCGGCAGAGGACGGAGGGGGAGGAGGGGGAGGAGGAGACCGCCCTCCAGAGCTGAGGGAGGCTCCTTCAGGGGAAGACTGCGCAACCGGGAGAGGCACAAGATGTTTGTCCATAGGACCAACAGACAACTTATCTATCGTAGCGGCTGCCTCCTTACCCCTGGCTTTTGCCTTCCGCTTCCCCATAGTAGAAGATATTCAAAACCTAAACAAGCAAAGTATAGGCTACTCAACGCCGAGATGACGCCGAAGGGGCGTGACTCGCCCCTTTGGGCACTTATAGGGAAGGAGGGGTCCTCCGTGGAAAAGGTTGTCCCGCCGCTGCCTGCCCGATGGTAAGGGGCAAGGGAGCGATTCCAGCAGCCGGTGCACAAATGTAGCAGTCTCCGGGGGATATCGGCAAACCCCCAGTGCCTCCAGCACAGCCTCAGCGAATCCAGAAAGAGACATTCTTTAAATAACAAGCCCTATCACTGGTGACTAATGGATACAATTTCCTTTGGTTATGACAACTGAGAATGCCATTTTTATCCAATGGAGACTATTATCTATTGTTTTCTATACTGCAGAGATGGGCTGTGACCCAGAGATGGAATTTACTGAATGGAAAACCTATCAGTTGCTTTCTCAACAAGCTGAAAGTCACAATTAAGGGTTTGCTTTGAATTTGTTTCCTACAGTGACTAGCGCTGTAGCCAGACCCTCAGCACTTGGGACATTACAGCAGAATTAGTGCACTCCCTCCAAAACAGAGATGGCTATTCTTTGTTGCTTATATGTTCCATTTGGGAAACAGGACAAATCTCTCTAGGTTCTGCCTGCAATGGCAACAGATCAATCATTACCGTATTTACAAATAACCCTAAGAATTCTCCAATGTTCTCTTCAAAACACTCATCTGAAGAGGAGCCAAATTCCTAGCATCTGCTGTTTATTTTTAACTGGTAAGTGTTCCAAATGCTTATAAATCTCACCAAATGTCAAAAATTGCCCACTCCAATAAAAGATGCTGTTTTGCTGCAAGTCGGGGCTGTAAGATTGTATTGATAGGCGCTTAAAATATTTAGGCTCAAGGTTGGCCCTATTCATTGTTATGTGCTCCTCATTTGCTGAATTTTGCAAAAGCACATTTTAAAAGGAGAATTATGTAAATCAAATGGGATTACGAGATATACACGTGAGAGTTGTCTACTCATACTCATTCTCTTTACCTGTTGACATGAAGAAGGGAATGCGGAACTTGCCACTGAGGACCCTCGCTCGCAGGTTCTGCAATGTGCTGCCATCAAAGGGTAAGGCGCCACATACCAGTACGTACAGGACCACCCCAAGGCTCTACATGAAAAAGCAAGCAAGACCGTCAAGCAGCAGCAGGAAGCAGCATTGCATGCTTACTTAACTTTTATATAGGTGACACATGGTCAAACTAGGGGTGGGCTTCAGGGAAAATAAGACTCATGAAAATGGAAATGGCTAGGGTCTCAGTCGCATTCCTTGGGACAGCAAGGTTCAAATGTGATGGATCAGCGTTCCACAAGGAGCAGCATATACCTCCTGGTTGGGGATAGGAGGACATTGAGGGTTCCATTTTGGAGCTCATTCCTTGGTGCCCAACTTAGGGTGTGGCCATGGAACTGCGAAGGTCAACATCAAAAAAAGATACAGGAAAATAAAATATGCAACCACCAAATGCTGCACTCAGTTGGTAAGTGCTTGTCAGTTATCATGCTTAGAACTCTTTGGTACCTACCCAGATATCCACCTTTGGCCCATCATACTCCTTGCCTTCGAAGAGCTCAGGAGCAGCATAAGGGGGGCTTCCACACCACGTCTTCAGCAGCTGGCCCGGAGTGAATAGATTGCTGAACCCAAAATCTGAAAGGCAAAATTTCTTCTGCTTTAGGTTGATTAATTGTCCCCAAACTCACTTAACCAGTTCAGTGTATGTGTGTCGAGATATCCCAAGCCTTTGGGACTACACCTGTAATAATATGCATAAAACTGAGCCAGTATTATTTATATTCTCTGGATCTCTTCTTTCCCTACCTTTCAACTACCTACCTCACTTCCTGATTTTTCAAACCTCACAGCTTTACCCTATTACTTACATTTTCCTGCCTAAGACTTCATATTCTTTCCTGATTCTCTCCAGTGCTTAGTCTTCACTAGATTTTAAATTCCACAGAATAGGGAATCTCTTGTGTGCATCTGTACAGTGCTGTGTAGACTTTGTAGCATCCTATAGCTATATACACTACCACCACCACCACCACTACTATTACCACTACTAAACATGTATATATCATTGCCATTAATACAGAGCTGTAGGGTTTAAATAAAATGGCCCCATGGAGCTTACACATTGAATTTCAACACCTGGAAGTACAATGAATGGAATGTGGCAGAATCGAAGGCTTTTCATATGACATACTGTCGGTTATGCTCCTTTCCAGTCTGTCCAGTAACAGCTGCAATACTACGCTCAGCATATACAGGAATTCTTTCCACATCATTCTGTGGATTACATACACAGAGGCTGAGGAGCAAAGCAGCATATGAGCTAGTGCACTGTTCTTATGTGGTTAGATAGGTGTTTAAAGAGCAGATTTTAAAGAAAAAGGGGTCCCTACTGGCAAATCAGCAAAACTGTATGTGCTGGTGGGGGACTCAGCATGTGTATCTTAGTATGCAAATAGCATGTGACGTTACAAGGCAAAGCTGTGTGTGTCTCTCAATACTGGAGCAGCAGGGTTGGCTGCAGCACAGCAGTGAAGTGTATTGGTAGAGTTGTGGAGTGTCTTAGTAGAAGAATAAAAAGGGTAACAGGAGAAAGGCATGCTTGCAGACCTCTGTGAAAATGGTGACAGTACTGCAATAGCAGGGGTGCTACAGGGCAGAGGAGAGGTGAACTAGCAGAGCCGCATAGAGGTCTCAGCAAGGGATGTTACACATTTGCAGATTGTGGCTTGAAATGTAACTCGGTATACATTGATGCTCTTCTCTTGCTGCCCTACATCTGATCATATTTAGGACTACTGATGCCTCACTTATAAGAGTAAAATTAAGTAAGAGTCATTAAATGTTACACATTATTAATCAATCACAGTGTACAATTTCTGCAGGCTCTCTCTAGAGCAAATATGCATCACTTCAGTGCTCCCCAGAACTCCTTTATTCACAGTAGTGATATAAGCTTAATGATGTTCTTACCAGCCATAAATGCATTATCACATAGGAGCCAAGGAGCCACACAATAAACAGGTACATCTCATAAGCAAGGGAGAGGGCCAAGACAGTTTGTTTACTGTGCAATATTTCTGCAGAAAAATGTAATATTGGGAATGAAAGGAAGCATGGATGCCTGCTAACAAGAGCCTGTGTCAGTAACACCTTCCCAAGAGGCAGCCATTACGAACATTTATTTATTTATTTAAAAACTGTTTATATACCGCCTTTCTGCAATTCAAGGAGGTGTACATAGAACACAACAGAGCAGTGTGGGGACAACTGCTTTACAAAGAAGAAGAACAAGAATATATACCAGCATAATATGCTATGTTACATAGCTGTGGTCATTGTAATTAAACTATGTACAACAAGGGGTGGGGTGGGGTGAGGGAAAGGGTGGGGGGGGGGGTTGTGGGGCATATATTTAAGGATGGGAGAGTGGGCAAGACTGGTTAGGCTGACAGGCCAGATAACATAAGAATGTAAAAACATAAGACATGCCATACTGGGTCAGACCAAGGTCCATCAAGCCCAGCATCCTGTTTCCAACAGTGGCCAATCTAGGTCACAAGTACTTAGCAGTTTCCCCAAAAGACACAGGTTCCTCAATGCTTGTATTGGGGCAAGCAGTGGATATTCTGGGTCCACTTTAATAATGGTTTATGAGCCTTTCCTCCAGGAACTTGTCCAAACCTTTTTTAAACCCAGCTACACTAACAGCTTTTACTACATCCTCCATAGTTCACCATAAAACTGGTAATGTGATCGCAAAGGAAGGAAACAGGGCTCACCTAAACAAAAACCCTCTTCAGTGAAAAAGGTCACACAACACCTTAACCTGAATGAAATGCTCCTATCTGTTCAAAAGATAAGAAAGGAAGAATAGTGCTTGCTGAGAACTGGATACAAGCAGGAAATGAGAACGATTTGGCACTGCACAAAATAAATAATCCTCCGGGGGTGATACCATACAGCACGTTTGCTTACCTGTAATTGTGGTTCTCTGGAGACAGCAGAAAAATGCAGTCATGAATCATGGTGGTGGAGATGGTGGTTTTACTCAAAAACAGCAGCTGCATGGACAATATGCCAGTTTATGTACTTATAAAAGTCCCAATATAATTGGGGGGGGGGATGGAGGGGGGAAATGTTTTTAAAGTATATAAGCTGTCAGCTTCCGTCTTTGAGTGATGCTACCACTACAGTTCACGTCTGCATTTTGCCCCTGTTGTCATCATGTAACACAGCAAATCTGGAGACCCCATTTCAATTCTCTCATCCTCCAGTTACTATGACTGCAAAGTTCTAAACAATTTGACTCTGTAGAATAGCATTTTAGGCACTTACAGAACTGGCCTCGCTAGCAGACATGCACATAGAAGTATGCACTCAGAAAACACAGCGCCTAGTTTTATGCAACAGACATACAGGCATTCCTGGGTGTACAGAATGCACAAAATGGGGAAGAAATGAGCACTTATGTGTATATTTTATAAAATACAGGGCCAATTCTCAAAACAGCCAACAGTCAAACACCACAGTGGTCAGCAGTGGCACTTGAACATTGCTGGGATATTCAGTGAGCAGTGCCCATATGGAAATGACGACTATCTAGTTCGCAGCAACATTCAGTTGGTACCTATGCACCAGGCAACTTAGGCTACGTCCAGTGGATTAGTGCCAGCTGAATAGTGGGCTTAGCAGATAAAGTCACCATTTAGCGCTGACACCTCCCCCGCTCTGCCCACAGACCACCCCTGCACTGTAGATATAAACCATAATCAGATTATGCCGGGGAGGTCTGTGAAGATATTCTGCAGCACTGGCCAGGTAATGCCACTGAAGAGCACAGTGAGTGCCGTCAGCCAGTTGGCTAAGCGCTTTGAATATCGACCCCTTTATGTGTATGTGCCGATTCTTACCAGCACATCCACGCATCAAGTAACTCCTGCTTCGGGATGCAGTGTTATAAAATGTGCACAGACACATACGCTGCGTTTATAAAAACAGGCTACATACGTACTTATGTGCCTTCACAGTCTAGGAACCTTTTTATAAAATTACCGTCTGCACTGTGAGCCATTTGGAGAATGAACACTGTAATCATGTTCAGGGCCGGATTTACCTTGAGTGAGGCCCTACGCCAACAAAAATTGTGGGCCCCCAGCAGGGTCGGCCCAAGGGGGGTGCGGGGCCTCATTTGCATAAGGGGCCTCATTTGCATAAATATTTGCATAATATTACCATATACTAACTTTTAGTAAACGTGCCTCTTAATGAGTGTATGGATAAAGAAAGACTAAAAGATTTCTACATTACTATAATCCAGTGCCAACTGCCAGACACATTAGGAACTACTACAAACACTGCCCATTTAGAACCCATAGTAAACCCGCCGTATCCTAACAGCACTACCAGGACTCACAAAGCACCATACTCTACCAATCAAAAGGCAACACTGCAAATATTAAACCAATACATTTCAGAGAACAACAATACATGACCTACTGGGGAAAGAGAACAAGTGGCAATGTCAAATAGGAATTATATAAACAGAACACCTCAGCTCAGTTACACATGCAGAACATAGACCATCACCAAACAAGTAATCACAATTTAGAAACAGGAAGACAATAATTAAACTGGGAATCCCAAAAGCCAAACTTGGAATGTACAACACTGTAGAAATAAAACTATACATTAATTTGCTCTTGTACTAAACAAAGCGCAGACGTTAATGATGCACATTTACCAGAGCTGACATATTCCAATTAATAAATTCAAAATAAAGAGATATTTTTCTACCTTTTGTGCATTTTTTTCAGCTGCAATTGCTCCAGCCACTTTCTTCTGGTTTCTTCGTGTCTTCTGCTAACTCTCCATCGTCTGCTGTCCATTTGTCCTTTCTTCTCTCTTCTAGATTTTTTTCCATTCTCTCTCTACATCTGCTTTAACATACTAATCTTTCTCCTTTTGCTCTTTCCTCATTCCTATTTCATCCACTCAAATTTTACCCCTCCATCCTCAATCCCCACTTACTCTCCCAATACCCGGCCAATTGTAGATTTTTTATCCCTCCCACAGAAAATATTTTTCCCTTCTCCATTTTACTCTTCCAGCCCCATCCCATTCTAATCCTCCCCCAACATCAGCTCCCTTCTAGTTCCAGCCTCACCCAGCATCCATTCCCTTCTAGTCCCTGCATCAGCCCATTTCCAGTCCTAGCCATCCATCAGCCCATTTCCAGTCCTAGCAACCCCCCAACCCAATACCAGTCCTAGTCCCCCATCAACCCACTTACAGTCCTTAACCCCCCATCACCCCATTTTCAGTTTAAGCCCCCCTATAACCCATTACCAGTCCTAACCCCCCATCAGCCCACTTCCAGTCCTAACCCCATCAACCCATTTCCAGTCAGCCCCCCATAGCCCATTGCCAGTCCTACCCCCCCATCAGCCCACAGCCCATTACCAGTCCTAACCCCATCATCCCACCTCCAGTTTTAAACCCCCAGCCCATTTCCAGTCCTAGCCCCCCATAGCCCATTACCAGACAACCCCCATCAGCCCACAGCCCATTACCAGTCTTAACCCCCCCAAAGCCCATTACCAGTTCTAACCCCCCCCAACAGCCCATTACCAGTCCTAACCCCATCAGCCCACCTCCAATCTTAACCCCCCAGCCCATTTCCAGTCCTAGCCCCCCCATAGCCCATTACCAGACAGCCCCCATCAGCCCACAGCCCATTACCAGTCTTAACCCCCCCCAAAGCCCATTGCCAGTTCTACGCCCCCCAACAGCCCACAGTCCATTACCAGTCCTAACCCCATCTGCCCCCCTCTGGCCTTAACCCCCCCAGCCCATTTCCCGCCCCAGCCCCCCCAAGAGCCCATTACAAGTCCTACCCCCCCCATAGCCCATTACCCGTCCTCCCCCCCCCCCATAGCCCATTACCAGCCCTCCCCCCCAGCCCATTTCCAGCCCCCGCCCCCCCAATAGCCCATTACCAGTCCTACCCCCCCATAGCCCATTACCAGTCCTACCCCCCCCCCCCCCGTCGGCCTAATGTAAAATTTAATTTTAAAAAAAAAAAACTGGTGGCTGCCGCCGCGGGGCCCCCTCAGCAGCAGTGCTTCCAATGGACCCCGAAAACCCGGGCCGTTTTTTAATCACACCAGTAAGCAGGACCCCGTGGGAGTCGAATCCCACCAGAAAGAATTAAAAACGAGGCTCCAGAAACAAGCTACAAGCGCTTGTTGCCCCACTCCTGCTGTCGGCGTTTTCACGCCGAAAACAACCACGCGCCGTGGCCTGCTGTCCAGCATGGCGGTAGGAAGGCACCCGCTGCTATGAAATAATTCAGGCCTTACCTGCTGCCCGATGCAAGTCTTAGCCCTGCAGCTCGGCTCTCAAATGCCCACTGTGCTCTGATTCGCGCCCCCGGTCCCGATTCCCCGATGCAGAGAACCGGCAGAAGCAGACAGCTGTGCAGCGCGTCTTCACACACTTCTCCCGCTCAACTCCTCAGACGCAAACAGGCAAGTACTTCTGTGTGGCGTCGGGAGAGAGCTGACGAGCACGAGCACGAGCACAAGCACAGATCTGCACCCGGACACTGCCTCCTTCACCGGAGCGCCAAAGCTAGCCCCCAATTAAGAAGCTAAAGAGAGGGAGGCCCTTCACAAGTTCATTTTTTTTAATACAATTAAAAAAAAAACCTGGTGGCTGCCGCCGCGGGGCCCCCTCTGCTGCCGCGGTAGCGGCAGCCACCAGGTTTTTTTTTAAAATTGTATTTAAAAAAATGAACTTGTTCTTTTTTTGTGGGCCCCTGCCGGCTGTGGGCCCTACGCCATGGCGTACATGGCGTATAGGTAAATCCGGCCCTGATCATGTTAGCCCATAGTTCGCCTTGCTAATCCAATACAAAGAGATACGTTCTCAGTTTGCCAAAGAACATCAAGCCTAGGAGAATACAAAACACATTCCGAAGTTTATTCCACAGTTAAGGAATGGCAGCCATAAATAAATGATTGTGTACTGCAACAGATTAGCCGTATTCAGGGAGGCAATCTCCAAGAAATCACCTCCTGGATAATGCAACGGATGCTTGAGGCAATGACAAACCAGTTTCCCCTCCATCCCCATGTGTGACCCTGAAAGCCAATTGCATGGCTTTAAACATCAACTAAAAACTTCACCTGGGACAGTAACAAAATACAGTCAAACCTCGTTTTTCATTTGCCCCGGTTTTCATACGCTTTGGTTTTCAACGTCTTTTTTGACTGAGATTTTGTCCCGGTTCTCATACATCGCTTCGGTTTTCAACGTCTTTTTTGACTGAGATTTTGTCCCGGTTCTCGTACATCGCCTCGGTTTTCGTAAAGTACAGTACTGTAAATACATACACCCTCGCGCTGCACACCGGTCTGTATACACTGCCAGAACGCCCGCCCGGTCCCGGCATCACTGCCCCCCGGACTCATCGATCGCCAGCGTGATGAGAAGCGAAAGCCAGCAGAGCACGTAAATGAAACACATCCTCGAGCCTGGTCAGAGTTAGAGAGGCAAGGATTGCGCGGAGAGGAAGGCCCCGATCTCGTCCACCGCCTGCCCGTTCTCTGGAGCGCCCCCTCAGGCTCGGAGGTAGCAGGGAAGAAAAGCTGTCAACGTAAGCAGGAGATGTTGCATGAATGTGGGAGGCAATTCTTTCTCTTGCAGGGTACGTCTGAAGCTATATCATTAAGATTTTCTGCCATTCTGAAGCATTGAGCAGATAATGTAAAGGTATTTTAATGGGCTGAATCCAATGTGATTCCAAAGAGAGCTGGGCACAGCAGCTTGTCAGGGGTGGCTAAGGCCAGATGCTAACATACTGTACTGTACAGTACTGTACTTAGCTTGCTTTCAGTGATGTTAAATGTTCATTTATCCATTTCATTAGTCATTTATATTTATTTCTCATTGTTTTCTGTATGTAAAAATATAGTTATTCTCTATAAAATGTATTTTTTGTGAATATTTTTGGGTGTCTGGAACGGATTAATTGGATTTACATTATTTCTTATGGTAAATATTGCTTCAGTTTTCATACGTTTCGGTTTTAGTCAGACTTTTTCGAACGGATTAATCATGAAAACCGAGGTTTGACTGTATACCCATTTAAAGGCTGTAATGCAGAATGTAAAAAACGCCATTTACAAACCAACCGCTTCAGTATTTGGAGGCTAACTGTATAAGGGCACGAGTAGTTAAAGCATGTTTTAAAGTGCTTTTATTAAGTCTATTTTATAAAAGGTGTCTACATTTCTTTATAAAATGCTAACATATGTGGCTAAACGCATGCCTGCTATTTACACCAGTCCTAGAGCTGCTTTAAATGTCCATACCTATATTTTTCAGGTATGAGTACAAATCCCAGTATTTCTTAATCTACACATGTATTTGCATGTTCCACTTGAACTCTGTCCATGTGCACACTAATCGGCAATATATATACTTTGATGCCAAAGCAAATACTTTTCCACTAGTGGGTGTTTTAGAAGAGGTCATTTACACCTGTATGTGACCACACACTCCCGGGAATGACTTTATAAGATTAAAGGCCATGATGTGCAGTTTCTAGCTCTTGCCACACAATGTAATATATTCTCCAGACTCAAAATGTGACATCAAGCTAGGCACTGAGTCATGTGAGCAGAAGATGCATCATAAAAACGTAAGTGCAAACTGAACATTTTTAGGAGTTGGGGACATTTTTCTTTGCTTCTTTGGGCTAATTTTATTCTTTTTGAACATTTGGGTGTTTTTCTTGCTTCCTTTATTTTTTTCCTTTTCTTTGTTCTCTCTTGTCCTCCTCCCTCCAGGGACCCTCCTGCTTGGCATTCTTCCCATAATCCCCCCCCCCCTTACCCAGTTTCCAGGAATTCTCCTAACCCGTGGCCCTACAATAGGGCCATGCCAAATATCCCCACCCATGTTACATCTGTGGCAGCCACTGTGACTTCTCTTCAACCTGGGCCCCACCAGCAGCAGCTCTTGTGGTTTCCACTTCCTGGCCTGATCCAACTAGGATCTCTTTTATTGGGCACGAGGTCAGGAATTTTAGGCGCCTGGGATTTTTCCAGCTCTGAGATGTTTGATGATGAGCTAAGAAAAAGAAATTCACTGCTGCAAAACCTGGCTCCTAGGAAGTTTCTGGAGTGCTCTTTAGCAACCCTGAAAAGAAGCTAACAAGGAAAACTGCACCAATATATGACAGAGCCACAGCCTCAGAGAATATGCTTAGCAGAAACAAAATTTTCTTGTGGCAAAAGAGAAACTAGTTAGGGCTTGTAGTCCCTATGAATTAATATTTAGACACATGAGGCTATTGAACCAGCAAATCACAGCTGAGTTTTAAAAACAGACACCCTACTTGAAAGAAGGGGAAGCTGTAAAACTAGAGGGCATATGATGAAGCTGCAAGATGGTAAATTTAAAAGCAACATCAGGAAATACTTTTTCACTGAAAGGGTGGTGGATGCTTGGAATGCTCTCCCGACGGAGATGGTGGGGGCAAGTATAGTGACAGAAGTCAAAATGTCATGGGACAGACATTGTGGATCCCTTTATAGCAAGAGGATAAAATCAAAGCAAACGAATATCTTTTAATTGGGGGGGGAGGGGTGACCTGCACGGAGCAGCAGTTACCACCACTCTAGCGATCTTACTGGGCAGACTAGATGGATCATACTGGTCTTTATCCGCCGTCATATATTATGTTACTATAAAGGTTGCCTCCAACAGCAAGTCTATCAGTAGGGTTCCATCAGAACAAGCAGCTAAAAGAGAAGAGAGACTCAAACCCTTTTGAGGCAAACTCTTAAACAACTAGTTAGGAACTAGCAAAGTAAAAAATGGGGATTAAGTAGGTTGAAAGCTGGACAGGTAGGCGACAGCAAAAGCTAGAAGGATGCTTGGGTGCATAGGGAGAGGAATGGATAGCAGAAAAAAGGAGGTGATAGTGCCTCTGTATAAGTCTTTGGTATGACCTCATTTGGAGTTTAGTGTGCAATTCTGGAGACCGCACCTTCAAAAGGATGTGAACAGGATGGAGTCGGTGCAGAGGGTGGCTACTAAAATGGTTAGTGGTCACCATTATAAAGCATATCAGGATAGACTTAAGGAGCTTAATATGTACACCTTAGAGGAAAGGCAGGATAGTGGTGATATGATTGAGATGTTTAAATACCTCCGTGGCATAAATGCACAGGGGGAAAGTCTCTTTCAATTGAAAGCAAGTTCTGCTACGAGGGGACTGGGATGAGGATGAAGGGGGATAGATTCAGGAGTGATATGCGGAAATATTTCTTTATGGAAAGAGCAGTGTATCCGTGGAATAGTCTCCCAGTGGAGGTGGTAGAGATGAGGACGGTATCTGAATTCAAAAAAGTATGGGACACAGAGAATCTCTAAAGGAAAAAAGGGGACTGTTGTAGTTGTTGATATGTAAGGACAGACTAAATAGGCCATGTGGTCTTTTTCTGTCATCATTTTTCTATGTTTCTATGAAAGCTGAAACTTCTCCGGATGGATTCAGCCAAATTAAAAGCATGAAGGAGCCTTCACAATACGCACTCTTTAACTATAGCAAAAAAGAAAAAAGTGTTCATAGGAGCATAAACTGGCCTGGGATAAAAGCATGTGCATATATTGAAAGATGTAAGCACTAATACTTACAATTTATACAAGTGTTTAGACTTTTTATATTTACAATCTTTATCAATTTGATAATCAAACACAATGTACAAGTCTGTTTTATGTGGGCTAAAAAGCTTCTTTATATTTTGAGCTAATGAATGTTTGCCATAATGATGTGCAGAGCTATTACAAGGTTAACAGAGATGTCTGCACGAGGATACCATGACTGACTGAAGATTTTCAGGAAAGGAAGTGGAAAGAATGGGAGATGGGAGAAGATGGTCAGTAGACAAAGTGAATGTTGAAGCTGACAGAACTAAGCTTTAATGGAAAGCAGATGCTGGGTTTTAGAAACAGCTTAGAACATGCAATCAACAAATATTATAGTCAATTTCTCCTTCTCAACCAAGTAAAAGACAAGATAAGGTGAGGGTGGTAAAGAGCTGGTGTTCGGTTGCATTCTCATCTATCCCAAATGCAAGAGTTTCAACTGGGCAGATGTTTTTTCTTTCTGCTATTATTTATTTATAGTTACATTTTTGGACTGCCTGCTCTTAAGCCATCTTACAAAAACCACTACAAAAAAATCATGTGCACACAAAAACATATAGTATAAAACACAGTGAAACACATACATGTAAATTAAATAACGGTGTAAAAACAATACATTTATTCTCTATAGAAGCAAATACAACTGCCCCCCCCCCCCATCCTGGCCCTAAGATATTAAAAACTGAAAATGGACAATGTTGAGTGACACTGTGGAATGCATTGTCAATGGCACTGCAGGAGGAGTGGGAGGTATTTGACCCTTAGGAGTCTGATAGCCTACCTGTTTGCTCAGAAATATAGCCGACTCCCTCAGGATGTGTCGTGAATTATAGCAGTGCTGGGGTTTGTGTGCTGTCTATCTCTTTCTGCTGTTATTTTACACGTTATTGCTGTAATCGGCAGAGAACAGTGTTGCTAGATTTGTTGAATAGAAATGCTGCATAAATATTCATACCTTTTACTAATAATTCAATTTTGAATAAAAATGCAGTCAATCTTATAATATTGTCTAAATAACTATGTTTTTGTCAGTTTCCTAAAACTTAAAAATCCTTTAACCTATCATAATCAAATTCCAAAGCTTTGGTGCTATATTTGAAAACTCCCTATTCCTTGTTTTTCCAGGTGGGCCGTAGCTCTCCCTAAAATTTCCAATAAACCAATCCATGCATACTCTGTGTGTGTGATCTGCAGCCTGGTTCTACTCCCTGGGCTATAGAAAACTGTGAAAGAGAAGCTTCCAAAATGTTATGGCATAGGGAAGACATGGCAATGGTTACGTTTTACTTACCAGATAATGTCCTTTCCTTGAGTCCTGCTAGACCAGTCCAGACAAATAGGATGTGTCCCCCCCCCCCCACCCCCAGCCCCACCAGCAGATTGGTGGAGACAGCCAGCCAATGAAATGCTCGTTTCTATGACATCATTACCATGCCTCTATTAGCCTGAGCCACTAAATGGCACCTTAGTATTTGTCCCAAAGCATATGGGAAATGGCAAAACCTCACTCAACCTCAACATCAGGGGTGGCCCGAGGGTCATGTGAGGCTATGTGCAGAGACTTACTATGGAGCCTCATTTGCATAAATTTAATTTATCTAACATTTGAATGCTGCCCATCTAAAAACCCTAGGTGGCATCCAAACATATATGCATACACAATTTTTTAGAAATGGAAATTACACTTACCTGGTAATTGTGGTTCCTGGAGGGACTCCAGTTTAGTCCTCCACCTCTGGGTAGTGCACCTCCTCCTGCAGCATGGAGACTGGACCAATCAGAATCTTGCCCTCACCGGCTGTATGCTGCTGGAGATCCCATCAGCCCCCAGTGAACTATTGACAAAGCAGACTTAAAGAAGCAACACATGAAAAGGTAACAACTAACTAACTGTAAGTATAACTAGTAAGGTAAAACATTAGTGTTAGCTGAACTTCCTAACACCCCCCCAAACGAGGAAGCCAGGATTCCACACTGCTTCTGCCCCCTCACCCCGGAATAAGTGATAGTGACAGCAGAAGTTCACGAACAAGAGCACTGCAGGGAAAAGGAGAGCCTGGCCATAGCCAGAGATTCTACACATGAACTATCCTGTGATTTGCTTCTTGGAGCCCTCTCTCCCCGCAGCTATCATGCCGTCCAGCCAGAAACTCTCTCCCGGATGGGAATGAGGACTAAACTGGAGTCCCTCTAGGAACCACAATTACCAGGTAAATGTAATTTCCATTTCCTGAGCGGTCCTCCAGTTTAGTCCTCCACCTCTGGGATGTAACAGAGCAGTTAACATTGGGTGGGACCTCTCCAACCTGGCGCGTAATACTGCTGATCCAAAGCAGGAATCCCCTGCTGCCAAAACATCCAGACGGTAGTGTTTGCTGAAGGCGTGAAGAGACGACCAGGTAGCCGCCCTGCAAATCTCTGCAGGCGGAACTAAGCTGTGCTCTGCCCACAATGTCGCCTGAGCTCTAGTAGAGTGGGCCTGCAACCCCACCAGAACCGGATGACCTTGCAAAATATACGCCAACGCAATCGCCTCCTTCACCCATCTGGAAATGTTCTCCCTTCCGCACCCCGCCGAACAGCACGAAGAGATGGTCCGACTTGCGGAAGGCCTCTGAAACTTTTAGGTACCGGCGCAACACCCGTTGGACGTCCAAATGATGCAAGCCCCGGTCTGTGGACTGTCCTGCCCCAGAGTTGATTACTGGGAGAAAGACCAACTGATTCAAATGAAACGGAGAGACTACCTTAGGAAGAAAGGATGGCACCGGCCGGAGAACCACTCTGTCCCTCGAGAAGGACAGGAACGGCTCCCTACACGACAGTGCCTGCAACTCTGAGATTCGCCTCGCAGAACAGATGGCCACCAGGAACACCGACTTCAATGTTAAGTCCTTAACAGAGCCTGGCTCAGGGGTTCAAAGGGTTTCTTGACCAAGGCCTCCAAAACGAAATTCAAGTCCCATGGAGGCACATGCACTCTGCGCAAAGGCCGAAGCCGGAAAACCGCCTTGAGGAAACGCTGTACATCCGTGTGCGACCCTAGTGGCAACCCTTGAATTCTGCCCCTGTAACACAAAAGAGCCACCAGCTGAACTTTCAAAGAACCGGCGGCTAATCCTTTCTCGAAACCGTCTTGCAAGAAACTGAGTATTACTGAAACGGAAGTAGTTGTCGCCCGGATGTGTCACCTAGAACACCAGTCTTCAAAAATCCACCACACGCGCACATACGCGAGGGATGTGGACGTTTTCCTGGCCCGAAGCAACGTGGAAATGACTGCCGCCGAATAACCTTTCTTTTTCAACTGCGCCCTTTCAATGGCCATACTGTAAGTGAGAACCGATCCACCTGGGGCATTCGCAGGGGACCCTGAACCAGAAGATCCCCTAATGGCGGTAGTCTCCAAGGCTCCCCATCAAGCAGCCGAACCAGATCTGCATACCACGGGCATCTGGGCCAATCCGGGGCCACCAACAGTACCCTGCCGCACTGTGCCTCGATGCGCTGAACCACTCGAACGATAAGAGCCCACAGAGGGAAGACATTCAGAAGTTCGGCCTCCGGCCAGGGCTGAATGAGCACATCTATGCCCTCGGACATTCTTTCTCTCCATCTGCTGAAAAACCGACTTGTCTTCGGTGACTGAAAGGTCGCCATGAGATCCATTACTGGCGGTCCCCATCTGTGGACAATTTGCGCGAACAGCTGCGGATGAAGCTCCCACTCTCCGGCGTCCACCCACACCCTGCTGAGGAAATCTGCCATCACATTGTCCTTTCCTGCAATGTGCACTGTTGAAATGGTCAGCAGCTGAGGCTCTATCCATTTGAACAGCAGTTCGGACTCTTCCTCCATGGCTACACTCCCCGTTCTGCCCTGCCGGTTGAGGTAGGCTACTGTTGCCGAATTGTCCGAGAGCACTCGCACCGCTCGACCCCTCACTGAACTCTCGAACGCCTGCAGCGCGAGAAACACCGCCCGAAGTTCGAGGCGGTTGATCGACCACGAGACCTCTAAGGTAGACCAGATCCCCTGTGCAAACCGGTCCCCGCAATGGGCTCCCCACCCCGCCAGACTTGCATCTGTCATCAGAGGGAGCCAAACCGGTTGTTCCAAGGGCATGCCCGCCTGCAGGGACTCCGGGGCCAGCCACCACTGCAAGGCTTGGCGGACTCGTTTTGGGCAGGGAAGACGCTTGTTTAGCGAGTCCGACTGGTTCGACCAGCGCCGCAGCAGCGCCCTTTGCAATGGCCGCATATGGAACCTGGCCCATGGCACCACCTCCAGAGTCGCTGCCATGGTCCCCAATAGTCGAAGGTACCACCAAGCAGACGGCGCTGGGGTCCCCAAGAACTTGCGAGATGAGTTGGCGCAAGATCTGCATGCAGCGAACCGGTAAGAAAACCAATCCTCTTGAAGTGTCGAACCGCACACCTAGATATTCGAGAGACTGAGTCAGAACCAAGTGACTCTTTTTTGCATTGACAACCCAGCCGAGACTTTGCAGGAGCTGCACCACTCTGTCCGTGTCCTGCAAGCTCTCTGTCTTGGACTTTGCCCGGATTAACCAATCACCGAGATAAGGATGGACGAGGATGCCCTCCTTTTACAACGCCGCTGCCACCACCACCATGATCTTGGTAAAGGTGCGCGGGGCCGTAGCCAACCCGAACGGCAAAGCCTGGAATTGATAATGGCCCCACGGGAGAGCAAACCTCAGATAATTTTGATGGGCTGCCCTGATCGGAATGTATGCTTCTGTGAGATCGAGTGACGTCAAAAACGCCCCTTGATGTACTGCTAAGATGACAGACCTCAGGGTCTCCATGCAAAAATGGGGCACCCGCAGACAACGGTTCACCCCTTTGAAATACAAAATAGGCCGAAGAGACCCGTCTTTCTTTAGCACCACGAAATAAATGGAGTAAGCGACCTATGCCAAGGTCGGAGACTGGAATGGGCACTATCGCCCCCAAGCTTAACAGCCGATCCAACGTCATATGGATCGCTAGAGCTTTTTGCTGCCCTTTGCTGGGCGACAGGACAAAGGAATCTCGGAGCGGGCAAGCCAACTCCAGTGCATAGCCTTCTCGAATTACCTCCAACACCCACTGATCTGACGTTATTTGGGCCCAGGCAGGAAGAAAATCCCGAAGCCAACCTCCGATCAATTGACTTCCTCCCAGGGCCCGCCACGTTTCATTGCGGCTTTCGGCTAAAAGAAGAGGAGGAGGAAGAGGCTGCTGCGAAACCTCTGCCTGCCCCGCGAAACCAACGAAAACCTTGGGATCTTGAGGCAAACTTGCCGCGCTGGAACCCTCCGAGGCGGGAAGAATGAAATCTTCTGAAATCGCGAAATTGACCTCAAACTGCTGGCAAGGATCTGCCCGGCTTAGGCTTATCTTCCGGAAGTCTGCCTCCTTTGGCCTCCCCCAAGTCCTTCATCAACTTATCGAGATCCTCTCCGAACAACAACTTGCCCTTAAAGGGGAGCTTGCTGAGCCGCGACTTAGAAAAACCATCGGCCGCCCAATTCTGCAGCCAAACAGACCTCCGGACGGCCACCAAGGATGTCATGCTATTCGCCAATGCTCGGATCAAGTCATAGTGCACGTCAGCCAAATATGCCAAGCCGTATTCCAGCATCGTCACCTCAAGCAAACCCTGCTGATCCAGATGAGGGTCCTGTCTTAAATGCTGGGCCCACCGCAGGCAAGCCCTTGCCACCCAGGCACCACAAATAGAGGCCTGTAAAGAGAGAGCATCGGTCTCAAATGCCTGTTTCAACAATCCATCCACCTTCCTGTTCTGTGCGTCCTTCAACGCAGCACTGCCTTCCACAGGAATCGTTGTCTTCTTCGTGATGGCTGACACTGCCGCGTCTATTCTCGGTGACCGAAACTTTTCCTTGTCTTTATCCGCCAGAGGATAGAGCCAGTTCATTGTCGGAATCCCTTTTAATCCAGCTTCAGGATGATCCCACTTCGTTCGAATCATCTGATCTACAACTCTGTGAACCGGGAACACCGTTTGAGAGTCACGCACCGCTTGGATGAGGGTATCCTCAAGGCCTTCTTCCTCCTCCGGCCGAGCTGTAGCAAGATTGAGCGCCTGGAGGTATTCCATAACCAGGGGTACAAGCTCATCCCTACGGAATACCCGTATGATCCTTGCCTGATCTTCGGGTTCAGGAATTTCCCCCTCTTCCAATTCATCAACCCCACCTTCTGGATCTACTTCTGTCTCATCCGTATCCTGCCACTCCGGGTTTGTCTGCTCCAACTCCGCGCTACGAGGTCACTTAGCAGATTTAGGGTTATCCCCTCTCACGTCCTCCCCTTTGGGGGACTGTAGAGGCGCCGGCAGCGAGAAGGACTCTGGTAACTTTCCAAGCCGCCCCAAGCGAAAGGCCTGATGCATTAGAAGAACAAAATCCGGGGAAAAATCACCCAATGATGCTTCAGCACCCCCTACCTGCTAGATGCCCGATGGCCCCGCGGGAGTAGCCGATGGAGAAGCTGCCGGAGTCCCCTGAGACGGCTCAGCCCCAGCACTTACCGCAGCATCAAGGGAGTCCTGGACTGCCCTGTCCTCCATTTGTTGCTACACATTGGAAAAAACAGTAGCGCAGCCCCTGCAAATACCTGTATCCGACACCGTCCCCCTGCGTGAACAACAGACCACGCACTGCGGATGAGAAGAAATGAATAACTAGAGAAAGAGTGAAGGGTTTCGCTGCCTGGGTTCAGAAGTAACTGATCTCTCTCAATGACCAAAAAAAAAACGTGTACCGAGGCCTTCCTGCTAGTGCTGAACGCACGGGAAAGACGACAAAATGGCCGCCGCTTCAAAGAAACAAAAGGCGCGAAAAAGCCCCTGGCGCGGTACCGAGCATTCACGTCCCTGCTCGCTGCTCTTCAAACGCTGAGCGCTCCCCCAAACATCCGGAGACTTACCCCCCGAAGCTAGCTGACTCCGTCGCACAGTCCCGTGCGACAGGAACTGAGCCACTGGGTCCTGCACGCTGCACCCCGCTCCGGCAGGCTGGAGGCCGCCACTCAAGGCCCCGCACCGCCGAGCGTGTGAGTGTTACTGACAGATCTCTCCCCCATGCCGTCTAGGAGGAGAGATCTGCAACTTCCGGCTGAAGAAATAAGTGCGAGCAGAATAGTAAAAAGGGGCAGAAGGGCAGTGTAAAGCCCGGCTCCCCTGCAAGCGTGCCCTGGTAGGTATTTAATTCCTTTTTTTTTTTTAAAGGCGCAGTAACCTGAAAAGAAGAAAGTAAAATAAGTTAAAGGTATTGAAAAATAAATATTGAAAACTAACTACAGTGTTGCCTATTTAGTCCCTAAGTGAGCCCACCTCAAGGCTCACACGTCCCCCTGCTGCATGGAGATTGGACACACTGGGGGCTGATGGGATCTCCAGCAGCATACAGCCAGTGAGGGCAAGATTCTGATTGGTCCAGTCTCCATGCTGCAGGAGGAGGTGCACTACCCAGAGGTGGAGGACTAAACTGGAGGACCGCTCAGGAACAGCCATTACAGTAGAATAAACGTAACGAAAATCATGAATCAAAATACACAGTCTCCAAATGGCCCAACATATGGCTGCACGCATTACCCACAATGCACACTTCTCAGAACACATAACACCAATACTATGTGCTTCACTGGTTACCAATCAACAGAAGAATAAAAGATAAGATAATTATGACTACATTTAAACTTATCAGAAACAAAGCTCCTTCACTCCTAAAGCACCTAATAAGATTAACACCAAACGATCGCCAACAAAGAGGTTGAATGATAAATACATTAGTTATCCCAAAGGATTATCATAAAACAAAGCAACACACCAGTAAAAGGGCTTTTGAATGCATTTCCCCATCCTTATGGAATACACTGCCAGATAGGCTAAGATCTATATCTGATTTGTCTTCCTTCCAAACCGAACTTCCTCTTCATTGAACATTATGGCATTAATGAGGAAAACATAAACCAAGACCCAACATAAAATACAAAAGCCCCCTCCCAATATAAGTGGATAGGATCTCCCCCCCCCCCATCTATACGTAACAAAGGATTGAAATGCACAAAATAATCACTAGGTCAGGCACAAAAAGAGCAGCAGCTCTTGCAGAGTCAGTCAGGAAACACAAGGAGCAAGAGTGATGATGACACAGATGCTTTATTCTAAGTACCCCAATGCGTTTCGGCAAACGCCTTCATCCGGGGGATAAAATAACTTAAAAAATAAAATAATAGAAACATTAATAACGATTACAAAGAATAAAAGATCATATTTAAGCTGAACGGGCATCACAGTAAAAATTAAAAGGTTATACACATCTACATCATGTGACACTCAAAACAATAAATAAATAAATAAATAGTAACAGCAGGTGCGCAGATAAGAATTCTTACATAAAAATTATATACCATACATAAAAGTACACTTATATACACTGTAAAAAGTGACTCATAACAACTCAACAAAGAATAAGAAGAAGAAAAGAAAAGGCGCAGGGCAGAAGAGCAATCGTAGACCAGCGTTAAGGACACTCAAAAACACTTAAAACAATTGATACTCACTATGGTATCTCAGGGGAAAATTTCCCATATGGTGGAATCTAAATATCTGTCATCGTAGATCCAACAGATAAGGAGTCTTGTTTGTATATGAAATGAAAGGAACTATAGTGTGATAAAGCCATAGTTAGAAACTATCTATTGATGAGAGGACTAACAAAGCCAATAGGGCATAAAATAGTAAAAAATGGCTGAGCATATTTTAATGCTGGCAAAGAATTCAACTATTATAAGGGGACTGACGCAAATTCATCAACAACATGCCTAAAAACCACATATAGCACAGTTACTTACCTGTAACAGGTGATCTCTGGGAACAGCAGGAATAAGTCTTCACATATGGTATCGTCGGTACCGACGGAGCCTGCGCGGGAATGCTCCCCAGCGTCCAGTAAGAAAGCTTTTGGGAGCATCCCACAGCGCCGGCGCGCTGCCTTCCCGCCTTTCCCAACCGCCTCTCTCCAGTTCGAGTTTTAAAGCTGAGACAAAGAGAGAGAGAGTAAAGGAAAGTTAGAAAGAGAGATACAACTCCTAGGGGAGGTGGGTGGGTTGTGAAGACTTATTCCTGCTGTTCCCAGAGATCACCTGTTACAGGTAAGTAACTGTGCTATCTCCAGGAACAAGCAGGAATGAGTCTTCACATATGGGGACTCCCTAGCTGAAGATGCCAGGGAGAGACCCCAGGTTGTGTGCCCTTGCAGAGGACTCCACTTCCCCCCATGGATCTCTGGCATCCAACCAGGGTAGGTGGGTAGGTGTTGATTAGGAATGGAACAGGTGTTTGAGGACAGCCTGACCAAACGAGGCATCCCGGCGGGAGTCCTTGTCCAAACAGTAATGGGCTGTGAAGGTATGAACCGAGGCCCAGGTGGCCGCTCGACAGATTTGGTCGATGGACACAGAGTTTAGATGAGCCATTGAGGCTGCCATGGCTCTCACATTGTGAGCTGTGACATGGCCCTCCAGAGAAATGTTCCTACTCTGGTAGGCGAAAGAAATACATTGAGCAATCCAGTTGGACAGTGTTCTTTTAGAGACTGGAAGTCCTAAATGAGAAGGATCAAAAGCAACAAAGAGTTGAGAAGACTTTCTATGTTGCTGTGTTCTTTGTAAGTAGAAAGTGAGAGCTCTCTTACAATCCAAGGTATGAAGATTCCTCTCTGCATTTGATGCATGAGGTCCTGGAAAAAAGACAGGTAAATATACCTCTTGGTTTAGATGAAAAGGCGAGACCACTTTAGGCATAAAGTGTGGATTGGTCCTGAGGACTACCTTATCATGATGGAACCTTGTATAAGGTGGATTAACAACCAAAGCTTGCAACTCACTGATGCGGCGTGCTGATGTGACTGCAATGAGAAAAACAACTTTCCAAGAAAGACGTTTCAAGGAGGTGGTGGCTAAAGGTTCAAAGGGTGGCTTCATAAGCTGGCCAAGAACCAGGTTTAAGTCCTATGCCACTGGAGGTGGTCTAATGGGAGGTTTAACTAAAAGAAGGCCTCTCATGAATCTTGCTATAAGAGGGTGAGAGGAAATAGGTTGTCCATTGAGAGGCTTGAGGGACGCTGCAATAGCACTCAAATGGACTCTTACTGAATTCGTTTTCAGGCCTGCATGGGATAGTAGAGAATTCTCTAGTAGAGAATTCAGAGGTATTGCAAGAGGGTTTAGACCCTTCTCTGAACATCAAATGGTAAATATTTTCCATTTGAAAGCATAGGAACGCCTAGTAGAAGGCTTTCTAGAGGCATGAATAACATCTCTGACTTGCTGAGAGAGATGAAAATCTTGAAGGTCTAGGCCCTCAGCAACCACGCCCTGAGATGGAGCGACTGGGGGTTTGGGTGCCACAATGTTCCCCCTTCCTGGGACAGAAGGTCTGGTGCAGAGCCCAAGTCCAGGGAAGGAGCTTGAGAGAGATGCCGAAGTAGAGGGTACCACACTTGGCGTGGCCAATATGGAGCTATGAGGATCATGGTCCCTCGATCTCTCTAAAGCTTGAATAGTGTTTTGGGAATTAATGGAATTGGTGGAAAGGCATAAAGGAAGTCTTGACCCCAGTGGAGGAGAAAGGTATCCTTGGCCTGAACTCCCTGACACGGAATTCTGGAACAGAACCGGGGAAGTTTGGCATTCCACGGACTTGCAAAGAGGTCTATGTCCGGGTTTCCCCAAATTCGAAAAATCCTGGCTACCTGGTCCATGTGGAGGGACCACTCGTGTGGGAGCAGAACTCGACTGAGTCTGTCTGCCGAAGAGTTTTGAATGCCTGGAAGATATACTTCCAGAAGATGGATGTGATGCTCTCTGGCGAAGGCCCACAGTCGCAAAGCTTTGTTGCAAAGCGACAGAGAGCCAGTCCCGCCCTGCTTGTTTACACAGAACATGGCTACTTGGTTGTCCGTATGGATGAAGACTGTCCTGTAGCTGAGCAGGGAATGGAATACTCTTGAGAGCTAAGAATATTGCTCTGAGTTCCAAGAGATTGATATGCAGAGAAGTCTCCTGTGGAGACCAGATGCCCTGGGTGGAGAGATCCTGCAGATGAGCTCCCCAACCCATTGGAGAAGTATCTGTTGTCAGAGTTGCTTGGGGTAGCGACTGCTGAAATGGGGACCCCAGCAACAGATTTGGAGGGGACTTCCATCACTGGAGAGACCAAAATAGGCGACTGGAGTTTGCTATGTTGTCTGACAGGCAACCTGATGCCTGAGTCCATTGTGTGGACAAAGTCCATTGAGCTGCCCTCATGTGAGGGCGAGCATATGGAACCACATGCACGGTGGATGCCATGTGGCCTAATAGTTGTAACATCTCTCGAGCAGTTAAATGGGAGTTTAACTGTATCTGGGAGGCTAACTGCACCAAGCGTAGGCAACGGGCCTGAGGAAGATAGGCCCTTGCAGTTGTGGTATCCAGCAAGGCCCCTATAAACTCCAGAGACTGAGTAGGGGTGAGATGGGATTTTGGGATGTTTATTACCAGTCCCAAATACTGAAGGACACGCATTGTGCAGGTTAGAGAAATCTGGGCCTCTGACTGGGATGAAGCTCGAATGAGCCAGTCGTCCAGATATGGGAAAACGAATATTCCTAGAGTGCGTAGAAATGAAGCTACTACAGCCATGCATTTCGTGAACACCCTTGGAGCAGAGGCCAGACCGAAAGGAAGCACCCTGTATTGGTAGTGCTTTCCTTGAAAAAGGAACCGAAGGAACCTTCTGTGTGTTGGATGGATGAGGACATGGGTGTATGCATCCTTGAGATCTAGAGAACAAAGCCAGTCCTGACTCTGAAGGTATGGCAGCAGAGTACCGAGAGAAATCATCTTGAATTTCTCTTTGAATAGAAACTTGTTCAATTCTCTGAGATCTAAAATGGGTCTGTAGCCCCCTGTTTTCTTTGGAATAAGAAAATAAGGGGAGTAGAACCCTGAGCCCTGTTGAAGAAGGGGTACTTCTTCTATTGCCCCTTGGGCAAGAAGGGTAGCAATCTCCTGACCCAGAAGGTTGAGGAGAGATGTTGGAGAATTGAACTGTTTCACCATGGTGAAGGTTTAAGAAACGAAGCTTGTACCCTTCCTTTATAATGAGAGGGTCCATTGCTCTGCTGTGATTTGCTCCCATCTGGGAGCAAAGTAAGCTAACCTTCCTGGAATGGTGAGGGGCTCTGGTTCTTCCAGAGCCAGAAAGGCTAAGTTCTCTAGTTGCAAGTCAAAGGCCTTGAGGAGGCTGCGGCTGCTGGGCCGTGGGAGGCCTGGCAGCCTTTGATTTGGCCTGTTTAGGTGGTTGCTGACGCTTTGCAGCAAAACGACCTGCAGAAGATGCCTGTTGACCATAAGCAGGATAGTATCTTCCCTTTTTAGAAAAAGGTGTCTTTTGGAACAATCTTTTCTTAGCAGGAGCAGAGGTAGACTTTGAAAGTCAATCCAAAGCAGAGTTCTCAGCATCCATCTGAGTGGTCTTTGCTTTCCAATCCCTGCCAAAAAGGTTTTCACCTGTACAAGGAAGATTTCCCAATTCATCTTGGACCCAGAGTTCCAAATCAGATGCTTGTAACCAAGCAATTCTGCGTGCACCTATGGCAATAGCCGAGGCTCTACTTACACATTCAAAAGAGTCAAAGGCTGCACGGTTGGTAAATTTGGAAACATCTTGGGCATGTTTAAGCCAAGTGAGAAATTCCTGCCTTTTATCTTCTGAAATAAAAGGGGCTAAAGTCTGCAGATGATCTGTGACTTCTTTTAGAAACATCCCCATATAGAGACTATAGGAGTTGATTCTGGCAGCAAGCATATTAGCTTGGAAAACCCTTCGGCCAAAAGCATCAAGGGTTCTGCATTCACGTCCTGGAGGATTAGATGAGTGTCTCTTTGCACTCTTTATTTTCCTCATGGCAGACTCTACCACAATAGAGTGGTAAGGAAGCTGAGACTTATGAAAGCCAGGACAAGGAGGGACACGGTACATGGTGTCTAACCTACGAGAATGAGGAGAGGTAGTAAGAGGAGTCTCCCACATGCTCAACATGAGATCATAGAGAATCTCATGAATAGGTAAGGTGGCTGCTTCTTTAGGAGCCTTAGGGTATTGCAAAATATCGAATTGCTTGTCTCTAGGCTCTGACTCAGGGGCCACTGTAATGGAGAGGCCCCTAGCCACTTCCTTAATGAAGTCTTGAAAAGACAAGTCTTCTGGAGGAGACATTCTTCGTTTTGGAGAATCAGACTCCTGAGGAAGAAGTACCGGTGCCTCGACAGAAACCTCTGACTCATCAGAGTCTTCAGAGGAATCGAAGTATCGCCTGTCTGGATGCTCCTGTAAAGCCCGATACGCGTATTGAGTGGGATCAACATTGGGAGTAAGCGGTACTGGTTCGGTACCAATGGGCATCATAGGACAGGGAACCGTTGTAGTCGACACCGAAGCCGATGTCGATGCAATTGGTACCGGCACCAGAAACGATGCCGGTGCCAGAGACGGTACCGGCAACGGAGATTGTTGCGGTACCGAAGGCGTCAAAGCCTGCATAAACGCCGTTAGGGTGCGTTGCATGGACAGAATCTTCTGATCCATCGACGTCACCAGAGTCTGGATGTCGGTACCGGTGGAGGCCACCGGTACCCCAGAACACGGCAACAGGTGATCAATCGAGGCCGAGCCATCAATGTCAACCTGTGACCCCATAGATAATGCTTTGGAAGCCGGAACTTCCCGCCGGGGTAATTTTGCCAGTGCGGATTCCTCGAGGACAAGCCCGGAGGCATCTCGATGCTTAGAGGGAGATTTGCCTTTCGAGGACTGGCTAGATTTATGTTTGGTTACCTGAGATCCATGGGAGGAAGAATCATCCCTGGAAGACGTCGATGCCACCGAGGCCGCATCAGAGGGAAACAGGGTACTGAGCTTGGCTGCTCGGTTCTGCCGACCTCTTTTAGACATCATGGTACAGGACACACAATCCGTGATGGAATGGTCAGGACCCAAACATTTATGGGTGTCTGTGACAGAAATAGTAGCGCCACACTTTGTGCACTTTTTAAACCCGGAAGCGGGCTTCTCCATGAGGAGAAAAATGTTGAGGCCTAAGGCCCAAACTGAAAATGCACAGTTAAAAAAAAAAAGTTGTTGTTTTTTTTTTTGTATAGAAAGAAAAGAAAAGACCGGCGGTACCGGTCTGACGTCGACGAAGGCAGACGCGACACAGAAAAATAAAGAAAAAAGTAAAGAATTCTTCTGCAGTGACAGGAACACGACCGGCTGGCTCCACGGAAAAGAAGAACTGGAGAGAGGCGGTTGGGAAAGGCGGGAAGGCAGCGCGCAGGCGCTGTGGGATGCTCCCAAAAGCTTTCTTACTGGACGCTGGGGAGTGTTCCCGCGCAGGCTCCGTCGGTACCGACAATACCATATGTGAAGACTTATTCCTGCTGTTCCCAGAGATCACCTGTTACAGGTAAGTAACTGTGCTATATGTGGTTTTTAGGCATGTTTTTGATGAATTAGCGTCAGTCCCCTTATAATAGTTGAATTCTTTGCCAGCATTAAAATATGCTCAGCCATTTTTTACTATTTTATGCACTATTGGCTTTGTTAGTCCTCTCATCAATAGATAGTTTCTAACTATGGCTTTATCACACTATAGTTCCTTTCATTTCATATACAAACAAGACTCCTTATCTGTTGGATCTATGGTGACAGATATTTAGATTCCACCATATGGGAAATTTCCCCATGAGATACCATAGTGAGTATCAATTGTTTTAAGTGTTTTTGAGTGTCCTTAACGCTGGTCTACGATTGCTCTTCTGCCCTGCGCCTTTTCTTTTCTTATTATTATTCTTTGTTGAGTTGTTATATACACTGTAAAAAGTGACTCATATAAGTGTGCTTTTATGTATGGTATATAATTTTTATGTAAGAATTCTTATCTGCGCACCTGCTATTACTATTTATCTATTTATTTATTTATTGTTTTGAGTGTCACATGATGTAGATGTGTATAACCTTTTACTTTTTACTGTGATGCCTGTTCAGCTTAAATATGATCTTTTATTCTTTGTAATCGTTATTAATATGTTTCTATTATTTTATTTTTTAAGTTATTTTATCCCCCTGATGAAGGCGTTCGCCGAAATGCGTTGGGGTACTTAGAATAAAGCATCTGTGTCATCATCACTCTTGCTCCTTGTGTTTCCAAAATAATCACTATACATCCAACCTGTAAAGTATCTCAAACCAAAAGTAAAAATATCAACTCTAAAATAAGAAATTAGCTAAATATGTATATATTTAGAATCTATTGCAAGTTGCCTTGCATATAATCTATACCAAAATGCTATAACTTAATCATGTATATATCAGTTATTTAATTCTTTCATGTGTTACTTGTATTTGTTCATCATGTTATAATGTATTACGGTTGTTTATAATGCAAACCGCCCTTATTACACGATAGGGCGGTATAAAAGACACCTAAATAAATAAGTAAATAAATAAAATTAACTTTCACAAACCCACAGAAGAATAAACCATTATAAATATCTGTATATTGGATTTATTTGGTCAGTACTATAGCCAGCCTATTGATTAGGGAAGATATAAAATGAGACAAATGAATCCTGGTAGCCATGAATTCAAGATCATAATTCCTAGGTTAGATTGGATCGCGCCAGAGCTGGAAAAGCCCAGAAATCAGCAGCAGTGAAGCTATCAGGCTACTAAAACAATTAAGAGAGACATTCTCTTTAAATTTGAGATTTCCTCAAATCTGAAGTGACAAAATATTTTAAAATTTCAAACTGGTAGCATCAAGAACACAAAAATCGCAAAAACATATTGCACTACCAACCACCAACACCCTACATCTGACTCCACACAAAGAATAAAAAGAAAAGCAAGAACCCACAATACAGAACCCATACAGCAAATCTACCACTGCATAACAGCACTAACTTCCAAAACTCCCACAACAAGGAGCCTTCCCAGAAAAGGGCAGCACCACAGAACACAGAACCTAAAACAGTCATATACCTACTGGGAAAACTGAAGTCGTCAGATTCCTGCATGGAAACTCCATACGAACAGAATACGTGGCCTTTCACACACTTTAGAATATAGACAGACTCTCAACAAGTACAGAATAAGTACCCACAAACTATAAAACAAAATATGTTGACAAAAAGTAAACTGAAATCCCAAGAAGCCAGACTCTGCATGCAGTACAGCAAAGGAGATAGTGATGCATTTCTGCTTGTACTGTGTAAACTATAAAGATAACAGATTCAAAAACTACATTTAAAGATAAAATTATTTTTTTGACCTTTGTTGTCTGGCCATTTAATTTTTCTACTCATATTGACCGCAGTCTTTGGTTTCTGTCTTCTCTTAGCTGCCTTTACAAGGGCTTCTGTCCATTTGTTATTTTCCTCTCTACTCGTGTCGTCTTTGTTTCCTACATTACATCTCAGACACTGAATTTTACTTTCAGTTTTCTTCCATTTATTTTTCTGCCTCTCTATCCACTCAGGTTTCATTAATTCTTACTATCCAGTCCTCACTTTTTCTCTTTTCACTGCATCTATCTACAGCTCTTCATCTCCTTCTGTCAACCCTGGCTATCCCATTTCCTTTGCCCTTGTTCCCCAGTCTTTAATTAACTCTTCATTCACTCTCTGTTCTCCATCCAGCCTCATCTCTCTCTCCCACCTCCTTCCATCCAGTATATCTTCTCTTCCTTCCTCTTCACCCCTTCCACCCAACATCTCCTCTTCATCTCTCTCTCTACCACTCTTTCCACCAGGGCTGGTGTTAAACATGCAGAGGTCCAGGACAGAAACTGGTGAAGGGGCCTCCAAAGCCCACCAAAGCCTATAACTCCTTCAGCATGAAGCAGGCTTAGGGCTCCCTGTGGTATGGGGGCCCAGGGCAACAATCCTGTTTGCCACCCCCTAATGCCAGCCCTGCTTTCTACCCAACATCTATTCTCTTTCCACCATCTCTTCTGTCTCAGTACTTCCTCATGTGTCCAGCATCTCCCGTCCCTCTACTCTCTCCATGTCAAGATACGCTGTATCACTCTTATCAGCCTCTCTGACCCTAGTATCTACTCTGTGTCCCTGTCCTTCCTTTCTCTATTCCGAATCAGCATATCCTCTCTATCACCCTGCTCCTGCTCCTGTGTCTGACTCCAAGCTTCCATGTCCCTTTTCTCACCCCCCCATCTCTAATCCAGCACCTCAAACCTCCTTCCCTCAGGCCCAGAACTTCTATCGTGTGTCTTCCCATAAATACCATTCCCCTCCCCCCTGGCCCAGCATCTTTTGTTAATCCTTACCCCCTCTGCTGCTGCTTTCTAAGATCGATCCCCTGCAACAGCGGCAAAGGGAATAAGTACAAAACAGACGAGGGGACTTTCTTACTATCAGCATCACTGCAAGCTCTGCCAGTCCGGCCTCCTAAACAACAGGAAGTCAAAGTCAAAAGGGGCAGGAGCATCAGAGCTCGCAGCCACGCTGACAATAAGAAAGGCTTCACCTCTGTATTGTGTGTTTGTTTCCTTTGCAACTGCTGCAGGGGGCTGATCTTAGAAAGTGGCAAAGGATAAGTAGTGGCTATGCTGCCTGCGGAAGGAGTGCAGATTGGGGTCTTTCAGGCGACCCAATTTTATTTAAAGTATGCGGGTGACCAGGAGCCGGGCCTCTAGTGGAGCAGAGCCACGTGCGGGCAACATTCCCACATATGTCTCGGGCCAACCCTGCTCAACGTGAGCAACAATGATGAATCAAGCAGTAGAGAAACTATGCATAGAAGAGATGGAAAAGAAGGCTGTCAATATGATATGGACCTGTAGAGCCAAGCATATAAATCATAGTGGACCACGGTACTGCTGCGACATAACAGACCTAACACAGTTCCAGGGGCGGGCCATGGACTGGTCTAGCAGTACTTAAGAAAAGGACACTATTTGATAAGTAAAATGTCACCTTCCATATCGTTCTGCTACACCAGTACAGACAAGTGGGACATACCAAAGTTATGCCTCCACTGACCGCCAAAGGCTATGTCCACCCAAGCGTGAACATCCAAACAGTAATGCTTGACAAAAAGTGGAAAGTGATGTCTACGTTGCTGCCTGACAAATGTCTGAAAGAATATCGAGCTCCACTCCACCCATGAGGATGCTTGCACTCAAGTAGAATGGGCACAGAATCCACCAGAACTGGCCATTTCCATAACAGATACGCCAAAGCAATGGTTTTCATGACCCAGTGCCCCAAGGTAGACCTGGCTGTCGCGACACCCTTGCACAGGGGCCAGCAAACAGCACAAAACATGAAGTCAAAATCTCCAAATACCAGAGAAGCACCCTCCGGACAACCACACAGCAAAGAACCACCTGGTTCACATGAAAAGGAAGATATCATCTTGGGCAAAAGGAAGGCAGAGGCCGAAAGGGAACAGCTTCCTCTGAAAGGACAGAGATGGATCGCATCAAGTCAGAGTCTGCAATACATAAATCCACCTTGCCAAACAAACTGCAACCAAGAAAATATCTTGAGAGTCAAGCCCTTCAGAGTAGCACACTTCAGAGACTCAAGGGCTCCGACAATAGGGCCCGGAGCATCAGACAGAGATCCCAGGAAGGGACTAATGGACCAGACGGGAGGATGCAGATGCCAAACCCTTAGAAGAAAACATGGAACATCCGGGCACAAGGCTGAAGACTTCCAGTCACCGGACCTCTGAAACAGGACAAGACTGCCACCTGGACCTTCAGGGAAGTAAGGGAAACCCTTTTCCACACCATCCTGAAGAAGGCCAATAGAGCTGGCACCTTGGCAGACTTAAGATGGGTGACTCGGAACTTCCTTCTGTATTGCCTGATATGGCTAAATTTGAACGGTCTCCTCTTCCGTCTGTGTTGGACTTTTCTGCTCCAGCTTCAAGTGTTACTTCTCCTGTTGAGGTTTCTTTGCGGGACGTTGTGGAAGTAGTCGCACGCATGGAATTATCATTGCGTGCTTCTCTCTCCCAGGTCTCACAGTTTTCTAAAGAAGTTGTTCAGAAGTTAGGTTCACATGATGATTCTATCGCTAAGTGTAATACTGTCTTGAGTAAATTGGAAGGTCAAGTTTCCGTGGTTCAGGCGGTAGTATCTTCTTCTCTTTGGGATAATGTTACAATACATCATCAAATAGAATCCCTGGCATCAAACTTACAGGCTAGTATAACCTCTCCAGGCTTTGAGCAGAGTGGAAACTACTCCAGGGAAATAGCGACTGCGTGTCAGCCAACACCCTTCAAGAGCCAAGCCATAAATGAGGAGGAAGCCGGACCATCCAGGACAAATGGCCCAGACAAAACCAGTCCCAAAATAGGGCAAAGAGGAGGAACCTGCAGGAACCACAGCAGGTCCCTGAATCACACTCTTCTCCTCCAAACCGGTACCACCAGAACAATCCAGCCCAGATAGTACCCTGTGCACCAAAGCACATGTCTCAACAGCAGCCGCGTAGAAGACACATATCACAGACATGGCCGTGGCCATGACTGTACCAGGGCACCACTGCCCTTGGACCCAGTTTGTGTGTGGTGACTAAAGAAACAGCACAGTTTTTCATGGGAGTGGGACACTAAGAATTCCATCACAGGGCAACCCCTAAGGCAGCAAAGCATCAGAAACGCCCCATCTGACTCAACTCCCACTCTCAGGAATCGAGAGCCTGCTGTTGGAAGAAGACTGCTTCCACAATGACCACCCCAGTAATGTGTGGAGTCAACAGAGCTAAAGGCTATTTTCGTAGAGGGGAACCAGAGAGCCATCCCCTCTCCTGCATACCTTGCGTCACCTTGACAATTGACATAAGCCACTACCGTAGCGTTGCTCGAAAACACTCACACCACCCTGCCCTTGACTAAAGGTGAGAAAAAAATGCAAGAGGGCCAGCCAGATAGCCTTTGCTTTGAGATGATTGAGGGACCACACCACCTGCCTGCAGCTCCAACAGCCCAGAGGTGTTTGGTCTTGACAAGGATTCCACAGCCTGTTAGACTGGTGTCTGTCGCCAGAAGTATTCATAAGGGATCATCCAACAGCATGCCTCCTCTGCAGATAATGTGAGTGGAGCCACCACCTCCAGCTGGCTCTCACTCCCAGCTGGAGCAGAAGCCTGAGCTTGAATTATGGTCAGGGAAGGCCGCTGGAGCAGCCTAACAGGAGCACATCCATGGCATCGCCTTGAATGCCACTGCCATCAAGCTGAGAAGCTGTAGATAATCCCAAAACTTGGAACAGAACATCAAGTCATTTCAACAATCTCTGCGCTCTCTTCTCTGGCAGGAAGACTCTGTCCACTCAAGCATCGAACCGTGCTCCCAGGAATGCTAGGGATTGGGAAGGCTCCAATGGACAGATTCCACAATTGGCTACCCAGCTGAGGCCTTCCAAAAGGATACCACTCAGGCCAAAACCTGAGAAGTCTATGACAAAGAAAGGGATCAGATGAGCCAGTCGTCCAGAAATGGGTGTCCACAGAGCCCTTAGCACCATAGTGCAGCAGCCACCACCACCACCACCAGGAACCCAGAGAACAATCTTGGGACAGTGAAAGGCTGAAAGGAGTGCAGAGAACTGAAGGAGTGAGCCAAACATGGCAAAATCCAGACATCTTCGCTGATCCTCCTGGATCGGGATATGAAAACAAGCTTTGGCCAAGGCCAGAGACACTAGGAACTCCCTTCAAGGCATCAATCCAAAATCACACATCTCAGAAATTCAATTTGGAAGTACAACACATGCAAATAAGCACTTACCCCCTTGAGGCCAATGGTTGAAAGGAGCCAGTCCTCTTTGGCATCCTGAAAGAAAAGAAATATCTGCCCCTTACCGTGGGCACTGGCACCATTGCCTTCGGTGCAGTAACTTGTGCACCATGACCCGTGTAGTAGCTCTCATGTCCACTAAGCTACACAGAAAGACAATAAGTGCCTCAGGGATCAGTTGCTTGCAGTGCAGGACATAGCCACTTGAATGGTGCCTAGCACCTAGCTACCCTTGGTGACATTCAGGAATAGACCCATAAAACCTTCATTGTGATGAATAGGAGCAGGGCCGGCTGGACCATCCATTAGTCTAGTGCGATCGGATGGGTGGATTTGTGATGCTGCTTCATTGCCTGTGGCAGGCCATGTGCTTTGGCACACACAACCTGCCGCTTCTGATTTCCCTCCAACACAACTTACTGTTAGAGGGAGGTCAGAAGCAGCTGTGCCAAAACACATGGCCTGCTGCGGGCAAGAAAGCCACCACCCACCTTCCCCCAAAAACAGAATCGGCGGCAGAGCAGCTTGGTGGGGGTGGCTTGGTGTAGGGGATGGAGGGGGGTGCGGCCAGGCTTTTTGCCTGGAGTTGCAGAAACTATTGGGCCGGCCCCGAACGGGAGGAACCCCTTCAGAAGGTGACCGAGTCTCTGGGTCCACAAACCTCTCAAAGGACCAATTATGGGTCTGAAATCCAGAAGCAGAGAAGGCAGACATATAAAGACGAAATGCTACGAGTCCTGAGACCCCCAGAAGTCAGTCCAGCTTGTCCGCGACAGACAAGCAGAGGCCAAAGAGGGTAACGGCTCTGCTTGTTTCGCAGACCCTTTTGGACTATCCTCTGGAAGGCAAGAAGACTTGACCTTGGCCAAGTTCTTCACCAACCTCTCCAACTAGCCCCACAAGGGAGGTTCTCCTTAAGGCAAGTAGAGTTAGCCAGGCTTTGGAAGGTATATTCGCTGCCCAGTGGTGAGGTCGTATCCAATGCTGTATCACCGCCGACAGGACAATATCTCTAGCCACTAAACAGGCTAAAACATACATGGCATCAGAAGGAAGACAGTAACAGACTCCAAAGAAAGGGCAGCAACATCCATTGGGGGAGACTGAATCCACAGGAGCAGGGCTTGAGGCATCAGGCCTACACACGCCACTAACTGGAGCATAGCAGCTGCCACTGCACACTGGCTCATCAGCAGAGTCCATCTTCCCATAGTGGCCTTTAAGGGGAATCTGACTTTCACGGGAGTGGAGGCTCACTTGGAGACTACTGTAACTTGTGCCTCCACCTTGGGTGGGCCAGACCATGCAACCCACTCCTCTTCAGGAGAGCTCACATCCCTTTACATGCCTTTATCCCCCTAAGCGGGAATTTAGGAAGGACCCATTCTGAACTTAACATGTTCTTGATTATCTCCAGAAGTGGGAAGCCTAACTTGCATATCCGCACCATCTGTAGAAGCTGGAAACCCATGGCTCCTGCTCCAGCATCAGCCACATACCAGGTGGATGAAACTCAAGCAATCGATGCCACCAGATCTCCCTTCCAGGATAGGTGTGAAATGCCAGCCTCCACATGAACCTCTCATAGAGAACACACCTTTTTTTTTTTTGCATCAGACTCCTCAGATGAGACGACAGAACCAGCACTCAAGTCCAAGTCTTGGACAGACTCTAGCTGACCTATATCTCCAGGAGGAAACCTCCGTCTGGGTCACTTAGGAGGTGGCCCTCAAGCCGGGATTCCACATTCTGCTTGTCCCTCACGTGACTAAGATCAAGGGAAACTAAAGGTATCAGAGTCTGAGTTTCCATGCCAAAAGGACCATGATTGCTGAAGAAGGGAAGAATTCCGGTGAGGACAACCCGGATTCCAGGAGCTCCCCTCCCTGAAAATGATCATCAAACAGGAGGCAGTAGGACCCAAGCCCTCCAGAGAAGGGGAGCGGCCAGAAACACAGTCACCGGAACTCAAAGCCAGGCTATTAATCTGATCCACAACGTCATCAATCGCCTCCTATCTTGAGGCGGAAAGTGCCAGGCCAACTGAATCAGAAGCTGCCATGCAGGTTGAATCCAGTGAAGAGGCTCAATGCTTCCTGGAAGTAGAAAAAATTAAGGCAAATCAAACATTTAAGCATGCTAAGGCCATGTAGGCACAACATCGTGCACTAATGGAGTGCATACATTAGTGCATGTTATGGGCACTTTGGCAGGAATGCACATTGGAGCCACTCAAGCAGAATATGAGCTGGTACCATTAGGGTGCAAGGCATGCAGAAGCAGAAAACGTTAACAGCGCAAACTGGAAAACTGTGGGAAGCGCCAACACTGAGCCAATGGCTATCTGTGGTCCAGCTCAACTTACGCCTCAAAATGGACAAGTGCGGGAGCCCCCAACAAGGACAATGACAAAGTCAAGCCTTGGTACTCACCCCCTGGGAGTATCTGGCAGGGCAAACCATGCCAGGCTCAGTGCTACTCCCCAGATTGTGTTTTTTTCTTTCTTATGTTTTCTTAACAGATTTGCAGCCACATACCTCTTAGGTGTCTTCAGTCTTCGGGGAAAGCAGGGGGGAAGAAGAGAAGGGAGAGGGCATTGAGGTTGTTCAAGGTTGCTAATCACTTCCAAATCCTTCCAATTTTCTGGCTGCTCAACAGGCCCTTATCATGATACGAGTGTGGAGCTGAACCAATTTTCCCTCCTCCATTGGTTATCAAAGAGTCCTTGGTCTAGAGGAGCCTCCAACATCGCACTTAAGTGAGAGTGTTACCCTCACGGTGGTCATTCACAAGCAAAATGAGTGGAGGAGTAGCCTAGTGGTTGGGGCAAGGTACTTCAGGCCGGAAGGTCGGGGGTTCAAATCCCACTAGAATACAGCAACCTTGGGCCGGAAGGACTGGGGTTTCTAGTCCCACAGGTGCTCCTTGTGGTCTTGGGCAAGCCACTTAACCCTCCATAGCCCATGTTCCCTGTAAAATAGTTATCTCCAAGTTATAATACCCTGTTGAATGTAATTTCAGTTTGTTCAATGTAAACCGCACTGATGCAGAATAGCGCGGTATATAAGAGAATGTAAATAAATAAAATCAATCTTTTTTTGTCTCAATCGTTCAAATTTTCTTCAGAGTTGAGAAAATCCAAGCACCATCTGCTGAAGACAGAAGAATGTGGAGGAGTGGCCTAGTGGTTGGGGCAAGGTACTTCAGGCCGGAAGGTCGGAGGTTCAAATCCCACTAGAGGACAGCAACCTTGGGCCGGAAGGACTGGGGTTTCTAGTCCCACAGGTGCTCCTTGTGGTCTTGGGCAAGCCACTTAACCCTCCATAGCCCATGTTCCCTGTAAAATAGTTATCTCCAAGTTATAATGCCCTGTTCAATGTAATTTCAGTTTGTTCAATGTAAACCGCACTGATGCAGAATAGCACGGTATATAAGAGAATGTAAATAAATAAAATAAATAATACTGAGGTGCTCTCCAGAGGCTCAGGCTGACAGAGGCATGCTCAGCAGTACAAAGAGGGCCCAGCCTCATTTTAGTGCGAACTGCATGGGAAGATAAGAACTGTGAAAATGTAAAAGGACCCACACCCATCACCACCACTTATTTACTGTGCAGTACACTACTCAGGCCAACACATGAGCTATTGAGCTATGTTTCAAGGAGGATAAGAAACTAAAGCCACAGACACGTAAAAGAGGTGCACTGAAAACATGTACATAGACATGTACAGCAAAATGAATATGGCAACCCTTCTTACAAGTAGGAAGCTAGGAATCAAATATTTATTATTTTGTCTTATGTGACAAAATGGCAAGTGCCATTCACTGTCATTCCAATGACATACCAATGTGCTTTAATGTAAATAGCCCACTCATGTTCTTCGATCACCACTTAAATTGTACATAGTTCCCCCAGTTCTTTTCCATGTTACCTCCCTGTTATATGTAAACACTGGACAATTATGCTGCCCTTGTGTCAAACTGTTAACTGTAAACCGCACTGATAATAAAGAGCATGGTATATTACACCCCACTTGGAATCAGGACTGTCTCGCTGTGTGATGGTCTTGTTGTATGATGCTTGTTTATGTTGTTTGGTGGTTTACAAAATAAAGTTATAAAAAAAAAAAAAAGAGCATGGTATAGAAAAGCCTTTAAATAAATAAATTCAATTTTTGCCGTTTCTTATCAGCAGGGAATACCTGAATACAAGCATATTCTGTGCATGGACTTAATATTCTCTACTGGGAAGAATGCACACACTGAAAATTTGTGCACTGGACCGACAGCTGCACACAGTGAACATGTGGCCTTGACTTGTGATAGCACCTGAAGAGCAGAGCCATCACTGTGCCATTCACAAAACAGCTCAGCCAATCAGACATAGTACAACATATTTGGAGGGCAGAGAAAGTTCCTCTCATCCAATCCCAAATCACTGATACTTGAATGATATCATTACTTATAGCCCAGGATGTCACATGCAAGAAAAGCAAAATATAGCTCACAGCTATTTTTACCCTGCAGAAGAATGCTCAATTTCATTATGTATAAATCATTTCTTGAGAGGGGCTGATGGGTAGCCTGCTTTCAGAGTCACTGCTTTCTGGCTCCCCTCTGTAGCACATGATTCTCCTCATACCAAGCATAATTCCCAGGAGTAATGTTAAATTAAGGTAAGAGTATGCTTCGGGTCTTCTTTCTGGTCTTTAGTCCTGGCTAGGATACATTTGTCTGGTTGGTCTGAGCGAAGATGATTTGAATTAAGCATGGATTCTGATTGCTATGAATTTCATAAAAGTAGACTTACATTGAAAAGGAAAGCAATGCCAGAAAGTACAAAAGTAGGCATATATAGGCAGACATTGAGCCCATGGCAGTCAGCTGGCCACCACAGGAAAAAATCAATCCGGATATTCTGTGGCAGTATCCAGGTAACAGTTACAACTGAATAACTGGATTCTGTGGTCAGTGGCAGCAGCTAACAGGATAGAAGTGATTTTCAGCCACTATCTGGAGAGCCAAGCTGCATACACTTAGGACAGCTTTTTACATGTCTTAGGTTGTGCAGATAGTTCTCTGGAGAACAGTGCTGAAAAAAGGTAGTTACTCACCTGTAACAGGTGCTCTCCGTAAAGAGCAGGAATAAGTCAAGTATGGGTGACATCATCTAATGTAGCTCGTGAAGGAATGCTCCCCAGCTACTAACTGAAGCTTTTGGGAGGTTCCATCCAACTGCACATGCACGCCATATTCCCGCCTGCCACCACAGTGCCATTTTAGAGCAGTCTGATACTATAGCTATAGGAGAATACAACTCCCAGGGGAAGCGGGAGGGTTGTGAGGACTTATTCCTGCTGTCCACGGAGAACACCTGCTAGAGGTGAGTAACTACCTTTTCTCTATGGACAAGCAGGAATTAAGTCCTCATGTATGGGACACCCTAGCTACAGGCTACCAAAAGCCAATGAGAATGCAGACAAGCCCAGCAGAGACAACTAAGTCCGTCTACCTACTGGCATCAGGCTTTTGCATTCTGAAATTCATAACTATGTACAACAGAAGGTATCATTCTCTTTTCTTTTTTTTTTTAGGTAGCCTGAACAGAAAAGAATGGGCTGCATGGGGATAGAGTTGGATTCTAATCCCTTCCGAAGCAATGATTGACTGAAGTTGCTGTTGTATTAGGAATCCCCTTCTAGACAGCAGTAAGTGTGAGATGTGAAAGTGTACACAGCAGACCATATTACAACCCTGCAGATCTCTTCCATGGAGATCAAGCGCAAGTTGGCCACTGACGCAGCCATGGCTCTGACATTGTGAGCTGTGACATGGCCATCAAAGCTCAGGCCTGCCTGGGCATAAGCAAAAGAGATGCAGTCTGTTAGCCAAATGGAAAGAGAGTTTGGAGAGTGCAGCCCCTAGCTTGCTGGGGTCAAAAGAAACAAAAAGCTGGATGAACTTTCTATGAGCTTTTGTCCGCTCCAGCTAGAAGGCTAAGGCTCCTTTGCAGTCCAACATGTGCAATGCAGTGTCCCCCTTTGTTGGCATGAGGTTTTGGGAAAAAAATGGTAGAACAACTGACTGATTAAGATGGAAATCCGATACCACGTTTCGAAGAAATTTAGGATAAGTATTGAGGACGACTCTATTATGATAAAATTTGGTGTAAGGTAGATGAATTAAGAGATCCTGAAGCTCGCTTACTCTGCGTACTGAAGTGATCGCCACCAAAAACAAAACCTTCCAGATCAAAAACTTAAGGTGGCAGGAACTGAGTGGCTCAAAAGGAGCTTTCATTAGCTGTGCAAGAACCACACTGAGGTCCCAAGACACTGCTGGAAGTTTGTAGGAAGGCTTCAAGAGAAGCAAAACCTGCATAGAGCGAACAACTAAAAAGGCTCCTTCCTTCTACACCTCGATGATAAGCCACAATTGCACTGAGGTGAACCCTAATAGAGTTGGACTTGTCCAGATTCAGAGAGGTGTAGAAGATACTCAAGCAGTTTTTGTGTGGGACAGGCAGAAAGATCTAGGGTATGGCCCTCACACCAGAAATCAAACTTCCTCCACTTGCATGAATAAGATTTTCTGTTGAGGTCCTTCTGGAGGACAAAAGAACATCAGCCACACCAGCATCCGAGGCTAGTCTCCTGTGTGATCTTACCCTGTAACAGAACTGATTCACTTGGGCATTTTGAGGAGTCGTGAACAGATCTAACAAGGGGGTGCCTCACTCCTGAAAGATGCGGTCCATTCATCCAGTGTCCATTCATGTGATTAGAGGACTCGACTCAATCTGTCTGACAGAGTGTTTTGTTCACCTGGTAGGTATGTTGCACTCAAATCCATCTCATGGGCAATGGCAAACTTCCACAACCTGATTGCTTCCCAACACAGGAGGTACAAGTCCATTCCTCCCTGCTTATTCATGTAGAACACTGTTACTTGATTGTCGGCCTGAATCAGAACAATTTGATTGGCCAGTTGATCCCTGAAAGCCTTTAGAGCACTTGCTATGGCTCTTAACATCAAGAAGTTGATCTGGTGGAGATTTTTTTGGAAGGGCCAATTGCCCTGAGAGCGAAACCCATCGAGATAAGCTCCCCAACCCAGTTTGGATGTGTCTATCATCAAAACCTTTTGCAGTAGAGTAATTTGGAAGGGACGACCTTTGAGCAAATTGTGATGGACTGCCCACCATTGTAATGACTGTACAAGTGGACTGCTGACATACAGACGATTCCCGAGTTGACCGGTGGCTTCGATCCACCGAGTCCACTGAGCCTGTCTCATATGCAGATGTGCCAAGGGTATTATGTGTACCGTAGAAGCCATATGACCTAATATTATTAATATCTTCCGAGCCATAACCTGATGACTCATAAGAACATAAGATATGCCATAACTGGCTCAGACTGAGGGTCCATCAAGGCCAGTATCCTTTTTCCAAAAGTGGCCAATCCAGATCACAAGTACCTGTTAGGTTCCCAAAAAGTAAACAGATTCGATACTGCTTGTCAAATAGGTAAACAGTGGATTTCCCCTATCCTGTTTAATAATGGTTTATGAACTTTTCCTCCAGAAACATGTCCAAACCTCTTTTAAATCCAGCTACACTAACAGCTTTTACTACATCCTCCGGTAACGAATTCCAGAATTTGATTACGTGTTGAATGAAAAAATATTTTCTCTGATTAGTCTTAAATGTGCTACACTGTAGCTTCATTGAGCGTCCCCTAGTGTTTCTACTTTTTGAAGGGGTAAATAACCAACCTACCGTTACCCATTCCATTCCATTCATTATTTTATAGACTTCCATCATATCTCTTCTCAGCCTTCTCTTTTCCAAGTTTAAGAGCCCTAACCTTTTAAGCCTTTCCTCGTAGGGATATTCTTTCATCCACTTTACCATTTTTGTTGCCCTTCTCTGTACCTTTTCTAATTTTGCTATATCCTTTTTAAGATATGATGACCAGAATTGCACACAATATTCAAGGTGTGGTCGCACCATGGAGCAATACAGAGGCATTATAATATCCTTCATTTTATTCCCAATTCCTTTCCATATGATTCCTAGCATTCTGTTTGCTTTTTGGCTACTGCTGCACACTGGACGGAGGGTTTCAATGTATTATCCACAATGACACCTAAATCCTTTTCCTAGGTGGTGGTTCCTAATGTTGAACATTGCATTATGTAACTATAGTTTGGGTTGTTCTTCCCTAAGTGCATAATTTTGCACTTGTCTACATTAAATTTCATCTGCCATTTGGACGCCCTGTCTCTGAATTTATCAAGGTCCTCTTGCAATTTTCACAATCCTCTTATGTTTTAACAACTTTGAATAATTAAGTTTCATCTGCAAATTTGATCATCTCACTCATTATTCTCATTACCAAGTCATTTATAAATTTGTTAAAAAGCAGCGGGCCCATCACAGATCAGCAGTGTACTCCACTAGTCACCTTTCTTCATTGAGAAAATTGGCCATTTAGCCCTACTCTCTGTTTTCTATCTTTCAATGCAATGCAATGTCTGCCTTCGAGTCAGTCCTGGCAGTATCACTGGAAGTAGATTGCCAGGCCTTTCTTCCGAGGCAATGGAGGGTTAAGTGACTTGCCCAAGGCCACAAGGAGTACTAGTGGGAATCAAACCCTGGTTGCTTGGTTACCAAGCCAGTGTTCTAACTACTAGGCTACTCCTCCACTCACCCAGTTCCTAATCCACAACAGTACATTGCCTCCTATCCGATGGCTTTTTAAATTCCCCTAGAGTCATGAGGGACTTTGTCAAAGCCTTTCTGAAAATCTAAATACATTATATCAACTGGTTCACCTTTATCTATCTGTTTATTCACACTTTCAAAAAAATATAAGAGATTGGTGAGACAAGACTTTCCTTGGCTAAATCCATGTTGGCTTTCTGCCATTAAACCATGAAATCTACTTGTTCATTAATTATGTTCTTTATGTTCAGTCTCCCGCACTAGCACTATTGTGAGAGCCAGAGGAGAAAGGGTTAACACAGTAACACAAAACAATAAAAAATCAAAATGTTATCTGAATGCTAGAATTGTACTGAGGTGCGTACGTGAAGTTTCAGAGGTATGCGGCATCATATGGAAAAATTGTGGACAGAGTAAATGGTGGACAGAGAGAGGGTAAAAATCAATCATGAGATATAAAAATGCCAGCTTAGTATGAAAAAGAACAAATGGCCCCTAGTATAGTTGTCAGAAAATGGGGAGTTAAAGAGATATATTTCTTGGGAACTGAGGGTTGGGAAAGAAACAAGCAAGAGATCCAGGTAAAGAATCGAGTGAGCGGGGGCAGAGGTCAGATAACAATATAAATCTGACAAGGCCCAAGCTGATAATTGCAGGCATGGGCCCAAGAAAGGTCAACAGACGTGAGTAGAATAGCATGGCAAATCACACAAGTGGGGGCCCTAGACAGCTGGAACAAGAATTAGCTAATTAGAGAAAAATGTCCCAAATAGCAAGTATGGTCCTGAGAAGGGTATATAATGTGATGAGACTAGATACGTGAGGAATTCATCTCCTGTGCAGTGAAGGCTGTCGGGTATGGATTCCCCGGGTTCCCTATGGATCCAGTATCCCTATTGTTGTGTCTGAGAATTTTTTGTGTGTGCTAGTTTGTCTTGTCCAAAATTGTTCTAGTGTGATGTGTGTTTCTAACATTGATCTCTTTTGTCTGAATGCCTGTCACACATTCTCTCTTTCGTGCTACAGACAGGACAGAAGGATGTACTTTTCTTTGCTATTTCTGAGTCAGGAAGTAAGACAGAATCATACAGGGAGGACCAGACATTCTTGCTTGTAGCTGTTTAGAGATCTGCATCCGAGATAAGTACAGAATGATTCTGTTTGTTAGCTGTGAGAAGTGGCAAGATCTGTAATTCCACTAGTCTGCTTTCTTCCTTTGTTCTTAGTCTTTTTGTTTCTGTAAGATAGTGAATAACAAAAGGATCCTTTTGCAAGTGCTGTCCTGTATAAGGTGAGATTTTATTGGGAAGTCTTCCATGTGTGTTTCTTTTACTGGGAAGTGATATGTCCTCTCTGAGTGTTTTTGTTTCCCCTTTTGGACGGAGGAAAGGCTTGCTTGGGAACAGTCCGGCCAACGGTCCCGCTGACCCTTCGCCCCATACACTATCAATCTGTGGAGTTTGTCGTGCAGGAGGAAGGCTCTCGCCTGAGTCATGTCGAGCAGGGCTCCAATGAATTCCAATTGTTGGGTAGGCTGTAGATATGATTTTGGGTAATCTATGATAAATCCTAGTAGCTCCAGCACCCAAATGGTCAACCATGTTGATTCTCAAACTCCTTCCAGAGTGGTACTCTTGATCAGCCAATCGCCTAAATAGGGGAAGATAAACACTCCCAGTGTCCGGAGGTAAACTGCTACTACCGCAAGGCATTTTGTGAAAATGCATGGTGCCAAGGTTAGGCCAGAGGGCAACACCGGTACTGGAAGTTATGTTCCCCCAAAACAAATCTGAGATACTTCCTATGAGTGGGATGTATCTGTATATGGGTGTATGCATCCTTCAGATGTAGGAAGCATAGCCAATATCCTTTTTGAAGGTAAGGATGCAGGGTGCCCAGAGAAATCATTCAGAACTTTTCCTTGACAAGGTATCTGTTCAGATCCAAGAGGTCTAGGATGGGACAGCATCCCCCTATTTTCTTGGAGATCAGGAAATACCTGGAATAAAATCCTCGCCCTCTTTGCTCTGGTGGCATGAGCTTGATTGCAAGATCCCCCAAGGCAGCAGTGATTTCTCTCTGGAGTGCTTCCTGATGCAGAGGGTCGATCTGAAGCACCCTCAGGGGGCAATACAGAGGTAGGTCGAATAGACGTAACCACCTTGAACGATTTGCAGAACCCAAGTGTCTGAGGTTACAAGGGGCCTCCTTTGGGCTAAAAGTGAACCTGCCCCCCTACAGGAGTTTCCCATTGTGGTTAATGGTAGTGTGACTATGCTCTGAAGGAATCGGTCCAAACCCCACACCAGGCTTTGGCTGAGGAGCAGGCTGGGGCTTCTGAGGCTTCTCCCACCATGATTGTGGTCAAGGAGCCTGCTTCGATTGGGAGGTTTAGGACGTAGGAAAGTTCCTACGTCTACAGTAATAGGTCTTTTTCTGGCCTCCTCCTTGGTACCTTCTGTGATAAGAGGCCAGCTTGGACATGCACCTTGAGAGATTCCGAAGGATGACAAGCTGCTTTTCAATGAAGCCAGCTTTCTCTTCGACTTGTTCTCTTTAGAGATTCTCTCAACGCCATGGTACGTCGGCAAGCTTATCCTGCAATGGATTGTTCCAGGTCTTAGAACTGGAGCCAGGTGAGTCTCCAGGCACCAATACCTATGACAGAAGCTCTTGATGCCGTTTTGAAAATATCATAGGTCGCACGCACCATGAACTTCAAGCAGTCCTTGCCGTGAGCCATTAGGGAATGACACTGCTCCAATCTCTCTGGAGGGAGATACTGGGACAGATCAGCAAGGTCATACATGACGAGTACTGAAGGATCTCCAATTCTTCTGCCCTGAGCTCATCCTCAGTCTTCAAAGAAAATGGTATGACCTTGGCCATATCCATGACAAAATCTTGTAAGGTCATATCCTCGGGAGGGGCCTTGTGTCACTCATGAGGAGGAGAAGGGTCTGATGGAAGCTTTGGAGACCTGTCCTTGGACAAGTCTTTGGACTTGACATCGATGACCCAGTCTTTTGAGTTAAACTCAGAGAGGAAGTTCCAATCACATCTCGCACCTGCTTCAAAGTCATACTAAACATATTTAAAATCAAACATAACATATCTGCTGACAGCCTCATCACTACTGACACCAGCACCATAGCCAGGAGATGCAGCACGATTGATACTATACAAACATCCTCATCATTCTCCAAAACCATCCAAGCTGCGTCTGTAAGGGCTCTCTCCCCAGCAACGCCAACCCCTTGGAACAGCCTACCAGACGCCCTAAGAGCCATCACAGACATCAAGGACTTTCGGAAGCAGCTAAAGACATTACGCTACAAGGATCACTTTGAGACAATCACCTAGGACATCCCATCCACCACAAATTATGAATTATTGCCTGCTGTATTTACTGTATATATCTAATGTATATAGATATAATAATGTAAAGTAGCTTCACTGAACAAAACCTGCATGCCTCCCCCCCCCCCACACTTTTTTGTTGGCTATGTATTTCCTTGTAGTTGCCATGCAAACCGCTTTGATTGAAGGAAAAGGCAGTATAGAAAACCTGTTAAATAAATAAATAAAATAAAATAAGTTGAAGTACTTCCGAGTCTGTCTAGATCTCTCTCCTGACCCTTGGAGATTGGGAGCTCCTTCGAGAGCAATGATGCACTAATGCTCATCTATATTTTGAGGGTGCATCAGACCTTCAAATGCTAATGAGTAATACTGGCTGGGCAGGCACCGGTGTCAGGGCCCTTTGATGTCTATGCCTCTCCCGCAGGCAAGCTGTGCATCTTGAGGATAGGTTGGATGGTTGCCTAAGTCAATGCAGTCGATGTCGAGGCCCTGACCTGCTGAATGGCCAAGAGCACCATGATCCATTCCTCGAGAGTCTGCAGAAAGCGTTTTTCCATGGCTGCTGACTCAGAAGCCTGTGGGTCCTCAGCAAGCTCGACCAATGCAACCAGAATCTGTAAGACGTTTATTGGCAGCTTGGTCTTGGGCTCCTGGCAGGTCATTGCTGCCCCGTCGATGTCCTGGAGGATGAGCTCCCATCTTTTTGGGGCAGCTTGGAGGGGAACTCTCGTAGACCCTCATCGCTCTTGACACCATGCCTCGAGGGGCTTCGATGCCGGTGCACCACAGCAGTCACTCGGTGCGATCACCCTATGGCGCCAATGAAGATGAAACTGAATACTTCCTCATCCTCAGATGGAGACTGATCGATAGCTGATACTCCAGGGCAATATGGATGCTCGGCTATGAGTAAGTTTGAGAACTCCTCAATGTTGATGCACTGCCAGCGTCCAGTGCAGCCTTCAAAGCCACTGAGACCACTGCCATCGATTCCAATGTCAATGGATCAGACCTGTGAGCACCAAAAAGTGATTGGCACCGTTTCTCTCGAACCTCGAGTCCTCTTTTTGTCATCTGCAAACACAAATTACAAGAAGAGGGCTGATGATTGGGTCTCAGGCACTGAAGGCACCAACTGTGGGTATCTGCGATGGATATGGTCCTTGAGCACCAGGAACACTTCTTAAACTTGCTGGCCAGTTTTTGAGGCATATCAGCCGGAAACCACCTGTAGTGAAATCAAACAGCTTGATTTTGAAAAAGAGCAGGACCCACAGCTGGAGAACCAGCGCCTAAGGGATAAGAGGTGCCATGGAAAATGAAAGAGGCTTAAAACAAACAATATTAACTAAAGGAAAAAAGATGAAAAACCATGATGGGCAGGCAGGAAAGAAAAAAAGAAGTGTGAGGTCACGTGATGTGGTGAGATCGGGCTGTTGTGATCTGCTCGAGCTCTGGGCCCCCACCTCCTCCGCCAGCAAAAAGAGCCGTTTTTAAGCCTTTTGGCTTCACTGAAATCAGGGGAGGAGAAGCGGACAGCCTGTTGGGTGTCCGTGTCGGCGAGCGGGTTATGGCGGCGGCAGCGGCAAAAGCGGGCAGGCGTGAAAAGGAGCGGCTGACTGGGCATTCTAAGATGGCAGACTCAGAGCCAGCCCCAGCACCCTCCTTGCCTGTATCTCCGGCAGTCATTGAAGAAATCTCGGCAGCGGTGTCCTCCGCATTGGCGGCTCAGTTTGAGACTCTCCGCGGCAAAATGGATGCCCTGCAAAACTCCGTGGACTCGCTGGGAAGCCGGATGTGGGAGGCGGAGGGCTGAATTGGGACAATTGAGGAGGCTGTTGAGGCACTGCAGAATGAGGTAAAGGAGACTCCAGGCAACCTCACAGATGTACGAGGCCAAACTCGATGATTTAGAAAATCGCTCCCACTGCAATAACCTCTGTTTTCGGGACGTTCCTAACAGCATACTGGACAGAGATTTAAACGCCTATTTGGAAGCTTTAAGTCTGCAAGTGCTGGGTGGTGAAGAGGAACATGGCAGGCTTATACTGCAGAGAGTACACCGAGTGGGGCCTAGACAGCCAATTGAAAATAGGCCATGTGTGGTGTTGGCGAAGTTCCTGCATTTCCCTCAAAACGAAGCAGTGCTAAGAATGGCTAAGTAAGCTGGGGTCATTGTAAAAGACAATGCAAAAGTGAGAATTGTGCAAGACTATTCAGCGGCCTTGAGCCAAAGACGGAGGGCTTATGCCCCCCTTTGCCAGAAACTTGTGATGGCTAATATCACGTTTACTGTACAATACCCTCGCGGCTCCATATCATACATGTTGGAGCGCAGAGGAGCTTAGCTACCGCGGCAGAAGCCTCCAAGTATGTTGAGGAACTGACCAAACATCAGCCATCCCCGAGCAGGGAGCCCGATGAGGAGCGCTGAAGCTGGACTGTGACTGGTTGACAGCTCCTAGAGAGCCTGTAACATGCATGGATGAGGACAATAGCATGGCATAGAATGACGGCTTCGGGCCTCCGGTGTTCGCAATGGATGTTATGTGGCTTATATGTTAAGTTTGGTGAATATACGTAGGTATAAGTTAGAGGGGGACAAGAGTGAGAAAGTACCCAGGATAATCTGATGGGGGGGTGGCTGGGGTCAGTGCATACGGCGGGTTAAGGGGTAATGTGGAATGTGATTAGAATATATATTATAAGGGTGTAGCACCCATTTAATATTAGTCTGCCTATGGGGCAATGTTGGATGTTTACTGTATGTTGTGGGTTGCGTGTTTTGTGGGACATGATTGTATGTTGTTAATTCCCATGTTAATCTCAATCCCAATTTGGCTATGGGGGAGTGGTTTGAGTGGGGGGGGGGCATGTGGCTTGTGAGTATTGCCACCCACCCACTCCCTGGACCTTGAGGGTTAAGGGAGGGGCTGGCCTTGAATGCCCTTGAGGGTTAAGGTTGTAGTTGTGTAGGTGCTCAAGTAGTAAGGCACGGCAAAGAAAATTTCTTTTGTGAGGTTTATTTCTCCCGCTCCGGAGTTCAAATGCAGCAGACGTAAATGAAATAATGTAGCACAAAACAAGGCTGAGAAACTTAACTAAACAAGGCTTTTTTACTGCTTGCCTAAATGTCCATTACTGATCACATTAGGTTGTCATGTGACCTCCCTTTCAGTAACATAACAGAAAACTCTGGTAACAGCAATGCTCCTGAATTGCACAGAATATGCTTTAACTTATTCTCTTCACATAAGCTTCTTTTGCATAGCAATCAGTGAGGTAACTTTGTTATATTCTTTCATAAAACATTGGCAAGCAAATCTCTTAAATGTCCTTTTGAATCACACATGTAGAGCAGTCCATCGGGACTTCCTGCTCTGTAGACGGCAGAGAAATTAAAGGCATTTCTTCCTCACAGCTGCTCATAGGCTTTGCTACGTCATGAAGAGAAACTGCTCTACTTTTAAGAAACTCCCTGAATTCAGTGAGAAGTAATTCAGCCTGTGTATTTTCTGAGCTAGGCTGAGAATATCCTCCTTCAGGTAAATGCTTGTTTAATGTTCTTATCTCTTGGCAATTATCAGTGCTTTTACTTGGACAACAGTTCAGCGTGTAAGCATTTCCCTTCCCCCACCTATCTCCAAATGAAAGTGCAGGGTAAAACGCTTCAGCTGTGCTTGGAGAGTCTCTCAGAGTGTTAAAAGGAAAATAGTCAGGCTTCTCTTGGCTTAACCAATTACTATCAAACTTTCTGCCTTTGTTCTGTCTTTCCCAATTAAAGTTCACTCTTTCTGGCTTCCCACTGTTAAGCTTGCTAGCCGTTCCAAACCCACCAGATACCTTGTGCTGGGGCTTCTTCCAGGGTAATTCTTTCTCCCTCTGCCTCCTGTTCCAAGGTTCTGCTTGGTCCTTTAAACTCCTGAGCTGTAGCCTTGGGTCTCTCAGTGCCTTTGAAGTCTTCTGGTAACAGAAGTCTTTCTCTGCCCCTGAGTCTCCCAGCTCCCGTCTGCTCCTTCGTGGATCACAGTTGCTTAGTGGTTCTCTCTCCAACGGTTCCTGGTCATCTGACCTGTCCTCGTCCAGGTGCTTGTGTCCTGACTCCTCCTCTGCGTCTTGCTCTTGCTGCTCGTGCTCATCTATTTCTGTTTCTCAGTTCTTAACAAGCTGGCTGAGTACTGCACTGCCCGCCTCCTGCTTGGACGTGCCCAATCAGGGACTTGGCTTCTCTCCTGCCTTGAGGTGAGGTGTGGTTCCTGATTAGCTCTGTGTTTTTTTCTCTCATAAGAGAAAATCCTGCATTCCCTTGCAGTACCGGTTCTCTCCACCGGATCACTATCAGTTTCCATTGCTTCATAAGAGTCTCCTATGTCACAGATCCCCCCCCCCCTTAAGATATCACGGGCTGGCTTAGTCTTGACGGCACAGCACGTGATTCTATCTATGGGTTCAGTGCTGATGAGCTTCTGTTGAGGCTGTTGTCTCGGAGAGGCTATTGTGGCTAGTTGGGCTAAAGCTACTCTGTCATGCCATGGTTTTAAGACGTTGACATGGTAGACTTGCCTGCGACCTTTCCTATTCTCGACCAAGTAAGATACAGGTCCTACAGCTTGTATTACCCGACACGGGCCTTTCCAATGGCTCTCAAATTTCGGTTCCGTCCCAGCCACCATTACAATAACTTTCTCTCCTACATTTAGTTGCCGTTGCTTTGTGTTCCTATCATAATAGGCTTTTTGTTTGGCCTGACTACGCTTCAGATTATCCACTGCAACTTGTGAAGTCCGGCGTAGCCGCTTCTTTAAGTTTCTCAGGAACTCGGGCACCTCTACTTCCCTGGGATCGGGTTCTACCCACTGTTCTCTCAAAATATCGAGAATGCCTCGGGGAGACCTCCCGTATAGTAGCTCATAGGGTGCTGTTCCTAATGAGGCCTGTTTTCTCTCTCGGCACGCATAAAGAACAAAGGGAAGCATTGTATCCCTGTTATCCATTTCCCCCTCCAAACTCCTACGTAACATCCTTTTAAGAGTCTGGTTTTGTCTCTCGACTAAACCGTTCGTCTGGGGATGATATGCTGCCGTCTTAATGTGGTGAATACCAAAGGCATCCCACACTTGTCCTAAGTATTTTGACATGAAGTTGCTCCCCCTGTCGGTGAGAACTTCCTTAGGGAAACCCACTTCACAAAACAACTTAATAAGTTTGTTTGCTATTACTCTGGCCGATATGGTGCGTAGTGGCATGGCCCACGGGAACCTTGTAGCGTGGTCTACCACCACTAAGATATAGCGGAAACCTCGAGGAGTTTTAATCAGAGGTCCGACAATGTCTACACCTATCCTCTGGATGGGATCCTTAATCACTGGTGATGGTATCATGGGGACAACCCTGGGATGGGCCGCTGAAACTCTTTGGCATGTGGGGCAAGCCTCACAGAACTTTGCTGTCTCTTTGAAGACACCCAGCCAATAGAATCTGGATAAGATTTGATCGAGGGTTCCCTGAATGCCTTTATGCCCCCCAACGGGATGGTCGTGTGCCAACCGTAACACTATATTTTTAAAGGTCGTTGGCACAACCAACTGCTTTCTACTATCTCCTGTGAAAGGATCTTTACTCTCCCTATAGAGTATTCCTGCAGTCAGGATAAATCTAGGTAAGGTATCCCTAGTAGTCTGAGCACATTTGAATGCCTGTGTGAGAGCGGGGTCCGCTTGCTGCTCATTTGGGAACGTGGGAAACTTATTCATTAGCTCATCTGGTACCCATGGTAGCTCTTGCCCTGCCTGTACTTCAGACTTATTCTTAGAACGAGACTGTTTCTCCTTACGCTTCTCAGATTTAGGCTTCCTGACTTTAGTGTCTGGAGTATCTATCAATGCATCAACAGAGGGGAGAACTTCTCCGAGATCCTCTGAGGTATCGTCTTTATTTTCTAAGGCTGAGGACTGGGCTCTTGTGGAGACCACTGCACCTTTCACCTGCAACTCTCTTTCCATCTCCCTAAAGAACTGCGGCCAATCCCTGCCTAGAATTACTGCGTGGGGAAGTCCTGGGACAACGGCTAAGGGGACAGTCCTTTGTGCACCTAACCCTGCTATGCGTAACTTGTATACTGGGTAGGTAGAGGTTCCTCCATGGACGCACCTTATTTTAACTGAACTAACAGGCTGAATTACTTCCTTGCCCTGCATGGCTTCTATTCTCTGCCAAAACTCTTCAGAGAGCATGCTTAACTCCGCTCCTGAATCCAGCAGAGCTTGAGTGGTAATTCCCTGTACTTCAATAGCCAGAAGAAATCCGGGTCTATCTTCCATAGGACTACCCGCTATCAAGGCAGTTTTAACAAAACAGTGTTTTTGCAAATGTCCCTCTTGCCCACATTTGTAACATCTTAGCCCACTCTTAGAGCTATTCCACAAAGGCATGCACATTTTTATAGGGTCCTCATGCACCCTCCCGTCCCTTTCTGATCTGCAACTGCCTGACTCCTGGGAAGTAGTGCCAGCTCTCTGGGCAGTTAGCTCTGCCTCTATATATCTTTCAGAGAGTGCAACAGCTTCTTGGGGAGTTTTGCAATTCTGCAAGATTAGGAAGGTGCGGATTCCCTGGGGTAGAGCGTTCATGTATTGCTCTAATACCAAGTCATCAAGTATTGACTCCACCGACCTCCCTTCTGGAGTTAACCACTTGTCAATCAAGCTACGAATCCTGTGACACAATGACTTAGGAGTCTCACTCGGCCTCAGTCTCACACTCCTCAAACGCGTGTGGTAGACCAAAGGAGTGAGCCCTAGTCTCTCTCTTATCGCCTTTTTTAATTCATCATAGTTGCCGGCCATAGCAGCAGGCATGGCACGGTAAGCGGCCATCGCTTCCCCAGTAAGGGATGCTGCTAATCTTAGCGCCCAGTGTTTTTTAGGCCAGGAGCTAAGGCGAGCTACTCTCTCAAAGCTCTCGAGAAAGTCATCCACATCATCCTGATTAGTAAGCTAACCAAAGTTAAACAAAGTTCCTGTCTGTAGACCAACAGGGTGTACAGCGGCTGTTAGAGTGGAACCTGTTGTAGATGTTGGTTGTCCAGCTGCTTGCTTCCTCTCCTTCATCCATTCCTCCATCATGGTCAGTAGAGGCTGCTGCTGCTCACGCAAACTCGCGTTGGCTTTTTCCTGTGCCTCTAACGCAAGATCTCTCTGGCGCTCCAGCTGCGTCGCCATCCAGTGGAAAATTTCCTTGGCGTCCATTGCCATCTTGGAATACCTGAAATAAAGCAAAAAAGACAGACCCAAGTGCGGAATCACAGTACACTTGTCTATCTGCGCTTTTATTCCCTTTTTTTTTTTTTCTCTTCCTAGTCACCACTGGGCTGCACCCTTGCCCTGGTATCCTGGTTACCCGGGGTGGATACCCTTTACCTGGCTCAGGTGGTATACAAGCATGTCAGGAACAGAAGATCCTGTAGTCTCCTGCAGTTTCCTTCCTTGTCTGGGCTCGTCAGCTCTTCGGCTGGGCACCTTCTGGAAGTCGGCTTCTGCAGCTCTTAGTATGGCTACTTCTTGCGCCTGCGCAGTATCCTCAATACTACGCCACTTTGCCACCTACCCACTCCCTGGACCTTGAGGGTTAAGGGAGGGGCTGGCCTTGAAAGCCCTTGAGGGTTAAGGTTGTAGTTGTGTAGGTGCTCAAGTAGTAAGGCACGGCAAAGAAAATTTCTTTTGTGAGGGTTTATTTCTCCCGCTCCGGAGTTCAAATGCAGCAGACGTAAATGAAATAATGTAGCACAAAACAAGGCTGAGAAACTTAACTAAACAAGGCTTTTTTACTGCTTGGCTAAATGTCCATTACTGATCACATTAGGTTGTCATGTGACCTCCTTTCAGTAACATAACAGAAAACTCTGGTAACAGCAATGCTCCTGAATTGCACAGAATATGCTTTAACTTATTCTCTTCACATAAGCTTCTTTTGCATAGCAATCAGTGAGGTAACTTTGTTATATTCTTTCATAAAACATTGGCAAGCAAATCTCTTAAATGTCCTTTTGAATCACACATGTAGAGCAGTCCATCGGGACTTCCTGCTCTGTAGACGGCAGAGAAATTAAAGGCATTTCTTCCTCACAGCTACTCATAGGCTTTGCTACGTCATGAAGAGAAACTGCTCTACTTTTAAGAAACTTCCTGAATTCAGTGAGAAGTAATTCAGCCTGTGTATTTTCTGAGCTAGGCTGAGAATATCCTCCTTCAGATAAATGCTTGTTTAATGTTCTTATCTCTTGGCAATTATCAGTGCTTTTACTTGGACAACAGTTCAGCGTGTAAGCATTTCCCTTCCCCCACCTATCTCCAAATGAAAGTGCAGGGTAAAACGCTTCAGCTGTGCTTGGAGAGTCTCTCAGAGTGTTAAAAGGATAACAGTCAGGCTTCTCTTGGCTTAACCAATTACTATCAAACTTTCTGCCTTTGTTCTGTCTTTCCCAATTAAAGTTCACTCTTTCTAGCTTCCCACTGTTAAGCTTGCTAGCCGTTCCAAACCCACCAGATACCTTGTGCTGGGGCTTCCTCCAGGGTAATTCTTTCTCCCTCTGCCTCCTGTTCCAAGGTTCTGCTTGGTCCTTTAAACTCCTGAGCTGTAGCCTTGGGTCTCTCAGTGCCTTTGAATTCTTCTGGTAACAGAAGTCTTTCTCTGCCCCTAAGTCTCCCAGCTCCCATCTGCTCCTTCGTGGATCACAGTTGCTTAGTGGGTCTCTCTCCAACGGTTCCTGGTCATCTGACCTGTCCTCGTCCAGGTGCTTGTGTCCTGACTCCTCCTCTGCGTCTTGCTCTTGCTGCTCGTGCTCATCTAACTGTTTCTGTTTCTCAGTTCTTAACAAGCTGGCTGAGTACTGCACTGCCCGCCTCCTGCTTGGGCGTGCCCAATCAGGGACTTGGCTTCTCTCCTGCCTTGAGGTGAGGTGTGGTTCCTGATTAGCTCTGTGTTTTTTTCTCTCATAAGAGAAAATCCTGCATTCCCTTGCAGTACCGGTTCTCTCCACCGGATCACTATCAGTTTCCATTGCTTCATAAGAGTCTCCTACGTCACAGTATTTAGTAAGCTGGTGGGGGAGGGGGTCTACATACATATTTTAGTGACTATGAGGCGTAGAGGGTTAGGGTTAATGAGAGAGGATGGAGGGGGGATATGGGGTAGAAGGGGGGTAGAGGGTAGGATGGGGGGTAGGGGGGTGGGAGGCAGCACAGCTCTAAAGAGAAGAGAAGAGAAGATTGGGTATAAGAACTAGGATTGGAATATGGGAGGAGCCCCAGGCTGGGGGGGGGCATCTTCCTGGGAGGCCTTTGGGAATCGAGAAATATGAAATATGAACCATGAACACGGGGTCCTCTGAAGGTCATTTCATGGAACGTATGTGGGATTGGGAACCCAATTAAGATATATAAAATATTGCAAGCCTTAGCTAGACAAAAATGTGATGTTGCGCTGCTGCAGGAGACCCACCAAACTGCTGATGAACATCTGAAACAGCAAAGAGAATGGGTGGGCCAGGGGTGGGAGGCCCAAGCGAAAGGGAAAAAAGGTGGAGTGGTCATCCTGATCCATAAGCGGGTAAGATTCATATTGGAGAAGGAATATGTTGATCCAGCTGGAAGATATGTGTTAGTATATGGCACACTGGAGGGGAAGCCTGTCATGATGGGTAACATTTACAGCCCAAATGTGTTGGATCAAGCACTATATGCGCATTTAGCCTCTAGAATAGAGCAATTGCCCGATGTCCCCTTGATATTAGGGGGAGACTTTAATGGGGTGCTGGACATGGATTTAGACACCTCACGAGGGGCAGGAGATAGAGCACAGGGGGCCACGGCAAGGGCTTTGCAGAGCCTTCAAAGGCGACTGGGGGTGGTTGATCCGTGGCGTTTGTTGCACCTAACAGAGAGAGATTTTACTCACCAGTAGCGAGCACATGGTACCGGATCGACTACATTTTCGTATTGAGAGGTTCTTTCGTGCACGTAATGGATGCACAAATTGGCCCATTGGAAATTTCTGATCATGCCTTGACCTGGGTGAAAATGGAGTGGGCTCAGAGCGATACGCGTTCACGGATTTGGCAATTTCCATTGGAACTTTATAGAGACGTGGATTTCCAACTTTACCTTAAAAAGCGTTGGCCAGACTGAGTTAAACAACGAAAGGCACAAGGTTGATCTGTAACTCTTTTGGGAAACGGCTAAGGTTGTTTTATGTGGGGATATTATCGGCTATTCAGCATGAAAAAAGAGATTGTTAACAGAACAGATACTTTGATTAGAAAAGCAAACGATTAAGGACCGGCACAAATACGCGAGCAACCCCAGCGCCCTCAATAAGAAAGTGCTGTGGGAATCCCAAGCAGCGCTTAACGAATTGCTCCACAGACGGGCAAAAAAATCGTTTGAGTATTATCGCTATCAGTTATATAGGTTCGGGGACAAACCAGGGAAACTACTAGCACGTTGCCTCCAGGGCAGTAGGAGGCCAAGAACGGTTGCAGCACTAAGGGACACTCATGGTACATTACAGAGGGACAGCAGGGACATTGCCAGGGTTTTTCATCTTTTTTATCAAAAACTTTACCAACGGGAGGGAGGAGATGGAACCCTTATGGACAACTACCTGAAAGGGCTGTGGTTACCAAGCTTGGGGCAGGAACAAAGGGCCCAATTAGAGCACCCAATTACACTAGAGGAGGTACACCATGTAATACAGAGGGCTCGTTGCCATAAGGCACTGGGGTCCAGATGCAATGCTGAATTTTACAAGTTACTAGGGGACTTGGTACCTCCCCCACTAGTGACGGTATATCACAAAAGGATAAACCAGGGGGGGGGTTCACATGGGGGGAGAACCATGCATAAAGTTTATTGCCCAAGCCAGGTAAGGATCATCTGCAGGCTGCAGCATATAGGTCCATATCACTATTGAACTTTGATCTGAAAATATTGGCAAAAGTACTAGCGGAGCGACTGGGCCCGCTGCTGGGGGATCTGATCCAGGAGTCACAGGTGGGTTTTGTACAGGGCCGCCACGCTGTGCGTAACCTGCGTAGAACCATAGCATCTTTGGAATGGGTCCGGGATCAAGAATGGCAATCTCTGCTGATTAGCTTTGACGCAGAAAAAGCGTTCGATCGCGTGAATTGGGGATATCTGCAGGCTCTCCTACCATACTATGGCTTCGGGGAGACCTTTTGCAATATGGTCAAGCTCCTTTATACGGGACCCACTGCAAGTGTGCTGTGTAATGGAGTTCCCTCTGATAGGTTTCCCCTGGAGAGGGGGACAAGACAGGGGTGCCCTCTTTCGCCGCTGTTATTTGTGCTGTCCCTGGGCCCTTTCATACGGAAAATAGAGCAATATAAGGAAATACCGGGGGGGGGGGGGAGTGCGTGGGGGGGGGGGATCTGGGTTTAAGATCGTGGCCTTTGCCGATGACCTCCTAGTACACATGCTTTCACCACAACAAGCACTACCTAGGCCAGCGATGGCGAACCTATGGCACGCGTGCCAGCTGTGGCACGCGAAGGCCTTGCAACTGGCACGCGTGAAGGTCCGCAAAAAAAGAAAAAGCTGGCTCTGACTGCTGCCGCGGACGCGACAAGGGCAGAATACAGCGTCCCGCGGGGCCCCCTCCGCCCGCTAAGCCCCTCTGCAAGGGCTTTCAGATTCGCGAGGGAGAGCGTCTCCCTCGCGTCTCTGTTAAGCCCGCAGGGGCTAATGGGAAATTTCCCATCAGCCCCTTTAGACGCGAGGGACTGATGGGAAATTTCCCATTAGCCCCTGCGGGCTTAACAGAGACGCGAGGGAGATGCTCTCCCTCGCGAATCTGAAAGCCCTTGCAGAGGGGCTTAGCGGGTGGAGGGGGCCCCGCGGGACATTGCAATCTGCCGCGGCAGCAGCCAGAGCCTGCTTTTTTTTTTTTTTTAAATTTGCCGGGGGGGGGGGGGTAGGACTGCTAATGGGCAGGGGGGGGGGGTTAGGACTGCTAATGGGCAGGGAGGAGGAGGGGGGTTAGGACTGCTAATGGGCAGGGAGGAGGAGGGGGGGTTAGGACTGCTAATGGGCAGGGAGGAGGAGGAGGAGGAGGAGGGGGGGGGTTAGGACTGCTAATGGGCAGGGGGGGGGGTTAGGACTGAAAAAGGGCACGGAGGAGGAGGGTGGGGGTTAGGAATGCTAATGGGCAGGGAGGGGGGTTAGGACTGCTAATGGGCAGGGCAGGGCAGGGAGGGAGGGAGGGGGGGTTAGGACTGCTAATGGGCAGGGCAGGGAGGGAGGGAGGGGGGTTAGGACTGCTAATGGGCAGGGCAGGGAGGGAGGGAGGGAGGGGGGGGTTAGGACTGCTAATGGGCAGGGAGGGAGGGAGGGAGGGGGGGTTAGGACTGCTAATGGGCAGGGAGGGAGGGAGGGGGGGGGGTTAGGACTGCTAATGGGCAGGGATGGAGGGAGGGGGGGGGTTAGGACTGCTAATGGGCAGGGAGGGAGGGAGGGGGGGGGGTTAGGACTGCTAATGGGCAGGGAGGGGGGTTAGGACTGCTAATGGGCAGGGAGGGAGGGAGGCAGGGAGGGGGGGGGGGTTAGGACTGCTAATGGGCAGGGAGGGGGGGTTAGGACTGCTAATGGGCAGGGAGGGAGGGAGGGAGGGAGGGGGGGTTAGGACTGCTAATGGGCAGGGAGGGAGGGAGGGTTGGTTAGGACTGCTAATGGGCAGGGAGGGAGGGGGGGTTAGGACTGCTAATGGGCAGGGAGGGAGGGGGGGGTTAGGACTGCTAATGGGCAGGGAGGAGGGGTTAGGACTGCTAATGGGCAGGGAGGGAGGGAGGGAGGGAGGGGGGGGTTAGGACTGCTAATGGGCAGGGAGGGAGGGAGGGAGGGGGGGGTTAGGACTGCTAATGGGCAGGGAGGGAGGGAGGGGGGTTAGGACTGCTAATGGGCAGGGAGGGAGGGAGGGAGGGGGGGGGGTAGGACTGCTAATGGGCAGGGAGGGAGGGGGGGGGGTTAGGACTGCTAATGGGCAGGCAGGCAGGGAGGGAGGGAGGGAGGGGGGGTTAGGACTGCTAATGGGCAGGGAGGGGGGGGGGGTTAGGACTGCTAATGGGCAGGGAGGGAGGGAGGGAGGGAGGGGGGGTTAGGACTGCTAATGGGCAGGGAGGGAGGGGAGGGGGGGGGTTTAGGACTGCTAATGGGCAGGAAGGGGGGGGGTTAGGACTGCTAATGGGCAGGGCAGGAGGGAGGGAGGGAGGGAGGGGGGGTTAGGACTGCTAATGGGCAGGGAGGGAGGGGGGGGGTTAGGACTGCTAATGGGCAGGGGGGGCGGGGCGGGCGGGGGGGGTAGGACTGCTAATGGGCTGGGGGGGTTAGGACTGCTAATGGGCGGGCGGGCGGGCGGGGTAGGACTGCTAATGGGCTGGGGGGGTAGGACTGCTAATGGGCTGTGGGCTGATGGGGGCTGTCTGGAAATGGGGGTGATGGGGGGTAGGACTGGTAATGGGTTATAGGGGGGGCTTAAACTGAAAATGGGTGATGGGGGTTTAGGACTGGAAGTGGGTTGATGGGGGGGGGCTAGGACTGGTATTGGGTTGGGGGGTTGCTAGGACTGGAAATGGGCTGATGGGGGGCTAGGACTGGAAATGGGCTGATGCAGGGACTAGAAGGGAATGGATGCTGGGTGAGGCTGGAACTAGAAGGGAGCTGATGTTGGGGGAGGATTAGAATGGGATGGGGCTGGGAGAGTAAAATGGAGAGGGGAAAAAATATTTTGTGTGGGAGGGATAAAAAATCTACAATTGGCCGGGTATTGGGAGAGTAAGTGGGGATTGAGGATGGAGGGGTAAAATTTGAGTGGATGAAATAGGAATGAGGAAAGAGCAAAAGGAGAAAGATTAGTATGTTAAAGCGGATGTAGAGAGAGAGAATGGAAAAAAAAACTAGAAGAGAGAAGAAAGGACAAATGGACAGCAGATGATGGAGAGTTAGCAGAAGACATGAAGAAACCAGAAGAAAGTGGCTGGAGCAATTGCAACTGTGTAACTGAGCTGAGGTATTCTGTTTATGTAATTCCTTTTTGACATTGCCACTTGTTCTCTTTCCCCAGTAGGTCATGTATTGTTATTGTCTGAAATGTATTGGTTTAATATTTGCAGTGTTGCCTTTTGATAGGTATGGTGTGGTGCTTTGTGAGTCCTGGTAGTGCTGTTAGGATATGGCGGGTTTGCTATTGGTTCTAAATGGGCAGTGTTTGTAGTAGTTCCTAATGTGCCTGGCGGTTGGCACTGGATTATAGTAATATAGAAATCTTTTAGTCTGTCTTTATCCATACACTCATTAAGAGACATGTTTACTAAAAGTTAGTGTATGTTAGCATTATGCAAATATTTATGCAAATTCACGTGCTGGCACTTTGAGGAAATTCTTTGGTTTTGTGCGGCAGTTTGGGCACTCGGGCTCAAAAAGGTTAGCCATCACTGACCTAGGCTGTTAGAAGAATTTTCTGTGTTTGGCAGGTTTGCAGGGTTACGCATTAATATCGATAAGTCTGAAGCCCTAGATGTGCTGGGAACGCTGAAGGGGAACTGGAGGGGTGTGTTCCTGCTTCGGTGGGCAGGGATTCCTTCCTCTACTTGGGAATTCTCTTAACTAGAGAACAGGCGGAACTATATAAGCGGAACTTTGAGAGGGTTTTCCTCAAACCTCAAGCACAATTGCGAGCATGGCATCCCCTTCCCTTGTCTCTAGCGGAGGTGGGGATGGTAGTCTTGCCCCTGGTATTATACTGGATGCAGCTGCTCCCAGTGTGGTTGGCACAAGAAGACCTGGTGCGTTTGGAAAGGGAGATACGGGGATTCTTATGGAAAGGGGCGAGAGCACGCATCCCGATGGTTCGGTTGAAGGGCGGGTGGCGGACTGGAGGGATGGGTATCCCGGATTTACGGCTGTATGCCCTGGTGTGTCAGGCACGTCATTTAGGGGATTGGTTGGGAGATACAGAGATCTATACACCTAGGGCACTGGAGGAATCCCTGGTGGCTCCCCAGACGCTACTGGCAGCGTTACACTTGGAGGGAGCCTAGCTTCTGAGGTGGGTGACTCGAAGTGTTTTAGTGAGCTCAGTACGACGCACGTGGATGCAATTGTGTCGGTACTGGGATAAGTTCCCAGTTGTCTCCAGTTGGTTGCCTCTGCAGGGCAATGTTACTTTTACCCCTGGTTCTACATCAGTGATATTTCAGAAAAGGAGGGAGAATGGTTTCCGCTACATTGGACATGTGGTGGATCCTCAAGGGAAGTGTAAGTCTTTCGAGACTCTTGGTAAGGAGTATGGGCTGAGTGGCCGCCACTATTTCACATACTTTCAGATTTCTCACTATGTAGCGTCTTTACCAGTAAATGAGTTAACATCCAAAAGTTCGGCAAGGATACTGGAGTTTTTTGCGATGGGGGAGGGGTCGCCGCCTACGATATCAACATTGAGGGAAAAAATTGGTTCCCTATATTAAACCGCCGGACTATTTGAGAGAGGAGACTCGGTGGGTGGAAGAGTTGGCCCAGGAGGTGCCTCCGGGGTCTATTCGGGAAGCCCTGAGCCAGATTGCGGGATTGGTGGAGGTGCTAAGTGCAGAGAGGTGCAATTCAAAAATATTATTCGAGCACACTTCTCCCCAAGAAGAGCGTTGCGGAGTGGCCTGGATTGTGATGGATGGTGCCCTAAATGTTCATCACTCTTAGCAGGCCTGGGGCATATGTGGTGAGGCTGTCGGAAAATCTGTGCATATTGGGAATGGATTAGCCATTATATGAGTGTTTTGCTTCAGCAACAGATTAAATGGTCTGGAGCCTTGGTAGCACTGGATCAGTTGGGGCCACTCCACCCAAAGGGGAGATGGGAACGCACTCTGGTGAGAAAGGCATGTCTGGTGGGGAAGGGCCCAATACGCCACCAATGGAGAGAACAGATCCCCCTACCTTCTGGGACTGGAGTAAGAGTTTTCATCAACTGATGCTTTTTGAGAGGAGGGGGGGCTAAGGGCAGTGGTATACACTGGGCTTACTTTCTGTTGATCTGGGAACAGTATGTCCAACAGCTTGGACCATATGCCCATAACGAGGTCTTACAAATGGGGTAAATTAGATGGGATCCCGTTGACAGAGAGTGGGGGTGGGTCTTATAGGATAGTTCTTGGGTAGGATAGTAGGAAGGGAGCTGTGCGGGGGTGGGGAGGTGGGATAGGGTGGGAGGGGGAGGAGGGGGTTAAATAACATAAAATGATGTACCACATTCTGTTGACAACTAGCCTCTGGACTGGTGGACAAGAGTCAGCCCCACCCAGTATGTATCTATACAATTTGTGATTTTTTGTGTGGTTTCATAAATAAAGAGTTAAAAAAAAAAAAACAGAAGTGCTGCGTCCGTCAGGCTCCATGGTAAAATGAAGCCTGCTCTAAAATAGCGCCACAGCAGCAGGCAGAAGATGACATGCATGCACAGTGGAACCTCCCAAAAGCTTTAATTAATAGCTAGGGAACGTTACCGCATGGGTTCGCCGGATGATTTCACTCAGATGTGAGGACTTAATTCCTGCTTTTCCACAGAGAATCACCGCTATCAGAGTATGTGCTGTCTCCTCTCCAGCAGTATCTGGATAGTGCCACCATGGTCAGAGGAAATATTCAGCTGCACTATCTGGACAGCTGAATATTATACTCACCAAGGCTTAGTCCTGTTAACTGGAAAAGCCCTTTATTACAGGGCCCATAGTTTATAAAATACATATAGCCCCAGCTGAAAACACATGTGCATATGGTGCTACAGACAAAAGAGAGGACCATATTGTATAGGTGCATGCACAGATAACAAGCGGTTTGACAAAGGGATCATATATGTCTACATACACATGCCTGCTGCAGTTTTATCAACTAAAGGGATATAATGACTGGCATACTGGAATGTAACCTGCCCTGACCTGCTATTGAAAATGTGTGAGTTAAATCAAATAAATATAAAAAGTAGGTGTGTATGGCAGTACTTTTGCATCTATCAGGCAACTTTGGATATGTTCAGGATCTATGACAGGGAAGAAGGGAGCCTTCAACAAAAAATCAAAGTTAGCACCAAAGGAGGTAGATTTGCTAATAAGGGATGAGCTAATCTTCCCCATCAAGTTCTCCTCCAGCCCCAAGTCTTAAAGGGCAAGTTATCTGTAATATGGAGATGTAAATGCTGGCCATTAAATGTATTGTGATTAAAAAATACGGACTATATAAACATTTGAAAGGATAAGGTGTTTTCATTCTTTACATGTTGCCATATACACATTTAAAAGTAGCAGCCTTAATACAATCACCATGTGTATTTATTTGGCAAGATGAACGTGTAACTGGTGCCTAACGTTTACAAAATTATCCTTTTTGAGAATGGCTCTGGAATTATATGGCATAGTGAACCTGCTTTTCTTCACAGAACCGATGTTTATTCTGGTCATGAGAAAGGCGCTGGGCAGCCATTCTGGCTGAAGAGGGTAAGAGGGAACTACTAAAGACACAGCAAAATAGGTAGAGTGTGACTGGTCCTGCAGAGCTTATTTATTTTATTTATTTATTTTACCAGTTTTCTATACCGCCTTATCCTTCAATCAAAGCGGTGGGCAATGAAAAGTTAAGTGGCTTGCCCAACGCCACAAGGAGTGCCTATAGGACTAGAAACCCCAGTCCCTCCAGCCTGAGATTTTTGAATGAGTGAGGTGGAAGGGAGGTGTCATGTAATTATGGGACTGATGCTGGGTTTGTGGAAATTGAAAAAGGAAGCGAAGGACTGAAAGGAGCAGATACTTCCACACTTTGGCATGCCAGAGATCACACACCCTCCTGCCCTCTTTAGTTTGTGTTATTGGGTGTGTTCCAATTTATTTATTTTCTTAGTAGTTTTTGGCTCACACCTTTCCAGCAGCACAAGACAAGCTACAATCAGGTACAGTAGGTATTTCCCTGTCCCCATAGGGCTTACAATCTAAGTTTGTACCTAAGGCAATGAAGAGTTAAGTGACATGCAAGGCCACAAGGAGTGGCAATGCGATTCAAACCCTAGTCTTGCTGGTCACAGAGCACTGCTTTAACCACTAGGCTACTCCTCCACTCCAAAGTGTTTTGTTCTTTGATTGTTAACTATTAGTGCAATGGGGCACGCAAGCCAATGAAGAATTATAAGGCTATTTATCACCTTCTCCATCCTTGCCTAGGCCTCAAGGACCCTTCCTTTTCCTGCAAATGGATTTTACTGATCTGCCTTGTGCCAAGGGGGGAAGGAAACACCTTTTGGTTTTTATGTGTTTATACTCAGGCTGGCCTGAAGCCTATCCTACCAATTTGTTATCTGCTGCTACAGTTTTGAAATGTTTGCTTACCCAGTTTATTCCTTTGTGGGGAGTACCCCTGGTTTTGTCTTCCGATCAAGGCCCAGCATTCACGGCAGAAGTCTGGAAAAGCATAAACGCATTTTTTGGCCTTCAACAGCAACTTCATCCTCCATATCATCCGCAAAGCTCTGGCCAAGTGGAACAGATGAATAGGACACTGAAGGCGCTCCTCCGTTCCCTAACTCATGATTAGAGTCGGGATTGGGTGGAAGCTCTGCCATTCGCTTAATTTTCAATCCGCAACTCTCCTCAAAGAACTGAAAGGGCCTCACCCCCTATGAAATTGTGACCGGATGTCCGGCAACAACTCCAGCCCATGTTATAGTGGCACCAGATCAGTTGCCCAATCCACAACTGCTGCGCAACGATCTATTATCTTACTGCAAACATCTGTACCAAACGTTGGCATCTCCTTCCTTTTTGCAGCTCACGAAGTAGGGTGCTCAGGCATCGCGACCAACTCCAGGCGTGGAGCCCTGAGATTGGGTGCTCATCAAGGATCCGGACCCAAAGTCTGCTCTGGCAGCGAGATTCCTGGGACCATTCCAAGTGTTGCTAGTGGGATATTCTGCATTGAAAGTGAAAGGACGGAAAACTTGGATACATTTGGACCAGTGCAAGAAAGCACCGCAACCTGGATAAGACGACTTCCCTGTACACAGCCCAAGCCGGAACCAGAGGAATTTGAGATTGAACTGGAATCGCTTCCCCCGATTTTAACACTGCTCAACCAAGAAAGTGGGTGTGAAATTATTGGACAGTTACAACCCACCTCGGACTTGTCCTCACAGCATTGGCTGATATGTATGCTTTCAGTGGCATTAGCACTGTTTTTGTGTTTGTTAATCTGGTGTGTGGGATTTCTCTCCCAAGAGTAGGGGGTGTAGAGGCTTTAGTGAAAAAGATATTAGGGATAGGTACACCAGGGCTAGGGCTTATTCAAAAGGCAATAGGAGAACCGATTGTAGCCCTGGCCCCAGCCCCCACACCGTCCTCGTTGGTTCATGATCATACGGTTCCTGTGTATGATCCGCATGCTCCTTGGGCGAAACATGGTGTTTTTTATAATGTGTTTCATTCTCACATTTATTCCTTAATTCAGTGCTTCAACATTTCCAATTGCGCTATGTGCTTACCTCACCCAGCAGCTACGCAGTTTGGATTTTTGCCCCGATCTCGACCCATTTCTCTGCAAGAATTAAAGGAGTTGTCTGTGAATGAAACCTTATTCAATCTTACTGTAACATGGCCAGAAGAGGCGACCCCTGCTCCAAGGATTATCAGTCCTCAGCCAATTACCAACCCCCCTATTTGTTTTCAGGGGGAGGGGACTTACCCTGTAGGGGAAACCCTCTATCTAATTGTCAGACCATTATGACTAACAATCATGTGTATTTGGTGATGGACAATCCCACAGTGAGCTCTGTACAAGCACATTCCAATTTGAGGGTTGTTAATGCTTTCACTGGTCCTAAAACCTGTCTTGATCAGTATGAATTACAGTATTATGACCAGGATGGGCTACCAATATATGGAAAATATAGAATGGAGAAAAACAAAAATGGTTCAGAATATGACTATGTTGATAACTATGTATATCCCTATTTAGGATACTATCACCCGTGGTTAAGGGATATTTGGCCTGGGACTGAAGTTCTGCTTACAGAACCTAAAGATTATAAAATTTGGCCTGATGGACTCCTTGCATTGGTGGGCCATTACTTTGTGTGTGGAACCCTAGCTTATGTTCGGTTGCCTGATTGGTCCAGCAACTGCTACGTAGCTACCCTTGACCTGCCATGGAAATTTGTCCCTTATGAGTCTTTGCTTGGGGTGTCCCCTAGCCGTCATCGCAGAGCTGCGGATGACCAGTGCAGATATAAGTGCGGCACGTAAACTGCTAGATGATACTACTATGCTTAGCCAAAAAGAAGTAAACACCTTTACTGGAACCGTTTGGATTAGTACCTTTGGTTCCATACGTCCTACAGAACGTTATGGTGAACAAATATTACGAATACATGCCCTGATAGAAGTAACAGCTCAGGATTTGACTGATGCCCTCACAGTCATGCAAGGTACCGTTGACAAACTAACCGCTTACTCTGTCCAAAACCGTATGGCCTTGGATTACTTATTAGCCAAGGAGGGAGGAGTATGTGGCGTTGTCAAAGAGCACTGCTGTATGTTCGTTGACAGCCAGCGAAAGGTGGTAACTAATATCCGAGATCAGGTAAGAAAGGAAATCCATTTTTCCAAAGATAATATTGAAGGTACTTCTGATTCCGTGTGGCCCTGGTTTGAAAATATGTGGGGTGGCCTGTCAGGTCCCTTAAAGGCCTTGCTGACGGGCCTTTTCGGCTTCCTAGTAGCCCTCCTGCTTCTAGGGATAGGCCTTGCCTGTTTTATGAAATGTTGTACTTCGTATATGGCTAAGACCACTAACACTATTGCAGTCCTTAGGCTACGACGTGTTCCCAGTTCTGGGGATTTACTCCGAGAATTGCCTTTTGATGTAGAATGTGGTTCTGGACAGAACGAAAGGAAGGACTGTGGGAAAGGAGGGGCTGGCCAAGGCCCCCGAACAAAGTTAGAGACTATAGCAGAGACTGATGAGCTTTTGTGTGATAAGGTAACTTACACTAGTACAGATCATCCTGTCTATGGCAATCTTGATATGGATAGTGATGACCCTATTTATCGTACTCTTGATATAGATACAGAGAATAATGAAGGCACAGATAATGACAGAGAAACAGGGCTGTGAAGGTGGCTATAGCCATATACCTCTAATCAGGTAGAAATATATGCTTATTGTAATGCAAGGCTGAACTGCAAGGCGTACATTTTAGATAGAAGCTTCTGTCCCTGCAAAAACTGCTGACAATTATTGCAAAAGAGATTAACTAACAAGTTGTGTACAGCTACTATTACCAAAGGTTAGCTTCTGCAAATTTTGGGGACTTTTCTGTGATACAGACAGTCCCTCCACCCTTCTTGTGGTAAATGATGGGTCAAATTTTAGATAACAACTAATGTCAGCACTATTGCATGAACTTTCCAAGAATCAGAGACCTTAGGTCAACATGTAACTGGAAATCAAATAAAAGCTTGAGAAATCAGCAGAATTTAGAAAGAAATTATGTGTAACTAATCAACTCTTGTTTGATGAAAGAATTGTAGCGACATCTGCTGTCACTTGGTAATTATGGCTATGAAACTTCCATTTTTATATGACTTTTGCAAAGCATCAGCAGAAAAATGATCCTGTAAGCAGATTTTATTCCAAACCTGTAATTTTGTAACATGATTATCATCCAATGTTAATTAAAATTTAACTATGTCAGCCGAAAATTCTTAATAAAAGAAAGATCTCTAGCAAAAGATTTTCGAAGGTGGTCGGAGGAGGAGTCCTGATTTGGCCCCTCTGACGATCTTCCTCTAGAGCTCTAGAATTTAATATAACTGGTTTTCTGTGTGTCCAGTTTTTCCTTCCTGTTAGAAGGGCCAGGTAAGCCTAAGAATCTAGGTAAAGGAGGGCCTGCCCCGAGAAAGGGCACACCATTTTGTATAACTCCCATCCAACTGACAGTGTCTTAGGCTCTGGTGTGATTTACCACTCAGGTATGCCTGGGGTGGCTGACTGAAAGAAGATGTCATTTTACTTACCAGTTAAGTCCTTTCCTTGAGTTCTACTAGATCAGTCCAGACAAGTCTCTTCCTTCCCCACGATTTCTATTGATGAAACTGCTCTTCTCTCCTCCTCCAAGCTCACCACTTGCTCCTCTGATCCTATCTCCTCCCATCTCCTCTCCTCTATTTCCTCTACCGTTGTCCCCTCCATTTCTCATATTCTCAACCTTTCGCTCTCCACTGCTACTGTCCCGGCTGACTTTAAACATGCTGTGGTCACGCCTCTCCTTAAGAAACCCTCACTTGATCCCTCTTGTCCTTCTAATTATCGCCCCATCTCTCTCCTTACTTTCATTTCTAAATTGCTCAAACGTGCGGTTTACCGCCGTTGTCTTGACTTCCCCTCTCTTCGCATGCTCTTCTCGATCCCTTACAATCTGGTTTTTGTCCTTTGCACTCTACTGAAACTGCTCTTGTCAAAGTCTCCAGTGACTTGTTCCTGGCTAAATCTAAAGGCCTTTACTCTGTCCTTATCCTCCTTGACCTTTCTGCTGCGTTTGACACTGTTGACCATGATCTTCTCCTTGACACTTTGTCCTCGCTTGGCTTTAGGGACTCTGTTCTCTCCTGGTTCTCCTCATATCTCTCCCATCGCTCCTTTAGTGTATGTTCTGGTGGCTCCTCCTCCTCTGTTACCCCGCTCTCGGTTGGTGTCCCCCAGGGTTCTGTCTTGGGTCCCCTTCTTTTTTCTCTCTATACCCAAATCCCTTGGTGTGCTTATTTCCTCTCATGGTTTTCAGTACCATCTCTATGCTGATGACTTCCAAATCTATCTCTTTACTCCTGATCTTTCTTCTGCTTTCCAGTCCCGGATCTCTTGCTGTCTCTCTGCCATTGCTGCCTGGATGTTCCATTGTCGCCTGAAATTGAACATGGCCAAGACTGAACTTCTCATTTTTTCTCCTAAAATTTCCCTTTCTCCTTCTTCTTTTTCAGTCTCTGTTGATGGCTCTGTTCTCCAACCTGTTTCATCTGCTCGCAATTTGGGTGTTATTTTTGACTCTTAGCTCTCTTTCTCCTCTCATATCCAACTCATCCCTAAGACCTGTCGCTTCTTTCTCTTCAACATTGGCAAAATCTGCCCCTTTCTCTCTGAGCTCACTACTAAAACCCTCATCCATTCCCTAATCACCTCCCGCCTTGATTATTGTAACCTCCTTCTTGCTGGTCTCCCTCAGTCTCATCGCTTCCCTCTTCAGTCTATTCAGCACTCCGCTGCCCGTCTGATTTTCCGTCAGCCTTGTTTTGCCCACATCACTCCTCTCCTCAGATCTCTTCACTGGCTCCCTATCCGTTTCCGTATTCACTTTAAGCTTCTCCTTCTGACCTATAAGTGCATTCACTCTGTGGCTCCTCAGTACCTTTCTTCTCTCATTTCTCCCTATTTCCCCCCTCGTGCACTCCGTTCTTCTTACCAGTTGCTATGCCCTTCTCCTCTATTGCCAACTCCAGATTCTGCTCTTTTCACCTTGCTGCTCCTTATGCTTGGAATAAACTTCCTTTGTCTATACATCAGGCATCTTCTTTGCCCCTCTTCAAACTCTAAGTTAAAAGCTCATCTTTTCGCCTCTGCTTTTGGCTCTTGATTTTGCTGTTCTCCTTCCTTCCCCTCTTTTATTTCACCTTTCTTTCTTCCTCTTACACTTGTTCTTAACTCTTTCCTTTGTCCTGTCTTTCCTGCTCTTGTCTCTTTGCCCTTGTTCTTATCTTTTTTTCTACTCCTTTTCTTGCTTTGTCTTTTTAGATTGTAAGCCCTTTTGAGCAGGGACTGTCTTTTTGTGTTTTCATTGTACAGCGCTGCGTGCACCTGATAGCGCTTTATAAATGCTTAGTAGTAGTAGTAGTAGACAAGTGGGTTGTGTTTCCCTATCGCTATACACCTCATCCACCAGAGATCCCTTCACTATTTGTCCCAAAACATATGGGAGACACATGGCAAGCCTCACACATCCTCAATCATAGGTGGAGTGGAGGAATAGCTTAATGGTTAAGAACACTAGCTTGGGAACCCAGAGACAAGGGTTTGATTCCCACTAGCACTCCTTGTGGCCTTGGGCAAGTCACTTAACCTTCCATTGCCTCAGAAAAATCCAAGTTATCAATGTCCCTGTTTAATGTACATTACCAAGTTTAAGTTTCAATGTAAACAGCTTTGATTGAAATGACAAAGTGGTGTATATAAAACCTGTTAAATTAATAACAAGGAAAAAGTAATAGTATAGAATTATGTACAGGAAAGCTTAAACAGAATGCTGTCAGTAGAAGATGAACCTGCAGAGCCAAGTATAAACATCACAGTGGACCCAAGGGAACCGCAACAGAGGACAAAACAAATACAGTTTTAGAGGCGGGTCCTAAATTGGTCTAGCAGGACTCAAGGAAAGGACACTAACTGGTAAGTAAAATGTCATCTTCCATATCATCCTGCTAGACCAGTCCAGACAAATGACATGTACCAAAGCTACAATTCCACTGGGAGGGAAGAAGACAGAGCAGCTCACAAAACCCCAGAGCCAAAGGCTGTGTACACCTGTGTATGGATATCCAAACAGTAATGCTTGACAAAAGTGTAAGATGATGCCCGATAAATATCTGCAGGGGCTACAGAGCTCCACTCCACCCATGAGGACGCTTGTCCGAGGGTAGAATGGGCGAACAAACCCTCTGGAACTAGCCGGTTCTGTAACAGATACGCCGAGGCAATGGCCTCCTTAATCTAGCGCCCTAAAGCCAACTTGGCCACTGTGTCACCTTTGTGTGGGCCAACAAACAGCACAAAAAGATGGTTGGATTTACGATGGGAATTTGTAACCTCCATGTACCAGAGAAGCACCCTCCGGACATCCACAAGGCGAAGATCCTTATTTTTCCCCCGACACTGCTCCTTAAAGAAGGAGGGCCAGCAGATCACCTGGTTCACATGAAGAGAGAAATCACCTTAGGCAACAAGGAAAGCAAAGGCCAAATGGAAACAGCCTCCTTAGAAAAAACAGATAAGGATCTCGGCAAGACAAAGCTTGCAGCTCGGAAATCCATCTTGTGGCACCAATCGCAACCAAGACGTCTTGAGCGTCAAATCCTTTAAGGTACCAAATAAAACAAAACTGCAGAGAGATCATTTGGTCCCCCCGGAACTGAAGTGTGCCCGTAGCTTTCTGTTTCATTACAAGGCCTCGTAGCATGCTTCAATGGCTCAAAAGGCACTGCCATCAGGGCTCTGAACATAAGATACAGATCCCAGGAAGGGATCAGAGACAAGAGGGGAGGACATAGATGCCAAATCACCTGGAGAAAGCGCAAGACGTCCAGGTGCAATGCTAGAGACTTACCAGCCACCAGACCTTGGAACAAGCCAAAGCTGCTACCTGAACTTTCATGGAGCTAAAGGAAAAGGCTCTTCTCCAGGTCATCCTCTAAAAAGGACAACAAAGAGGACAACTTGGCCACCTCAGGAGCCAACTACCAAGTGCCGCACCATCGCTCAGAGGCACCAGATCCGCATGTACGCTAGCTTAGTAGACCTCCTCCAGGCTCCGAGTAGAGATCACTGCTTGAGAGTAGCTCTTACGTGCTAGCTGTCTCCTTCCAAGAGCCAAGCCAAAAGCGAGAAGTGAACCGAGTCCTCCAGGATGATTGGCCCCTGCTGTAATAGGTCCCGAGATGGAGGCATCCAAAAAGGAGATGCCTGCAGGAGCCACATCTAGTCTCCAAACCACACTCTTCTCGGCCAATCTGGTGCCACCAGAACAATCCTGCCCAGGTTGCATTTTATATGCTGAAACACACACACACCCAGGGACATTGAGGAAACCTGTACAGCAGGTGCTGACTCAGCCAAACCTAGGTCAGGGCGTGGACGCCCTTAAGAACATAAGATATGCCATACTGGGTCAGACCAAGGTCCATCAAGCCCAGTATCCTGTTTCCAACAGTGGCCAATCTAGGTCACAAATACCTAGCAGTTTCCCCAAAAGACACAGGTTGCATAATGCTTGTACTGGGGCAAGTAGTGAAGTTTCCGGGTTGCCTTTAATAATGGTTTATGGACCTTTCCTTCAGGAACTTGTCCAACCCTCTTTTAAACCAACTACACTAACAGCTTTTACTACATCCTCCAGGAACAAATTACAGTTCGATTACACATTGAGTGAAAAAATATTTTCTCTTATTAGTCTTAAATAGGTTACACCGTAGCTTCATTGCATGTCCCCTAGTCTTTCCATATTTCGATGGCGTAAGCAATCAATCTACTTTTACCCATTCCACTCCATTCATTAATTTATAGACCTCTATCATATTTCCCCTCAGCCGTCTCTTTTCCAGGTTGAAGAGCCCTAACCTTTTTAGCCTCTCTTCATAGAGGTATCCTTCCATCCCCTTTATCATTTTGGTGGCTCTTCTCTGTACATTTTCTAATAATGCTATATCCTTTTTAAGATACAGTGACCAGAATTGCACACAATATTAAAGGTGTGGTCGCACCATGGAACGATACAGAGGCACTATAATATCCTTTGTTTCATTCTCCATTCCTTTCCTTATGATTCCTAGCATTCCATTCTTGGCCGCCGCTGCACACTGGGCGGAGGGTTTCAACATCCATGACGACACCTAAATCTTTTTCCTAGGTGGTGGTTCCTAAAGTGGAAGCTTGCATTGTGTAACCATAGTTTGGGATGTTCTTTCCTAGGTGCATAACTTTGCACTAGTCCACATTAAATTTCATCTACCATTTGGATGCCCAGTCTTCCAATTTATCAAGGTCCTCTTGCAAGTTTTCACAATCCTCATAGGTTTTAACAACTTTGAATAATTTTGTGTCATCTGCAAATCTGATTACCTCACTCATTATTCCCATTTCCAGGTCATTTATGAATATGTTAAAAAGCAGCGGACTCAGCACAGATCTCTGGGGTACTCCACTATTCACCTTTCTCCATTGGGAAAATTGGCTATTTAGCCCTACCCTCTGCTTTCTATCTTTTAACCAGTTCCTGATCCACAACAGTACACTGCCTCCTATCCCATGACTTTTTAATTTCACCAAGAGTCTCTCATAAAGGACCTTGTCAAAGGCTTTCTGAAAATCCAGATAGACTATATCAACCGACTTACCTTTGTCTACCTGTTTATTCACATTTTCAAAAAAACATAACAGATTAGTAAGACAAGATCTTCCTTGTCTAAAGTCATGGCTGTCTCCCATTAAGTCATGACTATCTACATGTTCATTAATTTTGTTTTTTCTAATGGTTTCTACCATTTTTCCCGGTACTGGCATCAGGCTCGCAGTCTGTAGTTTCCCGGATCACCCCTGAAACACTTTTTAAAAAATTGGTGTTAGATTGGCTATCCTCCAATCTTCAGGTATTACAGATGATTTTAATGATAGTTCACAAATTACTGATAAGTAGGTCTGCAATCTCATATTTCAGTTCTTTCAGCACTGTTGGATGTATACTATCCGGTCCAGGTGATTTGCTGTTCTTCAGTCTCCATGCAGTGACTGAAGCAGCAGCAAACTTTGGCATTGGCAGGTTGCCATCAGATCCATTTTGGGTTGACTTCAGCAGCACAGAATCAATTGAAATGCTTCCTTACCCAACTCCCGGCTCTTCAGAATCCAGAGAGTGCCAACTGAAGAAGTCCCCTTCCACATTGTTAACCTTGGTAATGTTTTGAGCCGAGAAGGCTGGTTGATTCTTTTCCACCCAGACAAACAGGAGAGCCATCTCCAGAGCTCCCATGGCACTCTACATACTGCCTTACCGACTGACATAAGCCACCACTGTGGCAGTCAGAAAACACTTGAACTGCCCAGCCCTCAACCAGGGCCAGAAACACAGAAGAGCCAACCTGATGGCCCTTGCCTCGAGGTGGTTGATGGACCACACCACAACAGCCTGGGGGCAAACCATCCTGGCAATGGGCTCCCCAGCCGAAGAGACTAGCATCCATCATCAACTTAAAGGTATTCAGAGCTCAGCACTGGATTGGTGTTGAACTTCTCTTTCTGATTGCCAACAACAGGTTCGCATTGGTGCACAAACATCAACTATGTCCCAACAAACCCAAGGAGTACCACAGGGCTCTTCCCTTTCAGCCCTACTATTCAATAGATACATTCAGCCATTATGCACAATCATTCAATCCTTTGGCATTCTTTACCACATCTATGCAGATGATGTACTACTTTATGCCCCATTCTTATTGGATAACCCTAACATTACTGGAATTACAGACTGCTTTAATGCGGTATCCGACTGGTTAGGTGCAAACAACCTGAAAGTAAACTATAAGAAAACAGAAGTTCTGTTCATAACAAAGGACCCGACATTCATACCTCCATCTAACCTACATGTTATGAATGAGAAATTGAAGATTAATCAGGAGGTTAGATATCTAGTTGTCACTCTGGATCAACACCTAAATATGGAATCCCATATAAGCAATATCATGAAGGCTGTCTACTTCAAAATACGTTCCCTCCGCCAGCTCAGACCCTTATTGGAACCTTCTGACTTCCGCACTGTCTTCCAAGCCCTTGTCACTCCCCTATTCGATTATGCTATCATCATCCTACATGGCCTACCTGCATATGCTCTCCATCCTTTACAAATAGCTTTAAATACTGCTGCCCGAACCATTTATGGTGCCTCCAGATATGATCATGTATCACCTTCTCCTAGAACAGCTACATTGGCTACCAATAATCGACTCAAATACAAAGCCCTTCTATTGTCATTCAAAATCCTTCACCATCTCTCTGCATCCATCCTGGAAAACCTCTTGCACTGGACGCCCAACACCAGAACCAGGAAAACAATTATGGTGAACACTCTTAGCATTCCAGCTATGGCTAGTAAAAGCTCCCAACTTTCCATAAGGCTATTAAGACACATCTGTTCCAGCTCTCATTCGACCATGTACCATAGCTTATTTTGATCCCCCCTTTAATGTAAATCTCCCTTTCAGCCTGTATATAGTATACCTTCCAGCTTGTATATAGTTTACAGCCTTATGTACTATTTAATGGAATCATCTTTTATGTTAACTCTTGTTACTTGTTCTTTATAACTGTTCAATATATTGAGTTGTTCTAATGTAAATCGCGCTGATTACAAAAGTGTGGTATATAAAACCAAATAAATAAATAAATTAAAATAAAACAAAGAGGATCCAGGAGAAATCATCCAGTGGAACGCCCTTCCTCAGATGACAGGGCTGCTGCTACCACCGCAGGCTGGAATTCACCATCAACATGATCAGAAGCCTGCCCTGAAACTCCTGAGAACTTGGGGACCACTGAGCCAGCAAGGACTGCTGCAGTGGTCACATTGTGAGGATGCACCCATGACACCATCTCTATGGTCACTGCCATCAATCTGAGAAGCTGAAGGTAAGTCCAGACTCTGGGAGCCCGTTGTGCACAGAACAGCACCAGGCAATCCAACAGTCTTTGGCTTTCCCCTCTGGCAGGAAAATTCTGCCCACTCAAGTGCTGAAACATGTTCCCAGAAATCCAGGGACTGGGAAGATAATTAATGACTCTTTCCCCGATTGATCACCCAGCTGAGGCTTTCCAAAAAGAACATCACTCGGGACGCCACCAGAGGTGCCTCTGAAAGGGAATAGGCCCGGATGAGTGCTGCAGCTGCCACCACCATGACCTTGGAAAACGTCCTCAGGGCGGTGGACAGCCCAAAAGGGAGGGCAGTGAAATGACAGTGAGAATCAAGCAAAGCAAAGCTCAGATACTTTGCTGATCTACCCAGATCAGGATATGAAAATATGCCTCAGCATGATCAAAAGAAGTCAAGAATTTCCCTCGGCACACAGTTTGAATCACAGAACACAAAGTTTCAACCCGGAAGTGCAGGACGCACAAGTGCTCGTCAAGCCCCTTGAGGTCCAGAATGGGCCGGAATAGTCGTCCTCCTCTTTTTTTTTGGCACCACAAAATAAATAGAGTATCTGCCCTTGCCGGTGGGACAGGCAGCACCACCTTTAAGCGCAGCAACTTGTCCAAGGTGGTCTGCAGAGCGGCACTTTCTATCACAGATGCGCAAGGGAGATGATGAAGGCATCCGCATCTCAGGACACAGCCGAACTGAATGGTGTCTAGCACCCAGCGATCGTTGGTAACCCGGGCCATTCCTGAAAGAAAAAGCAAAGCCTGCCTCCAACCGGAGGAACCAGGGAATGGGCCCCCAAACCTTCATTGTGCAGATTGTGAAGGTCCTCCTATGGGTTGGACCAAGTCCCTGGGCCCACCTGCTCCACAAAAGGACTGAAAACGAGCCCGAAGTCCAGAAGCAGAGAGGAAGAAGGTCTTTGTGTTTTTTTTCTTTCAGGTTGGTAACGACTGAAGTCCTGAGACCTCCGGGGTTCCAGCCAGCGCACCCTCGGTTGACGAGCAGAGGCTGACAAGAAAGGGGCACCAGCCTGCTTCAAAGGCCCCTTGGACTTATCTTCTAGAAAACAGTAAGATTTTGTCTCACCCATGTTCTTCACCAGCTTTTCCAAATCGGCTCTAAAAATAAGCTTTCCCTTAAAAGCCAGGTGGACCAACCAGGCTTGGAAGATGTATCCACTGCCCAGTGCAGAGCCAAATCCAACGCTGTGACACCGTTGTCAGAACATCATATCTGGTTGCCAAAAGTACCAGATCATACATGGCATCAGAAAGGAAGGCAGTAGCAGACTCCAAAAGAGGGTAGAAACATCTGGCAGAGTAGACTGAATCCATTGGAGCATGGCTCGAGACGTCAGGCTTGCAGATACCACAACCGAAGAATAGCAGCAGCCGCAGTGAACCGATTCTTTCAACACGAATCCACCTTTCGATCCAGAGTATCCTTTAAGGCCAATCCACCTTCCACAGGAATGGGGTCAATCTGGTAATGTGACCTGTGCATCCACCTTAGCAAATATCAACCACACAACGTACTCCTTCTCCAGGAGACCGTGCATCTTCTTATATACCCTTAGCCCCTTAGGCGGGGAGTTTGAGTAATCTCACTCTGGCTGGAATAGGACCTTCAGCACCTCCGGGAAGACAGTAGAGGATTTCCAAACCCCTTGCAAGAGCAGATACCTCTTTGGTTCCTGCTCCATGACTGGAGCTTGCGCCAAACTCGAAGTTTATTAGACTCTGGGATCAACACCTCCAGTTCCTACTCCTGGAAAAGGCAAATAACCTCAGCCTCCGCACAATCCTCTGGAGGGGAGAGTACTTCTTCATCCACATCAGATATCTCAATCCAAGCCACAGTTGATACCTTTCCTGGGCAGCACCCTTGCTGGGGATGCTTTGCCATCAATCAAAAAACGCTTCCATTCTCAGCCTACCCCAATGAGACTGCACGCAGGGAATCAAAAAGGCCTCAGGGTCTGCAAGTCCACACAGGAGTAACCAGAACTGCTGCAAAGAGAAATAATTTTGGGGAGGACAATACAGACACCGGAAGCTCTCCTCACAGAAATGACCCCCCCTACACTTGGGGGTATAGTTGCCGTCAATCCCCTAAAAGACAGGGAAAGACCCACAGCACAGACACCTGATACTCTGGCCGGCTGCATATCCATAGCACCATCCACCACTTCCTGCCCAGAGGCAGGTAAGGCAGACTTAACAGAATCCCCCAGCTGAGAGAGGGGGAGTAGACCCTCCAGGGACGACTGAGAAATAGCCATGCAGGAAGAGCAGAATCCAGAATTTACCACGCTTGCCAAAGGTCAAACAATGTCATCTAGAAGAAGACATAAGGGTTAAGGCAAGAGTCACAACAGTGTGTTCTAAGGCTGCCGCAGCCCAAAGGGCACACGTTAGTTACACTTTTACTACAGCGCACATTACAGGCACTAGGGTAGGAGCGCACATTGCAGCCACGAGCGGACCGTGCACACAGATTGTGTGACCGCCAGGTGCACAATAGAGCATATGCTATTAACGTGTTCAGAAAATGGTAGGAAATCACCACCCAGCGCCAATAGTCACCAGCAGTCTACCCCAAATTGCCTCCCCACAGACAAAATTGGGAGCCCCCAACAAGGGCAATGACTAGGTCAAGTCTTGGTACTCTTCCTCTGAGAACAGAGGAAGAGTACCAAAGCAACATCGAACAGAGCCTTTAGACTATGCGCCCCAAGTCTCTGGAACTCCCTACCACCACACATCAGAGCAATCCCCAACTTGAGCCAGTTCAGGAAGGCCTTGAAACACTTTCTCTTTATCAAATACCTCACTGACTGTCCCGAACCCCAGCCACCAAGTATGATCAATACCCAATAACTCCATCTGACATGTATATAGTTACCCTATTCAATGCTCCGCATATGTATATAGTTTACCCTGTTCTCCAAGTTACTTGTTCCTGTTCAATGTAATGACCTGACTTTTGTTTATTGTCGGATACCATTTTGTTTTATGTAAACCGCGCTGATCGCAAATAGTGCGGTATATAAGAAATGCAAATAAATAAAATAAATAAATAACCCCAAGCAGAGAATCCATGCCAGGTTCAGCTCTACTCTCCTGGAATTGTTTGTCTGGCTTTCCAGCCCAGTCCAACTAGGGAGATCTTTTCTTTGACATTGACTGCTTTGTGCTCTGAAGTGCGGCAATGGTTCATGGAGCTGAAAAGCGATGTAGGCATCTTTCAGCAGGACTTCCAATCATGGATGGTGAACATTACGTTAGACCTACACATGAGCTAGACCAGCGCGTGAAAGACATGGAGCTGCAAGTGAAGGAACAAAGTGAGGCCTGGCAGGCGTTTCCTCAAAGATAGCTTACCTTCAAGAACAGCATGAGGACCTACTAACAAAACCATAAGACTTAGAAAATAGATCTAGGTGCTCCAACTTGAGAATTCAGGGATTGCCTACCACCCTAGTGGACTATGTGGATCTGGCTGGGCGGATTTTCAGGGCGGAGATCCAGCAGGCCCAAGTTGATTTTAAAATTAAAAGGGCCCATCATTAGACGAGGGAAACCTGTCAGACGGCTGCCTAGGGTGAGAACTTACACAATCTTGACGATGCATATATTCATATGATTCTTGCAAGGTATTGTGGGTATTGTAGTTCATTCACTCCCAAACACAGCTGATGACAATAATTTGAGTTGTGAAACCAAGTGGTAAGATCAATAAAATACTTCTTTTATTGATGGGGTTTAATTCACCCAGCACATGTATGCTTGATAGCACTATAAATGAGGTTACTTGCTTGCAGTGTTTAAAGGGATAACAAAAAGTCACAAAGTAAACCAGAAAACAACCTTCAACTTGTCAGGCAATTAGCTAATGTTTTCTTAGCAAGTAATTACCAAATACAAAGGCACAAAGTAAAGAATAAACTTTGCTGGTTAGGTTAACTTCTGCTTATTTTCCACGCTGATCTCAGCAGTGATTCTCCCTTGCTCACACACACAATCAGGTGCAGCCCTAATTACTATCCATGGACCAGCTGAAAGCCTTTAGCTGGCTGGCTGCTACTGTGTGAGCCCAAATCCTGCTTTAAGAGCTGTTTGCAGTGGAAATAAAGAACAAAGTTAGGTTTCTTTGTGATGGCTGATGTGTTTGCTCATAGAAAACTAGCAATAGCATTTAGATAAAGAACAGTCCATGTAAATAGTTTCATCTGCTGTATTTCCCCCTGCATCAACAATCATAGGGTCAATATCATACATTGGCACAGATGAGTCTTTCATTAAGGCACTATCATGAGAATGCTTATTCCCTTGCTGCCATTCTCTATTATAGATAGGGTCTGGATCAGTGTTCATACCTGAGCCTCTCCTGCTATCATTATTCCTCTCTGTATAGCCTGGCCAATATGTAATCCAATTCTGATGTCCAACCTTCCAATCTTGATCCCTGGACACTGGATCTTCTCTCACATACCTTCTGGCCTTGGTCTGAAAGTCCCTTCCACATGCAGTCTTCTCTCTTCCAGGTAGCCACTGGTGATTCCTATCTCTGCCACTCCATTCCTCTGGCTGAATCCAGTCCAATGGACTCTGCTGGCCTTTGGAATACCTCCCAGTATGAGTACTGCCTTGGAATCTCCCAGACCTTCCAATGGCCTTTCTTCTCTTCCTTCCAGAGAGTTTCCTTCTCTCTCTATCTGCTTGGCTTGGCTTCTGTTTCTCCAGGTGATACTGGTGCTTGTAGCCGTTGCTGAAGCTCTCCCCTCTGTATCTCTTCCTGAAGCTGTTCTTGAAACTGTTGCTGAAACTGTTTCCTGAAGAATAATCTCTATTCTTATTCTTTCCTAATGTGTGCTGCTCCCTAACACAGCGCAGCTGTGTTGAATCAAGCCCTGCCCTTTGAGATGAGTGCTTAGGGATTACCTCATAGCTCTCTTGATTGCACACACATTCTCTCACTTCAGCCCCTCTCATGGCTGCTGGAAAGCTGGTGCATTCTGGGACTGGTAGTCTTTTATGTGAAAACTCTGTTTTCTCAATTCTACCAGAACTGACAGGTTGCTTGTTCAGAGTCACATCATCTTTTCTATAGCTCCTACCTGAGCTATGATAAGCTTCCTTATCACATACCCCCCTGCTTAAGTTATTACGGACTGGTTTTACTGGTGAAACTTCTTCTCTACAGTCCGTAATACGGGAAAGTGCATCCGCATTCTTGTGTAACTTCCCGGCACGATGTTCAACCTGAAAATCAAACGCCTGTAAGGCCATGTACCAGCGTGTCAACCTGGCATTGTGGTTCTTCATTTGCTGCAACCACTTAAGTGGGGCATGGTCCGTGACCAACTGGAACTTTCTCCCTGTAAGGTAAAACCTTAACGCCTCCACTGACCACTTGATAGCCAAACACTCTTTTTCTATCGTGGAATACTTTTGTTCAGCCAGTGACAACTTCCTGCTCAGGTACATCACAGGATGCTCCTCTCCATCATGGCACTGGGATAGGACTGCTCCTAGCCCTACATCCGATGCATCGGTTTGAACCAGAAAGGGTTTCTTGAAGTCTACTCCTTTCAGTACCGGTCCTGTACACAATTTTTCTTTTAATACTGAAAACGCTTTTTCAGCTTCTGGTGTCCACTTTATCTGGTTTGGACAATTCTTTCGCAGCATATCCGTGAAAATGGCACTTTTCTCTGCGAATTGCGGTATAAACCGGCGGTAGTATCCAATAAGTCCTAAGAAACTTCTTAGTTGTTTCTTGGTTGTTGGAGGAGGAAAATTCCTGATGCTATCTATTTTGCTTAATAGAGGTTTAATTTTTCCTCTTCCCACTAGGTGGCCTAGGTATTTTACCTCCCTATTTGCAAAGGCACACTTCTTCGGGTTTAAAGTGATTCCCGCTTGCTTCATAGAGCACAAGACTGCCCTGATCCTCTTCAAATGCTCCGCCCAGGTGTTACTATGGATTATGACATCATCCATGTATGCAAAAGCATAACTTTGGTGGGGTCGAAGTACCTGATCCACTAACCTTTGGCAGGTAGCCGCTGCTCCATGCAGTCCGAAAGGCATCCTCTTGAACTGGAAAAGGCCAACGGGGGTGCTGAACGCAGTTTTCGGCTTCGACTCCCTGGTGAGCGGGATTTGCCAATATCCTTTTGTCATATCAAGGGTGGTTAAGTATTGAGCCTGTCCCAGCTGGTCTAGCAGCTCCTCAATTCTTGGCATTGGATATGCATCAAAAACTGATATGGCGTTTACCTGCCGGAAGTCAATACAAAATCTTAAGGATCCATCAGGCTTCGGCACCAGGACTATGGGGCTATTCCAGGGACTCTTTGACTCCTCTATTACCCCCATGTCCAACATCTCCTGGACTTGTGCCACTACCTCCTGTCTTTTGGCTTCAGGCAAGCGGTATGGCCTTTGACGAACCAATTTCCCAGGTGGAGTTATTATTTCATGGGCCACCAAATGGGTCTTCCCAGGTATGGGTGTCAACACATCTGGGAATTCCTTAAGCAACTTCCTAATTTCTTCCTGTTGTACCATTGTCAGGTCCTCACCTATTTGGGGCTCTGATTTTTCTTTACAATCAGATACCTGGGGTCCCAAATCTTCCTCTTCACTCACCTCCCTCTCTCGGGCACAGGTGGCAGCTAAGCTTTTAACCCCTTTGACATCAGTAGAACCAAAACCTTTGGCTCCACGTTCAGAATTCTCTAGGGATGTGACCTCCTCCACAGGTGGAAAACCCAGCCTCTCACAGATCAATTGGGCAATTTTGTCTCCTGTCTTCACATGATACTCATTCTGTCCAAAGTTAAACAACAGAACTTTAATATTGCCCCTGTAATCGGGATCAATTACTCCCGCACCCACATCGATGAAATATTTAAGGGCTAATCCGGACCTTGGGGCTACTCTCCCATAACATCCAATTGGTATTTCCACTTGGAGACCGGTGTCAACCAGGGCTCTCCCTTGGCTAGGTACAATCACATTTTCTATGCTGCACAGGTCAAACCCAGCAGACTGAGGGGTTGCCCGCCTAGGAGCTTGGGCCTTCTCAGAGACCTTATGGTACTTTAGGACGAATATCTGCTTTGGGGTAGCTTGGTCTTCTGGACGCTTAACCATCTTTTTAGTTGGGGTCTGAGGACTTCCAAATAAAGGCCCGGGAGCTACTACCATTAAACCTTCTCCCTCCCTTTTTCCTAGTCCTTCCACTAGACCCTGCTTAAATCTTGGCCAGTCTCTTCCTAGAACCAAATCAAAGGGTAGCCTAGGCACCACTGCTAATAGGACTTCCTCTTGTTTCCCTAGGCACTTAACCTTTAGCCTATAGGTGGGATATGATGATGCAGCACCATGAATGCATCTGATGTGAACTTGGCTTTCAGGGGTTCTAGGCACAAATCTTTCTTGGGCCTCTATCCTCTTCCAAAGCCTTTTTGACATCATACTCTGGTCTGCCCCAGAGTCTAATAATGCATTTGTGGTAATTCCTTGCACATCAACCATCAAAAGAAATCCTTCCTTGGGCTGTTTTAAATCCAGACCCATTAAACTAGTGTGTGTCTGGCATCTCTTCTCTAAGTGTCCCACTTTTCCACACTTGAAACATTTCTTTCTATTCCACTGTCTCATCTGGTTTGATACAGTACATTCATTTCAGAAACATTCTTAATTATTCCTTTTTCTGATACAGCACATCTAGCCTCAGCATCCATCTTTAGAGGGCCACCCATTCTATGGCAAGCCTGCGTGGCTTCCAAGAATCTCTCTGCTAGCATGGTTGCCTCTCCAAGATTTTGGCAATTTTGCTGTATAAGAAAAACATTCAAATCTTTAGGTACCCCAAGCATAAATTGTTCCAGCATTATAATATCTAATAACATTTCTACTGTCTTTTGCTCAGGCTCCAACCATTTTACAGCTAGACTTCTAATTCTCTGACTCAGAGCCCTGGGTGTCTCACCCACTTTCAATGTAACAGCTCTAAACATTCGCCTATACTCTGAAATAGACAACCCTAGGCGATCTCTAATAGCTGCCTTTACATCCTTATAAATCAAAGCCTGGGCTGCTGGCATTGCTCTGTAAGCTGCTAGTGCCTCACCAGTTAATGAAGCTGCCAGCCTTACTGCCCACTGGGTCCCTGGCCATGCTAAAGCCTGTGCCACTCTTTCAAAAGACTCTAGAAAATCATCAACATTATCTTCTGGAGTTAATTTCCCAAAATTAAATGCCCCAATCCCTTGATTGAGTCCCACATTGTCCACATGTGGTGTACCAGTACTAACTGCTGGTCTTGCATCTGTTCCACTTTGTCTCTGCAGCTGAACTAGAGCTTGCACCAGATCAAGCACTGGTTTCTGCTGTTCCATTAAGGCCTTCATAGCAGTGTCCTGGGCCTGCTGTGATAGCTCCTGCTGCTTGCTGAATTGGGCTGCCATCCACTGAGCCATCTCCGTCGGATCCATCTTGACACCTGCAAGAAAAGAGAAAAAAAAACAAAAACAAAGAGCAGCACCTTCCAACCAGGTGTGTTTTTTTTTTTGTTTGTTTTTTTTTCAATTACCCCCTGTGCTTACACACATCCACCACTAGACATGCCCAGGTACATATTACCTTGTCTCAGTGATGAATCCAGCTTTGCACAGGGTCTTTTCCTCTGGGACAGCTTCCTGGAACAACCACTTTTCCTCCAAAGTGCAGACGAGGGAAAAAATCTTCTTACAGCTTTAAACTTGACTTTTATTTGTAATCCACAACAAGTAATCCTCTTGGTGCAAGAGCAATCCGAAAAACTACGCCATTTGTCAGACGGCTGCCTAGGGTGAGAACTTACACAATCTTGACGATGCATATATTCATATGATTCTTGCAAGGTATTGTGGGTATTGTAGTTCATTCACTCCCAAACACAGCTGATGACAATAATTTGAGTTGTGAAACCAAGTGGTAAGATCAATAAAATACTTCTTTTATTGATGGGGTTTAATTCACCCAGCACATGTATGCTTGATAGCACTATAAATGAGGTTACTTGCTTGCAGTGTTTAAAGGGATAACAAAAAGTCACAAAGTAAACCAGAAAACAACCTTCAACTTGTCAGGCAATTAGCTAATGTTTTCTTAGCAAGTAATTACCAAATACAAAGGCACAAAGTAAAGAATAAACTTTGCTGGTTAGGTTAACTTCTGCTTATTTTCCACGCTGATCTCAGCAGTGATTCTCCCTTGCTCACACACACAATCAGGTGCAGCCCTAATTACTATCCATGGACCAGCTGAAAGCCTTTAGCTGGCTGGCTGCTACTGTGTGAGCCCAAATCCTGCTTTAAGAGCTGTTTGCAGTGGAAATAAAGAACAAAGTTAGGTTTCTTTGTGATGGCTGATGTGTTTGCTCATAGAAAACTAGCAATAGCATTTAGATAAAGAACAGTCCATGTAAATAGTTTCATCTGCTGTATTTCCCCCTGCATCAACAATCATAGGGTCAATATCATACATTGGCACAGATGAGTCTTTCATTAAGGCACTATCATGAGAATGCTTATTCCCTTGCTGCCATTCTCTATTATAGATAGGGTCTGGATCAGTGTTCATACCTGAGCCTCTCCTGCTATCATTATTCCTCTCTGTATAGCCTGGCCAATATGTAATCCAATTCTGATGTCCAGCCTTCCAATCTTGATCCCTGGACACTGGATCTTCTCTCACATACCTTCTGGCCTTGGTCTGAAAGTCCCTTCCACATGCAGTCTTCTCTCTTCCAGGTAGCCACTGGTGATTCCTATCTCTGCCACTCCATTCCTCTGGCTGAATCCAGTCCAATGGACTCTGCTGGCCTTTGGAATACCTCCCAGTATGAGTACTACCTTGGAATCTCCCAGACCTTCCAATGGCCTTTCTTCTCTTCCTTCCAGAGAGTTTCCTTCTCTCTCTATCTGCTTGGCTTGGCTTCTGTTTCTCCAGGTGATACTGGTGCTTGTAGCCGTTGCTGAAGCTCTCCCCTCTGTATCTCTTCCTGAAGCTGTTCTTGAAACTGTTGCTGAAACTGTTTCCTGAAGAATAATCTCTATTCTTATTCTTTCCTAATGTGTGCTGCTCCCTAACACAGCGCAGCTGTGTTGAATCAAGCCCTGCCCTTTGAGATGAGTGCTTAGGGATTACCTCATAGCTCTCTTGATTGCACACACATTCTCTCACTTCAGCCCCTCTCATGGCTGCTGGAAAGCTGGTGCATTCTGGGACTGGTAGTCTTTTATGTGAAAACTCTGTTTTCTCAATTCTACCAGAACTGACAGGTTGCTTGTTCAGAGTCACATCATCTTTTCTATAGCTCCTACCTGAGCTATGATAAGCTTCCTTATCACAAACCGCATAAGGCTCCTGGACCGGATGGCTATGGCGCCGAATTTTACAAAATGTTAGAGCTGCAGGTGACCCCTACTTTAGCAGCCGTCTATAGCGACGTCTTAGAGGGGAGAGGGTTTCCCCGGGACATGAGAACGGCCGCGATTACCGTGATCCACAAGGCTGGGAAAGACGTGGAGGATCCAGCCTCCTATCGGCCGATCTCTCTAATCAACTATGATATGAAAGTGCTGGCTGGGGTGTTAGCGCAGCGGCTGCAGGGAATTCTGCCGCGGCTGATTAGTCCCTGTCAGACAGGCTTCGTCAAAGGGCGGGAGGCCTTTTCTAATATTAGTAAGGTTCTCCTGGGGGCGGAATGGAGTGTGCTACAAGGGGACCCCTTGTTGTTGGTGAGCTTGGATGCAGAGAAGGCATTCGACAGAGTGTCTTGGGCCTACATGTTTGACGTGCTCGGGAGGTTTGGCTTTGACGGAGCTTTTCTGACTTGGCTGCAGGCCTTATATACGGCGCCCCTGACTTTTGAAGTGGTTGGGGGGCTTCATTCGGCATCTTTTGAATTGCGCCGAGGGACGAGGCAGGGTTGCCCGCTATCCCCCGTTATTTATCCTACAGATGGAGCCATTGCTGCGTGCGCTAGGGCGGATGGAGGAGATTCGGGGAATTGAATGGCCGGGGGGAGGCATTAAGATCAGTGCATTTGCCGACGATTTGTTATTGTGTTTGACTGACCCGCAGCGGTCGTTGGAAGGTGCTTTGTCCTCTATCGAGTAGTTTGGTGCTTTCTCAGGCATGCGGATTAACAGGGCGAAGTCAATGGGTTTAGATGTTGGTGGGAGGGTCCGGGGGCACTGGCGGGGTGTTTTTCCGTTGGTCTGGGCGGAGGACTCAATCCGTTACCTTGGTATTCAGATTCCCCGTGAGCCCCGTCATCTCTATGCAGCCAATGTGCAGCCTTTGTTGGGTAAAACACTTCAACGGCTGCGGAAATGGCAGGAGCTACCGCTCTCCTTGAAGGGACGCATAGCTCTTTTCAAAATGGTTGAACTGCCCCGATGGATATATCTGTTCAGGCATGCCCCTCTTTGGCTCCTGAGGAAAGACCTCAAATTGCTGGAGAGTCACTTGTCCAAATTCTTTTGGAAGGGGAAGAGGGCACGCATCGCTTTTGCGACTCTGCTGAAACCGGACAGAGAGGGTGGTGCCGGCCTCAGTTCCCTGCGAGAGTACAATTTGCTTAGTTTACTGCGGCCGCTTCGTGACTTGGTCGCAGGGACTGCTGAGATTATTCCCAATGAGCTGATCGACAATGTTTCGGCACCGTGCCACCGGATCTATTGGCTGCACCGTTTGGGTAAGGAGCTGCCCGAGTTTTGGAAGCGTTCCCTTTATCTTGGAGCTGTTCGCCAGGCCTGGAGGCATCTGTGCCGCCATAGGGGTTGTGATTGGCAATGTTCGGATTGTCTTCCACTAGGAGGTAATGGGGATTTCATCCCGGGGTGTCAGGGTGGGGTGGCTAAGCGCTGGGCGAAGTGCGGAGTGGAATATGTCGGCCATTTGCGGATGGAGCATGCGGCGCAGATGGATTTTTATTTATCCCTGCGGGGCCGCTATCAGTTGCCAGTGCAGGATTTCTACTTCTACTTGCAAGTACGGCACTTTATACATAGTCTGGGCCGTGAGAAAGGGACGAACCTATGGCAAGGGGAACGGGGAATGGTAGCTCTCTTTCGTGCCCTGGAGGGCAAAATCACAGTTCGGAGGCTGCATGAGGAGCTCTCGGTGGGGGACGATTTGACTGGGTTGGTGAGACTAGCGCGCAGCTGGCAGGCGGATGGAATCTTAGAGGGGATACCGGAGCGCTTACTTCATGCTTTTCAAGGCATAGCCAGTGTCTCGGAATCGGTGCAGATGCAGGAAGTACAGTACAAATTCTTGTGGCGAGCCTATGTGCATGATGTTTGGGCGATGCGGGTGGGTATTACGGACTCGGAGAGCTGCCGCCGATGTGGGGTGGAGAAGGGCACTCTGGCGCATAAGTTCTGGTTGTGCATTGCCATCCAGCAATTTTGGGAGGGTGTCGGGGCGCGGCTTGGTGGCTGGCTTGGTGGCTGGTAAGCCTTGAACCCGCATGGTGTCTGTTTGGCTCCTACAAAGCTGTGGCTCCCCTGGGTGTCAGACACCACCAACTGTGTGAGAGGGGCTTTCTGGTGGCCAAGCAAACAATTCTGCAGCATTGGGTAGCGCCAACGGCGCCTAGTGTGCAGGAATGGGAGGGGCGGATGCGGGTTTTATTAAGTATGGAAAGGTGTACGGCACAGCAACTTAGCCAGCGGCGACTGGATCACTTCATGGAAATCTGGGCCCCGCTGATAACCACTGATGGCCACTGACGATCAATGTGGCCCCAGTCCGGGAGGTTGGTCACGGACTGCTACTACTTAGATGGGCTGATGATGGAGAGGGTGATCTCCCTTCTATGCGTGTTTGGTATGAATGCTGCCCTGCTCGGGTGGGAGGTGGGGGGGGGCAGGTGGGGGTGGGGTGAGGGGCGGTTGGGCTGGGGGGGAGGGGGGGAGGGGTCAACAGGATGGGATAGGTAATTTTTGGGTTGAGTTAGACCTTGCTTTGCTGTCTTTATGCATCTGTGTGCTCAGGTCATTATTGCTGTGATAATCTTTGAATCTTGATATTTTGATCTATGATGTATATCTAATGGTCTACCGTGTGGCGGTTGCAGTGATCTTATACCATTGCTCTTTGACAGTTATTGTACTCCGGTTGTAGTGACATTGTTCTACTTCTGTTAGACCACCACTGTTTGCTGTTTTTTGACTGTTTGATTGTCTGTTATCTCTATGCTGATGTATTTGGTATTGTTATTCTTTGGATGTCTGGAAATGCTTAATAAAAATTATTTTCACTAAAAGGGCCCATCGCACATTGGGCCAGACCAGGAACCCTGGTCTGCTTGCATGAATACTATTCAAAAGAAATGATTCTTCAGGCTGCACGCAAAATTGGCCAAATGACCTGGGAAAACTCTTCAAATGAAATTTTTGGAGACATATTGGTGGCAACCATGAGGAAGTGAACAGAATTTCTACCCATTACATGATGATCCAATTTCTAATGTCCGCTTACTTGTAAATAAATGTATATGGTTTACTCTGTTCTGTATTGGCATACACTGTTTAGATAATGCCCACATACTTGTACCTGTACATAGTTTATCCTGTTCTGTATTTGCATACACTGTTTGACTTATACTATGTTTATTGATATAAGATGTTCCATGTAAAACAAACCCTGCTTTGTTGATTGTTGTTTACTGTAAACCGCATCTGATCTCTGGAAGATGCGGTATATAAATGAGTGTTAAATAAATAAAATAAATAAATAAATAAATTACCCAGCATTTAAGAGAAGGCAATATAAAATACAGATGGACATTCCTGTGTGGCTGACAGTTTTCCTTAGAGGGATGTCAGAGCCAGCCCAAGGGTTTCTGCCACCCCACCCCCCCTGCTGATGTTGCCCCCCCCCCCCTCCTCAGCTACCGCCGATTCTGTCTCAGGAGGGGGAGGCGGGCAGCAGCAGTATTTCCAAAAGCGACAGCTTTTTGCCGCCGCTTTTGGAAATACTGTCGCTGCCAACCTCCCCCCCACAAATTTATTTAACAGGTTTTCTATACCACCTTTTCCTTCAATCAAAGCAGTGTACACTGTACTACAAGGACATACAAAGGCAGGGGGAGAGACATGCAGGGACCAATGTGGTAGACAATGGGTCTACATAGAACAGGGAATGACAAGACATACATTAAGTTACATTTGATATATGGTTTACAGTCATACATCAATAAAAAATATATAACAGAACATCATCTATAAAATAGAAAAGAGATAGGGAATATAGTGAGAGGAAATTAAGAAGATACAGCAGTAGTAGGGCGAATGAGCGACTACCATATTGATCAGGTCTTATAATACTTGTTATCAATTATGCTCTCTTTCTTTATTCTCGCCAAGGTCCTACGCCTGAGGGATGAGCCCTGGGGGTTGTCAATACCGAGCAAGGACACCGCAAGAGGCTTTGTAAGATGCAGGTTGAACTGATTTACCAACTCAGCCTGGGGCGCTAAAGAAGGTTGCGAGCCCTAAACCACAGTGGGAAAAAATGAAGCAGGGTGGGAAACACCTTCACCGCCAGATGGACTGATCCGAAAACAGCTCTGACTCACCCGCTTGAGCGCCAGGCTGTGCTGATTTGTAATTGGACTTATTAAGACTCTGATCCACTTCAAACTTGAGAGTGGGAAACTACGTGGTTGGGGTATGGTGAAATGTGTGGTGGAGTGAGTGTGGAATTGGGCCATGTTGGGGAGTGGTTTTGAGTTGGGCTGGGTTAGTTTTCATGGTTAATGTAGTTACTCACCTGTAACAAGTGTTTTCCAGGGATAGCAGGAATCAGTCCTCACATATAGGATGACGGTGGTGCCAACGGAGCCCGTATGGAGCACTTCCCCAGCTTTCACAGAAAGCCTTTGGGCATGCTACCACACATATGTGGCCCCCTTCCTGCCCAAGGGTGTCATCTTGCTCAGTCAGATGACATAGCAAAAAGGACTTAAAACAATGTAGGGAGGCAACTCCAAGGGGAGGAGGGAGGGTTGTGAGGACTGATTCCTGCTGTCCCCGGAGAACACCTGTTACAGGTAAGTAACTACGCTTTCTCCAAGAACAAGCAGGAAGTCATTTCTCACATATGGGACTCCCTAGCTCCAGGCTGCAGAGGACCGAACTACGACAGCAACACCAGCGACCCATCAGGTGGCCGTAAGTTGCAGAAGGTGAATCCCTACAGAGAGACTCTGCAAGACCCTTGTGTCCAGTGACAACCTCACTCCGGTAGCCTGAACACAGAAGGGTCAGAGGGCAGGAGTTGCCTAAAACCCGAGAATATTACAAAGTACTGCCTGCCTGAAAGCACTGTCCCTGTGGCACTCACTCTCCAGGCAGTAATGAGCTACAAACGTATGAATCGAAGACCATGTGACAGCCCTGCAGATTTCCATCACCGCTACTGAGCAGAGGTTGGCTACCAATGTGGCCATAGCCCATACGCAATGTGCAGTGATCCAGTGCTCAAGGGAGAGGCCAGCTCGCTCATAGGTGAGGGCAATGAAGTCCGCCACCCAAGTGGACAGAATTTGGTTCGTTACCAGGAGCCCCAGCCTACTGGGGTCATATAACACAAAGAGCCGAAAAGCTTTGCAATGGACCTGGGTCCACTGCAGATAGGACAGGGTCTGCTTACAGTCTAGTCTATGCAGTATGAGCGCCTCCCTGCAGGTGTGAGGCCGTGAGAAGAAGGTGGGAAGGACTCCTTCCTAGCTGAGGTGGAAGAGGGATACAACCTAGCGGAGGAATTTAGGGTGTGTGCGGAGCACCACCCTGCTCTTATAGAACCTTGTATATGGTGGATCTGCTACCAAGACCTGGAGTTAGCTCACTATCTGAGCGGATGTGAGGGCCACCAGAAAAAAACACTTTCCAGGATAGGTATCGTAAATGGCAAGTGGCCAGGGGCTCGAACAGTGGCCTGGTGAGTTGGGAGAGAACCACATTCAGGTCCCATTCTGCCGCAGGGGGATGGATTGGGGGCTTTAATAGCAGGAGTTCCCACAGGAATGTGGAGACCAGGGGCTGGTTTGAGAGGGTTTTTTTCCTCTATAGGGTGATGGTGAGCGGCTATGGCACTCAGATGTAACCCTCACCGAATTTGACTTCAGACCCGCATGTAAGAGGTGCAGTAGGTACTGCAGTACTAGTTGCATGCGTCAGGAGAAGGGATTCTCTTCTCTTTCTGCACACCAGACAGAGAATCTCCTCAACTTCCCCCAGGAGATTGAAAGGGGCCAGAGCTAACCTTTCAGCAGCCACACTGTCAATGTTAGCGACCCCAGGCTGGGGTGCAAGAGGGAGCCCTCCTCCTGGGACAGAGGTCTGGGTCCTGACCCAGTGGAGCTGGGGGTGCCACCAACAAGGAAAGCAGCAGAAGGAACCAGGATTGTCGAGGCCATCCGAGTGCGATCATAATCACTGATGCCTGCTCACTCTGGACCTTGAAGAGGGTCTTGGCCACTAGGGGAGTCGATGGGAAGGCACAGAGGAGGCCCTCTGACCATGGGATTAGGAAGGCATCGGCTGCCACTCTCCCTGGGTGCGGCTGATGTGAGCAGAAGCGGGGCTGCTGCATGTTGTCCGAGAAGGTGAACAGGTCCATCACGGGCCTGCCCCAGAGGTGGAAGAATCTTTGCACCACCTAGGGTTCAGATACCATTCATGTGGGTGCAGGACTCTGCTTAGCTGGTCCGCTAAGCAATTGTCCTGACCCGTGAGGTATAACGCTCGCAGGAGCATTCTGTGGCGCACAGCAAAGGAGAGCAGAGTCACCACCTCCTAGCAGAGGGAGTGCAAGCCCATGGCCCCTGCTTGTTTACATAAAACATTGCAACCTGGTTGTCCATCTGGATCAACACAGGGCGGTTGCACAGAAGGTGGGAGAATGCTTGCAGGGCCAGGAAGATGGCCTTGAGTTCCAGGAGGTTGATATGTAAGAGTGACTCCTCTTGAGACCAGCTGCCTTGAGTGCAGAGGTCTCCGCAGTGCGCCCCAACCCAGGATGGTATCCGTGGTCAGGACCCTCTGTAGTGTAGGCGCTTGGAATGGAATCCCTGCTTGGAGGTGGCATAGAGAGGGAGTCTGCCGGCTGGTGAGTGACCCTGACTCTGTCCTGCAACCTGCCCGTAGCCTGAGTCCACTGAGAGCGGAGGCACCACTGGGATGCCCGTATGTGCAAGCAGGCTAGGGGCATGACGTGAACCGTTGAGGCCATATGGCCCAGTAGGCAGAGGAGTGGTGAGGCGAGCTGATACCGACCGGTGAATTTGCACCTCTCCTGCCAGTTGTACAAGGCGGTGTGCCCTCTCCTTTGGAAGGAAGGCCTTGACCTGTAGTGTCCAACTGAGCCCCTATGAACTCCAGGTTTTGGGCTGGAGAGAGGTGGGATTTGGGGTAGTTGATGACGAACCCCGGGTGCTGCAGGAGGCGGATTGTTCACCCTACAGCCTGGCTAACCTCAGGGGCCGTGCTGCCTCTGATGAACCAGTCATCCAAGTAGGGGAAGATGAAGGCCCCTTGCAGATGCATGTAGGTGGCCACAACCGCTAGGCACTTTGTAAAGACTCTTGGCAAAGAGGCCAGGCCGAATGGAAGTACCCTGTACTGGTAGTGCTCTCCTCCCACCACAAACCTTAGGTATTGTCTATGGAAGGGATGGATCAGGATATGGGTATACGCATCCTTCAGATCTAAGGAGCACAGACAATCTCCCTGGTGGAGGTAGGGCAGCAGTGTTCCAAGGGAGAGCATCGTGAACTTCTCCCTCACCAGAAACATGTTCAGGTTTCACAGATCTAGAATGGGCCTGAGCCTCCCAGTTCTTTTGGGGACAAGGAAATACCTGGAGTAAAAACCCTTTCCCCACAGATGTCTGGGTACAGGTTCTACCGCCCTGTCCTTGAGCAGGCCTGTGAGCTCTGAGATGAGAAAGGTCTGGTGAAGGAGAGGCCACACCGGCTCTCCTGGGAAGAACCCTGGGGGCATTTGCTGGAACCGTAGGAGATAGCCCTCCTTTACCACTGGTCCGTGGTGATCCCGGCCCACTTGCGGGCGAAGAGCGCCCGCTGGCCCCTGTGGGCTGGGGAGAGTCTCCCAGGTCAAAAGCTCCCCCCAGATTGGGTGGGAACTGGGAGTGAGACTTCTGAGCCTTTGGCTTTCTCAGACCATGGCCCTGATTCTTGGGCTAATGGCCCTGGTGAAAAGACCCCTTTTTCCTAGGGAGCCTCTGCCTGGTCACGACCTCGGCCTCAATCTTGGCCACCTTGTCGGCTATGGTTTGCCAAACAAGTCTTCCCCGGTGTAGGGGACTCCTCACAGTTTTTCTTGCACCCATTGCTTAAGGTCTGAGGTTTGCAACCAGGCCTGGTGCCGGGCCCTGATGCCTCCTGCTGCTGCTACCCAGGCTGCTGATGCAAAGCCATCATAGGCGGCGCGAGACAGGAACTTTGAGCAGTCCCAGTTCCCAACTGTTAGGGCCTGAAACCTCTGGAGTGGCTCTCCGGTGAGACCTGCGGAGAAGCCTGTTAGTTCTTGGATGAAGTCCTTGAGATACATGCCTATGTATAGCTCATAGGCCTGTATCTGACAGCCCTGCATTGAGCCCTAGAAGCATTTGTGCCTGAGGGCGTCGAGGGCTCAGTCCTCTCTGCCCGGGGGAACAGAAGAGTAGTTCTTCTGGCTTTTGAGCTTTTGCATCGAGGACTCCATGACCATGGAGTTATGTGGGAGTTGAGACTTTTGGAAGCCAGGGCTCTTCTTGACATGATATATGGCGCTGAGTCATCAGCTGACCACCAGCACTGAGGCCGGGGTCTCCCACATCCAGAGGAGCAGTCGCTCGAGGATGGGCTGGACCGGCACTGTAAGAGTCTCCTTTAGCGAAGACTCGCAGTTTTTCGTTTGGGACAGAGAGGGCCCAGGCCATGTCCTGGATGAAGTCGCGGAAGGCCACGTCCTCGGGGAGGAGGGGGGAGAATGGCGCCGTGGCTCCGGGGGAGACGGCTCTGAAGGGAGGTCTTGGGAGAGGCCTCAACATCAGTTTCCCAGTCAGAGCTGAAGGGCGTCAAGGACTCTGAGGCTTGGGACTCCCGCACCTCGAGGCCGGCCCCAAGGAACCGGGATCCCCCGGTGGGTCTCGGGTAAGACTCCCAGAAACTGGCTGGGAAGGACTGGACTTCCGAGGATTGGGACTGTAACCTCAAACGGTGCCGAGGACTCACCCAAGAACAGTGGCACTCGGGGCCTGGCTTTACGCCCGGGGACTCCCCTATAGTTGGGGGCCTGGTTGTCAAGGCAGATGATGCAGACGAACGAGACATCATTGCCTGCTGCAGGGCCAGGATGACAGAGATATTCTGCTCCAGGGCTGCTATTCTGGCCTTGATGCCAGAAGGCTCTGCAGCTGTCAGCGTGGGCACCAAGGGCCTCGGGCCTGATGCCAGAACGATCGCCGCCAGCCAAGGACTCCTTCTTAGAGACCTTGAGGTGGCGCTGCTCGGAGTCACCGAAGTCCCACCGCGGGACCATACCGGGTTTCGCTGGTGGAGCCTCAACTGGTTTCAAGGTTTTCTTCTTTTTTTTTTCCCGGGGTCTGGCCCCTTTACGGAGCTGCTGCCATGGGAATCCGAAGATGCCCGGGCCTCGCGGGAGGTGCTCGTCTTGGAGCTCAGTGTCAGGGAAGCCGGGGCTGAGTCAGACCGTGGGAACATTCTCTCCTGCAACTCCGACCTTTTCTTGTTGGTTTTCGGAGTCATGGCCTGGCATAGGTCACAGGTGGCACTGTCGTGGTCTGGGCTGAGGCAACACAAGCAGCAGTTGTGGGTGTCTGTAACTGACATGATCCGACTGCAGTGGTCACACTTTTTGAGCCCACCAAGTGAGGCAAGCCTCATCAAAAATGAAGGGAGAGAGCCGGGGATGGCACCAGCTCGAGGTGGGAAGAGGAACGAGTATGCAAACCGGGAAAAAACCCCACACTTTTAAGGATAATTTTTAGAGGATTTTTCAGGGGAAACAGGACAAGCATCTGTTGGGCTCTGCGGAAAAAATGAGCCGCACTGGACCTGTACATGGCATCGAGTCTTTTACTGATGAAGGGGACCGAGACGGGTGATTCCCACATATAGAAGAGCAGCCGGGTCAGGATGGATGGCACAGGGACCGTGAGAGACTCCCTTGGAGGAGACTCATATTGCAAAATGTCCTCTGCCCCGGCTCTTCCTCGGTCTGCGGGGGTAGGTTGAGGGCCCAAGCCATATCCCGCACAAATACCAAGAAAGAGGTATCTTTGGGGGGTGACCGCCTTCGCGGTCAGAAGGAAGGTCCCAATGGGCGTGGGTTTCAGGGGAGGTGTCACTATCCGATTCCCAGCCTGAGAGGTCCGAGGAGGACTCGGAGTAGGGCTGATCCCCGCGTCTGGTGGCCAAGGCCCGTATGGAGCCGGAGGCACTGACTCTGGAAGACCTCGACCCCGAGGAACAGGACAGTGAGTGAGACCGGTGCCAAGGACTCTCGCGAAGCCCATGGTTCTCGGGGGTTTCCAAGACTGTTTTCGGGGGACCCTCTGTCTCGGGGTGTGAGCCAGCCGTACTGGGCAACAGCACCTGCTGGGCAACTAGGAAGGCAGAAACGCTGCGCTCTAGTGCCAGCAAATGGAACTCCCACTTAGGAGTGAGTCCGTGGGATGCCAATGTCAGGGTTAGAGGGTCTGGCATGGAGGAGGAGCGGGGGTCCTCACCGGGACGACCCTCAGGAGACCAGGCACCATCGCCAGAGGCCTCTGTGTCTGTACGAGGTACCTTTCGAGGCTGCTCCTTGTCCGACTCTCGGGAACACCGGGGAGGGCTAAGGGAATGAGCTCAAGATCAATCACGCTTATCTGGAGCCACCGACAGCGTCTTCGAGGTTGTCTTCTTTTTTCGCCGTTCTACCTCGGGCGAACCCTGATCGGTACATTTTTTGAAACCACTGGAGGGTTTCTTCATCTAAAGATGGTGAGCAAGGCCTGGCGGGCACGAGGGCTCTGAAGAAAAGAATTTTTTTAAAAATGAAAAATATGAAGAAAAAAGTAGAAAGAAAAAAGGGAGAGCGGTATCATACAATACTGGTGCGGTGAGGCAGAGCGGAAATAGAAAAGTTCTGAAATTCTTTTCTGCGGTGATAGGGTAATGACCCATTGGCTCCGCAGAAAAAGAAGAACTGAGGAGAGGGAGTTGGGAGAGTGGGAAGGCAGTAGCGCAGGCGCAGTGGAGTGCTCCCAAAGGCTTTCCTATTGGTAGCTGGGGAGCTTGCCGCACGGGCTCTGTCGGTACCCAATGTCATCCATAGGTGAAGACTACATTCCTGCTTGTTCCTGGAGATGATCTTTTCCTTTATTAGTAAGGTTCAGAAAAAACAGATGACTCCTACAATGGGAGCAGCCCTACTGGGGGTGGAGGTGGATGATGGAGGAAAACCCCACTGACTAGATTTTTACTGACAGTTGCAAGATTAGCTGTGGTCCAATACTAGAAACACTCCGAAACCCCTTCTTTGGGAGAGGTGATACAGAAGGCAAAATATATTCAGGGTGTAGCTAAACTAACTGCCATGCGGCGACAAAATTTAACCATCTTTAATAGATTCTGGTCGCCTTTTGCTGAGTGGTGCAGAGAGAATGAATGTACACTGGTGGTTACTTAGGGAGAGTGAGTGATGGGAGAGATAGCTTAAATGGCGTGGGTGGGGCGGCAGGCCTCTGGGGCAAGGATATTCCTTATGGGAGGTAAAGTAATGATTCAGACCATATGGTAATTTGTTGTCCTGGTTAATGTATAGAGTTTGTCCTCTGGGGGGGGGGGGCAGAAGAAACATAAATAAGAAAAGGTGGTGTATTGTTCTGTTATGAAGGATGTTAGTTGCAAGTATTTATTAATAAAAATTACAAATTTAAAAAAAAGACCTTTGGCTGCTCTTATGTATCTGAAGAGTCAGCTACCATAACAGCAGGGCACTGTCTAATAGTAAATCTGCCCCTACCTCCATAATATGGTCACTTTAGCAGCACACAATGCCCCAGGACATACTACATTAGCACCTTAGCCCAACCTCATTGCCAGTTCCTTCCCATTCAACACAAACATTTCAAAGACCCCCTCTACCCTCGTCTTCCTTATATTTCAGTGATGGCCCATCTCCTTGCATCTCTCATACTGATCATCTATCACCCTCTCATCTATCACTTTTCATGGCACAGATTTCCACAGCCATTCTATCTATATCAATCTCATCCAATACAACATATACGGTCAGCTCAATGCAAAAGGAGAACAATGCAGCATTTTCCTATTGAAGATTCTGATGAAGAGCACCAGCTAACCAGATGTTTTTGTTACTTGTATGGATTTCTAGCATACAAAAAGACTGCCTTGCAAATAACTGTCATCATTCTAAGCAAAGCAAAATATCTTAAACATGCACAGCCTTCAATGTGCTCAGTCTGTACTTTGGGGCCTTCCTCCTGCTGTCACGCTGTACTTCCTGATTATGAATAGCTGGAAGCAGAGCGCTGACTTGGTCTATGAACTCTCAGAATTCTTCCACTGCCCTCCGACTCTTCCTCTTACCTGCTATTTTGATGTTAAGGTTTGCGTCCAGGAGCAGGTTCTCTGCCTTCAAGTCTCTGTGGACTATGTTGCGGCAGTGACAGAAATGGACAGCAGCAACAATCTGTTTGAACTTTCTGCGGGCTTCTTTCTCTGCCATCCGTCCATGAGCCACTAGATGATCTAAAAGCAAAGAGAACAGGAAACTCTTTATATGAGGAGAGACCTGAAACTCAGTAAGCTCATTCACTGTAAATTTATTTCCTGCTAAATTTATAAGTTAACTAACAGAATATCAGTATTTTATTACTTTCAAAACTGAAGTCCTAACTTCATATTTTTAATGAGGATGACGCTGAACTACAGAGACTGAAACAAAAGCTCTGACACCAGGAGACCCAAGTTCCAATCATACCTCTATTGTGTATTTCTCTATTAAAAGATGCCCATAGAAGTACTAACAAAACGATGAGGCAAAACTATGTACTTACCTTTAGTAGGTGTCCTCGTTTGACAGCAAGATACAAGTCCTTACAGCATGGATGATGTCACCAAGCTGTTCTAGCTTAGATTACTCTGAAAGCTTTTGAACAGCTTCATTGCACAAATGTGCCAATTCCCACCTGATGCTGTTGTACAGAACCACTTCAGTATAATATTATAGTTCATAGTTGAATATAATTCTTTGGGGAGGTGGAAGGATATGTAAGGATTTATATCTTGCTGTCAATGGAGCATTAAAGCAGCACCTATTCACCACATACTACCCTGAATCCAGCACTAGTAATCATACATATGCCCCCTCAGACAATCACTCATTGCAATTAAACAATCAGACTCAGCATGAAAAAGGATAATCAACTGATCGCTCAGAAGATACCCACTGAAATGGAATCAGGACCCCCAGTGTAAATAAGATGTAGATATGTTATACAATGTACATAGTTCCCCCCAGTTACTTCCAAGTTGATCTCCTGTTTATTGTAAATACAACTCAGGGTTCCTGTGTTGTATGGTTGATGTTGAATGTAAACCGCTCTGATCTAAAATAGAGCGGTATAGAAGAACTGTTAAATAAATAAAATAAATAAAATAAAATGGAGAACACCTGCTACAGGTATGTAACTTGGTTTTCTCTAAGTACAAGCAGGATAGCAAGTCATCACAACATGGGATTCCTTATCTACAGGCTGTCTTCAGTAGAAAAAGGGGAAAATAACCAACATGCAAAGTGCTGCAAAAGGCAAAGACCACACCTTTTTGGTGGCAACTAGCCTTTTTCTTAAAATTATTTTTTAAGTTTTTGGAAGACTGTAAATGAACAGAAATGGTCCTGGGGGGGATGGAGATGGATTCTAATACCCAAAGAGCTTCTGGAGGAAGGAGTGGACACACCTACCGTCACAACAGTCTCTTTTTAGACAGTAATATGATGTGTATGGTCAGATCCATGTTAAAGCTTTGCAAACTTCCTCAAGGGAAGATGATTCAAGTAGACTATCAACACAGCCATAGCTCTGCCCATATGAGCTGTGACATGAACCTCAAGAGACAAACTGTACCGTGCGTGCATTATGAGAGAGGTGGGTGTTTATGGCAGGAATAGATACATTTTCCACTTAAAAAGTGACGTGTGAATGTGGAAATACTATTCTTGGAGGACAAGCAGGATAGTAACTTACACAACCCTTGGCACTTGTCCACTTCACTGTGCTCAAATGACAATTATCTGCAACCTTTTAAACATAAGACATGTCATAATGGGTCAGAAAAAAGTCTAGCACGGTCTCTCCAACAATGCCCAGTTCAGGTCACAAGTACCTGACAGAATCTTTAAGGGTAGAATCTATTCTTTGTTACTCCACTCCAAGAATAAACGGTGGCTTTTCATTGTCTATCTCGCCAATAATGGCTCATGGACTTTTCCTCCAATAACTTGTCTAAAACCTTCTTAAAACTTAGCAAAGCTAAATGCTTTCACCACATCCTCTTGCAAGGAATTCCACACTTTAACTGTACATTGAGTAAAAAAATATTTTCTCAGGTTTGTTTTAAGATTGATACCTATTAACTTCAAAGACTGTCCCATAACCCCAGTACAAAATGAAAACATAAATAACCATTCCTTATTTATGCATTTCACTCCACTCATGATCTTACAGAACTCTGGAAACTCCTTCAAGAAGGAGTCCTAACTTTAACCTTTCTTTATAAGGGGTCTGGTCCATTCAGCATAGTAAACCGCTCCGACTTTATTATAAGAACGGTATATGAAGTTTTTAATAAACCATAAAGCACAGTTACTTACCTGTAACAGGTGATCTCTGGGAACAGCAGGAATAAGTCTTCACATATGGGTACGTCGGTACCGACGGAGTCTGCGCGGAAACGCTTCCCAGCGTCCAATCAAGAGCTTTTGGAAGCATCCCAGCACGCCTGCGTGCTGCCTTCCCGCCTTTCCCAACTGCCTCTCCTCAGTTAAGTTTTAAAGCTGAGAGAGAGAGGAAAGGAAAGATAGATAGAGATACAACTCCTGGGGAGGTGGGAGGGTTGTGAAGACTTATTCCTGCTGCTCCCAGAGATCACCTGTTACAGGTAAGTAACTGTGCTATCTCCAGGAACAAGCAGGAATGAGTCTTCACATATGGGGACTCCCAAGCTGAGATGCCTGGAGTCCCAGCATGTCATAGGCTGGAACATGCTATCTCCCAGAACACCAGGCATCCTGAGGATGGAGGGTAGGAGTTGAAGAAAGAAGGATGCTGTGGAACAGCTAACCTAGCATAGGACTGCAGAGATGGAGTCCATGTGTGGATGATGATGGTCATCAATAATATTGCAAAGGATATTGCAATATGGACCTCCCCTGACAGGATTTCACAGAAGTATGGAGGTTCATGGATCTACTGGGAAACCTAGTAGAGGAACCTTGAAGAGGACCTCACTGTAAGTGGAGGTAATAATCCTGTAGGAAAACCAGTGGAGGTCAGAATCTTGAAAGGTAACAGGTAACCCCAGGAGGGAAACTGGGGAAGTCCAAAAAACGGTGGGCCTTCGGCGGAAGGCTTTATGATAAAAACCTTAGCTCTTTTGGAGGCAGAGTGAGTCACTCTTAGGAGCAAAAAGAGAAGGCTAACCGATTTGGACAAACAGGCACAGTCCTTGTGGGGAGAAAGGGTGTGGGAACTCCTCGTATCCCTAAAAGAGAGGACAAATGCCTGAGGCGTTAAAGCCTGTAATTAACTGAAGATCCACAATGTCTCTCCTAATTGGGGTAAGCTAGGAGAGATATTGGGCACGGAGAGCTTCAGAGGTACCTAAACCGTTAGGTTATGGTATAAAAATTGTTGACTACCACAGGAGTGGTTGTGTGTGTAGAATCCCAAACCTGCTAGATAGCATAGGTATGGGTAAAGCACCTCTGTCAGAATCATATAGCTATATGAGGATAGACAGTGAGATAGATATGTATCCACATACTTATCTATAATAAAATATCTCAACAGATACACACATTATATATATTTTTATATATATATATATATATATTTATTTTTTTTTTAATTTATTTATTTAACAGCTTTTATATACCGCACTCTTCATCATCAGCGCGGTTTACATTTTAACAATTCGTACTTAAGCATGAACATATGTTAAGTTTACAGATAACAGGGAATAAACATGGATAACTGGGGTTAAATAAATAACAAGAATTCAAACTATTTACAGCAAATTATCATATGTTTATAGTTCTAAAGCTTGGGGATCTAAGAGGGTTTGAAATGGGGGTTTACTTGACTAACCATGATCATTGGTTCGTGTTGGGAGGGAATGGCTTGGGGAGTTCATACTCTGAGAGAGGGGTTGTAGGAAGAGGTGTGTTTTTAGAGCTTTTCTAAATTGTGAGAGGTCCTTTTGTGATCTGATGTTGGGTGGCAGCATGTTCCAACATCTAGGTGTGAAGGATGATATATATATATAGATAGATAGATAGATAGATAGATAGATAGATAGATAGATAGATATAGATAGCTATAGATATAGATAGACAGAGATATAAGAATATATCTATAGTGAGATATGGCAGGGCATAAAAAAACGCACAAAAAATAAATATGGATATGTAGGCCTACATATGGGTGTCTGCAATTAAACAGACAGAGATGCCTACAGCACAGTGATCACATAAGATATCTGAAGAGGAAAGATTCATCTAATAACAAGGGGGTGGAACCTACTTGAGAAGACATATAGAGAATCTATTCCTCCTGGTCATGATCTGCAAGAATGCTAGTTAGTGAAAAATAACCAGGACTGTTACGTGAAAAAACAAAGGATAATGTCAAAGTGCAGCCAGCAAGCCCCGAGACTTTAAGAACTCTAGCATGGTAAGTAGACAGAAGACGCCTAGAGATGAGATACCATGTTGACCTGCTTAAGGGCAAAGGTATCATGCGTTCTTACCATGAGGACGAGCGTATCTCCGATTGGGAATACTATGGACCAAAGCAAGGAACTGGCAACTCCTTGAGCTTTCACGTAAGAGAAGGCCTATGTCCTTTATATCAAAAAAGGAGATAGTAAAAGAAGGGAGAACCTTCTAGTCATGGGAGACATGACTGAAAAGCCTTTTCTAACCAGCTAGGATAGTTGTTGGAGAAAAAAAACCCCATGCTCTCTAGCAAGGGCCCATAGTGGAAAGCTTCTCTGTAGATTGCAGAGAGCATGATGCAGGAGAATGAGGAGATAGAACTGGCTGTTAGAGAGCCAGTATCTCTGCCAACTATGCTGCCAACTCAGGAAAAAGAAGATGGCAGAATGGAAGACAATCTAGAAAGCTTGTAGTGAGATGATCTCCAAGAGAGATAAAGCACTGACTTGGAGCCACTACTAAGACTAGACAGAATGTCAGTGGAGGACAATCTGGTTGTTTGTGGACAAGAACCAGTGGTCCAAACATTAAAGCTCCTGCATAGGCAGCTGTTAGCAAGACAGCAGAAAGAATCTTACTGTTCAAAAACAGAAAGAACAGACAGAACAGGAGTAGGAAACTCTGGACATGTCTGATGAACTGCCCCAAAGCAAGATTGAGCAGAGGACGTAAACTCCGCACTGGAAAGTGAGAAAGTAGAGAGGCTGAAGAAAAAGCCTCCCAGTAAGTAATTTCCTCTTACAGCGGAAAAAAACTTGGTAAGAGGGTGAAGAGAATGGAGCTGAAGAAGACTTACGAAGCAGGAAGTCTATAGAAAGGAAAAATACATGCTGGCACAGGAACTATCATTTGATAGTGGTTAGACCTCTTTCCCTGGCAGGAAAAAGAGGAGACACCTGTGACTTATAGGCATGAACATCCTGACAGCTCAAAGAAATATAGAAAAAATGGATATCTTTTGGAAAAGAGCCATGTGTAGGGGTTAGAATAAAGCCATGGATTGCCTCTATTGAGAAGAAGCAACTGTAGATTCTAACCACAAGAGTCAAAAGCATCTGATGATGATCAGAAACCCTGCAGGTGCTGGGTTTGCTGAGCCTGGTGAGAGGTTGGATTCTTCAGACCAGGACGTTGCTTCCCCTGTTGGGGAACATCTATATGATGGGCAAATGATGAAGAAAAAGCGTAGTTACTCACCTGTAACAGGTGTTCTCCAGGAGCAGCAGGAATCAGTCCTCACTTATGGGTGACGTCGGCGCCGACGGAGCCCTCGCGGAGCAATTTTCCCCAGCTTTCAAAGAAAGCCTTTGGGAATTGCAGCGCGCATGCGCGGTAGTCTTCCCGCCCGAAGGTGCCATCTTAGCCAGTCAGATGACATAGCTAAAAAGACAGCATAAAAATTTGCAAAAAGAACATAAGCAGACGATTGCAACTCCAAGGGGAGGAGGGAGGGTAGTGAGGACTGATTCCTGCTGCTCCTGGAGAACACCTGTTACAGGTGAGTAACTACGCTTTCTCCAGGACCAAGCAGGAAGTCAGTCCTCACTTATGGGACTCCCAAGCTCAAGGCTACCGGAGACCCTAAGCACAAAAATGAGCTCCCTCTAGCTCAGCAGCACAGAAGGATAGAATCTTCGCTGAATTATCACCCACCGGTAGCCCACATCCGGGATGGAGGGTAGGAGTTGCTCAGACCTCAAAGAGATTACGGAGGACTGCCTGTCCGAAAGCACTGTCCCTGCGGGACTCCCTCTCGAGACAGTAATGGACCGCAAAAGTCTGGCTCGAAGACCAAGTAGCGGCCCGGCAGATGTCTGCCAGCGGAACAGAGCGGAGGTAAGCCACTGACGTGGCCTTTGCCCGAACGCAATGAGCCGTGACTCGACTTTCTAAGGCGAGTCCGGCTGCCCCATAAGCCCAAGAGATACAGTCCGCAACCCAGATGGACAGAGTACGCTTGGAGACCGGGAGCCCCAATTTATTGGGGTCAAAGGACACAAAAAGCTGCGCAGCTTTACGGTGCTCCCGCGTACGGTCAAGGTAGAAGTTCAACGCCCTTCTACAGTCCAGGGTATGGAGGACCGTCTCAGCTCGGCTGGAGTGTGGTCTGGGAAAGAAGGTTGGAAGTACCACCTCCTGATTCAAGTGAAAAGGGGAGACCACTTTAGGCAGAAACTTTGGGTGAGTCCGTAGGACTACCCTATTCTTGTAGAACCGAGTGTAGGGGGGATCAGACACGAGGGCCTGTAATTCACTTACGCGCCTAGCGGAAGTGAGGGCTATCAAGAACAGCGTTTTCCAAGACAGAAAACGGAGAGAGCAGGTAGCCATAGGTTCAAAAGGCGGACAGGTGATCCGCTGTAAAACCACATTCAGGTCCCAGTCAGGCGCTGGCGGGCGCAGAGGTGGTTTAAGTAGTAGGAGACCTCGGAGAAACCTCGCTACGAGAGGGTCGTTGGAGAGAGGTCTGCCGTCCACCGGCACATGATGTGCGGAAAGAGCACTGAGGTGAACTTTGACGGAGTTGGACTTAAGTCCCAGATTAGAGAGGTGTAGCAAGTACTGTAAGATCACCGACACCGGGCAGGAGAAGGGATCCTGAGACTGTTGGGTACACCAGACTGCAAAGCGACGCCATTTAAGGGCGTAGCATTTGCGGGTAGAAGGCCGTCGCGAAGCCAAGACGACCTCCTCCACCTCTGCCGGCAAGAGGAGAGGAGCAAGGACTACCCTCTCAGCAGCCAGGCCATGAGGTTGAGAGACCTGAGGTTGGGGTGCAGTAGGGACCCCTGATCCTGGGTGAGGAGATCCGGTTGCACCCCCAGAGGGATTGGATCCTCCACCGCCAGTTGCAGCAAGAGCGGAAACCACGGCTGCCTGGGCCAGCGAGGGGCCACCAGGATCATGAAAGCTTTGTCTCGGAGAACCTTGAAAAGGGTCCGAGAGACTAACGGGATGGGAGGGAAAGCGTACAGAAGGCTCCCCGACCATGAGATCAGAAAGGCGTCCGCCGCCACCCGAAGGGGGTGAGGCTGACGAGAGCAGAAGCGAGGAAGCTGCCGGTTGTGAGGACTGGCAAAGAGATCCACTGTGGGGAGGCCCCACCTGAGGAAGAGCTTCTGAACGATCAAGGGGTCCAGACGCCACTCGTGCGGCTGGAGGACCCTGCTGAGTTTGTCCGCCAGGCAATTTTCTTGGCCCGGGAGATAAACTGCCTTGAGGAGAATGCCGTGACTGACGGCCCAAGAGCAGAGCTTCTGTGCCTCCCGGCAGAGGAGGAAGGAGCCCGTGCCCCCCTGCTTGTTCACGTAGAACATGGCAACTTGATTGTCCGTCTGGACAAGGACGGACTGTTGGGAGGTCAGGTGGGAGAAGGCCTTGAGAGCTAGGCGGATCGCCCTGAGCTCCAGGAAGTTGATCTGCTGAGCAGACTCCCACTCGGTCCAGAGGCCCTGAGTACGTGCCTCTTGGCAATGGGCTCCCCAGCCCAGGAGGGATGCATCGGTGGTCAGCACCCGGGTCGGCTGAGGTGACTGGAAAGGCATTCCCAATACCAGGTTCGGCTGCCGGAGCCACCACCGGATAGACGAGACCAGCGGCTCGGAGACGCGCACCAGGTCTGCTAGGCCGCCCGTGGCCTGTCGCCACTGCTGGCGGAGACACCACTGAGCAGGCCGCATATTCAGGCGGGCATTGGGGGTCACATGGACGGTGGAAGCCATATGGCCGAGCAGTCTCAGGAAGCGCCTGGCGGAGACCAGGGGCTGGCTGCGAAAGCGGTCGGCTAGGTCCATGAGCCGCTGAGCCCTGTCGAGCGGTAGGTACGCTCGCGCCTGAGGGGTGTACAGCCGTGCGCCGATGAACTCGAGATCCTGTGAGGGGAGCAAAGTGGACTTTGCGAAGTTGATGACAAAGCCCAAGTGCTGCAGCAGAGTCACCGTGCGGCACGTGGCGGTGGTGACCTCCTGAGCGGATGCTGCTCTGATGAGCCAGTCGTCGAGGTACGGAAAAACATAGAGGCCGTGAAGCCGGAGATGGGCCGCCACGACCGCGAGACATTTTGTGAAGACTCGCGGTGCGGAGGACAGGCCGAAGGGCAGTACTCTGTACTGGTAATGATTTCCTGCCACCACAAACCTTAGGTATTGGCGGTGGCTTGGGTGGATGAGGATGTGCGTGTAAGCATCCTTTAGATCCAAGGAGCATAGCCAATCTCCCTGCTGGAGGTAGGGCAGAAGGATTCCAAGGGTAAGCATTTTGAACTTCTCCCGCACAAGGAACTTGTTGAGGTTGCGCAAGTCCAGGATGGGTCGGAGGCCTCCTGTTCTCTTTGGTATCAGAAAATACTTTGAATAGAAGCCCTGACCTCTCAGGTGGTGTGGCAACCGGTTCCACCGCCTGATCCTGCAGAAGACCTGCTAACTCCTGAAGGAGCAACTCCCTGTGCAGAGGGGGGCGCGGAGGCTCTCCCGGAAAATAGGAGGGAGGGACCTGATGGAAGTGGAGAAGGTAGCCCTCTCGCACGACCTGAAGCACCCAGGCATCTGCGGTGATGCTGGACCACCTGTCGGCGAAGTGAACCAGCCGGCCTCCGGTGCTGGGGGGAACCAGCGGGGGGGGAGAGGCTATGCTGAGCGAGTCAAAAACCCCCACCCTGCTGAGCAGGGGCTGGTGGCGCAGGCTTGGGGGCTTGCTGCCTACGGGACCCGTTACCCCGTCCCTTGGCCTGCTGGCCCTGTTGGGGAGCTGCAGGGGCCTGATAATGGGGGTATTGTTTGTAGGCAGCCGCCTTCCTCGGGTAAAAGGTCTTTTTTCCCGAGCCCTTCTTTTTCTGGGAAGGGGCGGAGGTCTTCCTAGAAAGCCTGGTCCTGGTGAGAGTCTCAGTCTCAATTTGTGCAGCCTTTTCCGCCATGGGCTTGCCAAAGAGGTTTTCGCCTCGGCAGGGGACATCGACCAACTTGTCCTGTACCCAGGGCTCAAGGTCGGACGACTGAAGCCAAGCCTGTCGGCGGGCACCGATGCCGGCTGCGGCTACTCGAGCCGAGGCTTCAAAGCCATCATAGGCTGCTCGGGACATGAACTTTGAGCATTCCCGAATACCTGTGGACAAGGCTAGGAACCTCCGCAAGGGTTCCTCGGACAAACCAGCGGAGAAGCCGGCTAGCTCTTTAGCCAGATCCCTGAGATACATGCCCATGTAGAGCTGGTAAGTCTGGACACGACAGGCGAGCATAGAGCCCTGGAAGCACTTTTTGCCAAGGCCATCCAGGTTACGGGCCTCCCTTCCAGGAGGCACCGAGGAGTGCATCTTCTGGCTCTTAAGACGATGCATGGCCGATTCCACTACCATGGAATGGTGTGGCAACTGCGCCTTTTGAAAGCCAGGGCTCTTGCGGACTCGATAGATAGAATCGACCCGCTTGCTCAGGACCGGCGAGGAGGCCGGACTCTCCCACATGCGGAAGAGTAGTCGTTCCAGCATAGGAGGAACCGGCACAGTAAAGTGCTCCCTCGCGGGAGAGTCATACTGGAGGGCGTCGAGCTCTTCGGCTCGAGGCTCCTCCTCGGGGTCCGCAGGGAAGGCCAAAGCCTTGGCCATATCCCTAACGAAATCCGAGAACCGGGCATCCTCCGGGGGGGACTGCTTCCGAGGCTCGGACTCCGGAGAGTCCGATGGGACACACCGAGTCCGGAAAGAATCAGGTGACTCTTCCTCCTCAGACTCCCAGACCGACTCCGACGAGGACTCGGTGGGGTCGGCTCGGGCAGGGTGCGGCGCCAGCCGCCCCGACGCCGAGGGAGTCGGCGTCGGCGACCTCGGTCCCGAACGGGAGGCCGAGGGCGACCTCGACCGAGGATCGACTCGAGTTCTCATCGACTCGAGGATCGGCTCGGTCTCCGGGGTCGACTTGGACGTCGACGTCCCGGCGGTCGGGGCAGCGACGCCAGCGAAGCCAGCGAGCAGTGCCCGCTGCTGGTCCATGAAGGCAGACAATCTGCTCTCCAAGGCCGTCAACCTGAGTCCGAGCTCAGGCGACCCAGCAGCCCCCGACTCGGGCCCCGACGGCGTCGGGCCCGACGTCGGCTGACGCGGAGGCGAGTCCAGAAGGACAACAGGACTTACCCGGGCAGGCATCTCCGACTCCAGGCGAGGTCGCTTCGGGAGGTGTTCCTTCTCCAAGGACCCGGGGCGGCTGTCGGGGCTATGCGACCTGGCCCTCGCGGAGCCAGGAGCGTCCACCGACGCCGCCCTCGCGGGTTTTTCCTTCCGTCGATGGTCCCCGGAGGGAGAACCCCGGTCGGAGGAGCTCCGTCGACGGTCCGAACTGGAGCCTTTCGACAGTGAGGCCTCCGACGAGGTCCGGGTACGGCTGGGGTCAGCGAAGATTCTTTCGCGCTGATGCCGCCGACTTCTCAACGCCTTCGAGGACAGTTTGCTGCAGGGCCCACAGATCAGTTCCTCGTGATCTGGGCCCAGGCAGCGGAGGCAAAGGTCGTGTGAGTCGGTGAGTGACATATTTCGGTCACACCGACCACACCGCTTAAAGCCACTGGCAGCCATCGGGGGAAAAAAGGGCCCCTGCGAGGTCAAAGGACCGGGCTGCCAGGGAAAAACGAAAACGAAAGCTGACTAAGTCAGAAAAACCGAAAAACCGTTAGAGGACTCGAGACCGGCGTCGCGAGTCCGGGCGGGAAAACGACCGGCGTCGAACCGAAAGAAAAAAGGATAAATACAGAGGAAAATCAACTTTTTCGCGGGGACAAGACGGGGACGTCTGTAGGGCTCCGCGGAAAAAAGAAGACTGGCTAAGATGGCACCTTCGGGCGGGAAGACTACCGCGCATGCGCGCTGCAATTCCCAAAGGCTTTCTTTGAAAGCTGGGGAAAATTGCTCCGCGAGGGCTCCGTCGGCGCTGACGTCACCCATAAGTGAGGACTGACTTCCTGCTTGGTCCTGGAGAACCTTCTTCTCCTGTGGGAAGAGAGTTTGGTAGGACATTTCCTACCTACTGGGACAGAGGAAGGGGTAAAACAACCCTTAGGAACAGGTAAATCAGTGGACAACTGAGTAACCTGACGTAAAGACTCCTTGTTGAAAAGATTTTCTCCAGTGCAAGGAGTATGTCCCAGCCTTTGTTGTGCCCATTTGTCCAAGTCTGAAGCTTGGAGCCAGGCTCTACGTCGTGCCCCTATAGCTATAGCAGAAGTCCTGCTAACAGACTCAAAAGAGTCTAGGGAAGCACGAGAAAGAAACCAAGAGATATTTTGGATATGCTTAAGCAGTGAGGAATAGTCTGTACTCCTGGAATCTGAAAGGAAAGGAGACAAAAGATGCAATTGCTTTGTGACCTCCTCAAGAGAAAGACTCATATAAATAATATATGAGAGAATTCTTGCAGAAAGCATAGATGTCTGGAAGGTTTGACGTCCAAAGTCATCTAGTGTTTCAGACTCACAACCTGGCGGATAGAAAGAGTGCTTTTTCTTACTCTTTACCCGCCTCATTGCTGATTCCACTACTATGGAATGATGAGGAAGTTGAGTCTTTTGAAACCCTGGAGAGGGGGGCACCTGATATAACAGATCAGTTGCCCTGGGAGGTGGGGGTACCCTGAAAGGTGTTTCCCACATTCCTAGAAGGAGATCCTGCAAGGAATGATGCAAAGGAAGCATTACGTTCCCCTTTGCTTTGGTAGAAAGAGAGCCTTGTGCAGGATCATGTCCTGGGATAGGAATGGCAAGGGATCTTGCTATATCCAGGAGGAAACTCTGAAAAGAGGGATCCCCAACAGGAATCTCTCTTGGACAAGTTAGATTTAAAGAACTAGCCTGAGCACCCACAGAGGTATCCAAAGATATAGGAATAGAAGATCTTGCACAGTGCAGTGTGGAATGCTTAAGGGATGGTTGCTGGTACTGGGTATCAGAAGCAGCAACCGTCCTTACCACATTGTCCATGCCAGGTATCGACTCCAAGCTTGGTATAGAATGGAGCGATCCTGTTGAAAAAAGCATGGCAAGAGTTGGCCACGATGCTACTGTGGATACCGGTACCGATGTCGGAGTCGAGCCCGACAAAGACATCGGAGTAGTCATCGGTGACAGTTCAATCGGTACCGAGGTGACCGAAACCCTCCGGCCAGGATCCTCGGTACCGAAGCACCGGTATCGATCGATGTCGGTACCAAAACCTATTGGTACCAAGTCTTCTAGACGAGATCGATTCCAAACTCGGCATCGAGGGCAGAGAGCCTGATAAGCGAAGCATGGAAGGCACCGACCGTAAAGGTAATGAGGTCGTTGGTACCGATTTCGGTACCGTGTCTGACACCGGTGAAGGAAGGTCAACCAGTGGCAACTCAATCGGCCTTGAAGGAACCGAGAGTTGTGGATCCGAATCATCGGAACCGAGCCTTTGGTACCGCCGAGAGCCGGTACCAAGGAGAGTCGGTACCCAGTCCTCCACACTGGAGATCGATTCCAGACTCGGCATCGAAGGAAGCGAGTCTATCGATGCACGTCGGGAGGGTACCGACGGCGGTGGTAGTATCGGTGCTGGTACCGATAATGGAAAGTCAGTCTGGAGTGTATCCACCGGTCCCGAAGGCACCGAGGACGCCAGATGACGATCCCTGGTGAGGAGTGTTTCATCCAACACCAGTGCCGATGCCGGGGTACCGGTACCGCTCGAAGCGGATGCCACCACCGGACACGGCTGAGGTATGTTCTGTGAGGGGTGAACCTCAGGAACAACCTGAAGCCCCTTATCTGCTTTGGAGACCGAAGACTCCCGCCGGGGTTTTGAAGCCAGTGGGTCCTCGAGGGCAAGGCCGGAGCCGTCTACATGCTGTGCATGAGACCTACCACTCGAGGACTGGCTAGTCTTAACAGACTGTTTGTGGGTTACCTGATCCTGTGTGGAAGAAGAAGGGGACGGTGCCCCGAAGTTGGAGGGCAACCGTGTATTGAGGGAACCTCGATGTTGAAGACCTCTTCTCACCAAACCGTTGTCAGGATCCAAGCAGGTTAGACACCGACTTTGAGGGTCTAAAAATAAAGTTGTACCACCACAGTGTGAACATTTCTTGGAGAAAGTGCCTGGCGGTTCCATGAAGGAAAAAGAAGAGGCCTAAAAGGCCTAAGAGACCGTGGGACACTATGAAGAAAAAATATCCCGTGGAAAAGGAAAATTTTTCAAGAAAAGAAAAGAAAAACACCAGCGGTACCGGTGGCGTCGGGAAGACAGCCACGACCACAAGAAAAATAAAAAATAAAAACAAGAATTTTCTGCGGTGACAGGAGGATGTCCTGCCGGCTCCGCGGAAAAACGAAAACTGAGGAGAGGCATTTGGGAAAGGCGGGAAGGCAGCACGCAGGCGTGCTGGGATGCTTCCAAAAGCTCTTGATTGGACGTTGGGAAGCGTTCCCGCGCAGACTCCGTCAGTACCGACGTACCCATATGTGAAGACTCGTTCCTGCTTGTTCCTGGAGATACCGTATCATTTTCGTTGCCTCTCTCTTTAAGGTTTTGAATTTTACTACATTTTTTTTAGATGGGATAATCAGAACTTCACGCTGTTTTGTTCAGTTTTGGAGACCATATCTCACAAAGGATATAACTGGAAACGGTTCAGAGGAAGGCAACTAAAATGATTTGGAGCCTGCACCAGAAGATGTACGAAAAGAGTCTCCAAGACCTAAATATGTATAGAGGAAAGGAGGGACCAGGGAGATATGATACAGACCTTTAAATACTTAAGGAGTATTAATGAACAAACCTTTTTCAAAGACAGGGAAGCTGTAATACTAGAGGGCATAACAAGAAGCTGCAAGGGGGTAAAACTGAAAGGCAACGTCAGGAAATACTTTTTCACTGAAAGGGTGGTGGATGCTTGGAATGCCCTCCTGATGGAAGTGGTGGGGGCAAATTCAGTGACAGAATTCAAAATGGCATGGGACAGACACAGCGGATCCCTTTATAGCAACAGGATAAAATCTAAATAAACGTAACTATCTAATTTCTCAACCAACAGGGGTGCTCTACATGGAGCGGTGGGTTCACCCCTAAACAAAGACATGGGGAAGAGTGACCTGCATGGAGCGGCAAACGCACCTATTCTTGCCACCTTGCTGGGCAGACTAGATGGACCATGTTGGTCTTTATCTGCCATCAGATATTATGTTACTTAAGTCGTGGCTGCACTATGGATCAATGTAGCAGCATTGTACTCTGCTTTATTCTCCATTCCTTTACAAATAATTCCTTATTACCACACTAACGGCCCTTCATAGTGACATAAGCACTGTCAACAAATAAGAAGTGGAGTAGCATACTAATGGTTAGCACAGTGGGCTGAGAACCAGGTAAGCCAGGGTTCAAATCCCACTGACACTCCTTGTGATCTTGGACAAGTCACTTAACCCCTCCATTGCTTCAGGTGCAAAACTTAGATTGTGAGCCCCCTCCCAGGACAAGTAATTTTGTTCTGTATCTGAACCTAACTCAGCTCAAACTACTACTGAAAAATGCATGAGTTCCTCCCTCTTTGACCTCTGGTCCTTTCCCCCCTAGCCTATATGTACAACTACAGTAGTAGTAGTCACTGATCCTCCTCGAGGGCCATAAATGGGTCGGTTTTTCAGGATACTGCTGATAAATATTTTGAGGTCTTCCGCAAAGACCTCAAAACATGGTTATTTATAGAAACCTATGAGCACTCAAGCAACATCCCTTACCCAAACAGCAACACTAACATCACCGCCAACTAAACACACACCCATCCCATTCACACGAACAAATTTATCACACCACATTAGTAACTACCTATATGTTAAATGTTACCTCAACTGTACTGTCTAGATACTGTCACATAACTGTACTGTCTAAATGTTTATATGTACCCTAATGTTAAATGTAACCCTCCAATTGTGTTGTGACGCAACCACCTTGATTGAAGGAAAAGGTGGCATACAAATCTGTCTAAATAAATAAATATGCATTAGATGACTATGCAAACATATTACTTCCATTGTATGCAAATCTATCTTATGCATATGCGTCAAGAATATCTTGAAACCCCAACCCTTTGCAGACCTCAAGGATCAGAATAGAAGAGCATGCCAATGTAGCTTGCATCTGTTCCATGCAGAAATCTGTCACTGTTTTCCTTACTATTGTTTCTGCCGAATGGCACATAGATAGTACCATGTCAACTATACTTTTAAAAACAGAGGGAACAGTAACAGCAATAACAGCTTTCTAAATGCTCATGTTCTCTTGTCTAGCTCGGGCTACAAATTCTGTCTCAGCGAGGTGCTGTTCTGAAGCTGCAAGAAATGAGCATTAACTAAAAGGTTTCATATCAGATTACTGAACAAAGCCATTCACTCCAGACACAATGTCCTTGCAGTAAATATTAACTGCAATCATACAGCAAACTACTCTTCTGAACTTCAGGTAACATAGTTGGAGACAGATTCTTGGCACTTCTGATTTAAGACTACCCAGTGATTATTTCTGCTGAGCAAAGCTTTATACTCACATTGTATTGATGATTTAATAAATTATCTGAAGGAAGAATACAGGTTTAAAAAGGACATTATTCAATTACTTCAGGGAACTACAATTAAGCAAGGCATGCCTTTGCTTGGATCACTCTTTGCAAAGCAACTTCATTTGAACCCATAATAAGTTTAATTAATGGTCTTTCACTCCAAGCGCCCTTAGCAGCAGAGATACATTAAATTGCCTTGACGTGTACTGGAATTCGTTTTTTGCCTCCCTGGATAGATGGGATGAATAGATTTCAATTTAAATTTTTTAGTTAACAAGGATATTATATAGTATTTAAAGTGTTAGGGTGTGGGGAAGGAGGTAGTGGAAAAACAATACCTAGATTAAAACATACCCAGGACTCAAAATCAGGAATGCCCAAAATGTACCTGGATTGGACTAGACACCCTTCCTTCCCTCACAATCTAGACCCTAGTCAATCTCTGTCCATCAGTCAATCAATCAATAGGTAAATAAATGGACCAACAGAGCACAGAGCAAGGTCACTGTTAATCAAGACTTTTTTATCAGCCAGTGCTCATCAGTACTGAGTACCGGCACATTTTCCATTGTCCACTAAAACTGACCCACAGTCCTAAGTAATAATGAAAGAGCCTTGACCCTGTGAACCCGAACACACATACAGATGATGCCCCTCATGGGAGATGCAGTGTCTTCAGTCAATCCCCACAGGCCTATAAGAGAACAGCATGAATCTATGTCTGTCCAATGCAGAATGTGCAGACACATAATAGACCAGGGGTGTCCAACTTCACTCCTGGAACATCACAATCCAGCCTGGTTTTCAGGATGTTCCCAATGACAAAGGTGAGCCAGTCGATATAGTGTATCTGGATTTTCAGAAAGCCTTTGACAAGGTCTCTCATGAGAGACTCTTGGCGAAATTAAAAAAAGCCATGGGTTAGGAGGCAGTGTCAGGAACCGGTTAAAAGATAGAAAGCAGAGGGTAGGGCTAAATGGCCAATTTTCCCAGTGGAGAAAGGTGAATAGTGGAGTACCCCAGGGATCTGTGCTGGGCCTGCTGCTTTTTAACATATTCGTAAATGACCAGGAAATGGGAATAACGAGTGCGGTAATCAAATTTGCAGATGACACAAAATTATTCTAAGTTGTTAAAGCACAAGAGGATTGTTAAAAATTGCAAGAAGATCTTGATAAATTGGAAGACTGGATGTTCAAATGGCTCCAACTTCTCGGGTTCTCTCTGCGGACTGTGGGACATGGCGCAGGACTTGCCCGGCGGGTCCAAGTCCCAGGATGAGGTCCTCGAGGATTTCTTCTTCTTTTTGTATTCCTGCTCCAGGGAACCCTTGTCTAAGTGTCCCCGGTTCCAGTCAGGCACCGCGGGGGCATTACACGACTCTGAGGATCCGTGTGGGGCCTTGGAGTGTGAGGCTACTGTGAATACTGGGGTAGAGACTGACCTGGGGAAGATATCGCCCTGCATCAACTGATGATGCTGGATGGCCTTTATGGACATCTTTTTACAGAGGACGCAGACCTCCAGGTCATGGTTGGCACCTAGACACTGGAGGCAGCAATCGTGTGTATTGGTGAGTGACATGTTTTTGGGCACCAATCGCACTTCTTGAAACTGCTGGCCATTGGGGGAAAAAGTACCCTGGCAAGGTCGAAGACCTTTGAAGCAGTCAGCAGATGGAAAAAGACGTGAATCACGCTGGGGAAAAAAACCTAGAAACAGTTCAGAGATGTGTTGCTGGGGCAAGCAAGCTTGGAGGTGGGAAAGGGACCAGTCACAACCGAAGAAAGTAAAAGCCTTGGGCAGAAGTGGCCCACGAATGCATGGTGGCATCTCCCAAAGGCTTTCTTTGAAAGCCAAGGAGGTGCTACCTTGAGGGCTCCATTGGCACCGATGTCACCCATATTTGAGGACTGTCTTCCTGCTTGTTCCTGGAGAAGACTGCGTCGCCTTGAGATATCAATGGAGTGCTCTAAAAACATCCAGCAGCTGTAATTGCTGTACCTCTGAACTGTCTCCCAAATCTGAGAAGACTGGGAGACACACGAACTGATTCAGGTGGAAAGAAGACATGACCTTAGGCACGAAGAACGGAACCATGCGCAGGACCATCTTCTCTTTCAAAAACACCAGAAAGGGCTCCCTACACAACAATGTCTGAAGCTCCGAGATAAGCCGCGTCAAACAAATAGCTAAGAGAAAGACCACCTTCAACGTCAGATCCTTAAGAGCAGCTGCTCCCAAAGGCTTAAAAGGGGACTCCGTCAAGGCCATCAATACCACATTGAGGTCCCATGGGGGCACCAGATGACGAGCCGGCAGATGTACCTGCTTAACTGTGTACAGGAACCTCACCGTATCTGGATGCACAACTAGAGAAGAGCCCTGCACGCGACCCCAATAATAGGTTAGGGCCGCCACCTGCACAAGTAACATATTCAATGCCAGACCATTGTCTAAGCCAGCTTTCAGAAGGGCCCAAATCTCTGGGATGGAGGTCACTAGAGCTCTTCGGCCACACTCCTCGCACCAGCCCTCAAACAATCTCCACAAGCAAACATACAATAGTGAGGTAGATAATTTCTGTGCCTGCAAAGGTGTAGCAATCACTTGGGCCAAGTAGCCTCATTTTCTCAATCTAGCCATCTCAAAAGCCAAGCCATAAATGAGAATTGATCCACCTGAGCCATCAGAACAGGACCCTGAGACAAGATGTCCTTCTGCACTGGAAGACGGCACAGAATGGCGACCGTCAGTCGTACCAAATCTGTATACCATGGCCTGTGTGGCCAATCCAGTGTTATCAGAATCACCAGTCCACTGTAGTAGCTGAATTATCAGTGGCCATGGCGGAAATACATAGAGAAGTCCTTCCTTTGCCCACTCCTGGGCCAGCGCATCTAGGCCTTCTGATATGCTTGCTTGCTGGTGACTGAAGAAATGGCCAACCTTGGCATTCGTTGTGGAGGCCATCAGGTCCATCAATGGTGCCCTCCAGCACCATGATATGCTGAGGAACACAGAGTCCTCTAGCAACCACTCGCTCAGATCCAGTTGATGTCTGCTGAGGAAGTCTGCCTGAACACTCTCCTTTCCGGCTATGCATGCCATTGACAGCGCCTCTAGGTAAGTCTCAGCCCACCGCAGAAAAGGTGACACCTTGTCCACTAGAACCACACTCTCTGTGTCGCCTTGATGATTGATATATGCCACCATTGTGGCATTGTCAGAGAACACCCTCACTGCCCTGTTGTGAATGTGAGGAAGAAAGATTTGAAGAGTACTGAACACTGCCCAGACACACTCCTCTGGCAACCAACATCCCTGTGCACTTGGTTCTTGCAATGTGCTCCCCAACCTGTCAGATTGGCATTGGTGGTCACTACCACCCACTGTGGAGGCTCCAGTAGCCTTCCCTTGGACAACATCTGAGTATCTAACCACCATCTCAGACTGCTCCTCACCCCCTGTGGGAACAGAAATCTTCCTGAGAGCGCTAGCCTCTGCGGCAACCACCTCAACAACAGAGCTCTCTGGAGAGGATGCATATGCACTCGTGCCCAAATAAATAAATCCAGCATTGTCACCATCAGATCCACAAGCTGCAGGTAATGCCACTCTGACAGGGCCTTCCGGCAGAGAAGAAGCTGTACCTAACTCTGCAACTTCTTGATTCTATATGGTGGTAAAGACACCCCACCCCTCTCCGCATATCCAAGAGGGCTCCATGATACACCAGGCTCTGTGAGGACACTAACTTGCTCTTGCTGACATTTCTCACACATCAGAGTTTTTGAAGGAACCCTATCAGGCTCTGCATCACCATCTGACTCTCCTGCTCAAATTTCACTCAGATCAACCAGTCATCCAGATAGGGATGCACCAACACTTCTTCTCGACTAAGCATGGCTGTCACCACCACCACCATGACCTTCATAAAGGTCCTTGGTGCCGTGGCTAGCCCATGGCAATGTCTGGAATTGAAAATGCTCACCAGGCACTGCGAACCATAAAAACCTCTGATAATCTGGCCAAATAGGAATATGAAGTGACGCCTCAGTAAGATCCAAGGCTGTCAGAAACTTGCCTTGTCTTACGGCAACTATCACGGAACACAAAGTTTCCAAGTGAAAATGGGGCACGCGCAACACCTGGTTGGCACGCTTCAAATCCAGAATCAGACAAAAGAAACCTTCTTTTTTTTGGCACAACAAAATTAATGGAGTATCGATCTGACTCGCATTGACCTGGAAACACCTTGACTACTGCCTCCAACTGGATAAGTCTTTGCAAGGTTAAGGTATACACCACCACCTGCCTTTTAGCGGGCGCCCTGCAAGGAGAGACCATGAAGGCCTCAGGCAGCGGCCAAGCAAACTCCAGAGCGTATCCTTCTCTGATGATCTCTAGTGCCCACTTGTCTGATGTAATTTGGACCCACGGAGTAAAAGAGCCGCAGCCGTACCAACTCCACCTGAGTCTACCTTGCTTCATTGCGGCTTCTTGGGGGCCAAAATGGCTCCCAAATAATATCCTCTGCCAAATCTTCTGCCCCCTCAAAAGGACTGGCCCCATGAGGGGTATTGAGCCCACTGATAAGGAGAAAACGGAACCGCTCTGAAGCAACAAAAATCGTGAAATTGACCTCTGGCTAGGCCGCAGGCTTACCCCTTTGGGTTTGTCCTTTGGCAACCTTGCCCCCTTGGTATTTCTGAGATCCTTTACTAACTCTCCAACACCTTCCAAAACAGCAACTTACCCTTGAAGGGGACCTGAGTTGCATCTTGGAGAAAATGTCTATCGACCAATTTCTCAGGCAGAGAAAATGCCAAGCGGACACTACTGAAGCCATGCTCTTCGCTGATGCCGGAATCAAATCATAAAAGGTAAGTGGCTCCTGATGTCTCTAGCACGGACTGTGCCCATCTGAGGCACGCTCAAGACACATAAGCTCCACAAATGGAAGCCTGCAATGTAAGGTCATTAATATCGAAGGCCTGCTTGAGCAAGTTTTCTAGCTTCCTGTCCTGGGCATCCTTCAGTGCTGCACCACCCTCAACTGGGATGGTCGTCTTTTTGGTGACTGATGCCAACAGCGCATCCACTCTGGGCAACTTCAAAAGGACTCTCTCTCAGCCAGTGGGATAGGGTATAAGTGAGATATTGCTCATCGCTCGATGACACCCCCCCCCCCACCTGCCTACAGGCTGGCTTCAGGGACTTCCCACTCCATGTTAATCATTTCCTTAATGACATGATGCACTGGAAAAACATACTAAGAAGAACAGACTCCCTGTAGCAAGGATCCTCCAAAGTCTCTTCGTCCACCGAGGCCGAACGAGGGATATTCACAGCTCCCAAGGAGGAAACAATGAGAGAAGCCAGTTCCTCCTGACGGAAGACCCGCATCACATTTGGGTCCTCCCCCAGGAGAATCTGCCTTTCCTCGAGGTCCTGTGGATAGGAGTCCCCCCACAAACCCAAGGGCCTCTCCAATGTATCCTCCGAAGTCTCAGAGAAGGGGGATACCTTCTTTTCCAACATATCATCCACATGCCTTCGCTTTATCACTGGACCAGAGGTGGCCTCCTCATGTGTCCCCTGCTCCACTGAGCCCAGAGGGGCAACACTACCACATCTGGTACTTCACAGACCTTGCTGCAAACAATACACCTGGTGCAACAACAGAATGAAATCTGGTGTGAATGCCTGCAATGCAGCTTGCTGGGAAGCCCTGTCTGTGTGCCTAAACGGTCCCATGGCCCCAGAAGATGGCTGCTTTCCCACCGAAATTAACTCCTCCGAGCAATGAGCTACACCCAAAATGGCCACCGTACCCATGCTTATCGGGGTCCCCTGCGGCTCGGAAGACTCAGCCTCATGCAGTCTGCCACCATCCGTGGCCCCCTTTGAGCCCCCCATCACTGAACGGGCTAAGGAAAACAAGTCCTCTGTCACTCGGCCCTCAGCTGCACAAACACGGCAACCCCGGCATCTGTGAGACTTCCCTGCTGCCTGCCACATGCGCCACAAATGTGTCTCTCCAACGGCATTGCACGCAGAGTAAGCTGCAGCAGGGAGAAGAAGGGAAATTAAAACCAAAGCAACCTGCTAGTGAAAATCGCACCACTGAAGCAGCTGGCCCCTCCCCACTGAACCCGGCGCCCCCGCTATGGCCCACAGCCCAAAGTAAAGAAACCAAACTACGGTGAAGCCCCTGACTTTCTGCCCCTGATGCTCTTTCTGAAATGCTGCAGTTCTCTACTCAATCTTTAAAGTGACAGGCTCTGCCATGCAATTACTCTGAGGCACCAGGGACTAAATTGGGTCTCAAGCAAACCATTTCTCTCAGGGGAGGGACCTGGACCACCATGTTTAGCATCCCTCAGCTGAACCGTGAATGAATCAACAGAGCAGGTTTGCTGTCAAAAGGCTCAACTCTCTCCAAAGGGATGTTAACCCACAAGTATTTAGCCTTATTCTCCTTTGAAAATCTTTTATTTTTTTTCAAATCCCTAACAATGGAGTCCAGACTACACAGGCGCTCATCACTATTTGTTGAAGACTGAGAATACTGGCGCAAGAGGAGCTCAGACCCCTTATACAGTGACATCATAAAAGCCTAGCATGCTCAGTCTCCATCTGCTGGTAATGGGACACAACCCATGAGTCTGAACCGGACTGGAGGGACAATAAGGAAAAATATAATCTTGGAACCAGATGCCTTAGGCCACTTATTGAGTCTATGACTGAGTAAAATGTGTTGGGCTGGTTAAGTGGATGTGTTGAGATTTTGAATGTGTGACTGCATGAGTAGCTCCTGAGTATAAGTCAGAGAGGCCAAAATGAGGCATTTTGCCGGTAAAATCATAGTATAAGTTGTTACACTATATAAGTCGCAGGTTCTAAGAATATAGCGCTAAACAACACTGCCGTTTTTTTAAAACACGATTTATTCTGTTTCACTCTCACTTTCCAATAACACTCTTAAATAAAATGCATAACACAGCTGCTCATTCCACATCATTCCATTGTATAAGTCACGCCATCCTTTCTCAATGTAAAAAAACGCGTTCTATAATCCAGGAAATATGGTAGGTGTGATACGTTTGAGTGTGTGGAATGAGTATATAGCACAGTTACTTACCTGTAACAGGTGATCTCTGGGAACAGCAGGAATTAGTCCTCACATATGGGTAAGTCGGAACCGACGGAGCCCGCGCGGGAAAGCTCCCCAGCTTTTCAGATGAAAAGCTTTTGGGGCTTCCCACAGCGCATGCGCGCTGCCTTCCCGCCTTCCTTACCAGCTCTCTTCAGTTCGAGTTTATAGCTGAGACAATAGAGAGAGGAAAGGAAGGTAGATAGATAGAAGATACAACTCCTAGGGGAGGTGGGTGGGTTGTGAGGACTAATTCCTGCTGTTCCCAGAGATCACCTGTTACAGGTAAGTAACTGTGCTATCTCCAGGAACAAGCAGGAATAAGTCCTCACATATGGGGACTCCCTAGCTAAGATGCCTGGGAGATCCCCCTCCAAGGGTAAACCATCTTCGTATGGATCTCAGGCATCCATTCAGGGAAGGTGGGCAGGAGTTGCTTAAGTATGGAACAGGTGTTTGAGGACAGCCTGACCAAACAAGGCATCCCGGCGGGAGTCCTTGTCCAAACAGTAATGGGCTGTGAAGGTATGAACCGAGGCCCAAGTGGCTGCTCGACAGATCTGATCTATGGATACAGAGTGAAGATGAGCCATAGAAGTAGCCATGGCTCTCACATTGTGAGCTGTGACATGGCCTTCCAGAGAAATGTTCTTACTCTGGTAAGCAAAGAAATACACTGAGCAATCCAATTGGAAAGTGTACGTTTGGAGACTAGAAGTCCCAAATGAGAAGGATCAAAAGCCACAAAAAGTTGGGAAGACTTTCGATGTGGCTGAGTCCTGTTGAGGTAAAAGGCGAGAGCTCTTTTACAGTCAAGAGTATGAAGGTTCCTCTCTGCACTGGATGCATGAGGAGCCGGGAAAAAAACAGGTAGATATACCTCTTGATCAAGATGAAAAGGCGAGACCACTTTGGGCATAAAGTGGGGATTCGTCCTAAGGACCACCTTATCATGATGAAATCTGGTATAAGGTGGATTAGCCACCAAAGCCTGCAGTTCACTGATGCGGCGAGCCGAAGTGACTGCAATAAGGAAAACAACCTTCCAGGAAAGAAATTTCAAGGAGGTAGAGTCCAAAGGCTCAAAAGGTGGTTTCATAAGCTGACCTAGAACTAGGTTCAAATCCCATGCTACCGGCGGAGGTCGGATGGGAGGTTTAGTTAGGGTCAGGCCTCTCATGAACCTTGCAACGAGAGGATGAGAGGAGACAGGTTGTCCATTTATAGGTTTTAAGGATGCTGCAATAGCACTTAAATGGACTCGTACTGAATTTGTCTTGAGGCCTGCATTGGAAAGATGCAGGAGATAGTCTAGTAGAGAATTCAAAGGAAGTGCCAGAGGGTCAAGACCCTGTTGAGCACACCAAATGGAAAAACGTTTCCATTTGAAAGCATAGGAACGCCTGGTAGAGGGTTTCCTAGAGGCATGAAGGATATCTTTCACTGGTTGAGAAAGATTAAACTCATGAAGGCTTAAGCCTTCAGTAACCAAGCTCGGAGATGTAGGGACTTGGGGTTTGGGTGCCACAAAGTCCCTTTCTCCTGAGACAGAAGGTCTGGCGCAGCTCCCAGGTCCAGGGAGGAGCCCTGGGAGAGCTGTAGTAGAGGGAACCACACTTGGCGTGGCCAGCGTGGAGCTATAAGGATCATCGACCCGTGATCCCTCTGAAGTTTGAACAGAGTCTTGGGAATCAAAGGAATGGGTGGAAAAGCATACAGGAATTCCTGACCCCAATGCAGGAGAAAGGCGTCGTTGGCCTGAGCTCCCTGACACGGAGTCCTGGAACAGAACCGGGGAAGTTTGGCATTCCACGGACTTGCAAAGAGGTCTATGTCCGGGGTCCCCCATTCCTGGAAGATTCTGTGTATCTGGTCCATATGCAGGGACCACTCGTGTGGAAGCAGAACTCGACTGAGTCTGTCTGCCCGAGAGTTTTGAACTCCTGGAAGATACACTGCCAGAAGATGAATTTGATGCTCTCTGGCGAAAGCCCATAATCTGAGAGCTTCGTTGCAAAGCGACAGAGAGCCCGTCCCTCCTTGCTTGTTGACATAGAACATGGCCACCTGATTGTCTGTCTGAACTAGGACAGTCAGGTTGGCAAGGAGGGTATGGAAGACTGTGAGGGCAAGGAAGATTGCTCGCAGTTCCAGAAGGTTGATATGAAGGGTGGTCTCTTGGGGAGACCAGGTTCCCTGAGTGGAGAGATGTTGAAGATGAGCTCCCCACCCTGTTTGGGAGGCATCTGTTGTGAGGGTTGCTTGGGGCAACGAAGGTTGGAAGGGGGTCCCCAACAACAGATTTTTGGAGGATGTCCACCACTGCAGAGACCAAAACAGACGTTTTGAGGTGAGTACCTGGTCTGACAGCAGTCCCGATGCTTGAGACCACTGGGTGGCCAATGTCCATTGAGCTGCTCTCATATGGAGACGAGCATAGGGCACCACATGAACCGTGGAGGCCATGTGGCCCAGAAGTTGCAGCATTTCTCTGGCTGACAAGTGACTTCTGGACTGAGCCTGGGAGGCCAAGCTTATTAGCCGTTGGCCTCGGACCAGAGGAAGGTAGGCCCTTGCAGTGGTGGAATCCAGATAAGCCCCTATGAATTCCAGGGACTGAGTAGGGATGAGTTGGGACTTGGGAATGTTTACCACAAGTCAAAGATATTGAAGAATACGCCTTGTGCGGTCCAAGGAAATCTGGGCTTCTGACTGAGATGGAGCTCGGATGAGCCAGTCGTCCAGATATGGGAACACGAAGATTCCCATGCCTCAGAAATGCGGCTACGACTGCCATGCATTTTGTGAATACTCTTGGAGCAGAGGCGAGACCGAAGGGAAGTACTCTGTATTGGAAATGTTTTCCCTGGAACAGAAATCGAAGATATTTTCTGTGGGATGGATGGATGAGTATATGAGTGTACGCATCCTTGAGATCTAGAGAACAAAGCCAATCCTGACTCTGAAGGTATGGAAGGAGAATGCCCAGAGAGAGCATTTTGAATTTCTCCTTGAATAGAAACTTGTTCAATTCTCTCAGATCTAGGATAGGTCTGAAGCCCCCTGTCTTCTTTGTTATGAGAAAATAAGGGGAGTAGAACCCTAACCCCTGTTGAGGAAGAGGAACCTCCTCTATTGCCCCTTGGGCAAGGAGAGAGGAGACTTCCTGACCCAACAGGGTCAGAAGAGATGGGGGAGAACTGAATTGCCTCACCATGGTATGGGGAGGAAGGCTGGAGAAATGAAGTTTGTAGCCCTCTCTGATGATAGAGAGGGTCCATTGCTCTGATGTTATTTGCTCCCATCTGGGAGCAAAGTGAGCTAACCTTCCCGGTATGGTGAGAGGCTCTGGTTGTTCCAGAGCCAGAAATGGTAAGTTCTCTAGGGGCAAGTCAAACCCCTGAGGGGGTTGAGCCTGCTGGGGTGTAGCAGACACTGCAGACTTTGACTTTACTTGCTTAGATTGCTGACGTTTAGCAGCAAAGCGAGGCTGAGAAGATTGTTGGCCAGTATTTGTGGAAAATCTGGCCTTCTTGTAGTACGGCCTTTTAAAAGGTTTCTTTTTGGCAGGAGTAGAAGTAGACTTAGAAAGTCTATCTAGAGTGGCATTTTCTGCGTCCATTTGAGCAGCTTTAATTTGCCAGTCCTCACCAAATAAGTTCTCTCCTGTACAGGGCAGATTCCTTAAGCCATCCATGACCCAGGGTTCTAGGTCAGAAGCCTGGAGCCAAGCAAGACGTCGGGCTGCAATAGCGATTCCCGAAGCCCTGCCAGCAACCTCAAAGGAATCAAAGGCTGCCCTGTTGGAAAACTTGGAGACCTCTGAAAGTTGTGTCACCAGAGTAGTGAAGTCCTCCTTTTTATCCTCAGGGATAAAGGGGGCTAAATGCCATACCTTTAGGGCAAGTTCTCTGAGAAACATGCCCATATAAAGGCTGTAAGAATTGATCCTGGCTATAAGCATACTAGCCTGAAAGATCTTTCTACCAAAAGAGTCGAGGGTCTTACATTCTCGCACTGGAGGGGTAGAGGAATGCCTTTTAGGACTCTTTATCTTCTTCATAGCAGACTTCACCACAATGGAGTGGTGAGGCAGCTGAGTCTTTTGAAACCCAGGAGAAGGAGGGACCCGGTACATGGTGTCCAACCTACGGGAATGAGGAGACAGGGTTAGAGGAGTCTCCCACAAATCCATCAAGTGTTCTTGAAGGATTTCATGGATAGGCAGAGTAACTGCCTCTTTAGGAGGTTTAGAGTATCCTAAAATATCCATTTTTTTTTATCTGGGTTCCTTTTCAGCAGATGTAGCAATAGAAAGTGCTTTAGCTACATCAACAATGAAATCCTGAAAGGATAAATCCTCTGGAGGAGACATCCTCCTCTTTAGAGAAGAGGGCTCCTCAGGAAGATCAAACTCAGCAGAGTCATCAGAGGAATTGAACTCATCAGAAGAATCTGAGTATTCTCTCTGTGCTTGCAATGCACGATACGCGTACCGATCGATATCGACATCGGGCGTATCGGGCATGGGATTGGTATCGGGCAAAAGCCTGAATCCAGCAAGCGGAACCGATCGACGCTTGGAAGTCGATGGTCTCGGTTCTGGTGTGGATACCGGAACCGGGGTCGGTACCGATGGAATCGGTACCGAGGGCGTCGCAGCCTTAATGAAAGCCAAAACGGCCTGCTGCATGGTCTGGACAGTATTGCCCATGGACGCCACTGCTGCCTGGATGTCGGTACTGGTATCGACCGGTACCCCAGAGCAGTCTAACAGGTGATCAGTCGAGGCCGTGCCATCGATGTCAACCTGTAACCCCATAGGTGATGCTTTGGAGGCCGGAGCCTCCCGCCGGGGTTTTTTGGTCTGGGCAGAATCCTCGAACTCAAGATTGAGAGCCTCTCGATCTTTTGAAAGAGATTTGCTTTTAGAGGATTTGCCCACAGAAAGTTTGGTTACCTGAGATCCATCCGGAGAGGAAGACCTGGATGACTGTGATGCTGGATTATCTGAAGCAAACAGCACATGGAACTTGTTGGCCCGGTTCTGCATACCACGTTTAGACATCTGGGAGCAGAATGGGCAGTCCGGTATGGAGTGGTCAGGTCCTAAACATTTAAGACACCATTCATGGGTGTCTGTGAGAGAAATAACAGCATTGCACTTGGTACACTTTTTAAAACCAGGAGCTGGTTTCTCCATGAGGAGAATTTGTGTAGGCCTGAAGGCCTAACAAAAGTTACCAAGCTGTGCTGAGAAAATAAAAAAAGATTTTTTTTTTATTTTTTTTTTAAAGAAAGAAAGAGAGAGACCGGCAGTACCGGTTTTGGTATGGGGAAGGCAGGTACGCGGTCAAAAGAAACAAATTAAAATAACAATTTCTTCAGCGGTGACAGGAACACGACCTGCTGGCTCCGCGGAAAAAGAGAAACTGAAGAGAGCTGGTAAGGAAGGCGGGAAGGCAGCGCGCATGCGCTGTGGGAAGCCCCAAAAGCTTTTCATCTGAAAAGCTGGGGAGCTTTCCCACGCGGGCTCCGTCGGTTCCGACTTACCCATATGTGAGGACTTATTCCTGCTTGTTCCTGGAGATGTAGTGTGTTTGTGAGAGTAAGCAACTGGGTCTGGCATGTCTAAGTGGGTGGGGGGGTTACCATACGGGATTGTGTATGCTTGCCCATGGCTGAGTAGGAGTGGGTGAAATGAATGGGTGAAGGATATGCTGCAGGTGGGGGCTATCCATAAGATGTTTTCTACAAATGTGTACTTTTGGTCTGTATGTGAAAGCGGATGGGTGACACAGTAGATGTGGCTGCAATTGTGTGTGTGTGTGTTTGTATTTATGTTTATGTTTATGACTCCCCCCATACTCATCCCCTTAACCCATTTTCCCAACTCATCTCCCCTTCCATGCCTCTGCTGTCTCCAACTCTTCTCTCCCAACACACACACAATCCCCCTAACCTCTAAATCCTTCAGTTCATTTCTCTTTCCATACATCTCCTTACTCTGTTGTCCCCAGTTCTCTCCCCCCAAAATCACACCTACTCCCAACCCCTCCAGCTGGCCCAAAGGTACTGCTTTATCATTTATTTTATTTTAATTTATTTCTATATCGCTTTTCTATAACTCAAAGCCGTTTACATTGAACAAATAACGTAGAGAGCGCAATGTGTCCCATTTACATAGAACAATAACTAGAGGACTTACAAGAAACATTTGTTTATATAACATCATACCGGTCAAAGCCGTTTTTCATTATAACTTAAACTTGGTAATGTATCTTAAACAGGGACATTGCTAACTTGCTTTTTTCTGAGGCAATAGAGAGTGTAGTGACTTGCCAAGGCCATGCTAGTGGGAATCAAACCCTGGTCTTTTGGTTCCCAAGCCAGTGCTCTAACCATTAGGCTACTTCTCCACTCCACTATCATATTTTAACTGTGTCTGCATACGCCATGTGATCTCAAACTGGGAAATCCACAAGTTATGTGAATTTAGCTTGTAGCCACTTAACAAACTTTCTGCATTCTAGCATTAGTGATACTTGTGTATCCTAGGAACACATATGAATTTCTAATTTCTCACAATTTGAGTAGGATTGTTTTTCAGGGATGCCTGCAAATTTGAGGTGGAAAAAAATATAAATGTGAAGGCAGAGTTTTATGGACAGGTAAACGAAGAAAGGTTTCTCTCTGATGTCTAGCAACATGGGTGGTTATAACAGTGGTTATTATTTTCCTAGGCTAAAGAGTGCTGATACTTGCATGCAGGGCCATCCTTCCGTAAACCCCAGGGAATTATGCATGTGCATAATTTTTTGCATATCTGAGTGCACATATAATTAATTACATAATTCCACGTAGATCTGGGCAGTGATTGAAATACAGCTGGCGCCAGCAACCTTCCTGCATTGTGTGATACTGGTATCAGCATGCTGCTAAAGTCCTATGCTGTTCTCATAAGACTGAACAGCACAAGATTTTGAGCACCACACTGATCGCGTTTGGCTGGGGCTACACAGTGCCGGAAAGTCCACGAAAACAGCTGCCTTTGAATCACAGAGAGACAAGCTATGCAATGACAGTATCGCTAGGAGGTAAACTGGAAATATGATGTTTGGGAAGAGAAGATGGGGAAGAAACTTACTGGGGGAGGCGAGGGTCTTGGGGAACATAGGGAGGGTGCAGTGCATAATGGGATGCATGTGGGAGGGGAGATGAGATGAGTTGGAGGACGACGGGTTAGGGGGATGTTTGTAGTGGGGGAGAGCTGGGGTCAATAGGCTAAAGGAACATTTGTGGACGGCAGGGCAGCAGCGGCAGCAGACATGACTGGCTTTGTCACCCCCCCCCCCCCCCCCAGCTGCCGCCAATTCCATTTGGAGGAAGAAGGCAGGCAGTGGCAGTATTTCCAAAAGCAGTGGCTTTTTGATGCCGCTTTCTTACCCGCAGCAGGCCATGTCCTTCAGCACACATGGCCTGCCCTGGGCAAGAAAGCAGCAGCAAAAAGCTACCGCTTTTGGAAATACTGCTGCTGCCCGCCTCCCCCTCCCGAGACGGAATGGGTGGCAGCAGGGCCGGCCCGTCCATTGAGCGAGAATGTTTTTTGCACAGGGCCCCGCGTTTCAGGGGGCCCCGCGCAAAAAACATTCTGATCCAAAAGTAAAATTTTAAAAAAAATTTAAAAAGCTGTCTGCTGCCGCTTCCGGGGCCACCACGGCAGAATCGAGTGTGCCGCGGGGCCCCCCCTGTGCCCGGCAGAGCCTGCCCTCCCCTGTATCAGCTCTCTCTTTCCAGCGGCAGTCACACGCGCCGGCTTTCAGAGCGCGAGGGGAGACTTTCTCCCTCGCTGCTCTGTTAAGCCCGCGGGGGCTGATGGGAACTTCCCATCAGCCCCCGCGGGCTTAACAGAGCCGCGAAAGGGAAACTAGTCCCTTCACGCTCTGAAAGCCGGTGCGTGTGACTGCCGCTGGAAAGAGAGAGCTGATACAGGGGAGGGCAGGCTCTGCTGGGCACATGGGGGGGCCCCGCGGCACACTCGATTCTGCCGCGGCGGCCCCGGAAGCGGCAGCAGTTTTTTTTTATTTTAAATTTTCCCTGGGCTGGGCTGGGCTGGGGGGGGGTTGGTTAGGAGTGGTGATGGGTGATGGGCGCTGGGGGGGGGTAGGAGTGGTGATGGGTGCTGGGGGGGCTTAAACTAAAAATTGGGTGATGGGGGATTAGGACTGGAAATGGGCTGGTAGGATTAGGACTGGAAGTGGGTTGATGGGGGGTTAGGACTGGTAATGGGCTATGGGGGGGATAAAACAAAAAATTGGGTGATCGGGAATTAGCACAGGAAATGGGCTGGTGGGATTAGGACTGGAAGTGGGTTGATGGGGGTTAGGACTGGTAATGGGCTATGGGGGGCTTAAACTAAAAATTGGGTGATGGGGGATTAGGACTGGAAATGGGCTGGTGGGATTAGGACGGAGTGGGCTGATGGGGAGGTTAGGACTGGTAATGGGCTATGGGGGGGCTTAAACTAAAAATTGGGTGATGGGGGATTAGGACTGGAAATGGGCTGGGGGGATTAGGACTGGGCGTGGGCTATGGTGGGCGAGCACTGGTAATTGGGTGGGGGGGTGGCTAGGACTGGAAATCGGCTGAGTGGTAGGGGGCGTGAACTGCACATAGCTGATGGGGACGGGGCTTGGAATGGAAATGGGAGGCGGGGAAGTGGGGGGCTTGATCTGCAAATAGATGAGGGGGACGGGGCTTGGAATGGAAATGGGCTGAGGGGAAGTGGGGGGCTTGAACTGCAAATAGCTGATGGGGAGGGGGACTTGGAATGGAAATGGGCTGAGTGGAAGGGGGCTTGAACTGCAAATAGCTGATGGGAAGGGGGGCTTGGAATGGGCTCTTAGGGGAGGGAGCTAGGACAGGAAATGGGCTGATGGAGGGGCTAGGATAGGACTGGGAATTGGGTGTTGGGGGGAGCTAAGATTGGAAATGGGCTGTGGTGGGGGCTTGGATTGAAATGGACTCATGGAGGGGCTAGAACTGGAAGTAGGCTCATGGGGGGCTTGGATTAGAAATGGGCTGAGTGGAGGGGAGCTAGGATTTAACATGGGCTGATGGTGGGGCTAGGAAAGGACTAGAAATGAGCTGATGGGAGGCTGGTATTAGAAATGAGCTGATGAAGGGACTCGGATAGGACTGGAAATGGATGGGGGAGCTAGGACTGGAAATGGACTGATGGGGGGCCAGGATTGGAAATGGGCTGATGTGGGGACTAGAAGGGAGCGGATACTGGGTGGGGCTGGAACTAAAAGGGAGCTGATGTTGGGGGAGATTAGAAGGGGATGGGGCTGGCAGAGTGAAATGGAGAGGGGAAAAATATTTTGTGTGGGAGGGAAGAAAAATGTACAATTGGCCGGGTATTGGGAGACTAAGTGGGGATTGAGGATGGAGGGGTAAAATTTGAGTGGATGAAATAGGAATGAGGAAAGAGCAAAAGGAGAAAGATTATTATGTTAAAGAAGATGTAGAGAGAGAATGGAAAAAAAACTAGAAGAGAAGAAGAAAGGACAAATGGACAGCAGACGATGGAGAGATAGCAGAAGACAGAAATAAACCAGAAGAAAGTGGCTGGAACAATTGCAACTGAAAAAAAAATGCACAAAAGGTACAAAGATATCTCTTTATTTTGAATTTATTAACTGGAATATGTCAGCTCTGGGAAATGTGCATCATTAATGTCTGTGCTTTGTTTAGTACAAGAGGAAATTAATTTATAGTTTTATTTCTACATTGTTGTTGTACATTCCAAGTTTGGCTTTTAGGGTTCCCAGTTTAATTATTGTCTTCCTGTTTTTAAATTGTGATTCCTTGTTTGGTGATGGTCTATGTTCTGCATGTGTAACTGAGCTGAGGTATTCTGTTTATGTAATTCCTATTTGACATTGTCACTTGTTCTCTTTCCCCAGTAGGTCATGTATTGTTATTCTCTGAAATGTATTGGTTTAATATTTGCAGTGTTGCCTTTTGATAGGTAGGGTATAGTGCTTTATGAGTCCTGGTAGTGCTGTTAGGATACGGTGGGTTTGCTATGGGTTCTAAATGGGCAGTGTTTGTAGTAGTTCCTAATGTGCCTGGCGGTTGGCACTGGATTATAGTAATGTAGAAATCTTTGTCTTTCTTTATCCATACACTCATGAAGAGGCATGTTTACTAAAAGTTAGTGTATGGTAACATTATGCAAATATTTATGCAAATGAGGCCCCTTATGCAAATGAGGCCCCGCACCGAGTCTCCGCACATGGCCCCGCACCCCCCTTGGGCCGCCCCTGGGTGGCAGCTGGGGGGGGAGCAGCTGGGGGGGGGAACAGCTGGGGGGGGGGCAGCTGCGGCAGCTAGAGGGGGGCAGCGAGGCTGGGGTTTCTGCCTATTTTTCGCTGTCTGACTCAAAACCAGCGCATGATAAAATAAATTGGGTTATTTATAGCAGCTTTGTAAGATATGTCAAAAAATGCAATCAAGCAAAGTGCACTCCAGTAAAGTATTTCTTCCGCTCTGAGTAGGAAGAGTTAAAGGAAAACTGCCATAGCACTACACACCAGATGTTCAGCTAGTTGGTGCCACTGTGCACCAGTGCACAAGAAGAAGAAAGCCATTTTGGTCCCCAGTAAAGGGGCATTGCAACTTCACAAATGCAACCTCCATTACATTCAGAAGTCCCTTTTGGCAAATACACGCTGCCATGTGGAAGCATCTAGAGGCAGTGTTCACAGTCCATGGGGGTAGGGCATTGCAATCATCACTGCTCTCATGTTCAACTGTGCTTTAGACGCTATCCTGCATGTACTGAATGGGTAGCTGCCCTTCTGTCTTTGCAGGTCTGCCTCTCACCATCAATCAGTATCTCTGCCCTCCCCGGAAGTGACGCGGCCGCGGTCCCGCAGGTAACCAGGACACACATCTCCTGCATAAAGTTCCGGCATCAGCAGCGTTCGTCACCATGTCGGAACATAATGTGGGAGCATGCACAAGGGGCATGACATGCTCCTTGGGCGGCGGAGATCTTACTTTTACTAATACCGAGCAGATTCCTTCAATGCCTGTCTCTATCCTGTAATTTTTCATTGCTCTTGTGCCCATCGGTAAGCACTCATCCGCAAACTCTGCAGATCCCCGTTCCTCTTACCGTTGGTTATTCTGGCCAATTGTTTCTCTATCTCTTCCTATGTCTGCCATACCAGTCCTATGGGGTTATTGCCCAACCTCACTGAATCAAAGCTTACTCTCCAATGGGTACACAATACATGTCTCCATCAATCTCCGCCCCTGCGTACCAACTCACAGCCCCTTGTTTAAAGTTACCCCTCCTGCCCCCTCACCTCATCTCCTGTTTGGCCTAGTAAATTGTTGTTCATTCCGGGCAAAAACATTGTTAGTTCAAGACCTTATATTGCAAGAATCTTTGGATATTCTCCTTCTTTCAGAAACTTGGCTCAAGGAAGGAGAGGACTCTCTCCTAGCCTAATGCCTCCCATCAGGTTTCTCAGCCTTTTCCGTCCCCCGTATTGGCTGTACTGGGGGTGGGGTCGCTGCCATTTATCACTTGTCACTCCCACTGACCCAAATCTCTTCTCCTTCCCTGTATTATCCTGAATCTCTTTTCCTTTGCCTGAATATGTCTGTCGTACTCCACTTCCTGATGATTTATTCCCCTCCTTCCCTCCGCCCTCACCTCTGGGATGCTTTACTTTTAACAATCTCAGACCTCTCTTTGCAATTTCCTCACTTATTACTCCTAGGTGACTTTAATTTAGATTACAATTCTCCATCATCTCTTAAAGAACATTTGTTTGTCACCCTGTTGTGTGATCTCTCCCTCTCACAGCATATAGGCCTACCCACCCACGTGGCAGGGCACACTCTTGACCTTGTCATCACTCCCTCCAGTTCTACTCTTCAACCATTTTATCTGGCCACCAAGCCCTTACCCTGGACTGATCATTTTTGTATCACGTTCTCCTTACAGCTCCTCATACCTTCTGTAAACTCCTCAAGGTTTCAGACTAATTACATTTTACCCCGGCACGTCTCTCCCACCGCATTATCCCTCTCACTCTTCAGTGTTTCCCTGCTGCTGATCAGATTCTTCCCTCTAATCTTTCCTTTCTCTCACCTACTTCGCAAGTCTCCTCTTGGAATACCAGTCTCTCTGCTGCTCTGGACCAAATAGCTCCACTATGGCCCTGCCCCCCTTGTCGTGCTCCTCGCCAGACCTGGTATCATCCTGGGTTTCGTCAGCAATGCTCCTATCTTCGTCAGGCAGAGCGTTTGTGGAGGAAATTGCACACACCCACTGCCCTCCAGCAGTTCAAGGCCTGCCACCAACTATAGCGCTGCAATGTGCATCAGGCTAAACACACTTATTTCTCAAAAGCTCCAAATACGGCCCGTCAACTCTACTCTGTGTTCAGGTCTCTCTCCAATTTGCAACCCAATTCATCCTCTATCAGTCGTCACCCTGTCCCTAGCCCCTCTCTGCTGGCCTCCTTCTCCACCACAATCCATGATCTTCGATCTACTCTGCCCACTTGTCCTCCTCCGCTATCCTCCCCATCTCCTCCAACTTCTCCTTTTTCTCATGTGTGCACCACCCTTCACCCTCTGACAGTGGCAGAACTCATGAAAGCTATATCCCCAACCAATAAGACCAACTGCTCCCTCGACCCATTGCCATATTCCTGGCATTAGAACCGTCTCTTACTCTCCTGCCTTCAGTACTCACAATAATTAACACTAGCCTTGCCTCCGGAATTTTTCCTGCACCCTTAAAGCACACTTTGGTCCACCCTCTCCTGAAGAGACCATCTCTCGACCCTCACGATCCCCAACATTACCGCCCAGTCTCTAATCTTCTTTTTCTTGAAAAAGAAGTTTTCTCCCAAATCTTCCACCATCTTGACTCGGTTCCTTCCTTCACCCTCGTCAATCCGGTTTTCGCCCAGGTCACAGTGTAGAAACGATCATGTCAGCCTTCCTCAATGAGATTCACTCCTCACACGACCGTGGTGACATCACAGTGGCAGTGTCCCTGGATCTCTGCAGCATTTAATTTCGTAGACCATTCACTCCTTCTGTCTCGATTGCGGGACGCTGGTCTAGGGGGTCTGGTGTTTCACTGGTTCCACTCTTTCCTCTTAGCTAGGTCTTTTTTCGGTCACTTCAGGTACCTCTAATCCTTTCCTTCACTGTGGTGTCCCTCAAGGTTCAGTCTTGGTGCCTTTTCTATTCAACATTTTCCTTGCACCTCTGGCTTTACTCATTCAGTAATCAGGAATGTCAGCATATTATTATGTCGACGATATTATTAATCTCCACCACACAAGTCCTTCTTAGCCTTATCTTTCCCCTCTCACCACTTGTCTCTCCCAAGTGTCCGACCGGCTCACCACCAATTGTTTACACCTTAATCTCTCAAAAGCATCAGTCATCTGGGTTTGCTCACAGTAGCACATGCCCCCCCACCCCCATAACTCCAGTCCTGTCCTGCACCACTATTGTGTTAGTCTCTTCCCTCCAATACCTAGGAGTAATTCACATCTCTCAGTTAACTCAGCGCTCATTCTATTATCTTCATCATATCCGTGCCATTCGTCCATTCCTCTCATCACAAGCACTGACCACTCTCCTCCTATCACTAGTGATATCCTGGCTTTGACGTTTGTAACCTTGCACTTGCTGGTGCACTACAGTATCAGCTTCATTGTCTGCAATTAATTCAGAATACAGCAGCCAGGCTCATCACACACACCACTTACTGCGATCACATCACTCCCCTTCTCTGTTAATTACACTGGCTCCCAAAAGAATATCGTATTCGGTACAAAACCTTCACACTTGTACACCAAGTCATCTATACTCATACCCCACAATACTTACAGGACCTCCTCCAATTTCACACTCCCTCCCGTAGCCTTCGCTCCTTACATATTAACTGCCTGCAATTTCCATCTCCCTCTTGTGCATATCTTCAAACCACGCACTACTCAGCCTTTTTCTTTCTTGGTCCAGCCCTGTGGAACTCACTCCTCACCGCCCTCCGGTTAGAACAGACTTATTCAAAATTCAGGTCCCTTCTAAAAACTCACCTTTTCTCTTCTGCTTTCGATCTCCCAGCTCTTACCTCCTAACCTTATCAATGTTCCTGTTGTACGATCTCTTATTTCTATGTCCCGAATGATTGAGCCTATTCTTTCCTGTCTTATATTTGTAGTATCTTTCTCATTTCCTAGGCCTCGGCCTTACTTTCCTTGTTTAGAAAATGTACACTGCCTTGATGTTTGAAAGGCGGTAATCAAGCAACATAATAAAATAAGCAAACATGTGCTTGACTGCTATTCTGACCAAACGTCCATTATTTTTATTAATTAATTAATTAATTTATTTATTTATGTAGCATATATTTGTATGCCGCTACTTCCAGTGATCAGTAGCGGCTTGATTACAGGCGTGATATTGACAAATCATTACATAAATTTAAAGGAGGATAGAATTGATTTGGAGGGAAAGCACGGCACAGCACACAGTGTAGGGTCTTAAGGAGAGGGACAGATATTCACATATTCACATATTTACATATATACATAACTGCATCAATGATCTGTCTAGGTGATGCCGTAATGGGATTGGAAAAGATGGGTTTTAAGCTTCTTCCTGAAGTCCTTTAGGTCGGTGATCTGGCGTATCTCATAAGGCAGGTGGTTCCAGAGCATGGGAGCCGAGTATGTGAAAGCCCGGTTGCTTGTCCATGTGTTGACTGCTCTTATGCTACTTGGTACGCAGAGTGTGTTAAGGTTTGTGGTCCGTCTGCTTCTGTTATTAGGTTGTGTGGTGATGAGGGTGGAAAGGAAAGAGGGGGATACTTTGTGGATGATCTTGAAAGTTGTTATTAGCACTTTGTATATTATTCGTGCTGGGATGGGTAGCCAGTGTAGTTCAATCAGGGTTGGTGTAATGTGATCAACTAGGTTCTTGTTCATGATGATCCTGGCTGAAACATTCTGTGCCAATTGCAAGATGTTCAGTGTTTTCTTTGGTAGACCCTGAAGGATGGCATTACAGTAGTCAAGGTGGGGAATGATGAGGGCCTGGGCTACTGTTCTAAAGTCAGAATGGTCAATGATGCAGCGTAAAGGTTGAAGAACCCTCAGCTTGTGAAATATTGCTCTGTTGGTAGACCGGAGGTGTTTGTCCATTTTTAATTTATTTATTTAATTTATTTATTTTATATATATATATATATATTTATTTATTTATATTATATATATTTATTTTATTTATTTAATTTATATATTTATTTAATTTTCTTATATACCACGCTATTTGTCATCAGTGCGGTTTACATTGAAACAATACAACAATTGGTCAGATTATGCGGTTGACAAAATGAATTGAAAACATAAAAACTGTTATCACACAGAATGAAATAAAAACAGAAAAATATAATAACAAGCAAACACTTGGAGGGCGTCACCAGCTCCGTTCTAATCCTCTATTCCAAAAGCCTGTTGATACAACAGAGTCTTGAGATGCTTCTAAAGCTTAGACAAAGAAGTTTCTTGCTGAATGAACAGTACTAAAGAAGTCCACGGGAGGCTGCTTCAGAGACATCTGGTGGCTTAATTTAGAATCCATGATTGCAGGGCTCCAGAAGAAGCTGAAGCATAGGGATCTGGACAAATAACCTGCAATAACCAGATAAGATGCATTTGGGAGTGATATAAAATAGAGGCAAAATCCCTAGGAGGCCATATTCAAAGTGTTTTAGCTAGCTAAAACGCGGTTGGCCCGATATTTAGTAGCACTAACTGGTTAGTGTCACTGAATAACCCCCACAGACTTCAGCAAAAATGCTTGGTTAAAACCAGGGCAGATCAGGGGTGATGACAGTTGCTATCTGGTTAGACATGATATTCAGCTGTTAACTGGACAGCTTAACCGGTTAAAGTTAGGACAGGCGAATGATTGTCTAAACTTTAACCAGTTAGCGACTGAATATTGCTGGTAACCAGATACCGTTGATGATTTCTGCTGAGCCCAGATATTCAGCAGTGGAAACGATATGTTCCGGTGCTGAATATCCAGTCCTTATTTATTTATTTATATATTTTTATTTATACATTTTCCAAATCATTTACAAAAATCAAGAAAGAAACATAACAAGAAAACAAAAATATAATCATAAATATCAATTAAAGAAATCTAGCAATCGAGCCTTATACATCAGTCCACATCAAGGGAAGAAAAGCACAAAAACAAAATACAAAAGAAGACAAGGAGGGAACATCCAGTCCTTATTAAAGCGGTGGCAGCTAGATGCTTTAACTAGCCTAGCCACCATTGCTAAATATGCCCCCCCCCCCCACACCCTCCTCTTAGATTATTGTAAATGAAAGTTCATGCCAGATCCCAGACCCGGTTCTTATCGAGCCAGAAAGCATAAGGCATGAAAAATTCCTTTCATCATAATTTGGGGTCGACTGCGCACCAGGCCTAATTCCTTTACCTTTAGTGGTCACTGAAGCATTTAGGTTTAGAAAAAAGGGAGAACAGAGACCAGCAAAATACCTAAATGCGAAGGAGAAGGTGCCGTGAACGTATATGGCTAATAGGTAAGGAAAGCGTAGTTACTCACCTGTAACAGGTGTTCTCCAGGGACAGCAGGAATCAGTCCTCACATATGGGTGACGTCAGCGCCGACGGAGCCCACGTGCGGAGCTATTCCCCACCTTTCAAAGAAAGCCTTTGGGAATGCATCACGCATGCGCGGACCCCTTCCTGCCCAAGGGTGCCATCTTGCTCAGTCAGATGACATAGCTAAAAAGATGGCAAAAATGAGAAAAAATTAATCAAACAACTGCAACTCCAGAGGAGGAGGGAGGGTCGTGAGGACTGATTCCTGCTGTCCCTGGAGAACACCTGTTACAGGTGAGTAACTACGCTTTCTCCAGGAACAAGCAGGAAGTCAGTCCTCACATATGGGACTCCCTAGCTATAGGCTACCGAGAACCCATAGTTGAAAATGGCTCCCTCTAGAAGAGCCGCAGCAGCAGTGATAGGATTTTTCTCCAAGAACGCAACCCCCACGGTAGCCTGACACCAAAGGGTCGGAGGGTAGGAGTTGCCTAAACCTCGAATAGGTTACGGAGTACCGCCTGACCAAAAACACTGTCCCGCCGGGACTCTCTCTCCAGGCAATAGTGGGCTGCAAAAGTCTGGCTTGAAGACCAGGTTGCGGCCCGGGAGATGTCTGCAAGTGGAATAGAGCGGTGGTTAGCCACTGATGCGGCCTTAGCCCTGACAGAGTGGGCCATGATTCTGCCCTGAAGCTGGAGGTTCACTGCCCTGTACGCCCAGGCGATGCACTCTGCCACCCAGGTGGATAATGTGCGGTTGGAGACAGGTAGACCCAGTTTACTAGGGTCAAAAGAGACGAAGAGCTGGGAAGCCCTCCGATGTCCCCGTGTATGCTCCAGGTAAAAGGCAAGCGCCCTCTTACTGTCCAGGATATGTAGAACCGCTTCTGCCCTGCTGGAGTGTGGCCTGGAGAAGAAGGTTGGAAGAACCACTTCTTGGTTAAGGTGAAATGAGGAAACCACTTTTGGGAGGAACTTGGGGTGAGTTCGTAGGACCACTCTGTTTTTATAAAACAGAGTATACGGCCTATCCAATACTAAAGCTTGCAGCTCGCTCACATGTCAAGCAGACGTGAGTGCCACTAGAAAGAGTGCTTTCCAGGAAAGGAAACGGAGAGGACAGGTGGCCATTGGTTCAAAAGGTGGGCAAGTAAGCCCATTTAATTCCCACTCTGTAGCCGGTGGGCGAATTGGAGGCTTCAAGAGTAGGAGGAATTGGGATACCAAAGGGTGACCTGAAAAAGGTTGCCCATCCACTGGAGAGTGGTGAGCTGATAGCGCACTCAGGTGGACCCTGACAGAGTTAGACTTGAGGCCTAACTCCGAGAGGTGGAGCAAGTACTGCAATACCTGAGGTACTTGACAAGTGAACGGGTCCTCCTTATTCTGGGCACATCACCCTTCAAACCTACGCTACTTGAACGTGTAGGATTTTCTAGTGGATTGCCTCCTAGAGGTCAGCAACACCTCCTCAACCTCTTTGGGAAGGAGTAGAGGAGCAAGTACTACCCTCTCAGCAGCCAGACCATTAAGTTGAGGGATCTGAGATTAGGGTGTAGCAAGGAACCTTGTTCCTGGGTCAAGAGGTCGGACTGCACCCTCAGTGGGAGTGGAGTTTCGACCGCCAGTTGAAGGATAAGAGGGAAGCAAGGTTGTTTGGGCCACCTGGGTGCTACCAGGATGAACGAAGCCTTGTCCCGAAGAATCTAGAACAGAGTGCATGCCACAAGGGGCATGTAGAATGCACAGGGAAGGCCCTGTGCCCACGAGACCAGGAAAGCATCCGCCGCCATGCTCAGTGAATGCGGTTGCCTCGAGCAGAACCGGGGCAACTGATGGTTTTGCGGGCTGGCAAAGAGATCCATAGATGGGAGACCCCAACGGTTGAAGATCCGCTGGGCTACAGCCCGGTTCAGTTGCCATTCGGGAGGCTGAAGAATCCTGCTCAACTTGTCGGCCAGGAGGTTCTCATGACCGGGCAGATAAACTGCCTTTAGGGACATGTGATGTGCCACTGCAAAAGAGCAGAGGTCCAGAGTTTCCTAGCATAGGATGCAAGATCCTGTGCCCCCCCTGTTTGTTGATGTAGAACATCGCCACCCGATTGTCTGTCTGTATCAGCACCGACTGATGTGCCAGAAGATGACAGAAGGCCTGAAGAGCTAGGCGGATGGCTCGAAGCTCTAGAAGACTGATCTGAAGCGCGGCCTCTCACAAGGACCACAGACCCTGAGTGCATGAACCTTGGCAATGGGCTCCCCAGCCCAGCAAGGAGGCATCTGTCGTCAGCACTCTGGTGTGAGAGGGAGGTTGGAATGGTACTCCCTGAAGCAAGATGGGGGGGTGAAGCCACCATTGCAAGGCTGTCAGCAGTAGCCTGGAAATTGCTACTCTGTCTCTGAGGCGGCCAGTGGCTTGCGTCCACTGGTATCTTAGGCTCCATTGAGCTGTGCGCATGTGGAATCGAGCATATGGAATCACATGCACCGTGGAGGCCATGTGGCCCAGGAGGTGTAGGAAGACCCTTGCGGAGACTTGAGGCCTGTGCTGGACCTGCTGGACCAAGTCCAGCAACCGCCTTGCCCTGTCCAGTGGTAGGTAAGCCTTTGCCTGAAGTGTGTCCAGTCTTGCCCCTATGAACTCCAAGTTCTGAGTGGGGAGTAAAGTGGACTTTTCATGATTTATAACAAACCCTAGGTGCTGGAGCAGGGTGACTGTGTGAGCAGTGGCCTGCTATGCCTCCTGTGCCGATTGGCCCCTGATGAGTCAGTCGTCCAGGTATGGAAAGACGAAGACACCCTGGCTTCTGAGGAAGGCCGCCACCACTGCTAGACATTTGGTAAATACTCTGGGAGCGGTAGCTAGGTCAAAGGGAAGCACCCTGTACTGGAAGTGGTTTCCTCCGACCACAAACCTGAGGTATTGTCTGTGGTCTGGGTGTATGAGGATGTGAGTATAAGCATCTTTTAAATCTAAGGAGCATAGCCAGTCTTCCTGGTGGAGGTAAGGCAGTAGGATCACAAGGGAAAGCATTTTGAACTTTTCCCTCACCAGGAACTTGTTTAGATTTTGCAAGTCCAGGATGGGGCGTAGGCCTCCTTTTCTTTTTGGTATGAGGAAAAACCTGGAGTAGAAGCCTTGCCCCTGCAGGTGGTGGGGCACCGGTTCCACCACCTGATCCTTCAGCAGACCTGTCAACTCCTGCAGGAGGAGGTTCCTGTGAAGAGGGGGCCTGAGAGGCTCTCCTGGGAAAAAGGAGGTGGACACCTGGTTGAAATGAAGGAGATAGCCCTGATGGACTACTTGCAAAATCCAGGCGTCGGTAGTAATGGCTGGCCACCTGTGACCGTACAGGGCCAGCCTCCCTCCTGTGCAGGGCCAAACCACTGGTGGGGGAGAATCTATACAATGGGAGTCAAAAACCCCCTCCCGGCTGGGTAGGACCTGGAGCTGGAGGCTTGGGGGTCTTCGGCTTATGTGGGCCATGCCCCTGTCCCCTGGCCTGCTACCCCTGTTGAAGAGCTGGGGTGGCCTGGTAAGCGGGGTAGTTTCTGTAAGCCGTACCCTTCTTCAGGAAAAAGGGCTTTTTCCCCCCGAGGCCTTCTTCTTGTGAGAAGGTGCAGATGTCTTCTTTGACAACCTTGTCCGGGTCAAGTACTCGGACTCTATTTCTGCAGCTTTCTCAGTCATGGGTTTGCCGAAGAGGTTGTCTCCTCGGGATGGGACATCGACCAACTTGTCCTGAACCCATGGCTCTAGGTCTGAAGACATGAGCCAGGCCTGACGGCGTGCACCAATGCCGGTCACGGCTACGCGGGCCGAAGCCTCGAAGCCGTCGTAAGTTGCTCGAGACATGAACTTCGAGCACTCTCTGATCCCCATGGACAAGGCTTAAAAGTGCTGCAAGGGTTCCTTGGCTAGGCCAGCCGAGAACCCGGCAATCTCCTTTGCCAGGTCCCGCAAGTACATGCCCATGTACAGCTGGTAAGTTTGGACACGGCATGACAGCATCGAGCCCTGGTAGCACTTTCTGCCGAGGGCATCCAGGTTCCGGGTCTCCCGGCCGGGAGGCACCAACGAGTGCATCTTTTGGCTTTTCAGCCATTGCATGGACGATTCCACAACCATGGAGTTGTGTGGCAGCTGCGCTTTCTAGAACCCAGGACTCTTGCGGACTCGACAGATGGAATTGACCCGCTTGCTGAGCACCGGCATCGAGGCCAGGGACTCCCACATGCAGAGCATCAGCCATTCCAATATCGGAGGCACTGGTACAGTAAGGGCCTCCTTCGGCGGAGAGTCATACTGGAGGGCATCGAGCTCTTCGGCTCGAGGCTCCTCCTCGGCATCCGCAGAGAATGCCAAAGCCTTGGCCATGTCCCTGACGTAGTCCGAGAACTAAGTGTCCTCCAGAGGGGACCTATTCCGAGACTCTGAACCCGGAGAGTCCGATGGGATACACCAGGTCCGGAAAGTGTCTGAGGAGTCTTCCTCCTCCGTCTCCCACGCTGAGTCTTCCAAGGAGGACTCGATGGGCTCTGGCCTCGAGGGCTTTGAGCCCGACTGCCGAGACGCCGAGGGCACCGGCGTCGACAACCTCGGTCCTGAACGGGAGTTCGAGGGGGACCTTGGCAGAGGATCGACTCGAGACCTGATTGACTCGAGGATCGACTTGGCCTCCGGCATCGACTTTGACATTGACGTCCCGGTGGTCGGGGCGGATGGACCGGCGAGACCGGCCATCAGTGCCCACTGCTGCTCCATGAAGGCAGCCATGCTGCTCTCCAGGGCCGCCAACCTGAGACCGAGCTCAGAAGGCTCTGCAGCTCCCGGCTCAGGTTCTGACGTCGTCGGGCCAGATGCCGGCTCTCCTGGAGGAGAGTCCACGAGGACAACAGAAGTTACCTTGTCCAACGTCTCCGGCTCCCTGCGAGGTTGCTTAGCCAGCCGCTCCGACTCTGAGGACCCAGGACGGCGGTCTGGGCTCCGTAGCCTGGAACCCGAGGGCCCAAGCCGATCAGAGGCGTCCAGCGACACCGCCCTCATGAGTTTCTTCTTCCTACGGTGTTCCCTGGAGGGAGAACCCCGCTCAGAAGACCCACGACGGTGCTCGGGCTCCGATTCCCGAGATGTCGAGGCTTCTGACGAGGTCCAGGCCCAGCCGGATGCGGACTCAGAAAAAAGCCTGTCACACTGCTGCTGCCTGCTCTTCAAAGACTTCAAAGACATCTTACCACACGGCCCACAGACCACGAGGTTATGGTCGGGGCTGAGGCATCGGAGGCAGCAGTCGTGTGTGTCGGTGAGAGACATCAACCTCTTACACCAATCACATTTTTTAAACCCGCAGGCAGCCATCGGGGAAAAAAGGGCCTCTGCGAGGTCAAACAACTGGGCTGCCAGTGAAAACTAAAAAGAGCGCGAACGCTAGTCACGAAGGACAAAAACGAAAAATATGACCGACTCGATACCGGTGTACCAAGCCGAGGGCGGAAAGGGGAACCGGTGTCGAACCGGGAAGCTGAAAAAAATAAATCAACTTTTCTACTTTTTCCACGGTGAAATCAGGACCATGTCCCTTGGGCTCCGCGGAAAAAAGAAGACTGAGCAAGATGGCAACCTTGGGCGGGAAGGGGACCGCGCATGCGCGATGCAATCCCAAAGGCTTTCTTTGAAATCTGGGGAATTGCGCCACACGAGGGTTCCGTCGGCGCCGACGTCACCCATATGTGAGGACTGACTTCCTGCTTGTTCCTGGAGAAACAATTTATGCTACTGTAGATTAATGAAGGAGAAAAGCCAAAATACCTTAAAGATTTTTTTTTAATAACTAATTATATAGTTTGGGAATTGGTTCTTACAGTCCTTGCCACAATCCAAAGGAAGCAGCTGTAGTTCCCACAACGGATTTGCTTTTCATGATATTTACGTTGGATTATGCAAGGTTATTCTGTAGACAATGGGTCTGCAGGCAATTTGCATATCCATAAATCAAGATAAAATTCTCACTCCTGGCCAGCTTTTGGAGTTCTTTAGGTGCAGCTGAGTACCACTGCCAGCCCAAGTTATCATCCAATAACAAGATGTGCTGTTTGAGCAGAATGGTATACCACATTGTACTGTGTACCATGCCAAAACATACACCAGTGACATCAAGGCCATCATTCTCCTCTCACCCAGCAACCATGTCTTCTCCCAATCGCGCAACACATTACCTACCAGCAGGCTCAACTCATTAGCTGCCTGACATCTTTAGCTGTCATTCTGAAAATTTATTTTTATACTATACTGGCATTTTCCTTTTAAAATCTAGCCAAGTGTTTTGCATTAAATAACTTAATATACTAACTAGGATGAAACATTCTATTTATAGGAGTTCTCTTCAGATCTGATGATTGCACAATCGCCATTAGAAATCTGACATAAGAAACTTTGCGCAATCCTTCATTACACATCCAAATCCATATTCCATGTGAGAGACCTTATTCCTTGGCTATACGTTTTTAGGAATCACTCAGGAAGTCCAATGACAGAAATCAGATAAGTTATTTACTCCAGATGTATTTTTTAAGTGTTCAGATGAAAAAAATGTTATATCCCCATATCATCTAGTTTCATGAACAATATGCAAAGGGCAAATAATGCATTAAGAACTGAAGAATTACATCACAGGAGGAGCCTGACAATAGGACCCTTGGCACAAGTATTGCTCTAGTATAACGTATAAAAACAAGGAGGAGGACAAAATTCAGTTTTCTGTTTATGCCTTTAGCTACCCTCCTTTAACTCCTAACAAATGAGTTAAGTACACACATAAAGTATGTGGGCTCACTGAAGTATTCAGGCTACATTCCTACTTAGCTCGAGACGTGGGATTTTCAGTTTGTTCCTTGATTGCTTTTACCGGGTCTTTTTCCCACGTTTAAGGAAACAATTTCCTGTTTATCAAATAGAGGCTCTTTCTTTCAAGAGTCTTGGCAATGCCAAGAGCGAGCCTGGCATTCGAACTGACTAAGAAAGATTCTCACTCTCTCTACAGATAGCTCTAAATAAGCCACTGATAAGTAATGAGCAATACCAGCCAAGTCTGAAATGAAAAATTCTGACTTCTCTGTCTACAGACATTTCACTATAAGGGTTCCACAATCAAGTTCCTCTTTCCCCTCCACCAGTGTAGAGATTTGTTTGTTTTTTTTTGAGAGAAGGGGGAAGACTGGGCTAGTCCAGAGCTTCAAAACTCTACTCCACAAGTTCCAGTTGAGATCAGCCACCGACATTGTCTGATTCTGGCCAAACTGAGGCTAAAGCCCATTAGTAAGCGGCTGATGATAATAGACTGTCTACACAGTAACTGATATCACATACAAATATCCATCATGCTAGAAGCAGCAGCATTTCAAGGGCTACTTTCTAGATTGGACAACCAATAAGCTAACAGAACTTGATTCTCCTTCTTTGGCTTTTCATCTGCTTCTTCATTTGTGATTTCCAAGGTGTCTTTTTTTTTCCTGTCAGATGGAGCCTTTTTGAACTTAGATATGACTGGCTCCCTAAAACACTCAGCTTTAACAGGCTGTCAGTATTCCCATTTATACTTTCAATCTTCTAGTTCTAGTCAGACTCCAGGGAAGATAATTAATCCAGGGACTTAAACCATGCACCAATTTTGCGTCAAGAAGGATTTTTTCTACTGTTTTGCCAAAATGACTACAGACAATATTTTTTTTCTTTTCCATAGATTATTATGTACAATGAGTTGCCAGGCAATAAGAAGATTCGGACTTGATTCATCTCTAGTGTTCTTTCAGCTTAGTGAACTATGTGAGAATGTCAAAGTAATTTCCATAACTGGCTGAATGCCAGCTTACAGCATAAGCACTGAGCAATCGCAGAACTGATACTCAGCATGATGTCACATACTGAAACTGAATATGTACGGCCAAAAATAGAAATCAAACTTACTTATATAACAAAACATCCAAGAGTTCTAAAATATTACATTACAAATAGAGAGTTTAAACAAGGCCCAAAAGGACCCTCCAATATGATAGTCTCAAGGGCCAATACTAGTATGCTCGATGTTTATCATAGGTCCATACTTAAACCCAGCATAAGCAGTGCATAACAAATGAGCTATATTTACACAAATCAATGTAATATCAAAACTTAACATAACATAACCTAACGCAATATTGTGTTTTGATAAGACCACACTGAACTTCTCTGCATCAGAGGGAACAAACAGAATTCATAAGATCCACTGCATAAAGAGCAAAACTCCAGCCGGCTGAGTGTTCCATTCATCATTATACCTCAATGGAAATTTTTTAACCAGACACACAAGCAATCACATGGTCGGAACAGCCAATCAAATCAAAGATGCCTAATTCAAACCACCTGGTTCTATAGATCCTAACCGGAACATCCCAGCATGTTCACAAATACTTAATTGTTTAAGCCGATCACCTCCTCTCCAAGAACGAGGCAAGTGATCACGTATGCGCCACTATAAGTCTGAAAGTGAATGTTGATGTTGTAACCAGTGTAAGACTAACGGAGCAGTCTCAGATTTTGCATTAATGTGACTCTTATGTTTATTAAATGTAGACGCATCTCCCTTGTAGTCCGGCCAACATAGATAAAAGAGCATAGACATATTATCATATAAATCACCCATTCGAAATCACAAGTTGTACAGTACTTTGAGAAATGTGTTTTTCCATTACTATGAATCCAATGAAGGTCAATAAGCGCAGATGCACACCAATTGCACTTAACACAAGGATAGTGACCAGTTGAAGTCTGATCAGTCTCATCAACAGATACAACATAATTAGTAAATAATTCACCTAAATTCTTACCCTGTTTGAAGGCAGTACATGGGGGTTCAGATAAACAGGGATGTAGACTCAGAACTTTCCAATGTTTACAAATCATTTTCACAACTTTATGAGTTTCTGATGTAATGGTAATACACATTCTAACATTTCATTTTGTTCAGGTTGTTTATATTGCAGCAGCAGGTCACGTTGGGCATATTTTATTTTATTTATTTATTTAGCACTGCTCCAACAAATGGACTACATCTCTAAAAATGTGGAAAAAAAGTATTTTTCTAAAACCCATTGAACCCAAGAGTGTCACTAAGAAAGTTGAGAATAAAAATTAGCATTATTAGAACAGGTGGCTTCAGAGGCAATATTATTTAAGGTTGTGGACATTTTTATTAAAATAAACTGTACTCAAGATAATTTGAAGCTTGTATTTAATGATTTAACAATGAAGTCAAACCATTAGGGAAACTGAGGTCGCATCTTCTACCTCGATTAACACCTGACTAAACCCAACAGTTACCAAAATGAAAATGTCATTCAGGGAACTGCTCCCAGACTCATATCCAAGGAATGCGAGAGAGTCAAAGAGCTCTTAGTGTGTAAACACACTCCTTCCAAGTGACCTGATGAATGACTGCCTGTACCCCTGGATCACCAGGACCTGCTGAGAAGTCTCCCCTGCCTCCCCGGCAATTCTTGCTGGTTTAGTCAAGCAAAGGGGAATCACTTTATGCAGTGCTCCTCACAAGCTCTTCTAGATACACACACAAGCTTTATATGGCACACATGAGTGGAACCCTCCACCCCCGCCCCCCCCCCCACCCAGCCATGCTGTTTCTGCGCTAAAGCTAAAGGAGGATTCTCCTAGGACAAGCAGGATGACGTCATCCACACCAGGTGACGTCATCCAACGGCGCCGAGGACGGAAGTACTCTCTCTCTAGCCCAGAAGGAATTTCCCTTCTGGGCATGTGCCCCTTGGCCCTACCCCTAGGTCCCCCCTAGCCAGCCACTTTTACCTCTTCTGCCTTGCCTGCAAGATGGATACTTCTTCTCTCCAACAAATTCAAACTAACTTCACATCAAGACTTCAAAATGCCTAAACCAGGGTTCAAAAAATGCCCAGACTGCGCTAGAAAAATGAACTCCACTGACCTGCATGATCAGTGCCTCCGGTGCCTGGGTATCTCCCACAAGGTAGAGGATTGTGCTCACTGCGGCAGGATGTCCCCACGAGCAAGGGAAATCCATAAAAATGCTCTGAAAGACCTCTTTCCAGCTTCCCTGGCTGTGCCTTCCTGCTCCGGAGCTTCAGTCGGCGTTTTAAACCCTGAGACTCCTGTCAGTATCGTGAATCCTGTGTCTCCTCCGTCGACAAGGCTGCCTCTTCAAATGCCTTCATTGGCTCCGGGTGTGCCCTCCGGAGCCTCCACCCACAGCCACTTGGCCCCGAACACCGGCTCCCCCTCCGTTGGACTCTCTCTTCCTCCAGCAGCAGCCCTGCTCCTGACCGGCCACGAGGCTTCCATGGCGGCGGCCATCTTTGATGATGTTAGCGCCCGAGGCTCCTCCCCCTCAGTGCCATTGGCTGGCGCCGAAACAAACGTCACAGGGAGAGGAGGAGCCGGTCGCACCAACACACCCACTGCAGATGATCGCGCTCGGCGCGGAGGCAGCACCACGACCCGCACCGACGCTCTGGACACGGGCACAGCCGGCACAGATGCAGAAGAAGCAGGAGCAGCAGCAGCTACGGATCTAGCAGCGACTGCCACAGCTCGGGCCACAGATGTCAGGATTATCACCAGACCCACTGGAGCAGCCCCTACAACCACATGGAGCACTCCCCGGCTGACGGCAGCCAGCCTGACACCAACAGCAGGTACGCCCCCAGTCTCCAGCATGACTTTTCACCTCCGGCTCCCTGCCCGGGCTCCCGGGTATCACCCAAAGAGTTTTTGATGGCTAGCGAGCCCCTAGCTGCAACTGAGCATCCCACTGAGCCTGCCAGCTCTGGTCCTGGGCTCCCCGAAGCGCTCGAACCACGTGCGCAGTTCTTCTCTTTTTTAACTGACATGTTTACTCAATGGACCTCTACTGGAGCCCCATGCTACCCCAGCACTCAGCCCCCTTCCCCAGCACTAATCAAGGGTTCTGTCCTCAGCACCCCTCAATGCTACTAAAGAGAATGCGGCTCCAGAATCCACAGGGGACATTCCCTCCCGCACAGACCTCGAGACATCTGCCCCATAGGCAGACATCCCGGCGGACGTCCCGCCCAGCAACCCAGAGGACTTAACCTACCCCAAGTTCCTCAAGAAGGTTGCCGCTGCCCTCAACTTCTCCAGCACCTGCGACACATCCAACCAGCGCCCGGAGACTCAAGCGGCAAGGAAGTTCCTGGAGGCCCCTCGACCTTCAGCACTGATACCGGTACATCCCCTACTGAAGGAAAACCTCCTCTTCTTATGGCAGAACCCCACCTCAGGGGCCCCCGTCTCAAGAAAGCTGGACACTAAGTACCAAGTCCAAGCCTCTCCAGGTTTCGACAAAGCACAGCTTCCCCACAACTCCATAGTGGTGGAGTCTGCGCTCAAGCGTTCTAAGTCCAACCGGACACACACCAACGGCCCCCCAGGTAAGGACCTCAAACTCCTCGACATAGGCAGAAAGACTTTCCAAGGGGCAAAGACTTTCCAAGGCGCAATGCTCTGCTCCAGAATCTCTGCCCACCAGTTGCAACAGGCCCTATACCAGGACATCCTGGTGGAACAACTAAAAGCGGTCCTCACCTCCTCCAGTCCAGAGACACAGACGGCCACCTCCACCACCATTACAGACTTACAGGAGTGCATAAAGCACTAAGTCTGGGCCTGCTTTGACGCTTTTGATGCAGCGGCTTGCACCGTAGCCACCTCCATCTCCGCTCGCCGCCTAGCCTGGCTCACAGCATCAGGACTGCGAGAGGACACCTATGACCGCATCGCGGATGCCCCCTGCACCAGGGATACCCTGTTCGGTGAAAAAGTCAACGACACCGTCAATGCCTTGAAAGACCATTGCACAACGCTGCAGACCCTCACGGACGAAGGCTTGGAACGGCCTCACCGCAAGAGCTCCTACCAGCATAAGCCCTTCTCCTTTTCCTCATCCAAGCATCAATACAGATCCTACCGAAAATGGCAACAACCGCGCTATGAACAACAACCACAGCCTTCACATTCATCCTTCAGGCAAAAGCCCCGTCAACGTGAAAGGAAGCAGCAAAAAGCCTCACAGCCAGCACCCGGAAGGAACAACCAAGCTTTTTGATGGGAGGACTGGGCCCAGCCCCCCTATGGGGGGCTGCTTGGCCATGTTCTTACCAGTCTGGAAATCCATCACTACGGACAGATGGGTCCTGGCAATCATCTCAGATGGATATCGAATAAAGTTTCTTTCGCCCCCACTACAACGGGCAATCCCACGCTGCAAGGAGTCCTCCTCCTCCTTAGAGACGGAGATCCTGTCCCTCCTGACCTCCAATGCCATCGAACCTGTCCTGGAGGCGGAAATAAACACTGGCTTCTACTCCAGGTATTTTATGGTCCCCAAGAAATCCGGCGGCATGCGACCCATCCTCGACCTCCGCAAGCTCAACTTATTCATCGCCAAGGAAAAATTCAGGATGCACTCCCTCGGATCCATACTTCCACTCATCCAACCCAAGGAGTGACTGACATCCCTGGATCTCCTGGATGCTTACACTCACGTCCCCATACACAGGGACCACAGACAGTACCTACGCTTCCAAGCCGCAGGGAAGCACTTCCAGTACAAAGTTCTCCCGTTCGGCTTGTCTCCCGCGCCTCGGGTGTTTACGAAGTGTGTTGCGGTGGCTGCCTCACATCTCTGCAAGCAAGGAATTTGCATTTTCCCCTACCTGGACGAATGGCTTATTTCTGCCCCTTCCTCAAGGGAGGCCAAGCACGCAACTCTAGCTACCATCTCCCTGACTTCCCTGGGGTTTCTGGTGAATTATCCGAAATCACACCTCTGCCCCTCACAGCGGCTGGAGTTCATCAGAGCGCTAGTAGACACTATCCACTCAAAGGTCTTCCTTCCCCGACTAAGAGTAAACACCATCCGGGACCTGGCACAGTTAGTGAGAACGCAGCGGTACCGCACGGCAGGGGAAATCCTTCGCCTCCTGGGACACATGGCATCGGCCACCCAGATGGAAACCCCTAGCAAAACTACACATGCGCTGCCTCCAGTGGCACCTATGGACTCACTGGTCCCAGCATTCCCAGCCCCTGGAGACCACCATTACATTGGACAGGACAGTGATCTCCTCCCTCCTTTGGTGGACCCGTGGAAGGAACTTATCATGTGGGAAACCCCTCTCTCAACCAGTGCACCAACTGACTATTACCACCGATGCCTCCCCAGTGGGTTGGGGGGCACATTGCCTTCACCTCCGGACCCAGGGAACATGATCGCCGCAGGAACGACAATGCCACATAAACTTCCTAGAACTCAGAGCCATAAGCTACGCTCTGAAGACCTTCCAAAACATGATCTGCGACAAAACAGTCCTGCTACAAACGGACAACCAGGTGGCCAGGTTTTACATCAACAAACAGGGCGGCACGGGTTCATGGACACTTTGCAGAGAAGCCCTTCGGATCTGGGTCTTCACAATTTCACATCTTCTGCACACTCCGGGCCTCCTACATCCCCGGGCTACAGAACGAACTAGCGGACAGACTCAGCCGACAGCTTAATCCGCAAGAGTGGTCCCTCAAACCTCAAGTGGCCCACTCTCTCTTCCAGGCCTGGGGTCACCCGACAGTCGACCTCTTCGCCACGGAAGGGAATACAAAATGCAAAATCTTCTGCTTGAAATGCCCCTCTGCTCGGAGCCACACAGTGGATGCATTTGACGTGTCATGGGGGGAGTGGTCTCTAGTATACGCCTTTCCCCCCCATCCCGCTGATTTCCATGGCCATCCAACACATCATTTCCGACAGGGCACAGGCCATCCTGGTAGCCCCGCACTGGCCTCGCCAAGGGTGGTTCCCGCTTCTACACCGACTGGCAGTGTGCCCTCGGATCCGGTTTCCCCTGGTGCCAGACCTGCTCTCACAGGATGACAGGAATACCCTCCACCCCAACCTACGAACCCTTGCCTTAACAGCCTGGAAGCTGAGCGGATAGCATTGTCCCCTTTCCACCTCCCGCATGAGGTCGAACAAGTGGTCTTCACAGCCCGCCGTCCCTCGATCAGAAAATCTTACAGCCTCAAATGGCGGCGCTTCACTGTCTGGTGCTCCTCTCAAGGAGTGGATCCTTTCTCCTGCCCCATACCGCCTCTCCTGCAGTACCTGACTTCCTTATCTCAACCAGGCCTGCAGACGCGGTCCATCCGCGTACACCTAGCTGCCATCGTGGCCTTCCATGACCATCCTGGGGACATCTCCATCACACAACTGCCCATCGTCACGCGCTTTATGAAGGGTCTCACCAAACTTCACCCCCCAATCAGGAAACCCGTACCGCACTGGGATCTCAACACGGTCCTCAACCAGCTCACCCTAACTCCCTTTGAACCCATGCAGTCAACTGACATCAAGTTCGTCTCTTGGAAGACCTTATTCTTGGTCACCATCACCTCGGCCAGACGCATCAGTGAACTCCAGGCTCTGGTAGCGCACCCACCGTATACACAGCTTTCCGGGGACCGTGCTTCCCTCCAGACACACCCGAGATTTGTTCCTAAGGTAGCTTCTGCCTTCCACATCAACCAAACTATTGAACTTCCTACCTTCCACCCAGAACCCCACACTTCCCCCAAGGAAGAACGTCTGCACAAGCTGGATTGTGTCCGCGCCCTGTGTCTCTACCTCCTATGGACTGCGACCCAGAGGCGAGGCATGCAGCTCTTTGTCTCCTACGACCAAAACAAGCCGGGCCGCCCGGTCACCAAGCGTACCCTACCCTCTGGATTTACGCTTGCATCTCCTTCTGTCTCGACCAAGCCGGAGCTGGACCCTCACCACCACCTAACGCACACCAGCTGAGGGCACTCGCAACCTCAATTGCCAACCTACGCTCTGTGCCGGTAGCCGACATATGCAAAGCAGCTACCTGGTCCTCCCTCCAGACCTTCCAAAGACACTACTGCCTGGACTTCCAGACAGGCTCCTTCGGGTGGGCAGTCCTGGCGGCCGCCAATGCACCACCCACCTGAACCTGACTTAAGTGTGCACCCTTAGCTCTAGGTACCGCTCAGGGTTGATCTCACAAGCTGCTTACTCCAGTCACACACATTGTTGTTTTGCACATGTTATTGGTTAGATTCGCACATGATTTGCACATGTTTTTTGCACATGCTATTGGTTAGTTTTGCGCATGGCTTGCTCATACGACTGCACATGTTTCTTGAATTGACTGCACATGTTTCTTGATTGATTTGCACATGTCCTTGAATTGCTCATGCATGTTTCTGATTGATTTGCACATGTTCTTCATGTTACTTGCTTAATTTGCACATGTAAGTTGATTTACACTCACCTCCTGCCCTGCTCGGGTTACCGGCGGGAATAAAGCCTTGTCCCTACCCACTTGGTGTGATATGTCTTATATCCTTACAGGGTCCCTTCCACCTCAGCCTTCACAGCTAGGGAGGCACCTGGTGTGGATGACTTCCTAGGAGAAATCGGGGTTACTTACCTGTAACAGGAGTTCTCCGTGGACAGCAGGATAAGTCATCCACACTTTCCCGCCCTTCCTCCCCTGCAAGGGACCCTGCTCAGGGATTAGCCCTCATCGCTCCTAGCACCTGGCTCAGCTCGGGACACAGTGGCTGGCTAGGGGCGGACCTAGGGGTAGGGCCAAGAGGCACATGCCCAGAAGGGAAATTCCTTCTGGGCTAGAGAGAGAGTACTTCCGTCCTCGGCGCCGTTGGATGACGTTACCTGGTGTGGATGACTTATCCTGCTGTCCACGGAGAACTCCTGTTACAGGTAAGTAACCCCGATTTATTAGCAAAGGCATGTTGACAGTGAGTAAACGCTAAATGACAATTACTGGAAGTAGAGATCAATAAAACAGATGCTGTGGTAGAATATCTGCAAAGCAACTGATAGGATTTGCAGAATGTTTTATGTTTATGTTTTATTTCACTTGATAAAAACCGCCTTTCATGGGCAAGCAAAGCGGTGTACAATAAAACCAATAAAAACTTTGTTTTTAAAAAGGCCGAGGCCAGTGAAAAGGAAAAGAAATACACTTTATGGACAGAAAAGCAATAGAAGCAGAAGAGACAAAGCTAAACCATAACAAAGACAAGTCACAAGGAGAGCAGAGGATAATACAAATGGGAATCACACAAAAGGAGAGGGGATATCAAACGCAAGGGAAAAAAGGTGGGTTTTGAGGTTTTGTTTAAATGTGGGGTGGTGAGGGTCCAGTCGGAGTGAGGAGGGGAGGGAGTTCCAAAGGGCGGGGCCAGCAAAAAAGAAGGCAGAGGAACGGGTAGACTGTAAATGGGCACGGGAAGGGGAGGGAAGAGTGAGACGGTTAAGGTGAAAGGAGCGAGGGGTGTACCTAGGGGAGTGGAAGGAAAGGAGGTCCGTTAGATATTGGGGGGTACCTGTGTGGAGAGCTTTATGAACCAAAATGAGCAACTTGAAGTGAACGCGGTGGGGGAAGGGCAACCAGTGAAGACGGAACAGTAAGGGTGTGATGTGATCACGGGGGGAGGAATGGGTGACCAAACGAGCGGCAGTATTCTGAATACGTTGTAACCGGGACTGTTGTTTCTTGGAAAGGCCGACAAAAAGTGAATTTGCAAAATCCACCCGAGACATGACCAGGGAAAGTAACAGAGTAGTAAGAGCAGAAGGGGATAGAAAAGGACGAACTGCACGGATTTGTCGGAGAAAGAAGAAGGACAACTTGGTGACATGAGAAACATGAGCATGAAAGGAAAGATCAGACTCGAAGTGAACCCCTAGATAACGAAAGGAAGAGACCAGGGGAACCAAGGAACCAGAGAAAGAGGGGGCCAATGTGGGGGGTGGGTTGTTGTGAGAGAACCAGATAGCAACAGTCTTGGTGAGATTAAGGTGAAGGCAATTACGAGTCAACCAATCAGCCACAGTGGAAAGACACGAATTAAGCGGAGAGAGATCGGGACAGGATGGAGAGGTGTGGTGAAGTAATAGAATGTCGTCAGCGTAAAGAAAAGCAGATATACCAGACTGTTGGATTAAGAGGGCTAAGGGGGCTAAGAAAAGATTGAAGAGGAGGGGAGCCAACACAGAACCCTGAGGAACCCCACAGGAAAGAGGGAAGGAGTCTGAGGGGGGGGCAGAGGAAGAGGGGGGTGACAAAACCACGCAAGAACGGGAAGAAAGAAAGGAGTGAAACCAACGATGAACAGTACTGCAAAGACCCGCTTCCCGGAGACGAAGAAGAAGAAGGGAGTGATCAACTAAGTCAAAAGCGGCGGAAAGATCAAGTGCAACCGCCACCGAAATATCACCACGGTCATGAGCTACATGCAGTGCGTTAGTAAAGGCGAGAAGGATAGTTTCAACACTGTGACCCTGACGGAAACCTGATTGACGAGGGTGGAGGAAGTTAGTGGAATCAAGGTGATGCGATAATTGAGCAAAGACGAATTTCTCTAAAAGCTTTGAAAGGAAAGGAAGGTTGGAGACGGGACGGTAGTGGGTGGGAACTAAGGGATCAAGTGAGGGGTTTTTAAGAAGGGGACGAATTAAAGCATGTTTCCAGGAGTGAGGGAAGGACCCAGAAGAAAGACTGGAGTTGAATATAGTGAGGATGTAAGGAAGGAGACCCAGGGAAGATTCGAGGAGCCAAGAAGAGGGGATAGGATCAAGCGGGCAAGAAGTCTTTTTTGAGGAGGAGATAAGACGGTGCAGTTCGGGAGGGGAGATCAGTGAGAAAGATGCCCAGCAATGGGAAGTTTGAGAAATGGGTGGGGGAGAGGCAGTAGGGGGAGGAGAGAGAATTGGAGCAGGACAAAAAGGTAAAGAGGCTCGCAGGGAAGAGATCTTATTACTGAAGCAAGTAGCTAGCATGGAAGGCGGTGGGGAAGGAAGGACCGGGGGAGCTGAGGCTGAGGAGTGAAGAGAGGTGAGAGACCGAAGAGTGGAATAGAGGTGCCGGGTCTGGTTTGGGGCATTGAGAATAGCATTAGAGAAGAAGGTGCGTTTGGCAAGATAGACAGATGAGCGGTAGTGGGAGTAGGTAGATTTAAAGGATGCAAGTGAGGTGGGAGAAGGATTTTTACGCCACAGGCGCTCCGCCCTGCGGAGCTGCGTGCGCAAAAGCCGTAGGCCGCCATGATACCATGGATGCACGGGGCGGCTGTGGCGGGGTGGATGAGGACGTAGTGGGGCGATACGATCCAGTGTTGTTGAGAGAGCCGATGACCAGAGGGCAGCTTGAGAGTTGGGAGAGAGAAGGGAGAAGTCAGGAGGGAAAAGTTCAGCTGCTGTGGGGAATTGGTGGATGGTTAAAGATGAAAGGGCTCGGGAAAGTCGCGGAAGAGGGGGGGTAGAGGGAGGAAGGGGGGTAGAGAGAAGTGAGGCAGTGGAGGAGGAGGGAGAAGAGAAAGAGGGGGACCCCTGCGAGAAGGAGCAGGAGACAGAGAGACAGACATGGTCTGTCCAAGGCAGAATCATTGAAGAAAGATTGAAAAGAGTAAGAGAGGAAGAAGAGGACGTCAAAAAAAGATCAAGAGTGTGTCCGGCCTGATGTGTGGGAAGAGTTACGTGCTGCACGAGAGATAAATCCTGTAAGAAAGAAATAAAGGAAAGATCTCTAGGTGAAGAAGGGGAGTCCAGATGCAAATTAAAATCCCCGGCAATGAGTAGATGAGGGAAAGCAAGAGAAAGATCAGTAATTGTCAAAAGAAGGGAATCCCAAAGTTCAGAACGAAGGGTAGGGGGGGAATAAACAAGAAGGATGTGCATGGGGGGGAGAGTGTGTAAGTGGAGCAGGAGGGCTTCCGGGTAATGGAGCGAAGGAGGAGAAAGCTGAGTGAAAGAAAGAGTGGACCGAAGCAAAGCAGCCACACCACCACCAGGTCTACCTCTGCGTGAGACGGAAACTGCAGAGAAACCGGGGGGGAGGCAGCGGGCGAGGAGAGCGTCCTCCCCGTCCCTAAGCCATGTCTCGGTTAAAAGAAGGAGGTCAAAAGATGAACTAAGAGCAAGATCTTGAATAAGGAGGGTTTTGTTGCGCAGAGACCGACAGTTAACTAAACCAAGAGAAAGGGGGAACATGGAAGAAGAGGATGGTGAGGAAGACAGGAAAGGAGTGGGGAGTCTTAGACAAGGCCGAAGGTTAGAGAGACATCGGAAACGTGTTTGAGCCAGCTTGTCAGGGCGTCTGCCCCAAAACACAGGAATAGCATCCATGAAATGGGGGGAGAGGAGAGGGATAGGAATAAAAGGACAGGGCAATAAGACTGCCAGAAATGAATGGGAGAGGAGTCTAGGAGATATACCGGGCAAAGTAGCCGAAGGGATTTCTGCAAACAATGTGGAGATGCCAAGACAAACTAGCAGCAGAACCGGAAGAAGAGCAGCATAAGTGCGACCGTCGGAGCGACCCCAAGGAGCGCACCTAAGGAGCACGTGCTCCTTAGGTGCGCTCCTTCGGCGCGCGCCCAGGTCGCGCGCCGCGGCGACAAGCGCCGCAGGCGCTTGTCTTTTAAAGCAGGAAGGCAGTGTACCTCTCAGGACGCGGCCGCGGGAACGCGGCCGCGCTACTTCCGGAAAGGGCGGGCTCGGACTTGACAGGAGGTGAGTGATGGCCCAATGCGAAGGGCAGACACTGGGGGAACACAGCACACAAGAAAATAACAGCAAATCAGCACAGCAAGAGACAACTTAGGCAAAGCAAAGGACAGCACAGGTAAGCCGCAGGCGCTTGTCTTTTAAAGCAGGAAGGCAGTGTACCTCTCAGGACGCGGCCGCGGGAACGCGGCCGCGCTACTTCCGGAAAGGGCGGGCTCGGACTTGACAGGAGGTGAGTGATGGCCCAATGCGAAGGGCAGACACTCTCAGGACGCGGCCGCGGGAACGCGGCCGCGCTACTTCCGGAAAGGGCGGGCTCGGACTTGACAGGAGGTGAGTGATGGCCCAATGCGAAGGGCAGACACTCTCAGGACGCGGCCGCGGGAACGCGGCCGCGCTACTTCCGGAAAGGGCGGGCTCGGACTTGACAGGAGGTGAGTGATGGCCCAATGCGAAGGGCAGACACTCTCAGGACGCGGCCGCGGGAACGCGGCCGCGCTACTTCCGGAAAGGGCGGGCTCGGACTTGACAGGAGGTGAGTGATGGCCCAATGCGAAGGGCAGACACTCTCAGGACGCGGCCGCGGGAACGCGGCCGCGCTACTTCCGGAAAGGGCGGGCTCGGACTTGACAGGAGGTGAGTGATGGCCCAATGCGAAGGGCAGACACTCTCAGGACGCGGCCGCGGGAACGCGGCCGCGCTACTTCCGGAAAGGGCGGGCTCGGACTTGACAGGAGGTGAGTGATGGCCCAATGCGAAGGGCAGACACTCTCAGGACGCGGCCGCGGGAACGCGGCCGCGCTACTTCCGGAAAGGGCGGGCTCGGACTTGACAGGAGGTGAGTGATGGCCCAATGCGAAGGGCAGACACTCTCAGGACGCGGCCGCGGGAACGCGGCCGCGCTACTTCCGGAAAGGGCGGGCTCGGACTTGACAGGAGGTGAGTGATGGCCCAATGCGAAGGGCAGACACTCTCAGGACGCGGCCGCGGGAACGCGGCCGCGCTACTTCCGGAAAGGGCGGGCTCGGACTTGACAGGAGGTGAGTGATGGCCCAATGCGAAGGGCAGACACTCTCAGGACGCGGCCGCGGGAACGCGGCCGCGCTACTTCCGGAAAGGGCGGGCTCGGACTTGACAGGAGGTGAGTGATGGCCCAATGCGAAGGGCAGACACTCTCAGGACGCGGCCGCGGGAACGCGGCCGCGCTACTTCCGGAAAGGGCGGGCTCGGACTTGACAGGAGGTGAGTGATGGCCCAATGCGAAGGGCAGACACTCTCAGGACGCGGCCGCGGGAACGCGGCCGCGCTACTTCCGGAAAGGGCGGGCTCGGACTTGACAGGAGGTGAGTGATGGCCCAATGCGAAGGGCAGACACTCTCAGGACGCGGCCGCGGGAACGCGGCCGCGCTACTTCCGGAAAGGGCGGGCTCGGACTTGACAGGAGGTGAGTGATGGCCCAATGCGAAGGGCAGACACTCTCAGGACGCGGCCGCGGGAACGCGGCCGCGCTACTTCCGGAAAGGGCGGGCTCGGACTTGACAGGAGGTGAGTGATGGCCCAATGCGAAGGGCAGACACTCTCAGGACGCGGCCGCGGGAACGCGGCCGCGCTACTTCCGGAAAGGGCGGGCTCGGACTTGACAGGAGGTGAGTGATGGCCCAATGCGAAGGGCAGACACTCTCAGGACGCGGCCGCGGGAACGCGGCCGCGCTACTTCCGGAAAGGGCGGGCTCGGACTTGACAGGAGGTGAGTGATGGCCCAATGCGAAGGGCAGACACTCTCAGGACGCGGCCGCGGGAACGCGGCCGCGCTACTTCCGGAAAGGGCGGGCTCGGACTTGACAGGAGGTGAGTGATGGCCCAATGCGAAGGGCAGACACTCTCAGGACGCGGCCGCGGGAACGCGGCCGCGCTACTTCCGGAAAGGGCGGGCTCGGACTTGACAGGAGGTGAGTGATGGCCCAATGCGAAGGGCAGACACTGGGGGAACACAGCACACAAGAAAATAACAGCAAATCAGCACAGCAAGAGACAACTTAGGCAAAGCAAAGGACAGAATAATGTATTTTTGTTTATCTAGAAATACACATATACCAAAAATTTACTGCACTATGTTAAACGTGGGACTTTTCAATCTTCTTTGATGTCTTTGAGCAGTCCATTTACAGCAGCATTTCAAATGCAGCTGACTGTAAATCTGTCCTCACCAAACTGAGCAGATGTTACTGCATCACACCACACACATCCTTCCCATGTGTTTTTTCCCCAAACCATACTGAAATATAACGGAAATAAGAGGAAAACCAATATTGTAAACGGGGTAGTCTTTGATACAGTTACTGGGAGTGTCCCCAAAATAAAAATGATTAAGAGGACCAGTCAGCCTACATGGCATATCTTACAAGATGAATATGATCAAACATTACTATCCATTTGCTAACCAAACAACACACATCACCAGCCCACACACATTGGTTCTAAAGCACCATTTTAATAAAGTCAGCTGAAAGCCGGTCGCATTGCAATGTACTGTGTATGTAGACATTCAGAAGCTTAAAGATATGGCTGTTTCCATTTATCTCTTGCAAGATTTCTCCTTTTTGCCTCCTTCCCATCTGGCTCTAATCAGAGATCTCTCATGCAAGGACTGCGTTGTTTGCTTTATTTATTTTAGCAATATATATAGCTGTACAGCACTTTCATCCAAAGTACTAAAGGAACCATATAACTACAGATGAAAGCAGACCAAGTTAAAAATTGTGTGTGGTGGGAGTAGGGGATATGAGAACATGCTAAACCAGGGGAAAGTCATGGAGAACAGATGGAGTTTTTTTTGAAGATAGAGAGGGGAAGCTGGTCCCATCAGAGGGAGGCCAGGAGATCAAATGGACAAAACCAAAATGTTTCTCGAGGGAGTTAAGAAAAGGTGGGACTGGGAAAACAGAGGGAGAGGGGAAGGGAAGGATAGTGGTTCTGGAAAGATGGAAGTATGAGATAGGTTTCAAGAAGATTTCAAAGAGAAAGACCTTTGTACTAGGCTAGAAGGCTGACATGTGAACAATAAAGGATTTCAGGCAAGTGTTTATTCTGTAGAAAAATAATGCTTCAGGCTGACTGACTGCATACCCCAACCTCTGAATGACCCATATGGCAGGCATCTGCAGAGGAAGAGTTCCTTCTGAAGTTCTCCAGAAGGGAAATAAGGCTCACAGAACAGCCACCCGGTATACATAGAAAGCATAAGCTACATTCAGGGTAGTACTACATTGCTTAATCCATGTCTAGGTTACCCACACAAGGGTCACAAAATGGCACCAAAACAATTATCTCTTAGTGAAAACAATCTAACAATGCTCATAAAAATGGAGCATACAATGGACATTTCATCCATCTTGAGGAGTATACCAATTTGTTTCTGTCTTGTATTACTGCAGCAATTTACTGTGGAGTCTTGTCTTTCATTGCCCACCTTTTCTTGACGATTTGGCCTTGAATCCTCTTGATAACCAGTTGGATATCCTAAATGCTACGCTCTCCTCTGCTTTGGAATTCATAGCTCCTTTGCATTCCTTTCCCTTGTTACCACACCACTCTAACTCCTGGTACCATCCCAATCTCCATCTTCTTAAGCGCCAATTACGCCACTAAGAACATCATTGGTGCAAGTCCCTCTCTGCGTCGTTGCTTGCCGCTTACCATACTGCATCCCTCCACTACCGTGCTGCCAAGGCCAAGAAAGAGTAGTTACTCACCTGTAACAGGTGTTCTCCAGAAGCAGCAGGAATCAGTCCTCACATATTGGTGTCATCGGCGCCGATGAAGCCCCAGCGGAGCATTTCCCCAGCTTTCCATGAAAGCCTTTGGGAATGCTGGCACGCATGCGCGGTTCCCTTCCCACCTAAAGGTGCCATCTTACCTCAGTCAAATGACGTAGCTAAGAACAGCACACAAAAATGTAAAACAAACTATGTACAACTGCAACTCCAAGGGGAGGAGGGAGGGTTGTGAGGACTGATTCCTGCTACTCCTGGAGAACACCTGTTACAGGTGAGTAACTACTCTTTCTCCAGGACCAAGAAGGAAGTCAGTCCTCACATATGGGTGACTCCCTAGCTCTGGGCTACCAGGAACACAGGCTGAACAAGAGAACTCCCTCTAGTCACAGCATCAAAGAAAGGCTGTTCAAGGACACAACCTCCACCGGTAGCCCAACAGAGGGCAGGAGTTGCCTAAAACTCAAAGAGATTCCGGAGTACTGCTTGGCCAAAAGCACTGTCCCTACGGCACTCCCTCTCCAGACAGTAATGGGCCGCAAATGTCTAGCTTGAAGACCAAGTTGCAGCCCTGCAGATGTCTACCAAGGGCACAGAGCGGAGATGAGCCACTGAGGCAGCCATTGCCCTGACACGATGGGCCGTGACCCTACCCTGCAAAGGAAGGTCAGCCGCCTTGTAAGCCCAGGTGATACAGTCAGCCACCCAGATGGACAAGGTACGCTTGGACACAGCCAACCCCAACTTATTGGGGTCAAATGAGACGAAGAGCTGAGTAGCCCTTCTATGTCCCTGCGTACGGTTAAGGTAGAAGGATAAGGCCCTCCTACAGTCCAGGGTATGCAGGACTGCTTCAGCCTGGCTAGCATGAGTCCTAGGGAAGAATGTTGGAAAAACCACCTCCTCGTTGAGGTGGAAAGAGGAGACAACCTTGGGGAGGAACTTTGGATGAGTCCTAAGAACTACCCTGTTCCTATAAATCCTGGTGTAAGGTCTATCACAGACCAGGGCCTGAAGCTCACTCACTTGCCTAGCCGAGGTGAGGGCTATCAGGAAGAGAGTCTTCCAGGAAAGGAAGCGTAGAGGGCAAGTAGCCATCGGCTCAAAGGGTGGGCGAGTCAGTTGCTGCAAGACCACATTCAGCTCCCACTCAGGAGCAGGAGGACGGATGGGGGGCTTGAGCAAAAGCAAGCCCCTGAGAAAGCGGGACACCAAGGGGTGACCTGTCAGAGAATGTCCCTCCACCAGTGAGTGGTGAGCTGCTAGAGCTGAGAGATGGACCCGAACAGAAATGGACTTAAGTCCATGATTTGATAAGTGCAGTAAGTACTGAAGCACCACTGGCACAGTACAGGAGAAAGGATCCTCTGTACGAAGCTGACACCACACAGAAAACCTCTTCCATTTGAGGGCATAGGTTTTCCTAGTGGACTGTTTCCTAGAGGCTAGGACAACCTCCTCAACTTCCTGAGGCAGGCCCCAGGGAGCCAAAACTACCCTTGCAGCCTCCACGCCATCAAATTGAGAGCTTTGAGATTGGGGTGCAGAAGGGAACCCTGCTCCTGTGAGAGAAGGTCGGGCTGCAACCCCAGAGGTAGTGGGGAATCCACTGCCAGTTGAAGCAGAAGTGGAAACCAAGGCTGCCTCGGCCACCTGGGAGCTACCAGCAGGACCGAGGCCTTGTCCTGAAGAGTCTTGAAAAGAGTTCGGGCCACCAAGGGCGTGGGAGGAAACGCATACAGGAGGCCCTGAGACCAGGACATCAGAAAAGCATCTGGTGCTATCCTCAAAGGATGCGGTTGCCTGGAGCAGAACTTGGGCAGTTGCTTGTTCAGCGGACTGGCAAAGAGATCTATCCAAGGGAGACCCCACTTCAGGAAGATCTTCTGAAAGACCAAGGGATGCAGCTGCCACTCGTGGGGCTGCAGAATTCTGCTCAACCGGTCGGCCAGGCAGTTCTCCTGGCCTGGAAGGTACACCGCCTTGAGAAGCATGTTGTGCTTTAGGGCAAAGGAACAAAGGTCTCGAGTCTCCCGACAAAGGAGCTTTGACCCAGTCCCGCCCCGTTTGTTCACATAAAACATGGCTACCTGGTTGTCTGTTTGAATCAAGACTGAGCGGTGAGCTAGAGCCGGAGAAAAAGCCTTGAGAGCTAAGCGGATAGCTCAAAGTTCTAGGAGATTGATCTGTTGGGCTGCCTCCCAGGGAGACCAGAGGTCTTGAGTGCACTTGTCCAGACAATGAGCACCCCAGCCCTGCAGAGAGGCGTCAGTGGTGAGAACCACCGAGTATTCTGGCATTTGGAAGGGCATCCCCTTCAGCAGATTGGGTGGATGTAGCCACCAGCTGAGGGAGGCCAAAAGGGGTCTGGACACCCTTATCCTGTCTCTTAGGCGGCCTGTGGCCTGAGACCACTCAGTCCGAAGGCACCACTGTGCAGGCCTCATATGGAGTCTGGTATTGGGAGTCACATGCACTGTCGAAGCCATGTGGCCCAGAAGCCTGAGGCAGAGTCTGGCAGAGACCAGGGACCTGTTTAGAAACTGTTTGGCCACGTCCATCAGTCTTTGAGCCCTGTCTTCTGGCAAGAATGCCTTTGCCAGTTGAGAATCCAACCTTGCCCCTATGAACTCCAAGTTCTGGGAGGGGAGCAAAGTGGACTTTGCGAAGTTTATGACAAAGCCCAAGTTTTGAAGCAGAGCAATGGTTCTGAGGGTGGCTTGTCTGGCCTCCAGGGACGTCTGACCCCTGATGAGCCAGTCGTCCAGATAGGGAAAGACAAAGATGCCTTGATTTCTCAGGTAGGCCGCAACCACTGCCAGGCACTTGGTAAAGACCCTGGGAGCGGAGGTCAGGCCAAAAGGTAGTACTCTGTACTGATAATGGTTTCCTCCCACAATGAACCTGAGGTACTTTCTGTGGTCTGGATGAATGAGGATGTGAGTGTACGCATCCTTTAGATCTAAGGAGCATAGCCAATCTCCCTGCTGGAGGCAGGGCAGACGTGTTCCAAGAGTAAGCATCTTGAACTTTTCTTGTTGAGGTTCCTGAGGTCCAGAATGGGTCGAAGGCCACCGGTCCTTTTGGGTACCAGGAAATACCTGGAGTAGAATCCGTGACCTTGCAAGTGGGGAGGCACAGGCTCCACCGCCCTGTCCACCAACAGACCTTGGAGCTCTCGAAGGAGAAGGTCTGTGTGCAGGGGAGGCCTCAAGGGCTCCCCTGGGAAGTAAGAAGGAGGCAGTTGATGAAAATGCAGGGCATAGCCCTTTTGGACTATGTCCAGCACCCAACTGTAGGTGGTAATGAGAGGCCACTGGTGGGCAAAGAGTACAAGGCGACCGCCTGTGCAGGGCTGGGAAAGCAGGGACGGAGTGGCTACGCTCAAGGAGTCAAAACCCCCCACCCTGCTGAGTGGAAGCAGGGGCAGAAGGCTTTGGGGTCCTCTGCCTACGGGGCCCATTACCCTGGCCCTTGGCTTGCTGACCCTGGGGGGCAGCTTGGGCAGCCTGATACTGAGGGTACTATTTGTAGGCAGTGCCCTTCCTTGAGTAAAAGGACTTTTTACCTAAGCCCTTCTTTTTATGTGAAGAGGCAGAGGTCTTCCTCGACAGCCTTGTAAGGTGCTCGGTCTCAAGCTGAGCGGCCTTCTCGGTCACAGGTTTTCCAAAAAGGTTCTCACCTCAGCAGGGGACATCGACTAACTTGTCCTGAACCCATGGCTCGAGGTCCGATGACTGCAGCCACGCCTGGCATCGAGCCGCGATGCTGGCAGCCGCAACTCGGGCCGAAGCCTCGAAGCCATCGTAGGCGGCGCGGGAAATGAACGGCAAGCAAGCATAGACCCCTGGAAGCACTTTCTACCGACGCCATCGAGGTTGCGGGCCTCCCTGCCGGGGGCACCACGGCATGCATCTTCTGGCTCTTCAGACAATGCATGGCCGATTCCACAACCATGGAATGGTGTGGTAGCTGTGCTTTCTGGAAACCAGGGCTTTTGCGGAGTCAATAGATGGAATCGACTCGCTTGCTCAAAACCGGCACCGAGACGTCCGGTGACGTCACCATGCAGCATGGCGGTGCCCTAGGCAGGCTCCACCGTTTTACCCTGCAAAAAGGAGAATTAAGCACCCCCCCCCCCCCCGGTACAGTGCAGGAGTGGAGTGAGGCGGGAGTACTAACGGCAACACCTCTTGAGCTGTCTGGAGGAGATTCTGGCGGGCCGCGGCTGCTAGCAGTGCAGTTCGGGCTGGAGGTGAGCGGGTGCGCTGAGAGGCTGCACATGGTGAGGAGGGAGCGAAGGCCGTGGAGGTGGCAGTAAGAAGAACAAGGCTCTGGAGTGCTCCCCCTCCCCCCCCCCCCCCACCCGCGGACAGTGACAGAGCGTGGAACGGAGCGGGAGGCTGGCGAGTGCTTGTGAGTGCGGAGAGCGGGCAGTTTGCTCGGAGGTGAGCCCAAGACCTGTGGGGCTTTTTGCTGCTGGACACGAGTGGGCAGAGCGGCAAAGACTTCTATCAGCGGCCTAACAGGAGCAGGCTTTCCGGTGGCGCAGGAGTGCTGGAGCTCCTAGACCGCGTGGCAGCATCAATGTGAAAAGGGCAGCAGAAAGGCCGAAACTGCTACAGTAAGGATACCTGCGAGAGCTGGAATTGTAGCATAGGAGCCTTGAGAAGTGCAGGGGCTCATGGTACATCTAAAAAGAGTTTAATTGCTGCAGCTTACGGCTATGAATATGTCCTACAAAGCCAGCCTCTCTGGCCTTTCCTCTTCAGTAGCAACATTGGCTTCCATCTAGGATTTTCGGGGGCGTCAATACCACGTTGGCGGTGTAATCCATGAGCTTCAATAGGATAGCGGAAAAAGAGCCCTGATAGAAGGAGTACGCCCCGCTGAGACACCCGATTGGCCCTGCAATAGCGTCGGGCGGGCAGCCTGACATATTTTTGTGACTTGATGGCTGGAAAAAAGACTGGAATGGACTTAAAAACCTTCTCCTTCAAAGGGGGAGTAGGAGTGAAGCCACAGGCAAATAAGATGGCGGCTGGTGGCGGCGAGGCTGTGGAGGCGGGAGATGGAGGGACCGCGAAAGGGAACACCGGCGAAATCCAGAGCCTGCGCGAAGATCTAAAAAGCTGGTTTGAATCCACCCAATCTGAGTTAACTACCTTTAAGGTGGAGGTTCAGAACTGGTTTAAAGAGTTGAAGGGGGATATGCTATTGCTTGGCACCCGCCTGGAGGAGTTGGAAAATAGAGCTGATGAGCATGAAGAACAGCTCGGCGTTGCTGCATAGCATACCACTGTGCTGGAGGAGACGCATGGCGACATACTGCAGAAATTGGAAGATCTCGAAAATAGATCTCGTCACTCGAACATTCGAATATGTGGCCTCCCGGAGGGGGAGGGAGCTGTCAATTATGTCGCTCTGGCGGAAGAGTTTTGTAGCGCTGTTTTGAAGGCTGCCAACATGGAAGTGGAAGGGGTGTGCCTCAGAGTGGACCGGGCCCACCGGTCTCTAGGCCCAAGGCGTGATAATAGAGCCAGAGACATTGTCTGTTGTCTGCATGAATACAGGTCCAAAGAGCTGGTGTTCAAGGCGGCTCGGAAGTTGGGGAAACTTAACTGGCATGGGGCCGATGTGGAATGTGGAAGTGTTCGCTGACATATCTAGCATAACCATGAAAAAGCGTCGGGAGTATCAGCAGGTGACGCGGCGCCTTCGAGAGGAGAACGTGCGCTACCGATGGCTGTTTCCTGTGGGCTTACAGTTCACTATTAACACGAAATCCTATGTGGCACATATAGTGGAGGCGGCCATTTCAGGACTGAAGCAGGCGGGATGGTCCAATCTCCCGACAACTGTACCAGGAGAACAGGGAAGAGAGATGGGGGAGACCTCCCCAAGCGACCCCAGACGAGTTGGAGCAGAGTATCCGGTGGAGAGAGGAGGCTACGGAAGATGAGGCCAGCTTTGCAGTCTGCAGAGTCGGCCACCTGAACTGTGGTTTAATGGTTTGAATAAACTGGCCATTAGTATTGGCAAACCTGTTGGGTCTGTGAGGAGGGCGCGGGGAGGGTTTGCTGAAGAGGGTGCAAGGAAGGGGGTATATGTGTATTAACATGTTGTCAATTGCAAAGTTTTTGGGGTTTTAGAATTTGTTATTGTTGCAGGGGTTTTTTATCTTTTGGGGTGTGAGTGGTTTTGGGGTGGGGGAATCGGGTGAGTGAATGGAATGTTTTCTGTTGATAAGCGGGGAATTGTAGAATTGAGTATACTTCTCCTGGGGGGAAGGTATCTGCAGTGAGCAGGGGAGCTGTCCTGGGTTGACGTAACCTGGAACCGATCTACTTGATGGATCGGGTGGTGAGATGGGGGGTGGGGGGAGGGGGGGTTGGAGGGGATTGGGGGGAGGTGGGGAGAGGTGGGAATGGTTGGGAGGGGGGAGGGCTGGGAGGGGTAGGGAGGGGTATGGAGGGGTGGGTGGGGGGGCGGGGGTGGCTCTGGCTTATGGAGTAAAGGGGAAAGTCTATGGCCGCACTTAAGTTGGTGACTATTAACGTTAGGGGTCTGAACTCCTTCTATAAGAGGCAATTGCTTTTTAAAGAATGTTCCCGACTGGAGGGGGACGTAGTTTTTATTCAGGAGACCCATTTGCTCCCGAAGGACGAAGGTCGCCTGCGACATCCCTGCTTCCCCCAACAGTATTTTGCTTCCAATAAGTTGGAGAAGAAAAAGGGGGGAGTGGGGTTATTGTTGTCCAGCAAGGTCCTGGGGAAGGTTGAGGAGGTGATTAGGGACAAGGGAGGGCGTTATGTGATGGTTAAGTTACGATGGGGACAGAAGCTGTATACTTTGGCTAGTGTCTATGCTCCCAACACTGATCAGGCGGCCTTTTTTGGGGAACTACAGGCAGTTCTTATAAGCAAGGGGGAAGGGCAGCTAGTTTTAGGGGGGGATTTTAATGTGGCTCTCAAGTATCTCTTGGATACTTCAAGGGGGGCATCGTCCGCGACTCGGAAGCATCTGTCCCGCTTGAAGCGTATGATGGAAACCCTGGAGGTGGTGGATCTTTGGTGAGAGGTGCATCATGGCGGGCGGGACTATTCTTTCTTCTCCTCCGTGCATGGGGTTTATTCCCGGATTGATATGTTGTTTATAGATAAATCCTTGTTGGCTGGAGTGGAGGATTGTGAGATTCGCGAACGGACATGGTCGGACCATGCTCCCGTTACTTGCACCTTACAATTAGGGAATTCGAGCCCTGCAAAGCGATGGTGGAAGTTGAATGAGTCCCTGTTAGAAGACGCGGAGGTGGTGAAACAAGTATGGAGAGACGTAGAGGAATATCTGCTATTGAATGATAATGAGGAATGTTCACCGGGCATTGTCTAGGATTGCCTGAAGGCAGTGGTGCGCGGGCGGCTGGTAGCTCTAGGTGCTCACAAAAAGAAATTGCATTTACAAAAGCAATCGGAATTGTTGGCTATGATTGGTGAGCTGGAGTTGCGGCTGAAGCGCGGGTCTCAGGATGTGTCAGTGAAAGGGCAGTTGAAGAAGGCACAGTTGGAATTGAGTGAACTGCACATGCAGGAGATCCGGCATAAATTAAACTTACTACAGCAGAGGTTTTTTGAATTTGGCAATAAGGCAGGTAGGTTGTTAGCGCGTAGGGTCAAGAAATTGGCCGCTAGGAATGCTATAGTGAAAGTGAAGGGGAAGGATGGCAAATTGCTGTGGCTGGGGAAAGAGATTGAAGACCGGTTTGTCCAATACTACCGGGAGCTGTATACGCTGGAAATTGGAGTGCCGGAGGCCGCGATCAAGGATTTTTTTGGATACTATCCGGCTGCCTAGTTTGTCTAGTGCGGAGTCGGAGGGTCTCTCACTTCCTATTGGGGAGAACGAGGTCCTGACAGTGATTAAGGGACTGCGGGCCCATAAGGACCCCGGCATGGATGGATTTCCCAATCGATTTTATAAAGTTTTTGCGGGGTGCTTGGTTGGGCCTTTGGTGAGAATGTATAACTCTTTCAAGGGTGATAGTATCTTGCCGCCCTCCATGAGGTTGGCGGGGGTCAGTATTTTACATAAGGAGGGGAAGGATCCCTTAGAATGTGGCTCCTATAGGCCTATATCCCTGCTGGGCAGTGACCTTAAGATTTTTACTCGAGTCTTAGCAAACAGGTTGCTTCCGTATCTGAGGAAGTTGGTACACCCAAATCAATCCTGTTTTGTGCCTGGGAGATACACCTCCGATAACATTCGGAGATTGTTGAATTTAGTATGGCATGGCGGTAGAGCGGGGGCAGAGCTGGCCTTGTTAGCGGTGGATGCTGAAAAAGCATTTGATAGGGTGAGCTGGCCTTTTCTGTTTATGACGTTAGAGCGGGTGGGGATCGTTGGGCCCTTTTTGGATTGGGTGCGAGCCCTGTATCGGATGCCACTAGCCTGCTTAAAAATCAATGGTTCTACCACCCAAGTTTTTGAATTGCATAGGGGGACGAGACAGGGATGCCCGCTTTCCCCCCTGCTTTTTATACTCGCCATGGAACCACTGGCCCAGAGGATAAGGGATTGTGCGGAGGTCCGGGGCATAGTTGTGGGCGCGACGCACCATAAGATTTCACTATTTGCCGACGATGTCCTGTTTTTTGTCTCTGACCCCTTGAGATACCTTCTGGTGATTTTAGAGGAATTGACCACCTATGGTGCCTTGTCAGGGTTTCGTATGAACCCCACGAAGTCAGAAGTACTGAACCTCACCATAGGTAAGGAGACAGTGGAGGGTTTGAAGAAGACCTTTCCATTTCGGTGGGCCAAGTCTAGCATCTGGTACCTTAGGGTGCAGCTCACAGGCCAGAGGCGTTATCTATTCCAGGAGAATTATCTACCGGCTCAGGGTAAGGTACTTCGAGAGCTTGAGCAGTGGGGGGGCTTTTGAGATCTCTTGGCTAGGTCAAATAGATTTAATTAAGATGATCTTGGGTCCTCGGCTCTTATATTTATTTATGAACTTGCCAGTCGAGGTTCCGGTAGCATATTTGAGGAAGCTACAGGATAAGCTTCTGCTTTTTGTTTGGCGGGGTAGGCGACCAAGGGTGGCCCGGCGTATTCTGTATGCGCCCCGCCGCCTGGGGGGTATGGGGATGCCACAGTTGGGCAGATATTACGAAGCGGCCAGGGTGCGGGCTGTTTTTGAATGGATATTGCGGGATACCGCTGAATGGGTGGAATTGGAACAGTTGGGGGTAGGGGGGGAGACGTTTATCTAATATTGTATGGGTGAAGGCAGTTGGTACTGTGGAAAAGGGAGCGGGGAACCCGTATGTAGCGCTTACACTGCGTTATTGGTTGAAATGGCGTACCCGGTGGTATGGTCACCGGGGATGTTCTAAGTTTACGCCCCTGTTGGATAATCCGGATTTTCCTCCGGGGAGGTATGACACTACGTTTCAGCGGTGGGCACGACAGGGGCTAGGCCATGTCGGGCAGTTTAAAGAAGGGGAGGTTTGGGTGGCTTTTGAAGACCTACAGAGAGAATTTCCGGGGATGGAGGGTGACAGGTACCAATATGTGCAAGCACATCATTTTTGTAAACGTTTAGGGGGTTGGGGGGGAGAGGGGCAAGGTGCGGTTGTTGATGGGTTAGTGGAGGGTGGGGTGGTCAAGGGACTGATCTCACGGTTGTACGGGTTAATGGAGCCACTGGATAGGGGGGAGTAGGCCCATAAGAAAGCGTGGGAGCGAGACCTATGTATGTGTTGGGATGATAGACATTGGGAAGCAGTTTGCAAGGGGCTGTTTAGTGGGGTATTGTATAGCTCTATTTTGGAGCAAAATTATAAGGTGCTCTATCGGTGGCATTTGACACCCCAGAGGATGCAGAAATGGTGTGGGGGGTTGGGCCTATGTTGGAGAGACTGTGGAGAGACGGGATCCTTCATGCACATCTGGTGGGAGTGCCCTAAACTCCGGCCCAGGTGGTGTGAGGTGGCGGAGTGGCTGGGTGTGGTTTTGGGTGAATGTATAGATCTTGGTCCATGTTTGGCTTTGCTGAATGTGGGAGGAGGGTCGAAGTGGTGCAAGGTGGTGTGTGGGGCAATGAGGCAACTGATTGCGAGGAAATGGAGGGTTGTGTCACCGCCCACTTTAGAGGATGTCAAGCAGAGAGTGGCGCATCTTTCCTTAATGTACCGCCTCACCGCCCTTCGCCAGCAGAGGCTAGTGCGGTTCCAGGAAATTTGGGGCCCTTATCTTCGATGGGTTGAAGGGGGGGGACACAACCGGTCCCAAGGGAACAGGGGGGTGGGGAGGATTAATCTAGTAGTGATCCCACCCTGTAGTATGTTATTCGCTAGGTCTTCTTGGTAGGGGTTTTACCATACTGAAGAACACTGCAGGGGGGCTGTGGGGGCTCGGCATGCTGCTATGACAGGATGTTTCAGATTCCGTAATTTGATTTGACTATTATCTGATTGTTAAGTTGATGCTTGTTAATGTTTTTATTGTCAGACTTATTCCTCTTACTTGTATACTGCTTATGCTAGTATGGTTGCCAGTCCCGGAGGGTGGGTTGGTGGGGGGGGAGTTGGGGGGGATGGGGTGGAGGGGTGAAGGGGGATGTTTCATCATGGGTACGGACCATTGTGTGTTTTTTGTATTGTGTTTTTGAGCTTTGTTAACGTGAGCTAGTGCTGTATAAGAAGTAGCGTGTTAATGTTCTGTTGTTAACAGTGTGGATTCTTCAATAAACATTTAATGGAAAAAAAAATTGTATTTTGGCCAGGCTTGCTTTAGGATGATGGTACAAGCTTTAGTCTGGCATCATATGGATTTTTGTAACCTTATTTATTTGGGTATGTTGTAATGTGTTATTCGTATACTCTAGTAGGCCCAAAACTCAGCAGTATAAGTTATTCAGGGTCTACTGGTTTGATCACATGCATCCCTCATTATTGGACCTTCACTGGTTATCTGTCCATTTTCAGGTACACAAAATGAGTAGGGGTAGTATTTATGTATATATCAGTCATCCTGGGCCTTGAGGTCGTCTACACAAGGTTTATTAGAGATTCCGCCTCAGAACGGGGCAGAAAGGGTGGTGGATGCCTGGAACGCCCTTCCAAAGGAGATGTTGTTAAGTGCCATCGAGTCGGTGTCGATTCATGGCGACCTTCTGAATAGTTGTCCTAAACTGTGTTCAGTCTTCGGTCAGGTGACTCATTGTTGACAGAGTGGCAGTCATAGCTGCTGTTATTGTATCGATCCATCTCATTGCTGGCTTTCCTCTTTAGTGTTGACCTTCTACCTTGCCAAGCATGATGTCTTTCTCTAATGATCTCTCTTTTCACATGATGTAGCCAAAGTATGAAAGTCAAAGTTTTGTCATCTGAGCTTCTAAAGAAAGCTTAGGTTTGATCTCCTCTAGTACTGACTGGTTTGTTCTTGGGGCAGTCCATGGTATACAGAGTATTCATCGCCAGCACCATAATTCAAAGGCATCAATTTTCTTCCTGTCTATCTTTTTCACTGTCCAACTTATTGAAAATACCATGGCTTGAATGAGTTGAATCTTTGTATGGAGAGAGAAATCTCTGCTCTTGAGAGTCTTGTCTAGGTTCTTCATAGTCATTCTGCCAAGAGCAATGTGTAGTCGGAGTTTTTGACTGCTTGTTATTTCTTTATTGATAGTTGATCCACGCAGGATAAAGTTATCCATTACAGTCGTCCCTCGTTTATCTTGGTTAATCAGTTCTAGACTCTACCGCGATAAGTGAATTTCCGCAAAGTAGGATTCTTTATTTATAAATCAAATATTTTCATAGTTAGAGCATAGAAAACCTGTTTACGACCTATAACACCCCTTTAGTCACCTAACACCCCTTTAGTCACCATTATACTCGTATTTGGAAAAACGCGATAGAGTGAAGCCGCGTAAGTCGAAGCGCGATGTGGCGAGGGACGACTATATTTCGATTTCTTCTCCATCAACAATGAGCTTATTGATTTTGGCAGTTGTCAGGATCTTTGTCTTCTTTACATTAAGGTACAGACACATTTTAAGACTATGTTCCTTGATCTTGAGAAGCAAATGTTTCAGATCATCTTCACTTTCAGACAGAAAAGTGGTATCATCAGCACAGTAAAGGTTGTTGATGAGTCTTCCACCAATCCTCACACCTCTGTTATCTTCATACAGTCCTGTTCTGCATATAAATTAAACAGGCAGGGGGAAAGTATGCAGCCTTGTTGGACACCTTTGCTGATTTTAAACCATTCTGTTTCTCCTTGTTCCATTCAAACTGTTACTTCTTGATCAATGTAAAGGTTGTGCAAGAGAACTATCAGGTGTTCTGGTATACCCATGCTTCTTAATGTGGCCCAGAGTTTCTCATGGTTTACACAGTCAAAAGCCTTGCTGTAGTCAATAAAACACATATTGATATCCTTTTGATATTCTTTAATCTTTTCAAGGATTCATCTCACATCTGTGATGATCTCTCATTCCTTCCCCTTTCCTAAACCTGCTTGCACTTCAGGCAGTTCTCATTCCAGGTATTGTTGTAGTCTCTGCTGAATAATGAGTAGAATCTTGCTGGCATGTGGGATCAGAGCGATTGTGTGATAATTTCCACAGTCAGTTGGATCACCTTTCTTTAGTATTGGTACAAACACAGATCTTTTCCAGTCAGTTGGCCATGATGTTGTCTTCCAGATTTCCTGGCAGAGCCTTGTTAAGTATGGTAACAGCTTCATCCAATTGCTGTAATACTTCAATGGGAATGCCATCAATGCCATGTGCTTTGTTCTTTGATAAGGCTTTCAATGCTGCTTCAACTTCTTCTTTCATCACCAATGGTTCCTGATCATAAGGTACAGATTGAAATGGTCCACTTGATCTTTATCGTATATTCTGTATACTCTGTATATTCTTTCCACCTTTTCTTGATCTTCTCAGCATCATTCAACATGGATCCTTGAGCATCTTGTAACATTCCAATTCGAGGCTGGATTTTTTTTCTTTAACTCTCGTAGCTTTAGGAAAGCTGATCTTGTTCTTCCTCTAATAGTTTCTGCTTTTATTTCCTTGCATGCCTCATTGTAGTACTTCTGTTTGTTTTGTCTTGCTGCACTTTGGAAATCTCTGTTGAGTTCTGCGATTGCCTCTCTTTCTCTTCTGGGTTTAGCTTCTCTGCTTTTCTGGGCAATTTTCAGAGTTTCTTCGGTCATCTATTTTGGCCATTTTTGCTTTTTTACCTTTTTGTAGACTTCTCACTGTCTTCCAACACAGCCTTCTTGATGTCATCCCATAACTCTTCTGGAACTCTGTCATTTGTATCTAAACCAGCAAATTGATTTTGCAGGCAGTCTTTAAATTCCAGTGGTATATTTTCAAGATCATATTTTGCTACATGAGTGGCTTGTTCTTTTTCAACTTTAGCTTGAGTTTGCATACTAGTATTTGGTGATCTGTACCACAGTCAGCTCCAGGTTTTGTCTTTGTTGATGTTATAGAGCTTTTCCATCGTTGACTTTCACAGATGTAGTCAATTTGATTTTTGTACAATCCATTGGGTGCCGTTCATGTGTGCAGTTGCCATTTGTGCTGCTGGAAGAAGATGTTTGAGATGAATAGATTGTTGGTCTTATAGAATTCTATCAGTCTTTCTCCAGCTTCATTTCTATTGCCAAGTCCATATTTTCCAATCACTTTGCCTTCTTCTTTGTTGCCAACTTTTGCGTTCCAATCACCCATGACTATCAGGATATCCTGTTTGCATGTTGTCAATTTCAGCTTGTACTTGTTCGAAGAACTCATCAACTTCATCCTCTTCTGCAGCTGTTGTTGGGGCATATACTTGAATTATAGTTGTGTTGAATGGCATTCCTCGTGAACGAATAGAAATTAAGCATTCATTGATTGCAATGTATTTCATTACAGTTCTTGCAAGTTTCTTGTTAATTATAAATGCAACACCATTTCTTCTTTGTCTTTCATTTCCAGCATAGTAGACCATGTGATCATCAGATGCAAAGTGCCCGATGTCAGTCCATTTCAGTTCGCTGACACCCAACATATTGAGTTGTACACGTTCCATTTCATTCTTGACCACCTTCAACTTCCCTTGGTTCATGTTTCTTACGGTCCATGTACCAGTATGTAAGACCTCTTTGCAGCTTCTGACTCTCATTTCATGCGCAGCTACATCAGCAGTCAGACGTCCCAAGGGCTTTGATCCAACCACATCATAAATGCTGGCTTTACTCTGAAAAGTCTTCAGCTCCTCCTCAGTAGCCAATTGAGTGTCTTCCGACCTGGGTTCTCATCTGCCAGCACTACAGTGCAATTTGTTTTCTTGTGACTATCCATTGGGTTTTCGTGCCAAGATATGAAGTAGCTTGCCAGGCCTTTCTTCCACGCAGTTTAATTCTAATTTTTGCCATTGTCACAGAAATGTGATCCTCCGCCGCCAACACCATCCCATTCTGCTGCTGCTCAGATGAGTGGTTTGTCTTGGTCTGGCACCTCAGCTGAGACCTGTCCATCTTGGAAAACCCTGCCAGCAGTTAAACTACCGATAGCTTGGCCCTCAGCATCACTGATGCACACAAGCCCTCACAGCACGACAAGCTGCAAACCAAGCGAGGGGAGGAGATGGTAGGAGCAAAAACAGTGAATTCAGAAAGGCATGGGACAGTCACAGATGATCACTAAATAGTGATAGGATGGAATCAAAGCAAATGTATATAACTTCATAAATAGAGAGGGGTAACATGCCTGGAGCAGCAGGTACAACCTTAAGCAAAGGCATAGAGAGGGAGTAACCTGCACAGAGCTGCAGATGCAGCTCTACAACTCTAGCCGCCTTACTGGGCTATGCTATGCTGGATTTTATCTGCCATCATTTACTATGTTACTATGTATCCATGTGGTACAGGTTTTTTTCTGCCACAGCCCCTGCGTTATCAAATGCTCTTCCTGTTTCGACATGATCCATTAAAAATTATTTGATTTTTTGAAAGTTAAAACTCATATTTTTTGTGCTGCTTTCACCTACTTTGTTTGTCCTGTGAGTTGTGTTGTACTGTTGTGAAATTATGAATAAATCAATAAAGTCTATCTAAAATTTAAAAAAAAAAAAACGGCGCCGAGGCCGGTGCCTCCCACATCCGGAAGAGGAGCCGTTCCAGCATCGGAGGAACCGGGACAGTAAAGGCCTCCTTCGGAGGAGAGTCGTACTGTAGAGCATCGAGCTCCTCGGCTCGAGGCTCTTCCTCGGGATCGGCAGGGATAGCCAAGGCAGCGGCCATATCCCGGACGAACTCCGAGAACCTAGTGTCCTCCGGAGGGGATCTACTCCGGGGCTCAGACTGCGGTGAGTCCGACAGGACGCACCGAGTCTTAAACGTATCGGGAGACTCCTCGTCCTCCGTCTCCCAGGCGGACTCATCCGAGGAGGAGTCAGGGTCCGACCCCGCGGGGCCCCGAGGCACCTGCCCCGACGCAGGGGGCACCAGCGTCGACACCTTCGGTCCCGAACGGGAGGTCGAGGGAGGTCGAGGGAGATCTCGCCCGAGGACGACTTCGAGCCACGAGGGTCTCGAGTATCGGCTCGGTCTCCGGGATTGACTTCGAAGTCGACATCCCGGTGGTCGGGGCAGATGCACCAGACAGGCTGGCCATCGGTGCCCGCTGATGCTCCATGAAGGCAGACAATCTGCACTCCAAGGCTGTCATCCTGAGACTCAGCTCGGGAGACGCAGCAGCCACCGACGTCGGCTCTCTGAGAGAAGAGTCCACGAGGACTACGGGGCTTACGTGTGCAGCAGACTCCGGCTCCACGCGAGTAACTTTGGCAGGCTTCTCTTGGTCCACGGGCCCAGGACGGCGGTCGGGGGTCTTAGACCTGGCCCTCGAGGGACCAGGGACCTCCTCCGACGCCGCCCTCGCAAGCCGCTTCTTCCTCTTGCGTTCCCGGTCGGGGGACCCCCTGTCCGAGGAGCTTCGACGGCACTCGGGATCGGAATCCCGAGATGTCGAGGCCTCAGACGAGGTCCGGGCATGGCTGGAGGCAGAGTCTGAGAAAAACCTCTCTTTCTGATGCTGTCGACTTTTGAGTGCCTTGGAAGACATCTTCCCACATGGCACACACGACTTGGGGTTGTGGTCAGGGCAGAGGCACCGAAGGCAGCAGTCGTGTGTGTCGGTGAGAGACATACGTTTCTTACACCGATCACACTTTTTGAAACCACAAGAAGCCATCGGGGAAAGCACAGTTACTTACCTGTAACAGGTGATCTCTGGGAACAGCAGGAATAAGTCTTCACATATGGGTACGTCAGTACCGACGGAGTCTGCGCGGGAATGCTTCCCAGCGTCCAATCAAGAGCCTTTGGAAGCATCCCAGCACGCCTGCGTGCTGCCTTCCCGCCTTTCCCAACTGCCTCTCCTCAGTTAAGTTTTAAAGCTGAGACAAAGAGAGAGAGAGAGAGGAAAGGAAAGATAGACAGAGATACAACTCCTGGGGAGGTGGTAGGGTTGTGAAGACTTATTCCTGCTGTTCCCAGAGATCACCTGTTACAGGTAAGTAACTGTGCTATCTCCAGGAACAAGCAGGAATGAGTCTTCACATATGGGGACTCCCAAGCTGAGATGCCTGGAGTCCCAGCATGTCATAGGCTGGAACATGCTATCTCCCAGAACACCAGGCATCCTGAGGATGGAGGGTAGGAGTTGAAGAAAGAAGGATGCTGTGGAACAGCTAACCTAGCATAGGACTGCAGAGATGGAGTCCATGTGTGGATGATGATGGTCATCAATAATATTGCAAAGGATATTGCAATATGGACCTCCCCTGACAGGATTTCACAGAAGTATGGAGGTTCATGGATCTACTGGGAAACCTAGTAGAGGAACCTTGAAGAGGACCTCACTGTAAGTGGAGGTAATAATCCTGTAGGACAAACCAGTGGAGGTCAGAATCTTGAAAGGTAACAGGTAACCCCAGTAGGGAAACTGGGGTAGTCCAAAAACGGTGGGCCTTCAGCGGAAGGGTTTATGAGAAAAACCCTAGCTCTTTTGGAGGCAGAGTGAGTCACTCTTGGAAGCAAAAAGAGAAGGCTAACCGATTTGGACAAACAGGCACAGTCCTTGTGGGGAGAAAGGGTGTGGGAACTCCTCGTATCCCAAAAAGAGAGGACAAATGCCTGAAGCGTTAAAGCCTGTGATTAACTGAAGATCCACAATGTCTCTCCTAACTGGGGTAAGCTAGGAGAGATATTGGGCACGGAGAGCTTCAGAGGTACCTAAACCGTTAGGTTATGGTATAAAAATTGTTGACTACCACAGGAGTGGTTGTGTGTGTAGAACGCCAAACCTGCTAGATAGCATAGGTATGGGTAAAACCCCTCTGTCAGAATCATATAGGTATATGAGGATAGACAGTGAGATAGATAAGTATATGGATACATATCTATCTATTAGAAAATATCTCAACAGATACATATATATATATATATATATAGATATAGATATAGATAGATAGATAGACAGACATATAAGAATATATCTATAGTGAGATATGGTAGGGCATAAAATACACACAAAAAATAAATATGGATATGTAGGCCTACATATGGGTGTCTGCAATAAACAGACAGAGATATGCCTACAGCAGAGTGATCACATAGGATATGTGGAGAGGAAAGATTCATCTAACAACAAGGAGGTGGAACCTACTTGAGAAGACATATAGAGAATCTATTCCTCCTGGTCATGATCTGCAAGAATGCTAGTTAGTGAAAAATAACCAGGACTGTTACGTGAAAAACAAAGGATAATGTCAATGTGCAGCCAGCAAGTCCCGAGTCTTCCAGGACTCTAGCATGGTAAGTAGACAGAAGGCGCCTAGAGATGAGATACCATGTTGACCTGCTTAAGAGCAAGGTATCAGGCATTCTTACCATGAGGACGAGCATATCCCCGATTGGGAATACTATGGACCAAAGCAGGGAACTGGCAACTCCTTGAGCTTTCACGTAAGAGAAGGCCTATGTCCTTTATATCAAAAAAGGAGATAGTAAAAGAAGGGAGGACCTTCTAGTCATGGGAGACATGACTGAAAAGCCTTTTCTAACCAGCTAGGAGAGCTGTTGGAGAAAAAAAAACCCATGCTCTCTAGCAAGGGCCCATAGTGGAAAGCTTCGCTGTAGATTGCAGAGAGCATGATGCAGGAGAATGAGGAGATAGAACTGGCTGTTAGAGAGCCAGTATCTCTGCCAACTATGCTGCCAAACTCAGGAAAATGAAGATGGCAGAATAGAAGACAATCTAGAAAGCTTGTAGTGAGATGATCTCCAAGAGAGATGAAGCACTGACTTGGAGCCACTACTAAGACTAGACAGAATGTTAGTGGAGGACAATCTGGTTGTTTGTGGACAAGAACCAGTGGCCCAAACATTAAAGCTCCTGCATAGGCAGCTATTAGCAAGATAGCAGAAGAATCTTACTGTTCAAAAACAGAAAGAACAGACAGAACAGGAGTAGGAAACTCTGGACATGTCTGATAAGCTGCCCCAAAGCCAGATTGAGCAGAGGAGGTAAACTCCGCACTGTTAAGTGAGAAAAGTAGAGAGGCTGAAGAAAAAGCCTCCAAGGAAGTAATTCCCTCTTACAGTGGAAAAACTTGGCAAGAGGGTGAAGAGAATGGAGCTGAAGAAGACTTACGAAGTAGGAAGTCTATAGAAAGGAAAGATACATGCTGGCACAGGAACTATCATTTGATAGTGGTTAGACCTCTTTCCCTAGAAGGAAAAGAGGAGAAGCCTGTGACCTATAGGCATGAATATCCTGACAGCTCATAGAAATATAGAAAAAATGGATATCTCTTGGAAAGGGATCCATGTGTAGGGGTTAGAATGAAGCGGTGGATTGCCTCCATTGAGAAGGAGCAACTGTAGATGCTAACCCCAAGAGTCACAAGCATCTGATGATGATTGATCAGAAACCCTGCAAATGCTGGGTTTGCCGAGCCTGGTGAGAGGTTGGATTCTTCAGACCAGGACGATGCTTCCCCTGTTGGGGAACATTTGTATGATGGGCAAGTGATGAATAAAACCTTCTTCTCCTGTGGGAAGAAAGTTTGGTAGGATATTTCCTATCTAGTGGGACAGAAGAAGGTGTAGAACAAACCTTAGGAACAGGTAAATCAGTGGATAACTGAGTAACCTGACGTAAAGACTCCTTGTTGAAAAGATTTTCTCCAGTGCAAAGAGCATGTCCCAGACGTTGTTGTGCCCATTTGTCCAAGTCTGAAGATTGGAGCCAGGCTCTACGTCGTGCCCCTATAGCAATAGCAGAAATTCTGCTAACAGACTCAAAAGAGTCTAGGGAAGCACGAGAAAGAAACCAAGAAATATTCTGGATATGCTTAAGCAGTGAAGAATAGTCTTTACTCCTAGAATCTGGAAGGAAAGGAGTCAAAAGATGTAACTGCTTTGTGACCTCCTCAAGAGAAAGACTCATATAAAAAATATATGAGAGAATTCTTGCAGAAAGCATAGATGTCTGGAAGGTTTGACGTCCAAAGGCATCTAGTGTCTTAGACTCACGACCTGGCGGATAAGAAGAGTGCTTTTTCTTACTCTTTACCCGCCTCATTGCTGATTCCACTACTATGGAATGATGAGGAAGTTGAGTCTTTTGAAACCCTGGAGAGGGGGGCACCTGATATAAAATATCGGTTGCCCTGGGAGGTGGGGGTACCCTTAAAGGTGTTTCCCACATTCCTAGAAGGAGATCCTGCAAGGAATGATGCAAAGGAAGCATTATATTGTCCTTTGCTTTGGCAGAAACAGAGCTTTGTGCAGGATCATGTCCTGGAATAGGAATGGCAAGAGATCTTGCTATATCCAGGAGGAAACTCTGAAAAGAGGGATCCCAGACAGGAATCTCCCCTGGACAGGGTAGATCTAAAGAACTAGCCTGAGCATCCACAGAGTTATCCAAATATATAGGAATAGAAGATCCTGCAGAGTGCAGTGTGGAATGCTTAAAAGATGGTTGCTGGTACTGGCTGTCAGGAGCAGCCCCCATCCTTACCACATCGTCCATGCCAGGTATCGACTCCAAACTTGGTATAGAATGGAGTGATCCTGTTGAAAAAAGCATGGCAGGAATTGGCGACAATGCTACTGTGGGTACCGGTACCGATGCTGATACCGGTACCGATGTCGGAGTCGAACCCGAGAAAGACATCGGAGCAGTCATCGGTGACAGTTCAATCGGTACCGAGGTAACCGAAAACCTCCGGCCGCTATCCTTGGTACCGAAGCACCGGTATCGATCGGTGTTGGTACCAAAATCTATTGTTACCCAGTCTTCTAGACTAGAGATCGATTCCAAACTCGGCATCGAGGGCAAAGAGCCTGATAAGCGAAGCATGGAAGGCACCAACAGTGAAGGTAATGAGAACATCGGTACCAACTTCGGTACCGTGTCTGACACCAGTGAAGGAAGGGCAACCAGTGGCAACTCAATCGGCATTGGGGGAACCGAGAGTTGCGGATCCGAATCATCGGAACCGAGCCTTCGGTACCGTCGAGAGCCGGTACCAAGGCGAGTCGGTACCCAGTCCTCCAGACTGGAGATCGATTCCAGACTCGGCATCGAAGGGAGCGAGGCTATCGATGCACATCTGGAGGGTACCGACGTCGGTTGGAGTATCGGTGTTGGTACCAATAATGGAAAGTCAATCTGGAGGGTATCAACCGGTCCTGAAGGTACTGAGGATGACAGATGACGATCCCTGGTGAGGAGTGTTTCATCCAACACCAGTGCCGATGCCAGGGTATCGGTACCGCTCGAAGCGGATGCCACCACCGTACACGGCTTAGGTATGCTCTGTGGGGGGTGAACCCCAGGAACAACCTGAAACCCCTTATAGGCTTTGGAGACCGAAGACTCCTGCTGGGGTTTTGAAGCCAGTGGGCTCTCGAGGGCAAGGCCAGAGCCGTCTACATGCTGCGCATGAGACCTACCACTCGAGGACTGGCTAGTCTTAACAGACTGTTTGTGGGTTACCTGATCCTGTGTGGACGAAGAAGGGGACGGTGCCCCGAAGTTGGAGGGCAACCGTGTATCGAGGGAGCCTCGATGTTGAAAACCTCTTCGTACCAAACTGTTGTCAGGACCCAAGCAGGTTAGACACCGACTTAGAGGGTCTAAAATTAAAGTTGTACCGCCACAGTCTGAACATTTCTTGGAGAAAGTGTCTGGCGGTTCCATGAAGGAAAAAGAAGAGGCCTAAAAGGCCTAAGAGACCGTGGGACACTATGAAGAAAAAATATCCCGTGGAAAAGGAAAATTTTTCAAGAAAAGAAAAGAAAACACCGGCGGTACCGGTGGCGTCGGGAAGACAGCCGCGACCACAAGAAAACTAAAAAATAAAAACAAGAATTTTCTGCGGCGACAGGAGGACGTCCTGCCGGCTCCGCGGAAAAACGAAAACTGAGGAGAGGCAGTTGGGAAAGGCGGGAAGGCAGCACGCAGGCGTGCAGGGATGCTTCCAAAGGCTCTTGATTGGACACTGGGAAGCGTTCCCGCGCAGACTCTGTCGGTACCGACGTACCCATATGTGAAGACTCATTCCTGCTTGTTCCTGGAGATAAAAGAGCCCCTGCGATGTCAAAAGACCGGCCTTCCAGGGAAATATAAAAAGGGGCACGAACGCCAGCCACGAAGGGCAAAAACCAAAAAAGAAATAAGCAGGCTCGATACCGGTGTACCGAACCCGGCGGGAGGGGAACCGGCGTCGAACTGGAGAAGAAATAGTGAAAAATTGCCAAAGAAAAAATAACTTTTATCCGGGAGAACAGGACACACGTCCGGTGGGCTTCTCGGAAAAAAAGAGACTGAGGTAAGATGGCACCTTTAGGCGGGAAGGGAACCGCGCATGCGTGCCAGCATTCCCAAAGGCTTTCATGGAAAGCTGGGGAAATGCTCCGCTGGGGCTTCATCGGCGCCGATGACACCCATATGTGAGGACTGACTTCCTGCTTGGTCCTGGAGAAGTCATATTATTCTTTGCTCATCCACCAGGATGCTAGTTCTTTCCGGCTTTATCATTTAGTTCATCATCTCACTGCTCCCCCTCTCCTCTACTTCTCAGCTTTGGGAACTGCTGACACCTAATCAGGAGTTAGTTCCCTCCCTACCCATCCCGACTCCCACCCACCCCTAGTGAGCAGTCTTGCTTTATAGGGCACCTCCCCATTTAACAAAGCACAGAGATTGGAGCAGCACATTTTGAATATAATTAAAGAGATTTAACTGCTTTTCTCTGAAAGGACAGCTGGGAAACCGGCTGGTACTTGTTAGAGCTCTCTCTTTTGCTTTAACAGATACCTAAGCTCCACGAACAGAACAATGGCTGGGAAAAATCGTATCACTAAAGCTGCTGCCCCCATTACTGCTTCTGCCTCTGTCCAGACAGAGGTCCCAATGCCAGTTGAAGGATCGGTTCCATGTGCAGGGTGCCTGCATGCTGAAGCTCTGAGGAAACAAGTGGAGGAACTCAGAGAGGAGGTGGCGAGGCTGAGGAGCATTCAAGACAGTGAGAAGTACATTGATGAGATGCTTCTTGCAGCAACCAAGCTCTCCAGCAGAGGAGAAGATGGGTGCCAACAGAATGTCGATGGTTGGACACAAGTCACCAAGGCCTGCAGTATCACCAATCCAACTTCTCCAGCCCTTGAATTGAAGAACCATTATGCAGCCCTGGAAATGGAGGAGGTGAAAGCATCCCTGGAAAGGGAAGAACCAGAGCTCAAGTACCCCAAAGTTGCAGAATCAGTGACCACAAGGAAGTGAAGGGTAGTGGTGGTTGGAGACTCTCATGTGAGGGGTACTGAGGCATCCATCTGCCAACCAGACTTGATGTCCAGAGGGGTATGCTGTCTGCCTGGTGCCAAAATCCAAGATGTTACGGAGAGTTTGCCGAGAATCATCAAGCCCACTGACTATTCCCCAATGTTGCTAATCCATGTTGGAACAAATGATACTGTCAGTTATCCCTCGGAATGTATCCAAAGTGACTTCATGGCTCTGGGATAGAGGGTGAAGCAGTTAGGTGCACAGGTGGTGTTCTCTTCAATCCTCCCTGTTGAGGGTAAAGGCCAAGGCAGAGAGGCTCGCATCCTGGAGATGAATGCATGGCTGCGTGGATGGTGTCATCGAGAGCGTTTTGGTTTCCTAGACCATGGGATGCTGTTCCAAGGGTTGCAGAGCAGAGATGGCATCCATCTGTCCAAGAAAGGTCAACGCGTCTTCGGTAGCAGACTGGCTAATCTACTGAAGAGGGCTTTAAACTAGATTCGTTGGGGATGGCTGAAGAAAGCCTCCAGGTAGGTAAAAGTCCCCAGGTAGGTGATACATTAAATACCTTTATGGAAATGGGTAACAGGGGTAACATATGGAAAGCAGTGTGTATAAATGCCCGTAGCATGGGAAATAAGATCCCTGATGTTGAAGCTTTGGTGGGAGTGGCTGACTTGGATTTAGTGGCAGTTACAGAAACATGGTTCACAGAAAACCATGATTGGAATGTAACTATACCTAGCTATACTTTATTCAGAAAGGACAGGGTAGGAAGAAGGGGAGGAGGAGTGGCACTATATGTGAAAACTACTATTTAAAGCTTTGGAATTACAGAGCTTAAAAGGGAGAGAGGAGGCATTGTGGGTTAAACTAGAAAGAGGGAAAGAGAAATCTATTTGCATTGGTGTGATATACAGACCTCCCTCACAAGAGGAAGAGGTGGACAGAGAATTAATTGAAGACATACGCAGCATTGCTAGGAAAGGGGAAGTGCTACTGATAAGGAGATTTCAATATGCCAGATGTTGATTGGCACATTCCTGCTGCAGTATCATCTAGAAATAAGGAGATCCTGGATTCTCTACAGGCAGAACAATTCAGGAAATTGGTATCAGACCCCACACGTGAAGGGGCCATACTGGACTTGGTGCTTACCAATGGTGAAAGTGTTTCTGATGTTGTAGTGGGAGATCATTTTGCATCCAGTGATCACCAGATAGTGTGGTTCAGTATTAGGACTAGGGCTGTTAGAATCCATTCAAAGGTGAGGATCTTAGACTTTAGGAAGACTAACTTTGCCAAGTGGAGGAGTAGCCTAGTGGTTGGGGCAAGGTACTTCAGGCCGGAAGGTCGGGGGTTCAAATCCCACTAGAGGACAGCAACCTTGGGCCGGAAGGACTGGGGTTTCTAGTCCCACAGGTGCTCCTTGTGGTCTTGGGCAAGCCACTTAACCCTCCATAGCCCATGTTCCCTGTAAAATAGTTATCTCCGAGTTATAATGCCCTGTTCAATGTAATTTCAGTTTGTTCAATGTAAACCGCACTGATGCAGAATAGCGCGGTATATAAGAGAATTTAAAAAAAAAAAAAAAAAAAAAAAAAAAGATGGGCCAATACCTCAGGGCGTCATTAGTGGGATGGGAACAGCTGGGGATGTAGAAAAACAGTGGGCAAAACTGAAAGGGGATATTTTAAGGGCAACCAACCTTTTTGTTAAAATGGTAAATAAAGGTAAAAGGAAAAGGAGACTGTTATGGCTTTCGAAAGAAGTAGCTGAAAAAGTGAATAAAAAGAGGGAGGCCTTCATGAAATACAAGAGATCACAGAGAGAGGAAGACAGGCATCTATATTTGAAAAAACTCAGAGAAGCTAGCAAAGTAGTCAGGAAGGCAAAGATTCAAAAGGAGGAGGAAATAGCCAATGCAATAAAATAGGGGGATAAGACATTTTTCAGATTTGTTAGTGAGAAGAAGGGGGGCAAAAGTGGTATTGTCAGACTCAAGGGCGCAGGGGAGGAATATGTAGAAGCTGATAAGGATAAAGCAGAATTGCTTAACAAATATTTCTGTTCTCTGTGTTCACAGATGAAGAACCAGGAGGACCTCAGAAAACACCCAGAAACAGGAACAGAAGCGAGGGACATCTTGAACAATTTTCAGAAGACTGTGTTCATGAGAAACTAGCTGAACTTAAAGTAGACAAAGCGATGGGACCAGATGGGATACACTCTAGAATACTGAGGGAACTTGGGGACGTTCTAGCAGCTCCTCTGACAGACCTTTTCAATGCCTCGTTGGAGTCGGGGGTGGTGCCAAAGGACTGGAGAGAGGCTCATGTGATGCCTTTACACAAAAGCGGAAGTAAGGATGTGGTTGAAAACTACAGGCCGTTAAGTTTAACTTCGGTGGTGAGTAAATTATTGGAAACACTGCTGAAAGAGAAAATAGTGAGGTTTCTGGAGTCCAGCGGATTACAGGATCCGAGGCAGGATGGATTCACCAGAGGCAGATCTTGTCAGACAAATCTGATTGATTGCTTTGACTGGGTGACCAGGGAGCTGGACCGAGGGAGAGCCCTAGATGTGGTGTATTTAGATTTCAGTAAAGCCTTTGACACTGTTCCTCACAGGCGACTTATAAACAAACTGAGCACCCTAGGGATGGACCCTAAAGTTACTGCTTGGGTCAGAAATTGGTTGGGTGGGAGGCGACAAAAAGTACAGGTAAATGGAGCTCACTCTGAGAAGAAGGATGTTACCAGTGGTGTGCCCCAGGGATCTGTCCTTGGTCCGATTCTTTTTAACATCTTTGTTAGTGATATAGCGGAAGGGCTGTCGGGTAAGGTTTGCCTCTTTGCGGATGATACCAAAATCTGCAATAGAGTAGACACCCAGGAAGGTGTAGATAACATGAGGAGGGATCTAGCTAAGCTTGAAGAATGATCTAGAATTTGGCAGCTGGGATTTAATGTTAAAAAATGTAAGGTCATGCATTTGGGCTGCAGCAATCCAAGGGAGCAATATAGTATATAGGGGGTGAAGTACTTTTGTCCACTAAAGAAGAGCGGGACCTAGGCGTGATTGTCTCTGATGATCTTAAAGTAGCTAAACAGGTAGAAAAGGTGACGGCAAAAGCTAGAAGGATGCTTGGTTGCATACAGAGAGGAATGACTAGCAGAAAAAAGAGGTGATAATGCCTCTGTATAAGCCTTTGGTGCAACCTCATTTGGAGTATAGTGTGCAATTCTGGAGACTGCACCTTCAAAAGGATGTGAACAGGATGGAGTTGGTGCAGAGGGTGGCTACTAAAATGGTTAGTGGACTTCATTATAAAGCATATGAGGACAGACTTAAGGATCTTAATATGCACACCTTAGAGGAAAGGTGGGATAGAGGTGATATGACTGAGATGTTTAAATACCTCCATCGCATAAATGTTCAGGGTGAGAGCCTTTTTCAATTGAAAGCAAGTTCTGCTACGAGGGGACATGGGATGAGGGTGAAGGGAGATAGATTCAGGAGTGATATGCGGAAATATTTCTTTACGAAAAGAGTAGTGGATCCGTGGAATAGTCTCCCAGTAGAGGTGACTCTCCAATGAGAGTCCTGCTTGTGCATAAGCAAAAGAAATGCAATCTGCTATCTATTAAGATAGAGTACGTTTTATCACCAGTAGACCCAGGTGAGTGGGATAAACGGAAGCAAATAACTGAGAGGATTTTCTGCGATTTTTAATCCTATCCAAGTAGAAGGCCAGCACTCCTTTGAAGTCTAAAGTGTGTAGCACTGCTTCAGCCCAAAGGTGCATGTGATCTAAGGAAGAAAATGGGGAGGATTACCCACTGGTTTAGATGGAAGGAGGAAGCCACCTTCAGGAGACAATGTGGATGGGTACGGAGAACCACCTTGTCATGGTAGAACCAAGTACAGGGGGGATCCGCCACTAAAACTTGCAGCTCACTGATGCGGTGAGCTGAAGTGAGAGCAATAAGAAAGATGACCTTCCAAGACAGAAACTTCAGTGAGGTGGTAGCTAAAGGTTTGAAAAGTGGCTTCAGAAACTGTGGCAGAATCACATTCAGATCCCAGACCACTGGAGGTAGCTTGGACAGGAGACCCCACATGAAGTGTGCTACAAAAGGGGTGTGAGGAGATAGACTGTCTATCCACTGGTCTGTGAGAGGCTGCAATGGCACTAAGGTTAACTCTCAATGAGTTAGTTTTAAGACCTGTCAAGGATAAGTGGAGCAGATATGTAGAAGCATCTCCACTGGGCAACTAAAGGGGTCGATGTCCTTTTGGGAACACCAGAGGACAAACCTACACCATTTGAAAGCATAAGATCACCTGGTGGAATTCTTACGAGATGCAAGGAGAACATCCTTGGCCGTATGTGGTAGGTCAAGGTTGGCGAGCACTAGCTCTTCAGCAGCCATGCTGTCAGGCATAGGGAGTGAAGAATGGGATGTAGGAGCATCTCGTGATCCTAAGAGAAGAGGTCGGGTGCACATACTAGGTTGAGTGGTTGAGTCTGTGCAAGGTGAAGAAGCAGAGGAAACCATGGTTGATGGGGTCAAAACCGGGCTACGATTATCATCGAGCCTCTGTAGCTTGAACAGCATCTTGGGTATCAAGGGGATGGGCAGAAATGCATAGAGTCCCCAATGGAGAAGGAAGACTTCTGGGGCCTGTCAGTGCAGCATCGGAGACCTGGAGCAAAAGAGTGGAAGTTGTGTATTTTGCAGAGTGGCGAAAAGATCTAGGAGTGGTATTCCTCACAATTGGAAGATCCAAGCAAACATCTCCCGAAGTAAGATCCATTCATGTGGATGGAGGATATGGCTTAGCCTGTCTGCTAGGACATTGAGTTTACCCGGGAGGTATACCACTCTGAAGTGAATGCAGTGAGAGATGGCAAAAGACCATAGGCAAATCGCTTCTTTGCAGAGGGGACAGGACCCGTTCCCCCCTGTTTGTTTACATAGAACATGGCAACTTGGTCGTCCGTTCTGACTAGAACAGGTTGCCTGGAAAGTTGGGGTTGAAAAACCAAGAGCATTTGTCAGTGCTTGTAGTTCTAGCAGGTTGATCTGCAGGGCAGTCCCTGTGTGGTCAGGTTGTTCACATGTGCCCCCCCTTAACCCAGCTTGGAAGCATCCGTCATCAGGGTGCATTGAGGTGGAGGCATCTGAAAAGGTGACCCGATGAGTAGGTTTTGTGGAAGACAACACCACTGAAGGGATTTGATCAGCTGAGGGATGATGTGGATCTTGTCTCTGAGAGGACCCCTTGCTTGCGTCCATTGAGAAGACAGAGTCCATGCTTGTTGCATGTATAATCGAGCGCAGGGGACGACATGGACAGTGAAGGCCATGTATCCTCATAGTTGTAACATTTCTTGAGCTGTTACTCGGCTTTGCTGCTGTACCCCCTTTTGCCAGTGTGATGAGGCAGGCACAGCAATCCTGAAGAAGGAAAGCTCGGGCCTGTCGAGTGTCTAAAAATGCTCCGATGAACTCTAGATTTTGTGTCGGAACGAGGCGGGACTTTGGAAAGTTTATGATAAAGCTCAGGTGGTGGAGTACTGTGATGGTGCGATGAAGGGAGAGCCTTAACTCTTGAGGGGATTGTCCCCTGATGAGTCAATTGCCTAAGTGCGGGAAGACAAATATCCTCAAGGTGCATATATAAGCAGCAACGACTGCCGCCATGCATTTTGTGAAGACCCTTGAGGCAGAGACTAGACCAAAGGGGAGAACACGGTATTGATAATGGTTTCTTTGAAACATGACGTGCAGATATTGTCTGTGCAAGGGATTGATAAGTATATGCGTGTACGCCTCTTTTAGGTCTAGAGCACGCAGCCAATTGTGTCTCTGGAGGTATGGTAGAAGAGTTGCTAATGAAATCATTTTGAATTTCTCTCAGATCATGAACTTGTTTAGGTCTCTCAGATCCACGATGGGCCTGAAGACTCCTGTTTTCTTTAGAATGAGAAATGGAGAGTAGAATCCCAACTTTTCTTGAGGAGGAGGTTACCCTGGGACTTAAAGGGTGGTTATCTCTTCTTTTAAGAGAGTTCTTTGAAGGGGTTGTATTGGATAATCCCATGTGAAGCTGGTGGGGGGGGGGGGTAAGGTTTTGAAGTGAAGCTGATAACTCCTTTGGACAATCTGGAGTGCCCACTGCTCTGATGTTAATGAGATGCCACCTGTGGGCATAGTGACAAAGTCTGCCTGCAATGTGGAAGGGCTGAGGGTCCTCCAGGGGCAAATTGGCAATGTTCTCTAGGAAGGAGTCAAAACCAGGTGCAAGCTGTGCTTGTGCAGCTGGTTGAGGCTTAGGAGCCTTGGGTTTTTTGGGTTGGGGAGGGCCCTCTTAACCTCAACATCCTCAGCAGAGGCAATAGGCAGCAGAAGGCGGGTAAGGAGGATAGTATCTCTCTCTTTGGAAAAAAAAGACTTCTTGGGAAGAGCCTTCCTTTTGGATGGGTCAGCTGTTTTCCTGGAAAGGCATTTTAGGGTGAGATTATCTGTTTCAATCTCCCCTGCTTTTTCCCTCCAATGTTTGCCAAAAAGGTTTTCTCTAGTACATGGGATATTGGCCAGTTTATCCTGGATCCAGTGCCCGAGGTCAGATAACTTTAACCAGGCCTTTCTGCAAGCTCCAGTGCAGACTGCTGAAGCTCTGCTTGTGGATTAAAAAGCATCAAAAGAGGCTCTGGTAAGAAAAACTTAGAAGTGTTCTGGTCTTGCTTGATGAGGTTCTAGAATGCACTCCTCTTATCCTCAGGAATCATGGGGGTGAAAGTCTCCAGGTGACATCCTTCAGAAACCGCCCATGTATATCATTTAAGGGTTGATTCTGGAGGCCAACATGCAAGCCTGGAAACACAGACGTCCAAAGGCACTGGAGTGTCCTCAAGTCTCTGCCAGGAGGCATGGATAAATGGTTCTTTGAGCTCTTTATCTGGCGCATCGCCGATTCACAACCACTGAACGGTGGGGGAGCTGAGGTTTTTGGAAGCCTGGACACTCTGGTACTTGGTACATGGTATCGAGTCTTTTGCTGACAGGCAGAACCGTTAGTGGGGCATCCCAACTACAGAGAATAAGATACTGCAGAATACGATGCACCGGTAAGGTAGACACCTCTTTGGGCGTGGGAGGGTATTGGAGTATTTCCAATTCCTCCGCCCTTGGTTCCTTCTCCAAGGCTACTGTGATGGAAAGCCCTGCTGCCATGTCCCATATGAAGTCCTGAAATGACATATCTTCTGGTGAGGACCGAGGCCGTTCCTGAGGTGGTAAAGGATCCGAAGGGATGTTGAGATGTTCTTGGGAAGTGACCCCCCCCCCCCAATCAGGTTCTGATGAAGCTGAATCAGAGTCTGGCAAGAAATCAAAGTATCGGTGGTCTTGTGTTCGACCTCGATGCTTCAAGTTAGTCGATGCTCGATGCAGATACCAATATTCCAAGGTGTCAGAACAGAGAAGTATGGGAACCTGAGTCTGTTTGATACTGGGGGTATCGAGTGGTTCAAATGGCAGAATCGGCCTCAGGTGCTCCGATGATGCCAGTTCAAGGGCCGGCATCGGGCCCAATACGCCTGGCTGTAGGCTCAGTACCAAAGCCTGCACTCCTGAAGCTCTCAATGTTATCGGTAATAAGGCTGCCAGGAGTGCTGCTAAACTCCTCTTGAGAGCCAGCATGCGCTGGTCTAGGGAGATGGCCGATGTCTGGGTGGAATCATGTACAGGGCTCTGAGCCACTGTCCCAGAACATGGAACTGGTGGCTCTCTGGAGGTTGATGCTTCAGGAGCGTCCCAGAGCCACACGTGCTTTGGAGGACAGATCCTCCTGCCAGGGCTGCTTGGCTGGCCAGTCAACATCGTTAGCACCTCTAGGGGAGTCTCGATGCTTATGTTGGGACTTTTCCCTGGCTTTGGAATCTGCCTTCAATTCCAAAGATTTGAAAGCAGCCCCAGACTTTGACTTACTCTTATCTTTGGACTTTGAAGAAGCCTGAGAAGAAGTTGATGTCCTCAAAGTGGAAGCCACCGAGACCGAGTCCAAGGCAAACAATAATCCAAACTGACTGGCTCTGTTCTTTAGGCCTCTGTTTGTCATTTGTTGGCATAAAAGGCAAGCTGTGGATTCATGTTCAGGACGAAAAACATTTTAGACACCAGTCATGTTTGTCAGTGGCTGAAATGATACTGTCTCACTTGACACATTTTTTAAAACCACTGACTGGTTTTTTCATGCCTGAAAGGTTTTCTTCAAGATTGAAGAGAAGGCTATGGAGACCTAGAGGCCTAGTTTAGTGGTGAGAACCGCTTGAAAATCAGAAGAGAGAAAAAAAATTGAAAATAAAGAAAAATTATTGGAACCGGTGTCTGAATTGATGGAACTGGCGTCAACAGAAAGGCAGAAGCATGAAAGTATCCTGAAGGGCACAAAAAAGAGAAGTTTTTTGGCGGTAACAGGATGAAGCATCCTACTGCCTCCATAGAAAATGAAGAACTGAGGAGAGGAGTTGGGAAGGCAGGAAGGCAGACATGTAGGAACAGTAGAGTGCTCCGAAAGGCTTTCCTATTGGACACTAGGGAGAGTTCCCGCGCAGGCTCCATCGGTGACATTCACCCATATGTGAAGACTGCATTCCTGCTTATTCCTGAAGATCTGTACTTATAATACATTCTGATCCATTTATAGCTGAAGAACCTACATGTGCTGTCACAATGATGTTAAAACATGAAGCAGGTCAGTTAACTTAAAGTGCCAGAACAGCCCACAGCTTCAAAGCTGGATTACCCCATCCATGTCCCAGATATAATTGACCAACACACTAGGGAAAACTAGGCTTGTACAACACTGCTCAGGAGGCTTGGATTTGTTATTTGCAGGGCCACCTTAAGCTTGTTATTGATATTTTGTGACTACTGTCATACCAGCAGCAGAAATCCAAGTAATGCTTCAATAAACAACACGTCAACATTATGCACTTGAAAAGACCAGGCTTATGCTTCCCCAACAGATGCAGACTGCTAAGTTATGCAAAGCAATGTAATGTCAAAGCAGTTAAGCCATTCTAAGCAGTTATGATTTAAACTATATTATTAATAAGTAAGAAGGGAAATTCTGCCAAATACATTTTGTGTTTGCTTACCTTGTTAGTGTTCAGTAATTTTAGATGCTTACTAAGTATGTATTGACCATAGGAACTACCTCCATTGATCTCTGAGTCATCATGTCTTAATTACACTAAGCAGTGGAAGATCTCAACTTTGCAATGTGAAATGTTTCAGAAGCCTTGATACACACACCAGCTCTAACAAGAGGAACTTGTTCTACTGACAGTCAAGAAGTATAAGCAAGATGCAGTGGTACAGCTGAAGTGCACCAAACTGGGTCTGAGATTATATATAAATTATGATCATTCTGCTTATTAAAGTCCTGCTAAAACAAACTGAACCTATAGTAAATTCAAAGCTGGTCTTAAAACAGATCTCTCTGAGGAAGCCTATGGGACCCTGTGAGGATGGTCCCTGGGAAAGTGGCCACCTGGTCAAAGGACATTTTTACCCTCACTCCCTCACTTTGTTTCTTTCCGTTTTTTTTTTTTAACTGATTTATTTTCCAGACTTTTTTTTAGCTAATGTAAACCGCTTTGCTTATTACAAAAGGTGGTATAACACCGTAGGGAGGAGTGGCCTAGTGGTTAGGACAAGGTACCTCAGGCCGGAGGGCCAGGGGTTCAATTCCCACCTGGGGACAGCAATCTCAGGCCGGAGGGACTGGGGTTTCTAGTTCTATAGGCACTCCTTGTGGCCTTGGGCAAGCCACTTAACCCTCCATTGCCTTAGGTACACATAGATTGTGAGCCCTTTCGGGACGAGGGAATGTATCCAGTACCTGCTTATAGTGATTGTAAACTGCTCTGATGCTCTTCAGCCTGGGCGGTATATCAAGAAATTGCATAAACATAAACAAATACTAAACCAACCATAAACCCCCTTTCCCTTAACCTCCTCTCTATTTTTTGTCTGCATCTGTTTAACACTGCCAAAATCCTGGCCCAAATATTCAACCCTACCTTTTCAGTATGCCAGTTCATCAATTCTTCCTTCCTTTAAAATCCACAAAACCCAGTCCTTGCTGACTCCTGCTGTATCCTTCTCCATGCTTTATTCATCTCATGAGTTCACCATTCCAGTTTCTCCTTTTTGGCTTTCCTGACCTTATGTTTTGATTGCTACGATTCCTCCCAATTTCTGCTATTTGCATTCTATACTGTGTTCCTTACTATTCTCATACCACACACATGTAGGGTAACTTTTTAAGAAGGCGCTTTACTTTATGCCCAAAAGTAGGCACCTACTTAGGCACACTTTTATAAAATGTAGGCACTTTTCCATATAGGCATTCATGTCTCTAACATATGTACTGATAATTTTTAAAGACTCTTTGATATTTTTTTTTTTTAGTATTTAAGAACATAAGAACATAAGATATGTCATACTGGGTCAGACCAAGGTCCATCAAGCCCAGTATCCTGTTTCCAACAGTGGCCAATCTAGGTCATACGCACCTAGCAGTTTCCCCAAAAGACACAGGTTCCGCAATGCTTGTACTGGGTCAAGCATTGATATCCTGGGTCCCTTCTTAATAATGGTTTATGGACCTTTCCTCCAGGAACTTGTCCAAACCTTTTTTAAACCCAGCAACACTAACAGCCTTTACTACATCCTCTGGTAACAAATTCCAGAGTTTTATTACATGCTGAGTGAAAAAATATTTTCTTTTATTAGTCTTAAATAGTTTACCCTGTAGCTTCATTGCATGTCCCCTAGTCTTTCTATATTCTGATAACGTAAACAATCGATCTACGTTTACCCGTTCCACTCCGTTCATTAATTTATAGACTTCTATCATATCTCCCCTCAGCCGTCTCTTTTCCAGGTTAAAGAGCCCTAACCTTTTTAGCCTTTCTTCATAGGAGTATCCTTTCATCCCCTTTACCATTTTGGTGGCTCTTCTCTGAACCTTTTCTAATAACGCTATATCCTTTTTAAGATACGGCGACCAGAATTGCACACAATATTCAAGATGCGGTCTCACCATGGAATGATATAGAGGCATTATAATATATTTTGTTTTATTTTCCATTCCTTTCCTTATGATACCTAGCATTCTATTTGCTCTCTTGGCTGCCGCTGCACACTGGGCCAAGGGTTTTAATATGTTATCCACAATGACGCCTAAATCTTTTTTCTGGGTGGTGGTTCCTAATGTGTAACCTTGCATCGTGTAACCATAATTTGGGTTGTTCTTCCCTAGGTGCATAACCTTGCACTTGTCCACATTAAATTTCATCTGCCATTTTGATGCCCAGTCTTCCAATTTATCAAGATCCTCTTGCAATTTTCCACAATCCTCTTGGGTTTTAACAACTTTAAATAGTTTTGTGCCATCTGCAAATTTGATAACCTCACTCGTTATTCAACTTTCCAGGTCATTTATGAATATGTGAAAAAGCAGCGGACCCAGCACAGATCCCTGGGGTACACCACTATTCACCTTTCTCCATTGGGAAAATAGAGTAGTTACTCACCTGTAACAGGTGTTCTCCAGGAGCAGCAGGAATCAGTCCTCACATGTGGGTGATGTCGGCACCGACGGAGCCCCCATGCGGAGCATTTCCCCAGCTTTCATAGAAAGCTTTGGGAATGCAGCACGCATGCGCAGTCCCCTCCCCGCCCAAGGGTGCCATCTTGCTCAGTCTGATAACATAGCTAAAAGACAGCAAAAATAGCAAAAATAAATCATATGACTGCAACTCCAAGGGGAGGAGGGAAGGTTGTGAGGACTGATTCCTGCTGCTCCTGGAGAACACCTGTTACAGGTGAGTAACTACTCTTTCTCCAGGACCAAGCAGGAAGTCAGTCCTCACATATGGGACTCCCTAGCTCAGGACTACCAGAGGCCCCAAACTGAAAAAATGAGCTTCCTCTAGAGCCTCAGCATTCAAGAACAGAATCTTCTCTGTTAACGTCCCCGAAAGGTAGCCCAACACCAGGGCCGGAGGGTAGGAGTTGCCTAGACCCCAAAGAGATTATGGAGTACCACTTGCCCGAAAGCACTGTCCCTGTGGGACTCCCTCTCAAGGCAGTAGTGGGCCACAAAAGTCTGGCTTGAAGACCAAGTAGCAGCCCGGCAGATGTCTGTCAACGGAACAGAGCGGAGATGAGCCACTGACGCAGCCTTTGCCCTGACGCGGTGAGCCGTAACACGACCCTGCAATGAGAGGCCGGCTGCCCTGTAAGCCCAGGCGATGCAGTCAGCTACCCATATGGACAAAGTACGCTTGGAGACAGCTAACCTCAACTTATTGGGGTCATAAGAGACGAAGAGCTGAACCGCCCCCCGGTGCTCCTGCGTACGGTCAATGTAGAAGGACAATTCCCTCCTACAGTCCAGGGTATGCAAGACCATCTCAGCCCGGCTAGCATGAGGCCTGGGAAAGAAAGTCGGAAGAACCACCTCCTGATTGAGGTGGAAGGAGGAGACAACCTTTGGAAGGAGCTTAGGGTGAGTCCGTAAGACTACCCTGTTCCTATAGAACCTAGTATATGGTGCTTCTGATACTAGGGCCTGAAGCTCACTCACTCGCCTTGCTGAGGTAAGGGCTACCAGAAATAGCGCTTTCCAGGACAGAAAACACAGAGGGCAAGTAGCCATAGGTTCAAATGGTGGGCAAGTAAGCCGTTGCAAGACCTGTTCTGTCATCATGTTTCTATGTTTCACATTTAAATCCCATTCAGGGGCAGGTGGATGCACTGGAGGCTTAAGCAAAAGCAGGCCTCTGAGGAAGCGAGCCACCAAAGGATGGCTAGATAGAGACTGCCCCTCGACCTGTGAGTGGTGTGCTGAAAGAGCACTAAGATGAACTCTAACAGAATTGGACTTAAGGCCTAGGTTGGACAGGTGAAGCAAATACTGCAGCACCACTGGTACCAGGCATGAGAAGGGATTCTCATTGTGTTGAGTACACCGGGTAGAGAATCTATGTCACTTAAGGGCATAAGACTTTCTGGTGGACTGCCTCCCAGAGGCCAAGACTACGTCCTCCACTTCCCTAGGCAGTAGTAAAGGCGCTAGGACTACCCTTTCAGCAGCCAGGTCATCAAATTGAGGGACTGGAGATTGGGGTGAAAGAGAGATCCCTGCTCCTGAGACAGGAGATCGGGTTGCATCCCCAGAGGAAGAGAAGTGTCCACCGCCAGTTGCAACAGTAGTGGGAACCAGGGTTGCCTTTGCCACCTGGGGGCCACCAGAATCACTGAGGCCTTGTCCCGGGTCACCTTGAATAGTGTCTTGGACACCAGAGGCGTGGGAGGAAACGCATATAGGAGGCCTGTAGACCATGGAATGATAAACGCATCCGCTGCTACTCTGAGAGGATGTGGTTGTCTGGAACAGAACCTGGGTAGTTGACGGTTCAGAGGACTGGCAAAGAGATCTATGGTTGGAAGACCCAATCTCAGGAAGATCTGTTGAACCACTTAAGGATTCAACTGCCATTCGTGCGGCTGCAGGATCCTGTTCAATCTGTCCGCCAGGTAATTCTCCTGACCTGGGAGGTAGACTGCTTTGAGAAGAATGCCATGACTGACTGCCCAGGAGCACAGTTTCTGCGCTTCCTGACATAGAAGGCGGGACCCTGTGCCCCCTTGTTTGTTCACATAGAACATAGCAACTTGATTGTTCGTCTGAACCAAGACGGACTGGTGAGAGATGAGATGAGAGAAAGTTCTCAGGGCTAAGCGGATAGCTCTCAGTTCTAAGAGATTGATCTGCTGTGCGGCCTCCCAAGGAGTCCACAGGCCTTGAGTACATGCCCCTTGGCAATGTGCACCCCAACCTTGAAGAGAAGCATCGGTTGTCAGCACCTGAGAGTGTGGAGGTGCCTGAAAAGGCACCCCTTGCACTAGATTCGGAAGATGAAGTCACCATTGCAGAGAAGACTGTAGTAGGCTGGACACCCTCACTTTGTCCGCGAGGCTTCCTGTGGCCTGGTGCCACTGAGTCCTGAGGCCCCATTGAGCTGGCCTCATGTGTAGACGGGCATTTGGAGTTACATGGACCATGGATGCCATGTGGCCTAAGAGACTCAGGAATTTTCTGGCGGAGACCAGAGAATTGCTGTGGAATAGCCTGGCTAGAGCCATCAATCTGTGGGCCCTGTCCACTGGTAGAAAGGCCTTTGCCTGAAAAGTGTCCTGTAGAGCTCCTATGAACTCCATGTTCTGGGAGGTTGCAAACTGGACTTTGCGAAGTTTATGACAAACCCCAGGTGCTGAAGCAGAGCGACAGTGCGAAGGGTGGCTTGATTGGCCTCTTGCGGGGAATGACCCCTGATGAGCCAATCGTCCAGATATGGAAAGACAAAGAGGCCTTGAACCCTGAGGTAGGCCGCTACCACCGCCAGGCACTTGGTGAATACCCTGGGGGCGGATGTAAAGCCAAAAGGCAGAACTCTGTACTGATAATGGTTTCCTCCCACTACAAATCTGAGATATTGTCTGTGGTCTGGATGAATAAGGATGTGAGTATAAGCATCCTTTAGATCTAAGGAGCATAGCCAATCTCCCTGCTGGAGGTAGGGCAGCAGGATTCCAAGGGTAAGCATCTTGAACTTTTCCCTCTCCAGGAACTTGTTCAGGTTTCGCAAGTCTAGGATGGGTCTGAGGCCTCCTGTTCTCTTTGGTACCAGGAAGTACCTGGAATAGAAGCCTTGACCTCTCAGGTGGTGGGGCACCGGTTCCACTGCCTGTTCCTTCAGAAGACCTGCCATCTCCTGCAGGAGTAAGTCCCTGTGCAGAGGGAGTCTGGGAGACTCCCCTAGAAAATAGGATGGGGGTACCTGGTGGAAGTGGAGGAGATAGCGCTTCTGGACTATACTTAGAACCCAGGTATCCCTTGTGATGGCTGACCACCTGTGGGCGAACAGGGCCAGCCTGACTCCAGTGCTGATGCGGGCCAGCTGAGGAGAAGAGGCTATGCCATTGCAGTCAAAATCCCCCTCCCTGCTGAGCAGGAGCCGGAGTAGGAGGCTTGGGGGCCTTCTGCCTACGGGGCCCATGACCCTGCCCCTTGGCCTGCTGACCCTGTTGGGGAGCTACAGAGGCCTGATAATGAGGGTACTGTTTATAGGCAGATGACTTCCTGAGGTAAAAGGTCTTTTTCCCGAGCCCTTCTTCTTCTGAAAAGGGGCAGAGGTTTTTCTGGACAGCCTTGTCCGGGTAAGAGTCTCGGCCTTGAGTTCTGCAGCCTTGTCAGCCATGGGCTTGCCAAAGAGGTTTTCACCTCGGCAGGGGACATCGACCAACTTGTCCTGCACCCATGGTTCGAGGTCCGATGACTGTAGCCAAGCCTGACGGCATGCACCGATACCGGCCGCGGCTACTCGGGCCGAAGCCTCAAAGCCATCATAGGCTGCTCGAGATATAAACTTCAAGCACTCACGAATACCCGAGGACAGAGCATTGAACCACTGCAAAGGTTCCTCGGAGAGACCAGCAGAGAACCTGGCAATCTCCTTTGCCAGGTCTCGAAGGTACATGCCCATGTACAGCTGGTAGGTCTGGACACGGCAAGCAAGCATAGAGCCCTGGAAGCACTTCTTACCAAGGGCATCTAGGTTCCGGGCCTCCCAGCCGGGAGGCACCAAGAAGTGCATCTTCTGACTCTTCAGACAATGCATGGCCGATTCCACAACTATGGAGTGGTGCGGTAATTGTGCCTTTTCGAACCCGGGGCTCTTGCGGACTCGATAGATGGAATCAACCCGCTTGCTTAAAACCGGCATCTATGCCGGCGCCTCCCACATGCGGAAGAGCAACCGTTCCAGCATCGGAGGAACCGGAACAGTAAAGGCCTCCTTCGGAGGAGAGTCATACTGTAGGGCTTCGAGCTCCTCGGCTCGAGGCTCCTCCTCGGGATCCGCGGGGAATGCCAAAGCCTTGGCCATGTCCCGCACGAAGTCCGAGAACCGGGTATCCTCCGGTGGGGACCTTCTCCGAGGCTCGGACTCGGGTGAGTCCGAAGGAACGCACTGAGTCCGAAAGGTGTCGGGTGACTCCTCATCCTCCGTCTCCCAGCCGGACTCCTCGGAGGAGAAATCGAGTGGCTACGGTCGGGCAGGCATCGATGCCATCTGCCCCGACGCCGAGGGTACCGGCGTCGACGACCTCGGTCCCGAACGGGAGGCCGAGGGGGAACTTGGCCGAGGATCGACTCGAGCTCGCATGGACTCGAGGATCGGCTCGGCCTACGGGGTCGACTTAGACGTTGATGTCCTGGTGGTCAGGGCAGATGCACCGGTGAGACCGGCGATCAGTGCCCGCTGCTGTTCCATGAAGGCAGCCAAGCTGCTCTTCAAGGCCGTCAACCTGAGTCCGAGCTCAGGAGACTCAGCAGCCCCCGACTCGGGCCCCGGCGGCGGCTCCCCTGGAGGTGTGTCCACGAGGACTACAGTACTCACGTGACCCGGGGACTCCATCTCCACACGAGGTTGTTTTTCAGGCCTCTCCGACTCCGAAGACCCGGGACGGCGCTCGGGGCTATGCGACTTGGCCCTCGAGGAGCCAAGTGCGTCCACCGACGCCGCCCTCATGGGTTTTTTCTTATGATGCTCCCGCGAGGCAGACCCCCTTTCAGAGGAGCCTCAACGCTGCTCGGGGCCGGAGTCCCGAGATGTCGAGGCCTCTGACGAGGTCCGGGCCTACCGGACGCGGAGTCAGAGAAGATTCTTTCCTTTTGGTGCTGCCGACTCCTTAATGCCTTAGAGGACATCTTCCCACATGGACCACAGATCATCGGGTCATGATCGGGTCCGAGGCACCGGAGGCAGCAGTCATGTGTGTCGGTGAGAGACATAAGTTTCTTACACCAATCACACTTTTTAAACCCGCTGGCAGCCATCAGGGGAAAAAGGGCCCCTGCAAGGTCAAAAGACAGGGCTGCCAGTGAAAAAAAGAAAAAATGGCGCGAATGCTAGTCACTAAGGACAAAAACCGAAAAAGAGGTCTGGGCTCGATACCGATGTATCGGGCCCAGGTGGGAAAGGGAAACCGGCGTAGAACCGAAGAAAAACAGGTTAACGCAGAGAAAATCAACTACTTCCTTGGGTGAAACGAATATATATCTGTCGGGCTCTGCGGAAAAAAGAAGACTGAGCAAGATCGCACCCTTGGGCGGGAAGGGGATCGCGCATGTGTGCTGCATTCCCAAAGGATTTCTATGAAAGCTGGGGAAAGGCTCCACACGAGGGCTTCGTCGGCGCCGACGTCACCCATATGTGAGGACTGACTTCCTGCTTGGTCCTGGAGAATGGCCATTTAGCCCAACCCTCTGCTTTCTATCTTTTAACCAGTTCTTGATCCACAGTAGTACACTGCCTCCTATCCCATGACATTTTAGTTTTGCCAAAAGTCTCTGATGAGGGACCTTGTCAAAGGCTTTCTGAAAGTCCAGATACACTATATCAACCGATTCACCTTGTCCACCTGTTTATTTACACTTTCAAAAAAGCATAGCAGATTAGTAAGACAAGATCTTCCTTGTCTAAAGCCATGTTGGCTGTCTCCCATTAGGCCATGACTATCTACATGCTGAGTAGTTTTATTCTTTATTATGGTTTCTACCATTTTTCCCGGTACTGACATGAGGCTCTCCGGTCTATAGTTTCCCGGATCACCCCTGGAACCCTTTTTAAAAATTGGTGTTACATTGGCGATCCTCCAATCTTCAGGTATTAGAGATGATTTTAATGACAGTTCACAGATTACTAATAGCAGGTCTGCAATCTCATATTTCAGTTCTTTCAACACCCTTGGATGTATACCATCCGGCCCAGGTGATTTGCTACTCTTCAGTTTATCTAATAGTTGTAATACATCTTCCCAATGTATCGATATTTCCTTCAATTCTTCCGCACCTTTAAATACCACTTCAGTCATGGGTAACATCCCTACATCTTCCTCAGTAAAGACCGAAGCAAAGAATTCATTCAGTCTCTCCGCTATCGCCTTGTCACCTCTTAGTGCCCCTTTAACTCTTCTATCATCTAATGGTCCAACTGACTCTCTCACAGGTTTTTTGCTACGAATGTACTTGAAAAAAAATCTTTATTTCGCGTTTTTGCTTCCGCAGCAAGCTTCTTCTCAAATTCTCCCTTTGCCTGCTTTATCAATGCCTTGCATTTGACTTGCCAGTGCTTGTGCTGTTTCCAGGTTTCATCATTTGGCTCTTTTTTCCATTTCCTGAAAGATGCTTTTTTGGCAACAACAGCCTCTCTGATTGTACCTTTAAACCATGCTGGCAGTTTTTGGGACTTCATTCCACTTTTCTTAAAGCGTGGAATACAGCTGGTATGGGCTTCCAAGATAGTATTTTTCAACAACACCCAAGCTTGATGTAAGTCTTTAACCTTTGCAACTGCTCCTTTTAGTTTTTTCTTACCTATTTTCCTCATTTTATCATAGTCTCCCTTTCGAAAGTTAAAAGGTAGTACTGTGGATTTCCTTACTATCCCTCCTCCACTAATTAAATCAAAGGCGATCATGCTATGATCACTATTGCCAAGCGGCCCCAACACCCTTATCTCTCTTGCACTAGAACTGATGTTCCACTAAGGACTAGGTCTAATATGGCTTCCCCTCTGGTTAGTTCATGAACCAGCTGCTCCAAGAAGCAGTCATTTATGTCATCTAGGAACTTTATCTCCCTAGCATGTCCTGCCGTGACACTGACCCAGTCGATACCGGGGTAATTGAAATCACCCATTATTATTACAGCGTTGTAACTTTTGTTAGCTTCCTTGATTTCTTTGAGCATTTCATCATCCATTTGTTCATTCTGGCCAGGCGATCGATAGTACACCCCCACTGCCATCGCCTTCCCCTTTTTACATGGCATTTCAATCCAGAGAGATTCTACAGCAAATTTTGTTTCCTGCAAAACTTTAATCCTTTCTGACTCAATGCCCTCTCTAACATAGAGCGCAACCCCTCCACCAATTTGATCAGCTCTATCATTACGATATAGTTTGTACCCAGGTGTTACAGTGTCCCACTGGTTGTCCTCCTTCCACCATGTCTCTGATATTCCAATCATATCTAACCTCTCATTTAGTGCTATATATTCTAACTCTCCCATCTTATTTTTTAGACTTCTAGCATTTGCATACAAGCATTTTAGAGACTGTATTTTATTCATATTAATTTGGCTATTGGTAGACATGGGTAATTTGGGATCTTTAAGCTCTGTCTGCTCCATACTCGAGGGCATTTGGACTACTTTACTCTTTTTTGGAACCTCTCTGCTTTTGGTAGTATCATTCAAGGATACATTCTTCCGAACCATCCGCTCTTGGGTGACTGTCGGCTTTCCCCTATTATCTAGCTTAAAAGCTGCTCTATCTCCTTTTTAAAGGTTAATGCCAGCAGCCTGGTTCCATCCCAGTTAAGGTGAAGCCCATCCCTTCGGAAGAGCCCCTCCTTTCCCCAGAATGTTCCCCAGTTCATAACAAATCCAAAACCCTCATCTCTGCATCATTGTCTCATCCACGCATTGAGACTCTGGAGCTCTGCCTGCCTTTTGGGTCCTGCACGTGGAACGGGAAGCATTTCGGAGAATGCTACCCTGGAAGTTCTGGATTTCAACTTCCTATCTAAAAGCCTAAATTTAGCCTCCAGAACCTCCCTACCACATTTTCCTATGTCATTGGTACCGACATGTACCAAGACAGCAGACTCCTCCCCAGCACTATCTAAGACCTTATCTAGGTGGCGCGTGAGGTCCGCTACCTTCGCACCAGGCAGGCATGTTACCAGGCCATCCTCACGTCCACCAGCCACCCAGCTATCTACATGCCTAATAATCGAATCACCAACTATAATGGCTGTCCTAACCCTTCCCTCATGGGCATATGGCCGTGGAGAAACTTCCTCGGTGCGAGAGGGTTTTACATCACCTAAAGGACAGGTCCTAGTTACAGGATCACTTCCTGCCACATCAGGGTGATGCTCTCCTGTCACGTAACCTCTCTCCTCCATGGCAACAGGGATGCTGCCAGACTGGAGGTGGGACTTCAGGACTATATCCCTGTAGGTATCGTCTATGTACCTCTCTGTCTTTCTTATGTTTTCCAAGTCTGCTACTCTAGTCTCTACAGAACGGACTCGTTCCCTGAGAGCAAAGAGCTCCTTGCACCTAGTGCACATGTAAGACCTCTCACCAACTGGGAGAAAATCATACATGTGACACTCAAAGCAAAAGACTGGAAAGCCCCCATCTCGCTGCTGGACTGCTGTCTGCATCTTAGTTTTAAGTTTTTGTTTAGATCTTTAAGTTCTTTACTTACTAAGGGTTGCTATGGATATTTATACCAATAAAACTGTACCTAATACGTTTAATATACCTTGTTCACCTGAAGCTTAGTTAATCTCAGGTCCTTAGTGTATGACTGATTTGGGTAACGAGCTTCACCTGAGAGCACCTCCTGTCTTTTAAGATGTGTAAATACCTATAAAGCTATGATTATCCCATGGGTGGGTGGGTGCGGGGAGGGAGGGAGGGAAATAACGCTTATTAAAAGAGGGCTGCTACACAGTACCCTGTCCTGTGCTGCTCAGGTAAGCTATATTCTTATTTGATTTAAATTATAGCTCTTTGCTGCTGCTAGGCTCTAACTTATTATGAAATTTAAAGTACAAGCTCTCTGCTGGGTTCCAAATTTAACCAGAAAGCTCTCTTCTGTGTTTTAAATTTGAACTAAAAGTTCTTTGCTGGTACTAGGCCCTGAGTGACTATTAAATGTAAACTCCAAGCTCTCTGCTGGGTATGAAATGTAACCAGAAAGAGTAGTTACTCACCTGTAACAGGTGTTCTCCAGGAGCAGCAGGAATCAGTCCTCACATATGGGGTGACATCGACGTCGATGGAGCCCTTGCAGAGCATTTCCCCAGCTTTCTATGAAAGCCTTTGGGAATACTGCACGCATGCGCGGTCCCCTTCCAGCCTAAAGGTGCCATCTTGCTCAGTCCAATGACATAGCTAAAAGACAGCACACAAAAACTGTAAAATAAACTATGTACAACTGCAACTCCCAGGGGAGGAGGGAGGGTTGTGAAGACTGATTCCTGCTGCTCCTGGAGAACACCTGTTACAGGTGAGTAACTACTCTTTCTCAAGGACCAAGCAGGAAGTCAGTCCTCACATATGGGTGACTCCCTAGCTCTGGGCTACCAAGGAACCCAGGCTGAACAAGAGAACTCCCTCTAGTCCCAGCATCAAAGAAAGGCTTTTCACTGAAAGAACCTCCACCAGTAGCCCAACGGAGGGCTGGAGTTGCCTAAACCTCAAAAAGATTCCGGAGTACTGCCTGGCCAAAAGCACTGTCCCACGGGACTCCCTCTCTAGGCAGTAATGGGCCGCAAAGGTCTAGCTTGAGGACCAAGTTGCAGCCCTGCAGATGTCTGCCAACGGTACAGAGCGGAGATGAGCTATTGAGGCAGCCATTGCCCTGACACGATGGGCCGTGACCCGACCCTGCAAGGGAAGGTCAGCCGCCTTGTAAGCCCAGGTGATACAGTCAGCCATCCAAATGGACAAGGTACGCTTGGACACAGGTAACCCCAAATTATTAGGGTCAAAAGATATGAAGAGCTGAGTAGCCCTTCTATGTCCCTGCGTACGATCAAGGTAGAAGGATAAGGCCCTCCTACAGTCCAGGGTATGCAGGACTGCTTCAGCTTGGTTTGCATGAGGCCTAGGGAAGAATGTTGGAAGAACCACCTCCTGGTTGAGGTGGAAAGAGGAGACAACCTTTGGAAGGAACTTTGGATGAGTCCTAAGGACTACCCTGTTCTTATAGAAGCGAGTGTAAGGCTTGTCACAGACCAGGGCCTGAAGCTCACTTACTCGCCTGGCCGAGGTTAGGGCTACCAGGAAGAGCGTCTTCCAGGATAGGAAGCGGAGAGGACAAGTAGCCATCGGCTCAAAAAGTGGGCGAGTCAGTTGCTGCAAGACCACATTCAACTACCACTCAGGGGCTGGAGGATGGACAGGAGGCTTGAGCAAGAGCAAACCTCTGAGAAACCGGGACACCAAGGGGTGAACTGACAGAGTGTCCTTCCACCAGTGAGTGGTGAGCTGCTAGAGCTGAGAGGTAGACCCAAACAGAATTGGACTCAAGGCTCTGATTGGATAAGGGCAGCAGGTACTGAAGCACCACTGGCACAGCACAGGAGAAAGGATCTTCTGTACGCAGCTGACACCACACAGAAAACCTCTTCCATTTCAGGGCATAGGTTTTTCTAGTGGACTGCTTCCTAGAGGCCAGGACGACCTCTTCAACTTCTGGAGGTAGGCCCCAAGGAGCCAAAACTACCCTTGTAGCTTCCAGGCCATCAAATTGAGAGATTTGAGATTGGGGTGCAGAAGAGATCCCTGGTCCTGAGAGAGAAGGTCGAGCTGCAACCCCAGAGGTAGTGGAGTGTCCACTGCTAGTTGAAGCAGAAGTGGGAACCAAGGTTGCCTCGGCCACCTAGGGGCTACCAGAAGGACCGAGGCCTTGTCCTGTAGAATCTTGAACAGAGTTCGGGCCACCAGAGGCGTGGGAGGAAACGCATACAGGAGGCCCTGGGACCAGGAAATCAGAAAAGCATCTGCTGCTAGCCACAGAGAATGCGGTTGCCTGGAGCAGAACCTGGGCAGTTGTCTGTTCAGGGGACTGGCAAATAGATCTATGGATGGAAGTTCCCATCTCATAAAAATCTTCTGAGCCACCAAGGGATGGAGTTGCCATTCGTGGGGCTGCAGAATCCTGCTCAACCTGTCTGCCAGGTAATTTTCCTGGCCAGGAAGATAAACCGCCCTGAGAAACATGTTGCTCCTGAGCGCAAACAAGCAAAGGTCCTGCGCCTCCTGACAAAGGAGCCTGGACCCAGTGCCGCCCTGTTTGTTCACATAAAACATGGCTACCTGATTGTCGGTTTGTACTAAGACAGACTGGTGGGCCAGGGTTTGAGAGAAAGTCTTGAGGGCTAAACGAATAGCCCACAGTTCCAGTAGATTGATTTGCTGCTTGGCCTCTCAAGGAGACCACAGGCCCTGGGTGCACTTGTCCAGACAGTGTGCTCCCCAGCCCTGCAGGGAGGCATCGGTGGTCAACACCACTGTGAACCCAGGTGGCTGAAAAGGCATCCCTTTCAGTAAGTTGGGGGGATGCAGCCACCAACGTAGGGAGTGCAGGAATGTCTGGACACCCTTACTCTGTCGCTGAGGTTCCCCATGGCCTGCGATGACCGAGTTCTGAGGCACCATTGCACAGGCCTCATATGAAGCCTGGCATTGGGAGTCACATGTACAGTCGAAGCCATGTGGCCAAGAAGCCTCAGGCAGAGCCTGGCGGAGACCAGTGACCTGCTGAGAAACTGGTTTGCCAAGGTTATCAGCCTTTGGGCCCTGTCCTCTAGCAAGAAAGCTTTTGCCTGCAGAGAGTCTAGCTTTGCCCCTATGAACTCCAAGTTTTGGGAGGGGAGCAAAGTGGACTTTGCAAAGTTTATGACAAACCCCAGGTGCTGGAGTAGAGAAATCGTTCAGAGGGTGGCTTGCCTGGCCTCCTGGCACGTCTGACCCCTGATGAGCCAGTCGTCCAGATAGGGGAAGACAAAGATACCCTGATTCCTTAAGTAGGCCGCCACCACTGTCAGGCATTTGGTAAAGACCCTGGGAGTGGAGGTGAGGCCAAATGGCAGCACTCTGTACTGATATAATGGATTCCTCCCACAATGAACCTGAGGTACTTTCTGTGGTCTGGATGAATGAGGATGTGAGTGTACGCATCCTTTAGATCTAAAGAGCATAGCCAATCTCCCTGCTTGAGGTAGGGCAGAAGTGTTCCAAGAGTAAGCATCTTGAACTTCTCCTTCTCTAAGAACCTGTTGAGATTTCTGAGGTCGAGAATAGGCCTGAGGTCCCCTGTTCTCTTTGGTACTAGGAAGTACCTGGAGTAGAAACCGTGCCCTTGTAGGTGGGGAGACACAGGCTCCACTGCCTTGTCTCACAACAGACCCTGAAGCTCCTGCAGGAGTAGGGCTATATGGAGAGGAGGCCTTGGAGGCTCTCCTGGAAAGTAGGGAGGAGGCAACTGATGAAAATGAAGCATGTAGCCCTTGTGGACTATGCTTAAGACCCAACTGTCTCCTGTAATGGGTGGCCACCGGTGGGCAAACAGGGCTAGTCGACCTCCTGTACAGGGATGGGACAGCAGAGACGGAGAGGCTATGCCTTGGGAGTCAAAACCCCCCACCCTGCTGAGTGGGAGCAGGAGCCGGAGGCTTGGGGGCCTTCTGCCTATGGGGCCCATGCCCCTGCCCCTTGGCCTGCTGACCCTGTGGGGGAGGCCTGGTAAGGTGGGAACTGTTTGTAGGCAGTCGCCTTCCTCGGGTAAAAGGACTTCTTACCCGAGCCCTTCTTCTTATGTGAAGGGGCAGAAGTCTTTCTAGACAGCCTTGTCCTCGTGAGGAGCTCGGTTTCGAGCTCAGCAGCCTTCTCGGCCATGGGCTTGCCAAAAAGGTTCTCACCTCGGCAAGGGACATCGACTAAGTTGTCTTGAACCCATGGCTCGAGGTCCGATGACTGCAGCCATGCCTGGCGTCGAGCCGCGATGCCGGCTGCCGCAACACGGGCCAAGGCCTCGAAGCCATCGTAGGCTGCTCAGGACATGAACTTAGAGCATTCCCAGATCCCCGAAGACAAGGACTTGAACCTCTGCAAAGGTTCCCCGGAGAGACCAGCAGAGAACCCGGCAAGCTCTTTTGCCAGGTCCCGCAAGTACATGTCCATGTACAGCTGGTAAGACTGGACAGGGCAAGCAAGCATCGAGCCCTGGAAGCACTTTCTACCAAACGCCTTCAAGGTTCCGGGCCTCCCGGCCGGGGGGCACCGCAGAGTGCATCTTCTGGCTTTTCAGACGATGCATGGCCGATTCCACCACCATGGAACGGTGCGGTAGCTGCGCCTTCTGAAAACCAGGGCTCTTCCGGAGTCGATAAATGGAATCGACTCGCTTGCTCAGAACCGGCGCCAAGGCCGGTGCCTCCCACATCCGGAAGAGGAGCCATTCCAGCATCGGAGGAACCGACACAGTAAAGGCCTCCTTCGGAGGAGAGTCATACTGGAGGGCCTCGAGCTCTTCGGCTCCTCCTCTGGGTCCGCCAGGATCGCCAAAGCAGTGGCCATATCCCGAACAAACTCCAAGAATCGGGTATCCTCCGAAGGGGATCTACTCCGGGGCTCAGACTGCGGTGAGTCCGACGGGACGCACCGAGTCTTGAAGGTATCAGGGGACTCCTCGTCCTCCGTCTCCCAGGCGGACTTGTCTGAAGAGGAGTTGGGCTCCGACCGCGTGGGGCCCGGCAGCACCTGCCCCAACGCCGAAGGCACCGGCGTCGACACTCTCGGTCCCGACCGGGAGGTCGAGGGTGACCGCGACCGAGGGTGACCTCGAGCCTTCATGGTCTCGAGTATCGGCTCGGTCTCCGGGGTCGACTTCGACGTCCCGGTGGTCGGGGCAGATGCACCAGCGAGGCTGGCCATCAGCACCCGCTGCTGATCCATGAAGGCAGACAGTCTGCACTCCAAGGCTGTCAGCCTGAGACCCAACAGGAGACTCAGCAGCCACCGACTCAGGCCCCGGCGGCGCCGGGCCCGACTTCGGCTCCCTGAGAGGAGAGTCCTCGAGGACAACAGAACTTACGTGTCCAGCAGACTCCGGCTCCACGCGAGGTACTTTTGATGGCTTCTCTTGTTCCACGGGCTGGGGACGGCGGTCGGGGGTCCGAGACCTAGCCCTCAAGGAGCCAGGGACCTCCTCCGACGCCACCCTCGCGAGCCGCTTCTTCCTCTTTCGCTCCTGCTCGGGGGACCCCTCTCCGAGGAACCCCGACGATGCTCGGGGTCAGACTCCCGAGATGTCGAGGCTTCAGACGAGGTCCGGGCTCGGCTGGAGGCCGAATCAGAGAAAAGTCTTTCCTTTTGGTGCTGACGACTTCGCAGTGCCTTAGTGGACATTTTCCCACACGGTCCACAGATCTTAGGATCATGATCAGGACCGAGGCACCGAAGGCAGCAGTCGTGTGTGTCGGTGAGAGACATTAGTTTCTTGCACCGATCACACTTCTTAAAACCACTGGAAGCCATCAGGGAAAAAAGAGCCCCCGCGAGGTCAAAGGACCGGCCTTCCAGGGAAAAAGAAAAAAGGGCGCGAACGCCAGCCACGAAGGGCAAAAAAACGAAAAATAAGATCAGGCTCGATATCGGTGTACTGAACCCAGCAAGAAGGGGAACCGGCGTCGAACCGGAGAAAAAACCGCAAAGAAATCGCAGGGATTCGAAGAAAAAATCTAACTGTTTTCTGGGTGAACTAGGACAAACGTCCGACGGGCTCCACGGAAAAAGAGAGACTGAGCAAGATGGCACCTTTAGACGGGAAGGGGACCGCGCATGCGTACAGTATTCCCAAAGGCTTTAATAGAAAGCTGGGGAAATGCTCTGCAAGGGCTCCATCGACGTCGATGTCACCCCATATGTGAGGACTGACTTTCTGCTTGGTCCTGGATAAAGTTCTCTTCTGTGTTTTAAATTTAAACTTAAACTGCTGCTACTAGGCCCTGACTGATTTAACAAAAAATAGTGGGTTCACAGATTAATTAGCTTTAATAGAAAGAATTCCTTTCAGAAAATTCCCAGAAGTATATACTCACAATTGCAGATCTCTCTCCAGAAGTAACAGTCCCCTTTTCTAGTCCTTCCTAAAATTTCTGAAATGATTTTTAGTTTTAATGATTATCTATATGCTGTATATGTTATTACAACTAATACCATCATTTATGTGTTTTATCATTAACAAGGGGTTTTTTTTACATTGTTTAATGATTCTTGGGTTTTTTTATAATCTTTTGTTTTTTAATCCGTTTATATGATTTGCATTTTTGTGTGTTTTTTGTTTGTTTTTATAGTTTTAACCCCTGGTACAGGCATATTGCTGAAACACAGCCATGTTGAGTGGTTGTTTTCAATAATTTGGACACTGTCACCCTTTGTGTTTGGCACTGTTGTATGTTTTTCTCTGCCTCTGTGATGACTGCATTCCACTTGCGAAGGTTTTCCTTTTCTGTTCTTCAATTCATTAATTTGAGGTACCTAGATTTGTAAAGAATGTGTGTAAATTATAGTATTTTATAATTTACACATGTATTTATGCACTCCACACATGCTGCACCCAAAATCCATTCATACACACATCCACAGTCAAAGTACATACCATCACGCTAACATGCATGATTATAAAATCATAACTTGTTACAGTACGTGCACAAATGCCCATTTACGTGCAAAGATCACTAAAATGCCATGATTTACATGCATAGATGGTGCTTGCATTTACATGGCTCCTTATAAAAATTACCCCTTGATGTTTTGCCTAAACTGGCTCCCGCTCCAGTACTCAATTACATACTAACTCCTAATACACACTTATAAATGCGTCCACAACATTGCTCCTTATGCTCTGCTCTTCAGAATTACAAATCCACTTGTTTTCTCTGTTCTCAGGCTCATGACTTACTCGTATTCTATCTAACGAAAAAATGGCTTTCCGCTTTTGATCCATCTCACTGTTTAGTTCCCTTTGGTGCAACAAATCCACCCAGAAGTCCAAGAGGCCACATCTCTTTCCATCTCCAATTCCAAATTCATAGCTCACCTCTTCAATACTCCTCATTTGATTCACAATCCACCTAGACCTCTCCTTGAATATTCTGTTTCCTACGTACTAATTTCATACTGCAAAGTTCCCTGGTCAGGATGCATATAAAAACTGAAATTACATGATTATGTTATGACTTTTCAATGGATTTTGTGATGAGTGTCAACATCAGCACTAAAGAAATTTGATCAACCTGACACCAACTGATGACAAGAAAATCTGGAGCCCATGCTCTTACCAGCAATACAGACCACTTTCCTTAAGAAAGCAAGAGGCTTTCTTTTGAATCATTTCTCATAGGGAATAAGAGCACTAAAACTTGAATGCTCCTGTCAGGGATCCATTCTGTAATAATGATGACAGGCTGTGCTTATTATCAGATTAAAGAAGGTACTTACCAAATATTTCCCCTCCACTTGCATACTCCGTTACCAGATAAATCATTCGCTCAGTCTCCATAACCTTAATGAAAGGGCACAGAAAGGACAAGAGCAGAAAGGGAAGAAAAGAAAAGAAAAATACATGCTTCATTGGAATACAATGTACTAAGGGTGATTTTTGCAGAGAAAAGATGTATATAGTAACATAGATAGTAACATAGTAAATGACGGCATATAAATCTATACAGCTAAATTAGCTGTATAGATACAGGTCATTGATGTTTGAAGGGCGTTTAGTCCATTTTGACAGAAAGTTTTCAAGTCAAATGGCAGCCCGATTATTCTGAGACCTGTCAGCTCTTATATACCACTTACATAGTTTCCAGTCATGAATGAGATACATTCTGGTCTTTCAGGTTGTAATACAGAGTAACATTTTTATGGTTATCTATTAACTCTGGAACACAGACCAAAATTGATTTGTAAGCAAAAAGTATTTCCTGACATTGCCTTTCAATTTACCACCTTGCAGCTTCATGTCACGCCCTCTAGTTTTCCAGCTTCCATGCTATGATGCTGAAAAATGATTGACAAAAGGCACTGGAGTGTTGCTGTTCTAACCCTCATCCACTGTCTTCAGGTCCCATATTTGTACACAAAGTTGAAGGGACTATCTTCTGAATCCCATGCCCGTATCATTCTGATACCGTATAAAATGAAAGCGGCACATAGAGCTGGAGCATGGTCTAACAAAAGCAGCACATGCTAATAATTCCATACAGCTTGAGCTAGCTGGGGCAGGTCCAATTCATTGTAAACAGTAGATCTGCAACCTGGGTCTGTTCCACCTTGCCCTCTGGCTAAGAAGTCTAAAAAATGTGATTCACCTAAATTTCAAAATTATTTTCAACTCTCTTTTAGGGTCTTCATAACAAAGGAGTTTGTCTTGATGTGACCTGGAAATCACTTGCTCTGGTGCTACATCCCAGCAAAAGAGACTGAGTCAGACTTCAGAAATGCTACAGGAAACTGCTGGTGAACAGAATCATGCTAGCTGCAAAAACTGGGTTTAGATTACAACTTACTCATACTTTGTCAATTGTCTAGTTTGAACCCAAAGAATAAAAGGTAGAAAAGAAAGCACTATAAATTATTTTACGCTAATTAAGGATTGCTTTCCATGGAAGAATGCAAATGTTTAAAATGTGTTCTCTCTCCATGCTTATGATGTCATCTATAAAATGATAATGGATGTCACACTAGGCAAACAGAGCCAGAGTATAGCTCACTTTACCAAGAATAATACAAAATAAAAGGCAGCAAATTAAATCCAGGTAAAATTAAGATACAAATTTCTTTCTAAGTATTTGCTTTATTACCTAGATAAAGGCTAACAAATTGCAGAACAGAATTGCCGAATTTGGTAAGATCAAAAATCTTGTAGCTCAGTGTGGCATTTCTAACATCAGCAAGCGTCAGGTGCCCAGAGGAAGTACATAAAAAAATGTATGTATGAAGCTGTCCATCCCCAGTCAACTCTTGCAGAAGTCATGACTTAGGGCAGGCCTTGACAAATTTTGTGCAGATTTAGAAGCCAGTGCTCATGACCTCCTTGCGCCCTCCTCCCCCTCCTGTTCTCTCACGTTGGTCGCATGTTCTCAAGTCTCAAGAGACCAGCACCAGAGTTCCTAAACCGTACATCATCTTTAGATAACAGCTATACCCTCAGATAGTGTCTGGGTGGGTGTCTAGTGCAGCTGTGGTAAGGCAGTCTGCGCGTGGCATGTGGTGGTGGGTGCTATGCAGTGCAAGTGCGTGTGTGCATGCTGCAGAGCCGGGGAGCTTGTGTGTGTGTGGTGTGGAGATAAGGTTCCTGTATATGTGGAGTTGGGATACATGTCTTTCCTATGGAGTTGCCTGTGTGGCGTGGGGTGCGTGTGTGTATGAGTGTATGCTCTTGGGGGAGAGGAATGCGCCTTTTCGTAAACATTGTGTCCCTTATCCCCATGCACTCATATTTTTAACACCTTGCCCTCTTCCTTCCCCCTCAAACCCATTTCCTATTGTCTCTTCTCAGGGCTGGCCTAAAGGTTTCTGCAGAAGCCCCAGCCGTGCCGCCCCTCCCCCACGTGCACAGCGCCGCTGATTACAGCAGCAGGCGGCTCACCGGCAGCGGTAGGCTGCTGCTGCCAAGCCTAGCCATCCGCCGCCAGAATCAGCAGCAGTGGAGGGGTGGCATCTCAGTTCTGCATGGAGGGAGGGCGGCAGGCCATGTGTGCTAAAGCATATGGCCTGCTGCTCACAGACGTCTGCTGCCCTAGACGGCCACCTAGTCCACCTAGTGAATGGGCCAGCCCTGTCTGTTCCCCTTTCAGACCCCCTTCTCCCTTCACTTCCACCCCCTGTCCTTCACTCCCCTATCCTCCTCTTTTTTTTTTTAGTTATTGACCCTTTACGATTTTGTAGTTCCCTCCCCATCTCATCCTTCCACCTAACCTTTTTTTTTTTTGTGTTAAATTTGCAGGCCTCGACTAGCTCTCCTCTTCTGCCCACAGAAGATGGCATCCCTGTGGTCAGCCTGTTGCCATCCAGGCAGCAATCGCAGAGTCCTTCCCCTCCTGTTCTGCCCACGGGGAACCAATCTCCCGCAGACAGACAGCTTGCACTTGTGCTGCGATCGCAGATATCCACTTCTCTTCTGTCATGGGAAATGAGATTCCTGTGGGCAGCCAGACCCATTCCTGGCTGCAATCGCACCTTTAGCAACACTTCTGCCCACGGGGGATGGGATCCCCTCTGGCAGAGTCAGTCCCTGCCATGTGGGATCTTCATGCTACTGCAGGTGTTCTGAGCCCTAGGCGCCAGGTCCGATATTTTAGTAGCCTGGCGACCTGGCACCTGGGGTTTGTCGAGCCCTGACTTAGGGATTCACTGAAACCAGCTTATTTTGCCCTGGCATTAGTTTCTTATGCCCCTTCTAGACCATCAAGATCTTTACAGGCACAATTTTTAGTAGTGCCTCAACCTTCTTGGATAATGTTGAAGGTAATTAAGCACATTCCTCAATTGTGGAATTCACTGCTCTATGAGTTCAGCTGTGAAAGTCTGCTATGCAAATTTAAAAAGGCTGGGAAGACAAGGCTATTTGTTCAGGTTTTTATTAAGGGGGCTTTGACAGTGGGAAAAATTGTTTCTTTTACCTCTCTTTGGGTGTCTATTGTTGTTTTTTTTCTCTTGCTCTGTTGCATGTAAACCTTTTGCCTATTGTGTACCGTTTGTTTTTGCTATTAGCATGTTTTGGTTTGATTTTATTTACTATGTCTTTCTTGTTTTTTGTTTCCCCTTGTACACTGCCTTGATGTCACCATGAATGAAGCATAATATAAACTATTGTATTTTATCACCTCCAATAGACTCATCTTTTATAACTCTGCCTAACTCTGTTTTGAATCCTTGTTTTCTTCACATATCTCCCATCACACTTTTAGTGCATGTTCTGGTGGTGCCTCCTCTACCGCCACCCCGCTTTCAAGGCTTTGTCTTAGGACCTCTCTTTTTCTCTTTCTACACGCAAACCCTTGGTGTGCTTATTTCTTCCCATGCTTTTCAGTTCCATCTTTATGCTGATGACTCTCAGATCTACCTTTCTGTGCCTGAAATCTCTCCAGGAATCCAGGCTTGGATCTCTGCATGCTTATCAGACATTACTGCCTGGATATCTCACCATCTGAAATTGAATATGGCCAAAACTGAGCTCCCTATCTTTCCCCCTAAACCCACTTCTCCCCCTCCTCCTTTCTCTATTTCTATAGATAACACTACACTCCTTGTTTCTACAGCTCGCAACTTTGGGGTCATCTTTGACTCTTCTCTGCACACATCCAACTGATAGTTAAAACTTGTCACTTCTTTCTTTATAACATTGGCAAAATTTGTCCCTTCCTTTCTGCACACACTACTAAGACACTTATCCACTCTTTAGTCAACTGCCGTCCAGACTATTGCAACCTCCTCCTTGCTTATCTCCCTCTGAATCATCTCTCTCCTTTTCAATCTGCTCAAAACTCAGCTGTGCGGCTAACATTCCGCCAGTCTCGATATGTTGATATAGCATAGTTACTCACCTGTAACAGGTGTTCTCCAGGGACAGCAGGAATCAGTCTTCACATATGGGTGACGTCAGTGCTGATGGAACCCTCGCAGAAACATCTCCCCAGCTTTCAAAGAAAGCCTTTGGAAGATGCCACCATGCATGTGTAGTGCCCTTCCCGCCCAAGGCTGCCATCTTGCTCAGTCAGATGACTTAGCTAAAAGATGGCAAAAAATAAAAAATGGTAAAGAAGCAACTCCAAGGGGGAGGAGGGAGGGTTGTGAGGACTAATTCCTTCTGTCCCCAGAGAACACCTGTTACCAGTGTTTAACTACATTTTCTCTGTGAACAAACAGGAAGTCAGTTCTCATATATGGGACGCCCTAGCTACAGGCTACTGCAGGTCCATAGAGAAAAACCACAGCCACCCTCAAGGGGAGCCATGAGCAGCAGCAATTGAGTCCGCAGATACAGACTGCAGTAGGACTTATGTGTCCAATGAAAACCAATGCTCCGGTAGCCTGAACACAGAAGGGTCGGAGGGTAGAAGTTGCCTAAACCCTAAAAAGAGTACAGAGCACAGCCTGGCCAAATGCGCTGTCCCATTGGGACGCCCTCTCCAGGCAGTAATGAGCTGCAAAGATATGGCCTGAAGACCAGGTGGCGGCCCGGCAGATGTACAGCTTCAGGATAGAGCGCAGGTTTGCCACAGAGGTCGCCATGGTCCTGACACTGTTTGCCGTGACCCAGCCATAAAGTGTGATCCCAGCCTGCTCATAGGCTAGGGCAATGCAGTCTGCCACCCTGGTGGACAGTGTCTGTCTAGTCACTGCTTCCCCCAGCCGAATAGGGAAAAAAAAAGCTGAGAAAAAAAAGCTGAGAAGCTTTTCAGTGGTCCTGGGTATGCTGAATGTAGAAAGACAGGGCCCTCTTATAGTCCAAGGTGTAAAGGGACAGTCTCCCCCATGCTGGAGTGAAGCCTTGGGAAGAAGGTTGCAGCACTAACTCCTGGTGGAAAGGAGATACCACCTTCGTAAGGAATTTGGTGTGTATGTAGCACGATCCCGTTGTTATAGAATCTAGTAGGTATAATCGCCCATAGGAGTATTCCCTGTGGAACTGTGTAGGAACAGAGTGTCATCGCTTTGCTACAGAGGATGCGAGACCCCGTGCCCCACTGTTTGTTAACATAGAACATTGTCCTCTGATTGTCTGTTTGGATCAGCACCAGCTGGTGCCTCTGGCAGTGACAGAACAATTGGAGGGCTAGATATATTGCTCAAAGCTCCAGAAGGTTGATCTGCTGGTTGCCCTTGGCTTCGACCAGTTGCCCTGGGTGTGGAGTTCTTTTCAATGGGCTCCCCATCCCAGCAGGGAGGCGTCCGTAGTGAGGATCCTTAGAGGGCTTAGGGTTTGGAAGGGCATCCCTGCCTGAAGGTGTTGGGGATTTTGCCACCAAGTCAGAGATTCCACCAACTAGTGGGTCACTGAGACTCTGTCTTGGAGACTTGCCCCTGGCCTGTGTCCACTTATTTATTTTATTTATTTAACTGTATTTATATCCCGCTTTTCACCGGGTCAAAGTGGTTTAACAAAAAAGGGGGGACAGTAATCAATTCAGAGAGGGGGGGGCCGTCACCAAGGGGGCCAACATTGATGATCTGAACAGAAAGTAACGACTTAGACAATAGACGTAGGTCTCTTAGTAGGTAGTTCTTGGGATATGTCAGAAGGTCTGGAGGCGTTGTCAGTGATGATGTCTGTTTCTGGTCAAAGGTATTTATGAAACAGGATGTCTTTTAGTTGTTTTTGGAATGTGGAAAGGTCTACGTTGTTTCTGATTTGGCTCGGTAGGGAGTTCCGGAGGGAGAGTGCGTACAATTCGAAGGCTCTGTTGCAGGTTCGTTGACTGTACTTAGTTCGTTCATGGGGGATAGTGAGGGTGTTCCTGTTGGTTTGTCGGGTTGTCCTGTTGAGGGTGGGCTGGGGTAGTAGAGAGCGGAGTTGGGAAGTCTGCGTTTGATAGAGGGTTTTGTGGATAAGTAGGGCAGATTTGTATTTGATCCTTGCTTCGAGTGGTAGCATGTGCAGTTCTCTCAGGACTGGAGTAATGTGATCTTGTTTGTTTTGCTTTCGGGATGATTCTTGCTGTGGTGTTTAAAGCAGTTCGTAGTGGGTTGGTATGGGTGGCGAATAGTCCCTGATAAATTATATTACAGTAGTCCAGGTGGGGGATAGTCATAGCTTGCATGACTGTTCTGAAGTCCTGTGGATCAATGAGTGGCCTGAGCCGTTGCACCTTTTACCCTGGCCCTTCCTTCGGGGAGGGGCAGTGGTCTTTTTAGAGAGCTTGGTCCTCGTCATGAACTCTCCAATTTGGCAGCCTTTTCTGTTATGGGTTTGCCAAAGAGGCTCTCTCCTTGGCATGGACATCAACCAATTTGTCCTGAACCCATTGCTTGAGGACGGAAGTCTGTAGCCAAGCCTGGCATTGGGCCCTAATGCTCGCTGCCGCTACCTGAGTCACCGACTCGAAGCCATCATAGGCTGCTGAAGAGAGAAATCTGGAGCACTCAAAGATGACTTTGGCCAGGTTCTTGAACTGCTGCAGTGGTTCCTCAGAAAGACCAGCCGAGAACTCAGCTATTTCCTTCGCCAGGTCTCTCAGGTACATGCCCATGTACAGCTGGTAGGCCTGGATCTGGCCGATGAGCATTGAGCCCTGGTAGCACTTTATGCTGAGGGCATCCAAGGTGCGGGCCCTCCCTACCCAGGGGCACAGAGGAGTCTTCAGTCGATGCATGGCCGACTCCACCACCATGGAGTTATGCAGCAACTGCGCCTTTTGGAAGCCAGGGCTCTGGTGGACCAGATATATCGAGTCAAGCTGCTTGCTCACCACCAGCACAGATGGCAGCGTTTCCCACATATGGAGCATTAGCCATTCCAGGATAGGTGGAATGGGTACCATGAGCGATTCCCTCAGAGGGGCCTTGTATTGGAGGATTTCTAACTCCTCTGTCCAGGGGTCCTCCGATTCCGTCAGAAACGCTAGGGCCTTTGAAATGTCCCGCACAAAGTCAAGGAATGCCATGTCCTCTGCTGGGGACTGACGCTGGGACTCAGAGGGAGGAGAGTCCGAGGGGACATCGCGGTGGCGACTGCTCATACTCTGTCTCCCATTCTGAGTATCAAAACCAAAAACCCTTGTCAGGAATAAACCAAGCAATCAACATACAAAAACCTGATCAGAAATGAAAAAGTTTCTTTTTGTCAGAGCAGCCGTAACAAAAGCAGACAGAAGGAAAAACACGTCCTCTCGCTGTGGCTGCTCCTTTTAGTACTTTTTAAAGTGAGCAAAAAAATTAGCACTTAACTTTCATTTTTACGAACTTGTGAAACAAAAGGAATCCACTTGTAACAACGTGTCACGTTTTGGGTCCCCACCTTGACAACCCTGCTTCAGGTTAAAGAACTCCCATAGTCACCAAGCTTCAAATGAACAAAGAGAAACCATTCAGCATTTTTTAAGAGCTGGCGTCTGACGTCGATGCTGACATGAAGAATTTTAATCAACCTATCAAATGCTCAGTCACTCTCCTGCCAATCAGAAAGGGGAAACCCTATGAAAAAGGGAACCCCTTAATCTGATTGGAACAAATTGCTGTCAATCCTGTCCCAAAAGATGCAATAGGACAAACGTAGTCAGAAAATGCTATGCCACTCCAGCATCGCATTAAGACCCGATGGAGAAACCGTGCTCAATTTATAAATCCAGCGTTGTTCTAACTTTTGCAACTTAAAGGTCCGATTACCTCCTCTTGGATCCAATGGTGCATGATCTAATATGCGCCAATGCAGATGTTCAAAGTTGTGAGTATGCTGAAGACAATGCTCAACTAATGGAGCAGTATGTGTTTTTGTATTTAAATGGGAAAAATGTTCAGCCAAACGTATCTTTACAGCTTGGGTTGTACGTCCCACATAATAAAGAAGACAGGGACAAATGATTATATATACACCACATGATCCGACTGACATGTGGTGTGCCATTTAGAATAGTATGTTTGAGAAGTGTGAGTATCAACCCATGATGATCCTACAAGGGAGCCGTCACAAAAACGACATGATCCACATTGAAAATGACCCAGGTCATCATGAAATGAGAGTGGATGGTCAACAAGAGAGGTAGATCTGACTACTAGATCCCTCAGATTAGCCCCTCTTGAATAGGCCACTCTCAAACCCTTATCACGAAAACATTTATGAAGGGATAAAACAGGCCAAAACTGGTGAAGAATTTTAACCACTTTTGCAACTCCTCTAACATAAGGAAAAATACCAGTAATGTTACTTTCCGACTTTTCTGACAATTGAGATGCCTGATCGTTGGCTGCTGATGGAAATAACCATTCACATTGACCAATGAGGATAGGTTCTGGCGCCTGAGGTCGATCTGTGGTTGATTCCTTCTGGGAGACCTTGGTAGGCCGCTCCTGCTCTGCTTCCTCGGATGCGTCTAGGACTGCGGGACCTGGCTCGGGGCTTACCTGATCTGTCGGAACCATCCAGAGACACCGCCTTCGAGGTTTTCTTCTTCTTCTTATGTTCCCCTGAGGGAGACCCCCTTTCTGAGGAGCCAAGGCGCCAACTGGTGTTCGCAAGGGCGCCCTGAAATTCTGTGGCTTTAGAGGAGGCCTTGGCTTTCGGAGGCACCAGGGACTCTTGGAAAAACTTATCGTACTGCTGCTGGCGGCTATTTAGAGCCTTGGTGGACATCTTTTTGCAAAGACCGCATGCTGCAGAGTCATGGTCTAGCCCTAGGAAGCAGTCATGTGTATCAGTAAGGGACATGATTTTGGCATACCGATCACACTTCTTGAACTCACTGGTGGCAATGTGGGAAAAAAAGTAACACAGCGAGGTCGAAGGCCCGTGGTGCTGCCAGCTGGAAAAAACAGCACAAAAGCGCCAAAAAGGAAAAAAATGTACAAACCCGAGACTTGATGCTGGGACAACAGGCTCAGGTGGCGAGAAGAATACTGGTGCACAACCAGAGAGAGTATGAAACTCAGGTCAAGGAAAAAAAATCAACTTTTTCTGGGGGAAACCAGACAGACATCTGAAGGGCTCTGCAGAAAAAAGGAGGCTGAGCAAGATTGCACTCTTGGGCGGGAAAGGCACCACACATGCATGGTAGCATCTACCAAAGGCTTTCTTTGAAAGCTGGGGAGATGCTTCCATGAGGGCACCGTCGGCACTGACATCATCCATATGTGAGGACTGACTTTGTGCTTGTTCCCAGTCGCTTCATTGGCTCCCTATCTGTTTCCATATCCAGTTAAAACTTCTCCTACTGACCTATAAGTGCACTCATTCTGCTGCTCCTCACTACCTTTCCTCTCTTATCTCTCCCTACACCCCTCCTTAGGAACTCCGCTCTTCTGGCAGATCCCTTCTATCTGTGCCCTTCTCTTCTACTACCAACTCCAGATTTTGATCCCTCCACCTTGTTGCTCCTTATGCCTGTAACAAACTACCCGAGTCTGTGCGTCAGGCTTTATCTCTGGCCCTTTTCAAATCCAGGCTGAAAACTCACCTCTTCGAGGTCGCTTTTGGATCATGATGTGCTTAGTCTCCTATGTGTTTCCTTACCAATCCCATATATATATCTTTGCCCTAAGCTGTTGTGTTGTCTGTCTTGACCAAACTGTAAGTTCTAATGAGCAAGGATAGCATTGTTACTCACCTGTAATAGCTGATCTCCGGGAACAGCAGGAATCAGTCTTCACGTATGGGTATGGTCGGTACTGAGGGAGCCCGTACGGGAACGTTCCCCAGCATCCAATTGGAAAGCTTTTGGAAGCAATCCACTGCACCTGCACATCTGCCTTCCCAAGTCCTCTCCTCAGTTGAGCTTGTAGTTGAGAGACAGAGGAAAAAGAGAATAACCTACAAGTCCTAGGGGGAGGAAGGTGGATTGTGAAAACTGATTCTTGCTGTTCCCGGAGATCACCTGTTACAGGTGAGTAACAACGCTATCTCCAGGAACAAGCAGGAATGCAGTCTTCACATATGGGACTAACTAGCTCCCAGATACCACTCTGGAAGTGGCAGCAGTGGTATCCCTGAGGCTAAAGAATAGAGCCGAGAAAGTGTGGATACAAAGTGGCCCCATTGGGCTCTATTGTAGTTGGCAAGACTATCGCCAGGGAAATCTGGTGCCAGGACACGTCCAGGATGGAGGGTAGGAGTTGCAGTTAAGTCCCAGAAAAGTGCTGGAGGACAGCATCCCAACGGGAGTCCCTATCTAGGCAGTAGTGTGTAACGAAGATATGAATGGAGGACCAGGTAGCTGCTTGACAGATTTCATCAATAGAAACGAAATGAAGGTTGACAACTGAGGTTGACATGAATCGCACGTTGTGAGCGGTGACGTGACCCTCAAGGGAGATTCCCGCTTGAGCGTAGGCAAAAGAAATGCAGTTTGCAATCCAATTGGATAGGGTGTGCTTCATCCCACTGTAGATGACCCGTAAGCACTGGCTGATTCTGGAGCGAGAGCTTCCTGTGGCAGGGCAGATGTGGCTTTGATGCATAGGCAGGAGGAGGGGAGATTGGAAGTGCCGTTGATGAAGGACTATAACCTCCATTGTAAGGCAAAGCACTTAAAGGATGTAATCTTGGAAACTACAGAGTGTGCACCGATGGTGGTTCTGAACTGGTGGTGTGCCCCACAATATCCCTCGTATGTGCTGCATGCTGAATCTTCGTGTAAGGCAGCAGGCATCGGGTGTAGCCTGTATATTTGTTCTCTGCGGGCTGCTTGGCGGGTTTTGTGTCACCGCTGTCATATCTCCTGGAGAGTTATGGACCTTCTGCCTTTGATGGGCAATGTTTATGTTTATGTTTATTGTTACTTGATAAAATCGCCCTTCTCCAGAAATCAGAGCGATGTACAATTAAAAAACCGTTATTAAAATGGCCAGAGCCATGGAAAAGAAAGGGAAAAGGAAATTACAATATCTTTATAAAACCATAGTATAGACAAGAGAGGCAGAAAAGAATAGAAAAGAAGAGAAAGAGGACAATCATAATTTCATTATAAAAGCAGTAATATAGACAGGGGAGACAGAAAAGGGATAGGAAAGGGAAACAAAAGGAGGTTTGGGGCAAGAGGAGTGGAGGTCACACAAAAGGGGAGGGCACATCGTAAGCAAGGGAGAAGAGGTGAGTTTTCAAATGCTTTTTGAAGGTAGGGTATTTCACTCCAGGCCTGACTAATGCCATCCCACAGCAGTGGCATGCTCAGGGTCTCAAAATCTAGCCAACCTGCGCATGGAGCAGGAGGAGATGGAGTCCTTTGAGTGGCTGTGTCATAAGTTTCAATTACCCTCGACAGATTTTTTTAATTTTTTATCTACAGGCGCATCACTACCTCGGAGCCCTCCGACAGAAGGAGCGTCTGGTGATCCAGTATGGGGGCCTCTGTGACTCTCTTTGAGCCTTGGTAGCTGAGTAGGATACAACAGGCCTGAAGGAGCTGCTGAGCCCACCACCATATTCTCAAAATTTGGAGCCATGATGGTCTTAACGAGTTCTCAAACCAGTGTCTTGCAAATGACTTTCTCCAAGCCTCTATTTCTAATGAAAATACATACTTGAGGAGCTGCAGTATAAGTTGATCTGGGGAGCCTATGTCCAAAGTGTATGGGCACACAAGGCAGGCCTCAGAACCTCGGATTTATGCGGGTTCTGTGTGAAAGCCACAGGAACATTGCTGCACCGCTTTTGGTCATGGCCCCAACTGCAAAAATTTGGACCCATGTTTGTAACAAGATGGGAGCCTGGCTATCACGAGAGGTAGACCCATCACCGGAGATGTGTCTGCTAGGCTCCTTTCCTGGGGATTGGGCCACACAGGGAGCATCATGGGGTTTCCTGGAATAGAGGTTTTTGACAGCCAAGACAGTCATTCTCAGGCTGTGGATGGCTGAGGAGGCCCCATGGGTACACCAATGGGAAAATGCCTTTCATGAACTAATGGTAATGGAACAGAAGACAGCAGGACCAATGGGCTTGGAGGCTCGGAAAAAATTCTTAGACATTTGGGAACACTTCTGGCCAACTGCTCTCTAATACTGCGGAGTGCCATGCTGAACATTTAGCAGGAGGAGAACATAAGAACATAAGATATGCCATACTGGGTCAGACCAAGGTCCATCAAGCCCAGTATTCTGTTTCCAACAGTGGCCAATCTAGGTCATATGTACCTAGCAGTTTCCCCAAGAGACACAAGTTCCACAATGCTTGTACTGGATCAAGCATTGATATCTTCGGTCACTTCTTAATAATGGTTTATGGACCTTTCCTCCAGGAACTTGTCCAAACCTTTTTTAAACCCAGCTACACTAACAGCCTTTACTACATCCTCCGGTAACAAATTCCAGAGTTTGATTACACGTTGAGTGAAAAAATATTTTCTTTTATTAGTCTTAAATAGTTTACCCTGTAGCTTCATTGCATGTCCCCTAGTCTTTCTATATTCTGATAAGGTAAACAATCGATCTACGTTTACCCGTTCCACTCCGTTCATTAATTTATAGACTTCTATCATATCTCCCCTCAGCCGTCTCTTTTCCAGGTTAAAGAGCCCTAACCTTTTTAGCCTCTCTTCATAGGAGTATCCTTCCATCCCATTTACCATTTTGGTGGCTCTTCTCTGTACCTTTTCTAAAATCGCTATATCCTTTTTAAGATACGGCGACCAGAATTGCACACAATATTCAAGGTGCGGTCTCACCATGGAACGATATAGAGGCATTATAATATCTTTTGTTTTATTTTCCATTCCTTTCCTTATCATACCTAGCATTCTATTTGCTCTCTTGGCCGCCGCTGCACACTGGGCCGAGGGTTTTAACATGGTATCCACAATGACGCCTAAATCTTTTTCCTGGGTGGTGGTTCCTAATGTGGAACCTTGCATCGTGTAACCATAGTTTGTGTTGTTCTTCCCTAGGTGCATAACCTTGCACTTGTCCACATTAAATTTCATCTGTCATTTTGATGCCCAGTCTTCCAATTTATCAAGATCCTCTTGCAAGTTTTCACAATCCTCTTGGGTTTTAACAACTTTAAATAGTTTTGTGTCATCTGCAAATTTGATAACCTCACTCGTTATTCCACTTTCCAGGTCATTTATGTCAAAAAGCAGCGGACCCAGCACAGATCCCTGGGGTACACCACTATTCACCTTTCTCCATTGGGAAAATTGGCCATTTAGCCCTACCCTCTGCTTTCTATCTTTTAACCAGTTCCTGATCCACAATAGTACACTGCCTGCTATCCCATGACTCTTTAGTTTTGCCAAAAGTCTCTGATGAGGGACCTTGTCAAAGGCTTTCTGAAAGTCCAGATACACAATATCAACTGACTCACCTTTGTCCACCTGTTTATTCACTCCTTCAAAAAAACATAACATATTAGTAAGACAAGATCTTCCTTGTCTAAAGCCATGTTGGCTGTCTCCCATTAGGTTGTGACTATCTACATGCTGAGTAATTTTATTCTTTATGATGGTTTCTACCATTTTTCCCGGTACTGACGTCAGGCTCACCGGTCTGTAGTTTCCCGGATCACCCCTGGAACCCTTTTTAAAAATTGGTGTTACATTGGCGATCCTCCAGTCTTCAGGTATTAGAGATGATTTTAATGATAGTTCACAGATTACTGATAGCAGGTCTGCAATCTCATATTTCAGTTCTTTCAACACCCTTGGATGTATACCATCCGGCCCAGGTGATTTGCTACTCTTCAGTTTATCTAATAGTTGTAAGATATCTTCCCGATGTATCGATATTTCCTTCAATTCTTCCGCACCTTTAAATACCACTTCAGTCATGGGTAACATCCCTACATCTTCCTCAGTAAAGACCGAAGCAAAGAATTCATTCAGTCTCTCCGCTATCGCCTTGTCGCCTCTTAGTGCTCCTTTAACCCCTTTATCATCTAATGGACCAACTGACTCTCTCACAGGTTTTTTGCTACGAATGAAAATGGAGTGGAGGAGTAGCCTAGTGGTTAGAACACTGGCTTGGTAACCAAGCAACCAGGGTTCGATTCCCACTAGCACTCCTTGGGGCCTTGGGCAAGTCACTTAACCCTCCATTGCCTCGGAAGAAAGGCCTGGCAATCTACTTCCGGTGACACTGCCAAGAAAACCCAGGAGCTTCTGGGTCGCCAGGAGTCAGGACTGACTCGAAGGCACACATTGCATTTTTGTACTTGGAAAGGTCTTTATTTCACGTTTTTGCTTCCGCAGCAAGCTTCTTCTCAAATTCTCTCTTTGCCTGCCTTATCAATGCCTTGCATTTGACTTGCCAGTGCTTGTGCTGTTTCCAGGTTTCGTCGTTTGGCTCTTTTTTCCATTTCCTGAAAGATGCTTTTTTGGCAACAACAGCCTCTCTGACCTCACCTTTAAACCATGCTGGCAGTTTTTTGGACTTCCGTCCACTTTTCTTAAAGCGTGGAATACAGCTGGTCTGGGCTTCCAAGATAGTATTTTTCAACAACACCCAAGCTTGATGTACGTCTTTAACCTTCACAACTGCTCCTTTTAGTTTTTTCTTAACTGTTTTCCTCATTTTATCATAGTCTCCCTTTCGAAAGTTAAAAGGTAGTACTGTGGATTTCCTTACTATCCCTCCTCCACTAATTAAATCAAAGGCGATCATGCTATGATCACTATTGCCAAGTGGCCCCAACACCCTTATCTCTTGCACTAGATCTGGTGTTCCACTAAGGACTAGGTCTAATATGGCTTCCCCTCTGGTCGGTTCATGAACCAGCTGCTCCAAGAAGCAATCATTTATTTCATCTAGGAAGTTTATCTCCCTAGCATGTCCTGACGTGACACTGACCCAGTCAATACCGGGATAATTGAAATCACCCATTATTATTACTGCGCTGTAACGTTTGTTAGCTTCCTTGATTTCTTTGAGCATTTCACCATCCATTTGGTCATTCTGGCCAGGTGCTCGATAGTACACCCCCACTGCCATCGCCTTCCCCCTTTTATATGGAATTTCAATCCATATAGATTCTACAGCAGATTTTGTTTCCTGAAAAACTTTAATCCTTTCTGAGTCAATGCCCTCTCTAACATAGAGCGCAACCCCTCCACCAATTTGATCAGCTCTGTCATTACGATATAGTTTGTACCCAGTTATCACAGTGTCCCACTGGTTGTCCTCCTTCCACCATGTCTCTGATATTCCAATCATATCTAACCTTTCATTTAGTGCTATATATTCTAACTCTCCCATCTTATTCTTTAGACTTCTAGCATTTGCAAACAAGCATTTTAGAGAATGTATTTTATTCATGTTAATTTGGCTATTGTTAGACATGGGTAAATTGGGATCTTTAAGCTCTGTCTGCTCCATACTTGAGGGCATTTGGGCTACTTTACTCTTTTGTGGAACCTCTCTGCTTTTGGTAGTATCCTTCAAGGATACATTCTTCCGAACCATCCGCTCTTGGGCGACTGTCGGCTTTCCCCTAATATCTAGTTTAAAAGCTGCTCTCTCCTTTTTAAAGGTTAATGCCAGCAGCCTGGTTCCATCCCGGTTAAGGTGAAGCCCATCCCTTCGGAAGAGCCCCTCCTTTCCCCAGAATGTTCCCCAGTTCCTAACAAATCCAAAACCCTCATCTCTGCACCATTGTCTCATCCACGTATTGAGACTCCGGAGCTCTGCCTGCCTTTTGGGTCCTGCGCGTGGAACAGGAAGCATTTCGGAGAATGCTACCCTGGAAGTTCTGGATTTCAACTTCCTACCTAAAAGCCTAAATTTTGCCTCCAGAACCTCCCTACCACATTTTCCTATGTCATTGAGGATGAAAGGTGTATAAGAGCAAGAAATGATTGAGGATGAATGGATAGGTAGAGCACTGAGAGGATGCTACGAATGGACTGCAGGGTGGGAGAGGGGAAGGGGGGATAGAATACCTAATGAATACCTAAGAGTGTTCATGGGGTGCTGGCTGCTTGTGTGTGAATCATAATCCAGATATTGTGAGTAATGCAATGGATGTCATTTATGTTTGTATTACAACACACACACCAACGCACTATTGAGGGTAAGAGAAGGGAGAGGAAAATGGGTCTGAAGAGATTGAAGAATTGAATATGTTTATTGTGTTCCACTGTTCCTCACGCATCATGCTGTATTAGTTGATAGTGCTTTGGTGTGTCACTGTTATCACTCATACATGAATGTTCAAAATGTTCAAACTGTTCATTTAATAATTATTAATAATAATAATAATAATAATAAATGATATGCCACTAATCCCCTTTGGAGGTGGCGGAGGACAAGCTTTCAAAATGAAGCAGATAGCCCCTTTGGACGATGCTGGAAGTCCACTGCTCTGATGTGATAAGGTGCCACCTGTGGGCATAAGAACAGAGTCTACTTGCTATGTGTAGGGGTGGGGGACCCTGCAGAGGCAGAATAGCAATGCTCTCCAGGAAGGCGTCAAAAACCAGGTACTGGCTGTGGTTGTGCAGCTGGTTGTGGCTTAGGCGTCTTAGGCTTTTTGGACTGGCAAGGACCCCACTGTCGCTGTTGTTGCTGCTGAGGTTGGAAAGCAGCTGCAGGTGGATAAGAAGGATAATATCTTTTCTTCTTAGGATAGAAAGACTTCTTTGGATTAGTCTTTCTCCTCAAATGCTTTGACGTCTTTCAGGAGAGGCATTTGAGAGTAAGATCATCTATCTCAAACTCTCCAGCCTTTTCCAAAGAGGTTCTCTACAGAGCAGGGGATACTGGCCAATTTATCCTGAACCCACTGCTCAAGGTCAGATGCCTGGAACCAGGCCATTCTGTGAGCACCGATGCAGACTGCTGAAGCTTTGCTGCCTGACTCAAAGGCATCAAAATATGCTCAGTTAAGAAATTTGGATGTATTTTGATTTTGCCTGATTAAGGCCTGGAATGCATCACGTTTGCCATCAGGAAGGATAGGGGCAAGATTTTCTAGATCTCTGGAGATATCCTAGAGATACGTGCGCATACAGAAGTATTCCTAGACGTGAGCATCCATGCCTGAAAGCACCGATGGCCACAGGCATCGAGAGTTCTGGAGTCCATGCCAGGAGGCATGGAAGAATGATTTTTAGAACTCTTGATGCGACACCATCATCGATTCCACCACCATGGAGTTGTGTGGTAGTTGAGGCTTTTGGAAGCCAGGGCATGGTGTAACTCGGTACATGGTATCGAGTCATTTGCTGATAGGCAGAACAGTCAGCATATATAGCATTAGATCCTACAGGATGCGATGCACTGGTAACGTAGCCACCTCTTTGAGCGCAGAGGAGTATTGGAGGATTTCCAATTCCTCTGCCCTCAGTTCCATCTCCGATGCCATGATTATCTGCAGGCCTGCTGCTATGTCCCGAATGAAATCTTGGAAAAACATGTCCTCTGGCAGGGACTGATGCAGTTCATGAGGAGGGGACAGATTTGAAAGGAGATCCCGGGTTACCCTGAAGTCCTCCAATGCATCATTGGAATCAAAGGAGGCAGATTCTAATTCTGACAGAAAGTCAAAGTATCGACAGTCTCATGCCAATGTCAAGGCCAGATGCAGATACCGATGATCAGTTGGTGTGGCATCAGGAACCTGTTGGGTACCAACTTTGTCTGTTGTTCCAAAGGAGGCTTGGAGGAAGAGAATCCTCTGATGCAGATTCAAGGTCTGGTATCAGCCATGGGCTAGATGCAGATCCTGCATCGCTGGAGCTCTTGATACTGACAATACCAAGGCAGCCAAGAATGCTGCCAAACTCCTCTCAATAGCCAGGATGCGCTGGTCGAGGGAGGAGGCCGATACCTAGGTGGAATCCCGCATGGGGCTCTGAGCCACCGTCCCAGAGCAAAGCTCTCTGGAGGTCGAGGCCTCAGGAGCGTCCTGGAGCCCCTGTTGTGCTTTGGAGGGTTGGTCCTCTCACTAGAGCTGTTTGGCAGGCCTGTCTGCATCGGATGCACTTTTCAGTGAATCTCGATGATGATAAAGCATAGTTACTCACCTGTAACAGGTGTTCTCCAGGAGCAGCAGGAATCAGTCCTCACATATGGGCGACGTCGGCGCCAACAGAGCCCTCATGCAGAGCATTTCCCCAGCTTTCAAAGAAAGCCTTTGGGAATGCAGTGCACATGCGTGGTCCCCTTCCCGCCCAAGGGTGCCATCTTGCTCAGTCAGATGACCTAGCTAAAAGACAGCAAAATGAAGGATAGGACTGCAACTCCAGGGGAGGAGGGAGGGTCGTGAGGACTGATTCCTGCTGCTCCTGGAGAACACCTGTTACAGGTGAGTAACTACGCTTTCTCCAGGACCAAGCAGGAAGTCAGTCCTCACATATGGGATTCCCCAGCTCTAGGCTACCGTGAACCCAGAGCTGAAAAAATGGCTCCCTCTCAAGAGCCTCAGCATCTGTGATAACAATTTTCTCTGAGAACGCACCCCGTATGGTAGCCCAACACAAAGGGCCGGAGGGTAGGAGTTGCCTAAACCTCAAAGAGATTACGGAGTACCACCTGGCCAAAAACACTGTCCTGCCGGGACTCTCTCTCCAAGCAGTAATGGGCTGCAAAAGTCTGGCTTGAAGACCATGTTGCAGCCCGGCAGATGTCTGCCAACGGAACAGAGCGGAGATGAACTACTGACGTGGCTTTCGCCCTGACACAGTGGGCCGTGACCCGACCCTGCAAGGGGAGGCCGGCTGCCCTGTACGCCCAGGCGATGCAATCTGCTACCCAAGTGGACAACATACACTTGGAGACAGGTAACCCCATCCTATTAGGGTCAAACGAGATGAAGAGCTGAGTAGCCCTTCGATGCTCCCGCGTACGTTCTATATAAAAGGACAACGCCCTTTTACAGTCCAGGGTATGCAAGACTGTTTCAGCCCGGCTGGCATGCGGCCTGGGAAAAAAGGTTGGAAGAACCACCTCCTGATTGAGGTGGAAGAGGAGACCACCTTTGGGAGGAACTTGGGATGAGTCCGTAGGACCACCCTGTTCCTATAGAACCGCGTGTACGTTCTATCAGAAACCAGAGCTTGTAGTTCACTCACATGTCTGGCCGAGGTAAGAGCCACCAGGAAGAGCGCTTTCCAAGAGAGAAAGCGCAAATGGCAAGTAGCCATTGGCTCAAACAGTGGGCGAGTAAGTTGCTGCAAGACCACGTTCAAATCCCACTCAGTCGCCGGTGGACGAACCGGAGGCTTGAGAAGAAGCAGGCCTCTGAGAAATCTGGACACCAAGGGGTGAACCGACAGAGACTGCCCTTCCACAGGTGAGTGGTGCGCTGACAAAGCACTGAGGTGGACCCGAATAGAGTTAGACTTAAGGCCTAGGTATCAAAGGTGAAGTAGATACTGCAGTACTACTGGCACAAGGCACGAGAAAGGATCTTCATTGCACTGAGCACACCATACCATAAACCTACGCCACTTGAGGGCATAAGACTTTCTCGTGGACTGCCTCCTAGAGGCCAAGACCACCTCTTTAACCTCCTTAGGTAGAAGTAAGGGAGCTAGCACTATCCTTTCAGCAGCCAGGCCATCAGATTGAGGGACCTGAGGTTGGGGTGCAGAAGGGAACCCTGCTCTTGAGACAGGAGATTGTGTTGCAGCCCCAGAAGGAACGGAGCTTCCACCGCCAACTGTAGAAGAAGTGGAAACCACGGCTGCCTCGGCCATCTGGGGACTACCAGAATCACCGAGGCCTTGTCCCGGAGGATCTTGAACAGAGTTCGGGCCACCAGGGGCATGGGAGGAAACGCATACAGGAGGCCCTTAGACCAAGAGATTAGAAAAGCATCTGCTGCTTTCCTCAGGGGATGCGGTTGTCTGGAGCAAAACCTGGGCAGCTGACGGTTTAGTGGACTTGCAAAGAGATCGATGGATGGAAGTCCCCAGCGGAGGAAGATCTGCTGGATCACCAATGGATTCAACTGCCATTCGTGAGGCTGGAAAATCCTGCTTAGCTTGTCTGCTAGGAAGTTCTCCTGACCAGGTAGATAAACTGCTTTGAGAAACATGCCTTGTCGGACTGCAAAGGAGCAAAGGTCCAGTGCCTCCTGATATAGGGGCCTGGACCCTGTGCCCCCTTGTTTGTTCATGTAGAACATTGCCACTTGATTGTCCGTCTGAACTAGGACAGACTGTTGAAAGAGAGCATGGCAGAAGGTTTGCAGAGCTAAGAGGATTGCTCGCAGCTCTAAAAGGTTGATCTGCTGTGTGGCCTCCCGAGGGGACCACAGGCCTTGAGTGCACGTACCCTGGCAATGTGCACCCCAGCCCATTAAGGAAGCATCTGTCGTCAGCAACTTTGTGTGTGCTGGAGCCTTAAAAGGTACACCCCTGAGAAGGTTGGGCAGATGTAGCCACCACTATAAGGAGTTCAGAAGTCGCATGGACACCTTTACCCTGTCTCGGAGGTCGCCAGTGGCTTGTGTCCACTGATCTCTGAGGCATCATTGAGCAGCCCGCATGTGCAGACGGGCATTCGGGGTCACATGTACCGTGGATGCCATGTGGCCCAGGAGGCGCAGGTAGTGCCTGGCAGAAACACGAGAATTGCTTTGGAACTGGTTGGCCAAGTCCATCAGTCTGTGGGCCCTGTCCTCGGGCAAGTAAGCTCTTGCCTGAAGGGTGTCCAACCTGGCCCCTATAAACTCTAGGTTCCGAGAGGGGAGCAAAGTGGACTTTGAATAGTTTATGACAAAGCCCAGATGCTGAAGAAGAGAGACAGTGTGAAGAGTGGCCTGTCGGGCCTCCTGGAGAAACTGGCCCCTGATTAGCCAGTCATCCAGGTATGGGAAGACAAAAATCTCCTGATTCCTGAGAAAAGCCGCCACCACCGCCAGGCATTTGGTGAAAACTCTGAGGGCAGAGGTTAGGGCAAAGGGAAGTACCCTGTACTGAAAATGGTTTCCTCCCTCTACAAATCTGAGGTATTGTCTGTGGTCTGAATGAATGAGGATGTGAGTATAAGCATCTTTTTAGGTCTAAGGAGCATAGTCAGTCTCCCTGCTGGAGGTAGGGCAGCAGTATCCCAAGGGTAAGCATCTTGAACTTTTCCCTCTCTAGAAACTTGTTCAGATTTCACAAGTCTAGGATAGGCCTGAGGCCTCCTGTTCTTTTTGGTACTAGGAAGTACCTGGAGTAGAAGCCTTGCCTTTTCAGGTGGTGGGGCACTGGTTCCACCGCCTGTTCCTTTAGAAGACTTGCCAACTCCTGAAGGAGGAGGTTCCTGTATAGAGGGGGTCTTGGCGGCTTCCCTGGATAGTAGGAAGGGGGTAGCTGGTGGAAATGGAGCATATAGCCCTTTTGGACTATGCTCAGTACCCAGGTATCCCCTGTGATGGCTGGCCACCGGTATGAGTACAGGGTCAGCTGACCTCCTGTGCTGAGTGGAGCCACTGGTGGAGGAGAAGCTATGCTGTGGGAGTCAAAAACTCCCTCCCTGCTGAGCAGGAGCCAGAGCTGGGGGCTTGGGGGTTTTCTGCCTACGGGGCCCATGCCCCTGCCCTTTGGCCTGTTGGCCCTGTTGGGGAGCTGGAGAGGCCTGATATTGAGGGTAGGTTTTGTAGGCCGCACCCTTCCTCGGGAAAAAGGGCTTCTTTCCCGAGCCCTTCTTTTTTTGAGAAGGGGCAGAAGTCTTTCTGGACAGTCTTGTCCCGGTGAGAGTCTCTGTCTCGATTTCTACAGCCTTTTCAGTCATGGGCTTGCCGAATAGGTTGTCACCTCGGCTTGGGACATCGACCAACTTATCCTGTACCCATGACTCCAGGTCCGATGACTGTAGCCAGGCCTGACGGCGAGCACCAATGCCGGCCGCTGCTACCCGGGCTGAACCCTCAAAGCCGTCATATGCTGCTCGAGATATAAACTTAGAGCACTCTCGGATCCCTGAAGACAAGGCTTTGAATCTTTGCAAGGGTTCCTCAGAAAGGCCAGCCGAGAACCCGGCAATCTCCTTTGCCAGGTCCCGTAAGTACATGCCCATGTACAGCTGGTAAGTCTGGACACGGCAAGACAGCATAGAGCCCTGGAAGCACTTTCTACCGAGGGCATCCAGGTTCTGGGCCTCCTGGCCGGGAGGCACCAAGGAGTGCATCTTTTGACTTTTCAGCCTGTGCATGGCCGATTCCACAACCATGGAGTTGTGCGGTAGCTGCGCCTTCTGGAACCCAGGGCTCTTACGGACAATAAATGGAATCGACCCGCTTGCTAAGAACCGGCGCTGAGGCTGGTGCCTCCCACATATGGAAGAGCAGCCATTCCAGCATCGGAGGAACCGGTACAGTAAAGGCTTCCTTCAGAGGAAAATCATACTGGAGAGCATCGAGCTCCTCCTCGGCGTCCGCAGAGAATGCCAAAGCCTTGGCCATGTCCCTGCCGAAATCCGGGAACTGAGTATCCTCCGGGGGGGACCGTCTCCAAGGCTCGGACTCCAGGGAGTCCAATGGGATGCACCGGGTCCAGAAGGTGTCAGGAGACTCCTCATCCTCCGTCTCCCACGCCGACCCCTCCGAGGAGGAGTCGAGTGGCTCCGGCCATGTCGGCCTCGATGCCACCCGCCCTGACAACCTCGGCCCCGCATGGGAGGTCGAGAGAGACCTTGGCCGAGGATCGACTCGAGACTTGATGGACTCGAGGATCGGCTCGGCATCCGGAGTCAACTTGGACATCGAGGTCCAGGTGGTCGGGGCAGATACACCAGTCAAACCGGCGATCAGTACCCACTGCTGCTCCATGAAGGCAGCCAGGCTGCTCTTCAGGGCCATCAGCCTGAGTCCAAGCTCAGGAGACTCAGCAGCCCCCGACTTGGGCCCCAACGGCGTTGAGCCCGATGTCGGTTCTCCCGGAGGAGAGTCAACGAGGACAACAGAACTTACATGACTCGGGGACTCCGGTTACAGGCAAGGTAGTTTGGACGGCCTCTCCGACTCCGAGAGCCCGGGACGGTGGTCAGGGCTACGCGACTTGGTCCTCGAGGACCCGGGTGCCTCCACTGACGCCGCCCTCACAAGCTTCTTCTTCTTTTTGTGCTCCCGGGCGGGTGACCCCCTTCTCAGAGGACCCAAGACGGCGCTCAGGGTTGGACTCCCGAGATGTCGAGGCCTCTGATGAAGTCCGGGCCCAGCCTGACTCGGACTCAGAAAAAATTGTTTCACGTTGATGCTGACAGCTCCGAAGCGCCTTCGACGACATCCTGCCGCACGGGCTACAGACCAGCGGGTCATGGTCGGGCCCGAGGCATTGGAGGCAGCAGTCATGTGTATCGGTGAGAGACATAAGTTTCTTACATTGATCACATTTTTTGAACCCGCTGGCAGCCATGGGGGGAAAAAGGGCCCCTGCAAGGTCAAAAGACCAGGCTGCCAGTGAAAATAATAGAAAAACGCAAACGCTAGTCAGAAAGGACAAAAACCGAAAAAGAAGTTCCGGACTCAATACTGGTGTACCGAGCCAAGGCGGGATGGGGAACCAGCGTTGAACCGGACAAAGAGACGCGAAAAATCGCAGAAAAAAAATCAGCTTTTCCCAGGTGACACAAACTACATCCGTTGTGCTCCGCGGAAAAAGAAAGACTGAGCAAGATGGCACCCTTGGGTGGGAAGGGGACCGCGCATGTGCGCTGCATTCCCAAAGGCTTTCTTTGAAAGCTGGAGAAATGCTCCGCACGAGGGCTCCATCGGTGCCGACGTCACCCATATGTGAGGACTGACTTCCTGCTTGGTCCTGAAGAAAGGGATTTACCTCGAGGATTGATATTGAGTTTCGATGCCGATGACTTAGACTTAGTCTTATGTTTGGACTTTGAGGAGATCTGAGAACCAAGAGAAGCGGCCGACATCCTCAATGATGTGGAAGCCACTGAATTAGAATCTGGGGCAAACAGAGAACCATACTGTTTGGCTCTGTTCTTTAGAACTCTTTTTGTCATTTGTTGACACAAAGGATAATCAGTCGATAAATGGTCTGGACCCAAACATTTTAAACACCAGTAACTGATATTCCAGAATACTTGGTACATTTTTTAAAACCACTGATGTGTTTTTCTATTGTGGCAGAAGAAGTAGGCCAAGGCCTAATTTGGCAGTAAAACCACCAAAATTGAAAACAAAATGAAGAAATGAAAGAAAAATATTTTGAAAAGAAAAGAGATATTGGTGCCAGCATCAGGGAAGGTACCAGTGTCGATGGAAAGGCAGAGCACAGATTTAAACCAAAAAAGCGTAGTTACTCACCTGTAACAGGTGTTCTCCAGAAGCAGCAGGAATCAGTCCTCACTTATGGGTGACGTCGGCGCCGACGGAGCCCTCGCGGAGCAATTTTCCCCAGCTTTCAAAGAAAGCCTTTGGGAATTGCAGCGCGCATGCGCGGTCCCCTTCCCGCCCAAGGGTGCCATCTTAGCCAGTCAGATGACATAGCTAAAAAAGACAGCATAAAAATTTGCAAAAAAAACTAAAGCAGATGATTGCAACTCCACGGGGAGGAGGGAGGGTTGTGAGGACTGATTCCTGCTGCTCCTGGAGAACACCTGTTACAGGTGAGTAACTACGCTTTCTCCAGGACCAAGCAGGAAGTCAGTCCTCACTTATGGGACTCCCAAGCTCAAGGCTACCGGAGACCCTAAGCACAAAAATGAGCTCCCTCTAGCTCAGCAGCACAGAAGGAAAGAATCTTCGCTGAATTATTACCCACCGGTAGCCCACATCAGGGATGGAGGGTAGGAGTTGCTCAGACCTCGAAGAGATTACGGAGGACTGCCTGTCCGAAAGCACTGTCCCTGCGGGACTCCCTCTCGAGACAGTAATGGACCGCAAAAGTCTGGCTCGAAGACCAAGTAGCGGCCCGGCAGATGTCTGCCAGCGGAACAGAGCGGAGGTAAGCCACTGACGTAGCCTTCGCCCGAACACAATGAGCCGTGACTCGACCTTCCAAGGAGAGTCCGGCTGCCCCATAAGCCCAAGAGATACAGTCCGCAACCCAGATGGACAGAGTACGCTTGGAGACCGGGAGCCCCAATTTATTGGGGTCAAAAGACACAAAAAGCTGAGCAGCTTTACGGTGCTCCCGCGTACGGTCAAGGTAGAAGTTCAATGCCCTTCTACAGTCCAGGGTATGGAGGACCGTTTCAGCTCGGCTGGAGTGTGGTCTGGGAAAGAAGGTTGGAAGTACCACCTCCTGATTGATGTGAAAAGGGGAGACCACTTTTGGAAGAAATTTTGGGTGAGTCCGTAGGACTACCCTATTTTTGTAGAACCGAGTGTAAGGGGGATCAGACACGAGGGCCTGCAATTCACTTACGCGTCTAGCGGAAGTGAGGGCTATCAAGAACAGTGTTTTCCAAGAAAGAAAACGGAGAGAACAGGTAGCCATAGGTTCAAAAGGCGGACATGTGATCCGCTGTAAAACCACATTCAGGTCCCAGTCAGGCGCTGGCGGGCGCAGAGGTGGTTTAAGTAGAAGGAGACCTTGGAGAAACCTCGCTACGAGAGGGTCGTTGGAGAGAGGTCTGCCGTCCACCGGCACATGATGTGCTGAAAGAGCACTGAGGTGAACTTTGACGGAGTTGGACTTAAGTCCCAGATTAGAGAGGTAAAGCAAGTACTGCAAGACCACCGACACCGGGCAGGAGAAGGGATCCTGAGACTGTCGGGTACACCAAACGGAAAAGCGACGCCATTTAAGGGCGTAGCATTTTCGAGTAGAAGGTCGCCGAGAAGCTAGGACGACCTCTTCCACCTCTTCCGGCAGGAGGAGGGGAGCAAGGACTACCCTCTCAGCAGCCAGGCCATTAGATTGAGAGACCTGAGGTTGGGGTGTAGCAGAGACCCCTGATCCTGAGTGAGGAGATCCGGTTGAAACCCCAGAGGGAACGGATCCTCCACCGCTAATTGCAACAGGAGTGGAAACCACGGCTGTCTGGGCCAGCGAGGAGCCACCAGGATCATGAAGGCTTTGTCTCGGAGAACCTTGAAGAGAGTCCGAGAGACTAGCGGGATGGGAGGGAAAGCATACAGAAGGCTCCCCGACCATGAGAGTAGAAAAGCGTCCGCCGCAAACCGAAGGGGGTGCGGCTGACGAGAGCAGAAGCGAGGCAGTTGCCGGTTGTGAGGACTGGCAAAGAGATCCACCGTGGGGAGGCCCCACTTTAGAAAGAGCTTCTGAACTACCAAGGGATCCAGACGCCACTCGTGCGGCTGGAGGATCCTGCTGAGTTTGTCCGCCAGGCAATTCTCTTGGCCTGGGAGATAAACTGCCTTGAGGAGAACGCCGTGACTGACGGCCCAAGAGCAGAGCTTCTGTGCCTCCCGACAGAGGAGGAAGGAGCCCGTGCCCCCCTGCTTGTTCACGTAGAACATGGCAACTTGATTGTCCGTCTGGACAAGGACGGACTGGTGAGAAGTCAGGTGGGAGAAGGCCTTGAGAGCCAGGCGGATCGCCCTGAGCTCCAGGAAGTTGATCTGCTGAGCAGACTCCCACGTGGTCCAGAGGCCCTGAGTACGTGCCCCTTGGCAATGCGCTCCCCAGCCCAGGAGGGATGCATCTGTTGTCAGCACCCGGGCCGGCTGAGGTGACTGGAACGGCATGCCGAGTATCAGGTTCGGCCGCTGAAGCCACCACCGGAGAGACAAGATCAGCGGCTCGGAGACGCGCACTAGGTCTGCTAGGCCGCCTGTGGCTTGTCGCCACTGCCAGCGGAGACACCACTGAGCAGGCCGCATATTCAGGCGGGCATTGGGGGTCACATGGACGGTGGAAGCCATATGGCCGAGTAGTCTCAGGAAGCGCCTGGCGGAGACCAGGGGCTGGCTGCGAAAACGGCCGGCTAGGTCCATGAGCCGTTGAGCCCTGTCGAGCGGCAGGTACGCTCGTGCCCGAGGAGTGTGCAGCCTTGCGCCGATGAACTCGAGATCCTGTGAGGGGAGCAAAGTGGACTTTGCGAAGTTTATAACAAAGCCCAAGTACTGCAGAAGAGTCACCGTGCGGCGCGTGGCATTGGTGACCTCCAGAGCGGACGCTGCTCTGATGAGCCAGTCGTCGAGGTACGGAAAGACAGAGGCCGTGAAGCCGGAGATGGGCCGCCACCACCGCGAGACATTTTGTGAAGACTCGCGGTGCGGAGGACAGGCCAAAGGGCAGTACTCTGTACTGGTAATGATTTCCTGCCACCACAAACCTGAGGTATTGGCGGTGGCTTGGGTGGATGAGGATGTGCGTGTAGGCATCCTTTAGATCCAAGGAGCATAGCCAATCTCCCTGCTGGAGGTAGGGCAGAAGGATTCCAAGGGTAAGCATCTTGAACTTCTCCCGCACGAGGAACTTGTTGAGGTTGCGCAAGTCCAGGATGGGTCTGAGGCCTCCTGTTCTTTTTGGTATTAGAAAATACCGGGAATAAAACCCTTGACCCTTCAGGTGGTGGGGCACCGGTTCCACCGCCTGATCCTGTAGAAGACCTGCTAACTCCTGAAGGAGTAATTCCCTGTGCAGAGGGGGTCGTGGAGGTTCTCACGGAAAATAGGAGGGAGGGACCTGGTGGAAGTGGAGAAGATAGCCTTCTCGCACGACTTGAAGCACCCAGGCATCCGAGGTGATGCTGGACCACCTGTGGGCGAAGTGAACCAGCCGGCCTCCGGTGCTGGGAGGAGCCAGCGGGGGGGGGAGAGGCTATGCTTAAGGAGTCAAAAACCCCCACCCTGCGGAGCAGGGGCTGGTGGTGCAGGCTTGGGGGCTTGCTGCCTACGGGACCCGTTACCCCGTCCCTTGGCCTGCTGGCCCTGCTGGGGAGCTGCAGGGGACTGATAGTGGGGGTATTGTTTGTAGGCAGTCGCCTTCCTCGGGTAAAAGGACTTCTTCCCCGAGCCCTTCTTTTTCTGGGAAGGGGCGGAGGTCTTCCTAGAAAGCCTAGTCCTGGTGAGAGTCTCAGTCTCAATTTGTGCAGCCTTATCAGCCATGGGCTTGCCAAAGAGGTTTTCGCCTCGGCAAGGGACATCGACCAACTTGTCCTGCACCCAGGGCTCAAGGTCAGACGCCTGAAGCCAAGCCTGTCGGCGGGCACCGATGCCGGCTGCGGCCACTCGAGCCGATGCTTCAAAGCCATCATAGGCTGCTCGGGACATGCTCTTTAGCCAGGTCTCGGAGATACATGCCCATGTATAGCTGGTAGGTCTGGACACGACAGGCGAGCATAGAGCCCTGGAAACACTTCTTACCAAGGCCATCCAGGTTACGGGCCTCCCTGCCAGGAGGCACCGAGGAGTGCATCTTCTGGCTCTTAAGACGATGCATGGCCGATTCCACTACCATGGAATGGTGTGGTAGCTGTGCTTTCTGGAAGCCAGGGCTCTTGCGGACTCGATAGATAGAATCGACCCGCTTGCTCAGGACCGGCGAGGTGGCCGGACTCTCCCACATGCGGAAGAGTAGTCGTTCCAGCATGGGAGGAACCGGTACAGTAAAGTGTTCCCTGGCGGGAGAGTCATACTGGAGGGCGTCGAGCTCTTCGGCTCGAGGCTCCTCCTCGGGATCCGCAGGGAAGGCCAAAGCCTTGGCCATATCCCTGACGAAGTCCGAGAACCGGGCATCCTCCGGGGGGGACTGCTTCCGAGGTTCGGACTCAGGTGAGTCCGACGGGACACACCGAGTCCGAAAAGAATCAGGCGACTCTTCCTCCTCAGACTCCCAGACCGACTCCGACGAGGACTCGGTGGGGTCGGCCCGGGCAGGGCGCGGCGCCTGCCGCCCCGACGCCGAGGGAGTCGGCGTCGGCGACCTCGGTCCCGAACGGGAGGCCGAGGGCGACCTCGACCGAGGATCGACTCGAGTTCGCATCGACTCGAGGATCGGCTCGGTCTCCGGGGTCGACTTCGACGTCGACGTCCCGGCGGTCGGGGCAGCGGCGCCAGCGAAGCCAGCGAGCAGTGCCCGCTGCTGGTCCATGAAGGCAGACAGTCTGCTCTCCAAGGCCGTCAACCTGAGTCCGAGCTCAGGTGACCCAGCAGCCCCCGACTCGGGCCCCGACGGCGTCGGGCCCGACGTCGGCTGTCGTGGAGGCGAGTCCAGAAGGACCACAGGACTTACCCGAGCAGGCAGCTCCGACTCCAGGCGAGGTCGCTTCAGGAGGCGCTCCTTCTCCAAGGACCCGGGGCGGCTATCGGGGCTATGCGACCTGGCCCTCGCGGAGCCAGGAGCGTCCACCGACGCCGCCCTCGCGGGTTTCACCTTCCGTCGATGGTCCCCGGAGGGAGAACCCCTGTCGGAGGAACTCCGGCGACGGTCCGAGCTGGAACCCCTGGACGCGGAGGCCTCCGACGAGGTCCGGGTACGGCTGGGGTCAGCGAAGATTCTATCCCGCTGATGCCGCCGACTTCTCAACGCTTTGGAGGAAAGTTTGCCACAAGGCCCACAGATCATTTCGTCATGATCCGGGCCCAGGCAGCGGAGGCAATTGTCGTGTGTGTCAGTTAGTGACATATTACGGTCACACTGACCACACCGCTTGAAACCACTGGCAGCCATCGGGGGAAAAAGGGCCCCGGCGAGGTCAAAGGACCGGGCTGCCAGGGACAATACCGAAACGAAAACTGACTAAGTCAGAAAAACCGAAAAATAAGAAGAGGACTCGTGACCGGCGTCGCGAGTCCGGCGGGAAAAAGACCGGCGTCGAACCGAATGGAAAAACAGAGTAATTCTAAAGAAAATCAACTTTTTCGCGGGGACACGACGGGTACGTCTGTAGGGCTCCGCGGAAAAAAGAAGACTGGCTAAGATGGCACCCTTGGGCGGGAAGGGGACCGCGCATGCGCGCTGCAATTCCCAAAGGCTTTCTTTGAAAGCTGGGGAAAATTGCTCCGCGAGGGCTCCGTCGGCGCCGACGTCACCCATAAGTGAGGACTGACTTCCTGCTTGGTCCTGGAGAAATAATGTTTTGTGGCGATGAAAGGAAGAAAACAACCTGCTGGCTCCGTGGAAAACAAAGAACTTAGGAGAGGACTTGGGAAGGCAGATGCATAGGCGCAGTGGATTGTTCCCAAAGCTTTCTAATTGGATGCTGGGGAGCATTCCTGCGCAGGCTCCGTCAGTACCGATGATACCCATACGTGAAGACTGCATTCCTGCGTGTTCCTGGAAACTGTCTTTTATATGTGTCTGTACAGCACTGCGTAAGCCTTGTAGCACTATACAAATAATTAGCAGTGGTAGTAGTAAAAGCATACAATAACTAGCTTCATAAGTAACGTGACCGTCTAGGAAGGGGGACAAAAAAACAAACTGCAGGAAGAGAGAGATTGAGAGATGGAAGCTTTACCTGGTACAGTCGAATAATGTGCGGATGGCATAACATTTTCATAATCTGAACTTCACGGAAAATCTTTTTCAGGTTCTCTTCATCCAGCTGTGTTTTGTCTATGATCTTTATTGCAACCTGACAAAGAAAAGAAATAAAAAGACCTTCATTAAGTACACAACAGATTGTTTATTCTGTTTTCTATCTTAAATGGAGCTGGATTTGCCTAATTGGCAAAGAATTTAAGTGTATCCAATTCATTACTGTCTCTATAAACATAATTAGAAGCACGATAATCTGAACCCAGCTTGCGGTCCAGGCACCGAACAGCACCTCGAGTAAGTACTAACATATAGCTCTTCTCCAAAACAGTGATACCTAATATTACGAAATAATAATACACATGAAGTTTCATAGGAAGAAAGAATATGCCCTGCCAAAAGTCGAGAGGCTTCTTCGATGCTCGATTCAATCTCAGTATTCCATTTCCATCATTTACTTAATACTCCTTTCATGATGTGTGATATGCATTACAGAAACAAATGATTAAAAATTATCTGCATATACTAGCCCCCCCAAAAGTCTATCATGAAGCCTGGCCCAAGGGTATCTTTATTAGTCCCCCCCCCCCAGAAAAAGGCAGAACTACCCACAAATAAGAATAGCCAAGAGCAAGCGAAGCCATGAAAATGTCCAAATTGTATTTAAAAACAAATCACCATAGCCAAACAGACCCTACATAGCCATGTTTCAGCAAATGCCTTTGTCGGGGGTATAGTATGACCACATATATCTGTAAAGAACAGCAACAGACTTAATTAGTCAACATATCATAAGCAACAGGGAGGTAAAATAAAAAAAACATCTGGATATTGCAAAGTGCTAAATACATATCCCTAAAATTTCCTAATTATGTTAGATCAAGAAACTAATGGGTGGAAAATAAAAATAAAATAAAATATAAATCCTAAGGTATCTATAATCAAAAAATATTGAGAGAATATTTACCAGATTGTAAGGAGCAGAATAGATAAAGTGTGACTACATCAACAAAAAGTCACCTTTTTAAGCTAGATCAATATATAAAAAATACCTATAAAAAGCATGACGACAGTAATTCAACAGAAATAGATAATCCATGGTTACGATAAAACCACCAAGTATGCCCATATGGAAATGAGCAGCCAAAAAAACAACCAAATATGTACAAAATAAAAGCTCAAAGGAATAACATACTGATAATCCTAAATGCGAAGATCTCAAAATTATTCAAAATTGTTAAAATGCAAGAGGATTGTGAAAAATTGGAAGACTGAACATCCAAATGGCAGATGAAATTTAATGTGGACAACTGCAAAGTTATGCACCTAGGAAAGAACAACCCAAACTATTGTTACATAAAGCAAGGTACCACCTTAGAAACCACCACCCAGGAAAAAGATTTAGGCGTCATCATGGATAATATGTTGAAACCCTCCGCCCAGTGTGCAGCGGTGGCAAGAAAGCAAATAGAATGGAAAAGAATGGAGAATTCCTTGAATTCTGGTCACCATATATTAAAAAGAATATAGTTGAATTAGAAAAGAGAGCAACAAAAATGGTAAAAGGAATGAAAAGATACCCCTATGAAGAGGCTAAAGCTCTTCAACCTGGAAAAGAGATGGCTGAGGGGAGATATGATAGAGGTCTATACATTAATGAATGGAGTGTAAAGGGTAAATGCAGATCGATTGTTTACGCCATCAAAAAGTAAAACGACTAGGGGGACATGCAATGAAGCTACAATGTAACCCATTTAAGACTAATAAGAGAAAATAATTTTTTTACCCAATGCGTAATCAAACTCTGGAATTTGTTACCAGAAGATGTAGTGAAAGCTGTTAGTGTAGGTGGGTTTTAAAAAGTTTGGAGAAATTCCTGGAGGAAAAGTCCAAAAACCATTATAAAAGAGGACTCAGCAAATCCACTGCTTTCCATAGGACAAGCATTGTGGAACCTGTGTGGCTCTTTGGAAATCTGCCACGTACTTGTGGCCTGGATTGGCCACTGTTGGAAACGATCCTGGGCTTGATAGACCTTGGTCTGACCCAATAAAAGATTTCTTATGTTCTTATAACCCTATCACTGTAAGGAGATGAATAACACATCAGTGACAAATAGGACTGAGAGAAAAAGCATGATAAACCAGGTATAAACATTTATATTATACAGTGCTAAAACCAATATGACACATAATGTACATAGGAACTTATGAGAATAAAATCATGCGTGAGTATGCAGCATAATACATAAATTGAAATTACACTTACCTTGTAATTGTAGTTCCTGGAGTGACTCCAGTTTAGTCCTCTACCTCTGGGTTGTGTATCTCTTCCTGCAGCTTGGAGACTGGGCATGTCAAAACTTGTGACATCACTGGATATAACCTGCTGGCACTTCCCTTCAACCCCAGTGCACTATTGAAAAAGCAGACTCAAAGGAGCAACAAGTAAGTAGCTAAAAAATAAATTTAATTTCAACTAGAACTTCAATGAACTTAAACCTTTCAACAAAAAGACCTTGATCTAATATGCATGTAATCATTGCAAACTACAAGACTTTTTTTTTTTTTTAACACTCGTGAGTGCTACCATCCTTTTACCTTCTTTGCACCACCCTTTAACCACTCACAAGGAGGAAAATAAAAGATGGAAAACAGTCATACTTACAGCGATCCAGAGAACGACCGAATCCTCACAGTCTTCAGAACAAATTCTCACCTTCATCTGAAAATAATCCGAAAGACTGATCACACCAAGGGCAGGATGAGGACTAAACTGGAGTCACTCCAGGAACTACAATTACCAGGTAAATGTAATTTCAATTTCCTGATCGTTCCTCCAGTTTAGTCTTCTACCTCTGGGATGTATCAGAGCAGTAACTAATGGGAGGGACCTTTGTACCCGGATCGCAACACCGCTGTTCCAAAACAGGCATCGTTCGCCGCCAACACATCTAGGCAATAGTGTTTACTGGAAGTATGCAGAGAGGACCAGGTAGCCGCTCTACAAATTTCTGCTGGAGGAATCAAACTGTGTTCCACCCATAGAAGTCGCTTGAGCTCGCGTAGAGTGAGCACGGAGCCCCACCGGCACAGGCCGACCCTGCAAAATATATGCTGAAGCAATCGCCTCTTTAATCCATCTGGAGATAGAAGCTTTCGCCGCCGCCTCCACTTTACGAGGACCTCCGAACAGCACGAAGAGACGGTGCGATCTGCGAAAAGCCTCAAACCTTCAAATACCGACACAAAACTCTTGCTATATCCAACCGATGTAAACTGCAGTCCGAGCCGTCCTCCTCCGTAGAACTGAGCGTCGGGAGGGAAACCATTTGATTTAGATGAAATGGAGACACTATCTTCGGTAAAAATGATGTCACCGGTCTCAACACCACCTTTTCCCTTGAAAAAGACAGAAAGGGTTCCCTACATGACAACGCCTGCAACTCAGAGATGCGTCTTGCCGAACAAATAGCTACCAAAAATACTGCCTTCAGGGTTAAATCCTTCACCAATGCTTGGTGCAACGGTTCAAAGGGCGCCTTTACCAATGCCCCTAAGACCACATTAAGATCCCACGGTGGAACCGCCATCCTCTGAGAGGGACAGACTGCTTTGAGAAACCGTAAAACATTTGGATGTGTTCCCAAAGACACCCCTTGCACCTTGCCTCTATAGCATGCTAGTGCCGCCAACTGAACCCTCAATGAACTGGCCGCCAGGCCTTTATCGAAACCATCTTGCAGAAAACTCAACACTACCGGTACGGCTACAGTCGCCGCACGAACTTGCCTCCGGGAACACCAGTCCTCAAAAATATGCCAAATACACATATAAGCCAAAGATGTGGAACTTTTTCTCGCCCGAAGCAAGGTAGCAACAATTGCTGCTGAGTAACCTTTTTTCTTTAACCTTGCCCTTTCAATGGCCAAACCATAAGCAAGAATCGATCCGTTTGAGGCATTCGGAGCGGCCCCTGAAGTAGAAGGTCCTCCAACGCCAGCAACTTCCAGGGATTCCTTCCCATCGAGTAAATGAATGAGATCTGCATACCATGGGTGCCTTGGCCAATCTGGAGCCACTAACACCACCGATCCCGCGCGAGCTTCAATGCGCTGAATCACTCGACTCAGCAGCGCCCACGGAGGAAAGACATAAAGAAGACCCGATGACGGCCAAGGCTGAATCAAGGCGTCGATCCCTTCCGACATTCTCTTTCTCGGCGCCTGCTGAAGAAACGACCCGCCTTTGCTGACCAAAAGGTCACCATAAGATCCATGATTGGAGAACCCCATCTGCGAACTACCTGCGCAAAAATGTCCGGATGCAGCTCTCATTCCCCGGCATCCACGCGAACTCTGCTGAGAAAATCCGCCATGACATTGTCCTTTCCTGCAATGTGTGCCGCCAAGATTGCCTGAAGCCGAAGCTCTACCCAAACAAATAGAGCCTCTGCTTCCTCCTCCATGGCCACACTTCCTGTACCGCCCTGCCAAGTGATGTATGCCACCGTCACGGAGTTGTTGGACAGGATTCGCACTGCTTTCCCCGTTACTGTAGTTTCGAACTGACGTAATGCCAGTGAGACCGCTTTCAGCTCCAATCGGTTGATCGACCACGTCCTTTCTTGCTCGGTCGTAGAGCCTTGCGCGAACAGAGGGCCGCAATGCGCTCCCCATCCCACTAGACTCGCATCCGTGATCAAGGGAAGCCACTCTGGCTGTTCCAGAGTTACCCCTGCCTCCAGAGATTCCGGACGAAGCCACCATTGAAGCGACTGCCTGATCCGAAGAGGGCAGGGGAGCCGTTTGTTCAACGAATGTGACTGGTGCAACCAACAAAGAAGCAACGCCCTCTGTAATGGCCTCATGTGAAATCGGGCCCACGGCACCACCTCCAATGTCGCCGCCATCGTCCCCAGCACCCGAAGGTAAGTCCATGCCGAGGGCACCTGAGTTGCAAGGAACTTGCGCACCAACTGCTGCAGAGCTAGTACTTGCCGCTTCGGAAGACACATCAGCCCTCTCCGTGTGTCGAAGCGGACCCCCAAATAATCGAGATCCTGGGATGGGACTAAGTGACTCTTGGCCGCATTAACCATCCAGCCTAGACTTTGCAGAAACTTCACCACCTTGGCTGTAACCTGAACGATCTCGGCTCTTGACTTCGCCCGAATCAGCCAATCATCGAGATAAGGGTGAACCAGGAGTCCATCCTTTTGTAGCGCCACCGCTACCACCACCATAAGCTTGGTAAAGGTTCGCGGAGCTCTTGCCAGCCCAAAAAGCAATACCTGGAACTGATAATGTCCCCAAGGCAGAGCGAACCGCAGCCACCTTTGATGCGCCTCTCTTATGGGAATGTGTAAGTACGCTTCCGTAAGATCCAGCGACGTCAAGAACTCCCCCTGACGTACCTCCACAATGACCGACCACAAGGTTTCCATTCTGAAATGAGGCACTCACAGACAATGATTTACCCCTTTGAGATCCAGAATAGGACGGACCGAACCGCCCTTCTTTGGCACTACGAAATATATGGAGTATCGACCCATGCCGTAATCCATTCTTGGCTCCGGCGTGACAGCTCCCAAATGCAACAGTTGGTCTAATGTTTGTCGAATTTCCAAAGCTTTTCGTTGACCTCTGCAGGGGGACATCACAAGAGTCCAGAACCAGCCTTGCCAATTCCAGAGCATATCCATCGCAAAGGATCTCTAACACCCACTGATCTGACGTGATTTGGGCACAGGCAGGAAGAAACCCCCGAAGGCGCCCCCGATCGGGGGACTTCCCACTGGAGCCCGCCCCCTTTCATTGTAGCTTTCTAAAGAATGCAGACAGAGTTGCCGTGAAACCTCTATTTGCTCCTCGGAACCCTCGAAACCCCTGGGCTCTAGACGCAAATCTCCCCCTTTGAAAACCACCTAGCCGAGAAGTTCGAAATCTCCTGAAATCCCTGAACTGCCCCCGGAAGGCCTGTAGGGATTTCCCTTGTTTAGACTTATCCTACGGAAGTCTGCCACCCTTGGATTCACCTAAATCCTTGACCAACTTATCAAGGTCTTTGCCAAACAACAACTTCCCTTTAAACGGCAGCTTACCGAGCCATGCCTTAGATGACCCATTGGCCGCCCAGTTTTTCAACCACAGAGATCTTCGGGCGGCCACTAAGGAAGCCATACTATTAGCCAACACTCTGATCAGGTCATAATGCACATCTGCCAGATAAGCTGACCCCGACTCGAGGCGATCTATTTGCCGGATACTCTCCTGCTCTAAATGCGGAGCCTGACGCAAATATTGCGACCAGTGGAGACAAGCTCTCACCACCCAAGCTCCACATATGGAAGCCTGCAACGAAAGCGCATCAGCTTCAAACGATTGTTTCAAAAGACCATCTACCATCCTATCCTGCGCTTTCTTTAAGGCCGCACTACCTTCCACCGGAATGGTGGTCTTCTTTGTCACTGCCGCCACCGCTGCATCAATCCACGGAGACCTGAACCTCTCCTGGTCCGTATCCGCTAATGGGTAAAGCCTGTTCATGGTTCTGATACCCTTGAGACCCGCTTCCGGCTGATGCCACTCGGTTTGAATCATCCGATCCACCACTCTATGTATGGGAAACACCACCTGAGCCTGTCTCACCACCTAAATGACCGGATCTTCTACACCTCCTCGTCCTCCGCTGGCTGCACTGTAGCCAGTTTCAGCGTCTGAAGTGATTTCGTGATAAGCGCCGTCAGCTCCTCTTTCCAGAATACTCAAATGATTGTTGCCTGGTTTTCTGGCTCGGCAATCTCTCCTTCTTCCAAGTCCTCCTCCCCGGCCTCTAGTTCTTCCTCCACCTCCTCTGACTCAAGCCAGGACACGTCTGAGGGTGAGAGGTTGCTAGGACGTGCTCTCTTAGGAGGCCATGGAGATGCCCCCCAGACTCTCCAGTCCGCAGTTGTGATGTAGTACTTGCCATCTGCAAAGCCTCAGGTAACTTCCCCTGACGCTTCAAACAGAAAGCCTGATGCATGATTAACACAAAATCCGGAAAAAAAATCCTCCATTTGTCCTCCCATGGACATCATAGACGGCGCCATGATGGCCCCGCCAGGGCCTCTACACTGGATCCCGGCTGGGCGACAGCCAGCGCCTCTTCCCCGGCCGAAGCCACTGGCTCCAGAACATCCAAAGCTACCGCAGATTCCATCTGATGTGCCACTCTGCTGGACACTGAAACGCAGGCCCGACAGATGACTGTGTCAGCCACTGTCCCTCTGCGTGCGCCGCAAACCACGCACTGAGACCATATAGACATCCACTCAAACTAAAGTAGCTGTCCTCCCAGTCAGAACCCTGGGACAACCACAACTGGCGCTTTAGATTCCTGATCTTTTTTTTTTTTTTTTTTTTTTTTTTAAATGCCACACCAACAGCAATTTAAATTAAATCACAGAGAGAGCCCCCCCCCCCCAGGGAAGCCCCCATGAGCCACTGTAGCCCCACAAAACACAGAAACTTCAGCCTTCAACTGCGCTGCGGGCTCCAAGAACCGCGGGCCGAAAACACCAAAGCCACGCAGTTCTCAGAAAATGGCATCCATTCTCTCTGGCTTGATTTTGGCGCCAAAATTTCCCCCACCGAAACTGCTCCCTGCAATTAGCTGTAGCTCCCCCCTAGACTCTCTCAGTGCTAGGAGCATAGAAGACGCAGCTCCATTCCCCGCCATGCTACACTTACCCTGACGCAGCACTGCAGGTCATAGCAGTGCAGGCCGCGATGCCGCACCTCTAAGTGATTTTCCTGGCCCGGGGAAGTGCTGCAGCTCTCACAACGCCTCCGGCCGCCACATTCTCCGTGCGGCTATGGGAACCCATGGAGCTCTCCCCCATACAGTCCGGGGGAAGAGATCCCAGCTAAGAGCTGCCTCAGGAAAGCACAGCAAGCTCGCAGACCAGCCAAACACTCTTAAAGAGATAGGGCAGCAAATGGTAAGGCACAAGGATGTAAATTTACCATTAAGATAACTGAACAATAATTTAAAACTAATTTAAAAAGAATGGAAAAATAATGGAAAAAAAAGTTTAAGGTAATTCCAGTAAAGGGATTTTAACAGAATTTAAAGCCAATTTAAAGAAATTTTAAATCAGACCCAATTTGAGCTCCCTAAACAGAAAAAAACCCATCCAATCAAATATCCTCACTAACTAATTGCTTCTTAATTGTTCCCCAAGTGAGCCCAACACTAGGCTCACTACATCCTCCTGCTGCATGGAGACTGGACACACTGGGGTTGATGGGAAGTGCCAGCAGGCTATATCCAGTGATGTCACAAGTTTTGACATGCCCAGTCTCCAAGCTGCAGAAGAGGTACACAACCCAGAGGTAGAGGGCTAAACTGGAGGAACGATCAGGAACTTCTAACCAAAGCAGGTGCAATAAACAGACTAAAAGTGAGATGATCTTAATAGGAGTCACAATAACCATGAACTCTAAAACCATAAAGGCGCATACAGAAGAAAAAATAGAGCATACTGATGACCAATGAACAGTAAAAGATCATGGTACTAAAGTACTTGCAACCATACTGACAACTTGCTTCTCGCTCGCGATATACAAGATAACAAAATCACATGTAGGAGAACAAATAAAACATATCAACAGGTCAATAAAGTAAATAAGAGGAAAAATGCAGAGTTCACATATTCACGAGCCCCAAAACAAAACTGTATATGCTGAAAGATGCCGCTGAATGCAGGCGCCATTTTATGAACGGTTACCCATTCGGCCAATGATTGGCAGTTACTATGGCAACATGTAAACATGATACAAACAATAGCAATTAAAAATAGTAATTTCAAGATAAAGCATATAAACAATGATGAGTTTAATATGGCCTTAAAAACTCAAGATGTCATACTTTTAAATATAAAAAATTTTGCATGGACCAATAAAATGCCTCTTAAGAAAAGCTAAAAACGTGCTAAATGATTCTAAACACAGAGATTCTTGGACAGATGCCAGAACAGCTTGAATAGGGAGATACATAAGGTGAAAAATCCTATACCAAAAGAACCACCACATAAAATAGTAAAGTTGTAATAATCAAAAAAAGCTCAAAGTAAGTACCAATGGCAATAAAACAATATAGGACAGAGCCAAATACATAAGCATATAAAACATGGTATATCTATAAGAAATCATAATGTGAACAAATGTATGGAAACGAAGCTATCTGGAAACCACAGAAATACATACCTAAGAACGATAACATGACCATAGGGGCATAAATATAATAACCAATGGTAGTTTTATTCTCATACGTTCCTTTATACATTATTTCTCATGCTGGGATTTTTTAAACTTTTTTTATTTATTAATGTTTATTTATAATATTGTCATCAGTTTTCCAATAAGTCGCACTTATTAACAGGCAAAACCCTTATATGCACAGAAACAAGACGGCAGAAAATAAACACATGACCTATCTAGTCTGCCCTTCCATATCAACTACTATAGTCCCTTTCTTTCCTTTAGAGATTTTCTGTGTTGGTCCCATGCTTTCTTGAATTCAGATACTGTCCTTGTCTCTACTACCTCCATTGGGAGACTGTTCCATGCATCTATCACTCTTTCCGTAAAGAAATATTTCTGCATATTACTCCTGAGTCTATCCCCTTTCACCCTTATCCTATGTCCCCTTGTAGCAGAGCTTGCTTCTAATTGAAAGAGGCTCTCTTCCTGTGCATTTATGCCATGGAGGTATTTAAGTATCTCTATCATATCTCCTCTACCCCGCCTTTCCTCTAAAGTATGCATATTGAGATATTTAAGTCTGTCCTCATATGCTTTATAACGAACATCACTGACCATTTTGGTAACCACCCTCTGCACAGACTATATCCTGTTTATATCCTTTTTAAGATGTGGTCTCCAGAATTGCACAGAATACTCCAAATGAGGTCTCTCCAAAGATTTAAACAGAGGCACTATCCACCTCCTTTTTTCTGCTGGCTATTCCTCTCCCTCTACATCCAAGCATCCTACTGGCATTTGCAGTCAACTTTTCTACCTGCATAGCCACTTTAAGATCATCAGAAACAATCACGCCCGGAACCCGTTCTTCTTTCATGGACATAAGTACTTCACCCTTTAAAACTGCCTCACTTGGAATATTGTGTTCAGTTTTGGAGATCATATCTCGCAAAGGATATAAGAAGGTTGGAAGCCGTTCAGAGAAAGGCGACCAAAATGATTTGGAGCCTGCGTCAAAAGACTTATGAGAAGAGACGTGAAGACCTAAATATGTACACTCTAGAGGAGAGGAGAGGAGGGACAGGGGAGATATGATTCAGACCTTTAATACTTAAAGAGCATTAATGGACAAACAAACCTATTCCAAAGACGGGGGAGCTGTAAAAATAGAGGGCATAACATGAAGCTGCAAGAGGGCAAACTGAAAGGCAATGCCAGGAAATACTTTTTCACTGAAAGTTTGGTGGATGCTTGGAATGCCCTCCCAATGGAAGTGGTGGGGCAAACAAAGTGTCAGAATTCAAAGTGGCATTGAAAAGACACAGTGGATCCCTTTATAGCAATATGATAAAATCAAAATAAACATAACTATCTCTTATATCTCAACAAGTAGAGGTGACCTGCATGGAGCGGTGGGTACATCCCTAAACAAAGGCATGGGGAGGAGTGACCTGCACGGAGCAGCGGGCGCAGCTATTCTTGCTACCTTGCTGGGCAGATTAGATGGACCATACTGGTCTTTATCTGCCGTCATATACTATGTTACCCCTTATACTCTACTTCTCCCTTGCATTTTTGCAGCCCAAATGCATGACACTGCATTTCTGTAGCGTTAAAAGTTTGTTAGCCCATACCCATTATCCCCTCCCTTTCCTCTTCCCACCTCTCCCCTCCACCTTTGAAATCCACTTTTCACATTTGTCACATTGGCTTTAATGCTGTATAATATAAATTTTTATCATTATACCAGATTTATGGTGTTTTTTTCATTCAGTCCTATTTGTTACATTGACAGTTTCAATATGGTACTGTTGAATTTTGCTGTTTGTTTGTTTTTATTATGTTTTATCTGCCATCATATACTATGTTATATACTTGGTAGTTTCTTTGGCTGCTCATTTCTACATGGGCACACTTGGAGGTTTAACTGTAACCATGGTACATCTATTTATGTTGAATTAGTGTCATTATGCTTTTACAGGTATTATTTGTATAATGGCCTGGCTTAAAAAGATGACCTTTGGTAACATGGTTGCATTTGATCTATTCTGCTACTTGCAATCTGATTTGCACCAGATGAAGCAGAATCAGTGGGCTATGAGTGCACATGTGTGTGCTTAAAGGCTTTCCACCACTCTGACAGAAGCACAGCAGCTTGATCTGCCACAGTCTTGAAGGATGCAGAGGGAATATGGTGCCCCTCCCCATCTCCCCATCTACCCCCCCCCCCCATGTCTGCTGTACTAGGCGGATGTCTAGTGAATGAGCTGGCCTATCACATGTTTTCAGTTTTAATATTATACAACCATAATTCACAAAGTGAATGTAGGCTGAAAATCCTAATAATGCAAATTATATGAGTTCATTCTTATAATATGGCTTATGGTTTATTAAAACTTGATAGTCCGCCCTTCGTACCAGCAGAGCGGTGTACAATAAAGCAAATTAAATAGAAGCAAAGGAAAAGGAAAGGAACTCCATTAAAATTATAGGAAAGCTGAGAGGAGCAGGTAGTAAGGGAAGTGGGGGAGGAAGGAAATAGGGGACCAGGGAAGCAGAATCCTAGGAGGCCTGTGGAAGAAGATTAAAGGCCAATTGGAACAGGTGTGTTTTCAGGGAGGACTTAAATTTAGGGCATGAGACTGGGTCCCAGAAAATAAAAAGCAGAGTGTCATGTGGATTAAAAACAGGCCTGCAATGGTGAAGAGAGATGGAGACGATTTGCATGACTTGAATGAAGGACCCAGGAAGGGTGTGTGAGATGACGCAGGAGGACAGGCAGCTCACATGGTAAAGTAGTCCAGATCAAAATGTCATTTTCTTGAGCTATGTACTTTTATACGTCAAAGCGTATTACTGTATGTGCAAGCGAACACGAAGTAGGGAAAGCATGCAGAGCACGGTTCACGGAATTCTTTCCAACTTCTCTGTGAGTGCAGTGTACATATGTCTGTGTGCACCGCTCTGTTTTGTCTGTTCATTTTCTTTTTGGGGGGGGAGGGCAGTTATCTTTATTTTGCCTATGTGTGCACGTGTGTCTTTGCAAGTTTTATGAATGTGCATGAGTGTGTGTGTCACTCAATGTGCGCTTGTATGTATGTGTATGAATGCTGGGTGTTTAAGTTGGTGGGTGTGTAGATATGTGTGTGAGCAGTTTGTGCGGTGGTAGGAGAAATGCATGGGCAGCTGTAAAGGTGGTGACAACTGCAAGGGTAGTTTTCAGGGGTGGAGCAGTTTCCAGATTGTTGGAACAGTTGTAGGAGGTTTTTTTTATGGGAGCAAGGCAGTTTGTAAGATGGAAGGACAGTTATTTAAGAGTGTTTTTTTTTTTAGTGGGTAGGGAACGTTGTGAAGGAGTAGCGCTTGGAAGAGGGGCAACTGTGGGGAATTAGTTTTTGGGAATGGGTACAGTTTGCAGGGTGTTGGGCAGATGCAGGGGCAGTTGCGGGATAGTTTTTAGGACTGGGGTAATTTGTAGAGTGGTGGAAGCAGTTGTGGGAGTATTTTTTAGCAGTAGGAGCAGTTTGTGGGCTGGAAGGATAGTTGCAAGAAAGGTGAAATTAGGTCTTACCTACTAATTTTCTTTCCTCAAGGCCCTCCAGTCCAGTCCAATCCAGTACAGATGTGTGGGTTATGCTCTATCACCAGCAGATGGAGACGGAGAACCACTGGTTTTGATCATGTTGCTCTATAAGGGATCTGTGCAGATCTGGCCATACCAGTATTTTGATTAGCCAAGCAGGCTCCACAATACCACCAATCACTTATGAACTGAACCAGTCACCAACTATTTACAATAAAATGCCACAGAAAATGGTAGAAACCATAATAAAGAACAAAATTACTGAACAAGTAGATAGTCATAGCTTAATGGGAGACAGCCAACATGGCTTTAGACAAGGAAGATCTTGTCTTACTAATCTGTTATATTTTTTTGAAGGTGTGAACAAACAGGTAGACAAAGGTGAGTTGGTTGATATAGTGTATCTGGACTTTCAGAAAGCCTTTGATAAGGTCCCTCATCAGAGACTTTTAGCAAATCTAAAAAGTCATGGGATAGGAGGCAGTGTACTATTGTGGATCAGGAACTGGTTAAAAAACAGAAAGCAGAGGGTAGGGCTAAATGGCCAATTTTCCCAATGGAGAAAGGTGAATAGTGGAGTACTCCAGGGATCTGTGCTGGGTCCGCTGTTTTTTTGACATATTCATAAACGACCGGAAAAGGGAATAACGAGTGAGGTTATCAAATTTGCAAATGACATGAAACTATTTAAAGTTGTTAAAACCCATGAGGATTGTGGAAAATTGCAAGAGGATTTTGATAAATTGGAAGACTAGGCATCCAAATGGCAGATGAAATTTTATGTGGACACGTGCAAAGTTATGCACCCAGGAAAGAAAAAAACAAACTATGGTTACATGATGCAAGGTTCCACATTAGGAACCACCACCCAGGAAAAAGATTTAGGTGTCATCATGGATAACATGTTAAAACCCTCCGTCCAGTGTGCAGTGGCGGCCAAGAGAGCAAATAGAATGCTAGGTATCATAAAGAAAGAAATGGAAAATAAAAGAAAGGATATTATAATGCCTCTGTATCGTTCCATGGTGCAACTGCACCTTGAATATTGTGTGCAATTCTGGTTGCCATATCTTATAAGGGATATAGCATTATTAGAAAAGGTATAGAAGAGCCACCAAAATGGTAAAGGGGATGGAAGGATACTCCTATGAAGAGAGGCTGAAAAGGTTAGGGCTCTTCAACTTGGAAAAGAGACGGCTGAGGGGAGATATGATACAGGTCTATAAATTAATGAATGGAGTGAAACGGATAAACGTAGATCGATTGTTTACGTCATCAGTATATAGAAAGACTAGGGGACATGCAATGAAGCTACAGGGTAAACTATTTAAGACTAATAAGAGAAAATATTTTTTTCACTCAATGTGTAATCAAACTCTGGAATTTGTTACCAGAGGATGTAGTAAAAGCTGTTAGTGTTGCTGGGTTTAAAAAAGGTTTGGACAAGTTCTTGGAGGAAATGTCCATAATCCATTATTAAAAGAGACCCAGGATATCACTGTCTGACCTAATACAAGCATTGTGGAACTGTAATGGCAAACGCTGTGAAAAGCTCTTATTCTATCACTCACCCACAGAAGGAAGACTCACAGACAGGCTGGAATGCAAACAGGAACTTTTAATGTGCACACAGGATCAGACAGAGATACCAGCAACCTCCATAAGAGTCTGAGCCCCGAGGGACGTCCTACAAAGCTTTATATACAGTACAGTTTTAAACTCATTCTACAATCTCATTTGCCACAGGTATTTCCTGCCCACCAATCAGCAGCCCCTGGGGAAGGTACCTGGGTGACCTGTCCAAACCGGTGTGCTCTGGTCTGTTGATTTCTGGGCTAGGGGCTATTGTGCTCAGACCTGAAGTGGGGGAAGGGTGTCTACTGAAATAGCAGGCTGATCACTTGTAAGGGCTACCTACAGCTAGACCTCATGGCTTGCCGCATGGCTTGGGGGAAGGGCTACCTACAGTTAAACCTCATGGCTGCCTCATTACCTGTGTCTTTTGGGGAAACTGCTAGGTACTTATGACCTAGATTGGCCACTGTTGGAAACAGGATACTGGGCTTGATGGACCTTGGTCTGACCCAGTATGGCATATCTTATGTTCTTATGAAAAGGCAAGATACTGTTCCCCAAGGAGTGGGAAGAACAGTTCTCCCTGAATTTGTAGAATGGGCTCTCCCACCCCCCCCCCCCCATGGCACCAGGGAGCACCAAAACATGGACAGGCATGACTGCGCATTTCAAACTCTTCCACGTTCGGGCTCGCCAAATAACACTGACAGGGTGTTGGGAGATTTAAGGAAAGAAAATAAGCAGGTAAGGCCTAATTATACCTTCCTCATCCTCCCTCCAATCCAGTCTAGATGCATGGGATATGCTACAGCAGTATTCAAGTACGGCAGGACACATGAGCCCGGTCTTCAACACTCACACTCCAAACCTCACATCACTTTGCACCTGAATGTCCAGACGGTAAAGCCATACAAAAGAATAGTGTGACAACCAAGTCGCCACTTTACATATGCCAGAGGAACAAGCCCAAACTTCGCCAATGAAGCAACCTGCGCTCTTGGTTGAGTGGGCCCTCAAACCCTCTGGAACGGAACGGTGCTTAAGCAAATAAGCTGAAGCTATAACCTCCTTTAGCCACTTCACAATCAATGCCTTTGAGGCCCATCCCCTTTGTGCTGCCCCCCAAAAAGAACAAAGAGGTGATCCAATCTCCTAAACTCTTTGATCCGCTTCAGATATTGCCGAAGGATCCAACGGATATCCAACAGCTGAAGCTTGCCAGATTTGGAGCCTTCTTCAGAAGCAGAGAACACTAGCAACGTAATCAATTAAGGTGAAAAGCCAATACCACCTTAGGGAGAAAGGACAGAACAGACCTAAGCATGACTTTCTCCTTGGAGATCTGCAAGAATGGCTCCCTACATGACAAGGCTGGCAACTCGCGCATCCTCCATGCCAAGCAAATGGCTATCAAGAACAGTCTTCAGGGTAAGATCATTCAAGGAAGCACTATGGAGCGATTCATAAAGAGCCTCCACCAGCTCCGACAATACCGGTTTGAGTCCCATGATGGCACCTGCAGCCACAATAGTGGACCAACATGCTTAACTCCTCTCAAAAAACACACCACATCCAGATGCAAAGCTAACGAGACTTCCTAAATGTGACCCCTAAAACAGGCTAATGCCATCACCTGAACCCACAATGAACTCAAGGCAAGTCCTTTATCCAAGCCCACCTGCAGAAAGCCAGAACCTTTGACAATGAAGAAGAGAGGGAACAGAGATCCCTCTCTTCACACCAACCTTCAAACACTTGCCAGACACAAATATACACCAAAGACGTTGAACGCTTCCTAGCTCGAAGCAAAGTCAAAATAACCTTGGAAGAGTAACCTCTCTTTTTCAGCCTAGCCCTCTCAAGAGCCAAGTTGTAAGTGAGAATCGACTCACATCCGGCATGAGAATTGTACCTTGCGATAACAGATTGTCCATCAGCAGCAAACGCAACGGTCCATTCACTTTGAGATGTACTAGATCCACAAAACTATGGCTTCAGAGGCCAATCTGGCACCACCAGGATCACCAGCCCCCGGTGAGAGACTATCTGCTGAAGCAGCTAAACTATCAGCAGCCAAGGGGAAAACACCGAGGACATCGCAACTTGGCCACTGCTGAGCCAGAGCATCCAGGCCCTCTGCCATGCTCTCTTGCCTGCGGCTGAAGAAATGGGCCACCTTGGCATTGCCCACGGGACTCCATCAGATCCATGATTGGCACCCTCCATCGTTCACTATATGCCGTAGCACGGGGTCTACCAGAGACCACTCCCCTGGGTCCAACCGCTGATGACTGCGAAAAAACCTTTTCCACTACATAAGCTGCCGTCAGTGCCAGAAGATGAGCCTCTGCCCACTGAAGCAGAAAAGCAACCTCCACTGCCAGCACTGCACTTCCAGTGCTGCCCTGCCAAATGATGTAAGCTGTGGTCACATGTCCAAATAGACCCTTATCGCCTTGCTATGAACAATGAGACAAAAGGCCTGCAAGACTAAGAACACCACTCGCATCTCCAAAGACCACTGGCCCTACATCACTTGGCCCTGACAGTGTGACCCCCCCAACCGAACAGACTAGTGTCTCTGCTGCCAACTTGGCCGAGTCCATCTACCAAAACGGGCTTATTTTCGTTTCCTCCAGACACTGCAACCTCCTCCACAGGGAATGCTTCTGTGGCGACCACCGGGAGAGCAGCGTTCCTTGAAGCATGCTCTGGCCCAAAGAACCAGATCCAGTGCCGCCGTCATAGAACCAAGCAACTGCAGGTAGTCCCATGCCCAAGGAGCCCGCTTCTTTGCAGAACCTCCACACCTGATCCTGCACCTTCTTGATTCAATCCGGAGGCAAAGACACCAGTCCCAACCTGGGGTTGAAACAAGCCCTTAAATAAATCAGATCCTGAGACAGCTGAATAGAGCTCTTGGAAAAAATGATGGCCCAAACTTATTGCTGGAGAAACACCACCACTGTCTTCACCTACTGACTCTCTTACACCAACTTCACCCAAATCAGCCAGTTGCCAGATAAAGATACACCAGCACCCCTTTCTGATGAAAAGCCACTACCACCACCACCTCCTTTGTGAAGGTCCAAGGCACCATGAGACCAAGAGTAGGGTTTGAAACTGGAAAAGCCCCATTGGAACTGCAAAGCACAAATAGCATTGATGATCTGGATGAACAGGAATGTGCAGATAGGAGAGATCCAGGGATGTGAGGAATTCGCTCTTTGACACAGTCACTATGACCGATAGCAAGGTCTCCATGCAGTAATGTGGAACTTGCAAGGACTGATTTACATGTTTCAAGTTCAGCACTGGTCGAAAGGTCCCTTCCTTCTTGGAAACCACGAAGTAAATGGAGTACAGACCAAGCTTGCATTCCTCTGGAAGCACTTCAACCACCACTTTGAGTTGAAGCAGCCTCTCAAGCATATCTGCCACTGCCCTTGCCTTGGCTGGAGCCTTGCAGGGTGACAGCATAAAGGCGTCAGAGCGGTCGCACCAACCTGAGTGAGTATCCTCGTGAATGACTTCCAAATCCCACTGGTCTGTTGTAATTTGGACCCAAGCGGAGTAGAAGGCTTGCAGATGACTGCCTACCAGGATCAACCCCGACTCTGTCTGCAATGCCTCACTAGGACTTCCTGGGCACTCCTGGAGGTCCAGCTGAATAGTCCCTGCCTCCGCCATGACCCCCTTGAAAGGGATGGCCCCTCAGAGGATAGCAAGAATGCTGAGAAGCACCGTAACATGAACCTCTATATTTGCAAACATCCTTAAAATGCCCCCTAGAGGACTCTGTAGACTTGGCCCCATGGGGTTTGTCCTCCAGCAACTTTAGTACCTTTGAATCTCTGAAATCCTTTGCCAACTTTTTGAGCACCACACTAAAAAACAGCTTTTTATCTTAAAAAGAGACTTACTAAGCCAAGTCTTGGATGCCATATCCGCCGCCCAATTGCGGAGCCTCAAGAGCCACCTAGCAGTCACCACAGAGGCTATATAGTTAGCTGAGGCTGTAACCAAATCAAACAGCACATCAGCTAGATAAGCTGACCCAAACTCTAACTTAGCCATTTCAGGTAGTGCCTCCGGGAGAACAGGAGTGGATTCCAGCAAACCTTGAGCCCATCTTAAGCACATAGACTCCGCAAACTGATGCTTGCAAGGCCAGAGCCAAAACCTCAAAGAACTGTTTCAACATTGCTTCCAATTTCCAGTCCTGGGCATCCTTCAAAGCCATCCCGCCCTCCACTGGAATAGTAATCTTTTTGTAACTGTGGAAATCAAGGTATCCACCTTTGTAAGATGCAAAAGGTCCTTCTCTGGTGGCAGGGAGCACAAGCGCACCAAGGAATGGCTTCCAAAACATACCATTCTGCTGAAATGAGATTCTTGATGGCACTATGGAATGGACCTGGTTGCCTGCTGTATGGCCATGGTTCCCACCAAAACTGCAGGATTGCGCAGCTGAGGGGAAACCAGTTGTCATTCTTTTTCATTGCCTGGGGCCGGGGAATTCTTTGTTTCCACTTGCCTCCAGCCCCAAAGCAAATCTTCTGCGGTGCAGCCCTCTCCTCACAGCCCTTATAGAGTAATATCATCAAAGTCAGTGGTTCTCAATCTCCATCTACTGGTGATAGGGCCTAACCCACGGATCTGGACTGGACTGGAGGGATGATGAGGAATTGGGTTTTTTTCAGGGTAGGGGCAGATGTATAGGGTACTATTTGGGGGTGGGGCAGTTTGCAGGGTGGGGTACTATTTAAGGATGGCAGCAGTTTGTGGGATGAAGTGGAGTTGCAGGGGGTAAGATCTAAGGATGGGGCAGTTTGTGTGGGGGAGTGAAGCAGTTTCAAGAGGGTATTTTGGGGGAGGTATGGAGCACTCGAGGGAGGTTGTTAATTGGGATGGGACAGTTTGTGATCATTTATCATTTATTATTACTCTTGATATACCACTTTAACATAGCGAAGCGGTTTACAAATATTAATAATAAAATCAATAATAAAAAAGACAAGGAAAAGGAATTACAATCAAGGTACAGTTAAAGGAGAACAAACTAAACCAAGGGTGTAGCTTTGGGGGATGGGGCAGTTTCTAGGGCGGTCAGGCAGTTGTGGAGGCTGCTTTTGGGATGGGAACAGTTAGCGGTACAGGAGGGCAGTTATGGAGTGTAGCAGCTTACTTGGTGGTAAGGCAGTTGCATGGAGGTATTCTTTTTATAGTGGGGACATTTGGCAAGTTGGTATGGCAGTTGTGATGGAGTATTTTTGGAGGCTGGGGCAGTGTGTGGGGTGATGGATCAATTGTGGGAAGGTGGTAGTTTTTAAGGATGGGATAGTTTGGAGGGTTGGGAGAATAGAGAACAGGGAGGAGTTTGAAAGGAGCAATTCCCTAACTGCTAAGTTTCACTGTATTTAAGTTTCTGTGCTACAAAAGCTGGAATTCTTTCTCCCATAGAAATGTACTGGGCTATTTTTTTTGGAGGGGGGGTGTTATATCTCTGTGACCCCCAGTTCGATTTCGCCCATTTTCAAACTTCATGTGTCTTTTTACCAATTCTTCTCACATGTCAAGTTTTATCCCATTCCATTAATAGAGAATTATTTTGCCCCAAATGGACAGGCATTCTTGACCCCTTTTATATAACTCTTTCCAACTTCCTTTGGGTTGGAAAGAATAACAAGAACCAAAGCAACAAGTTTCACTCTTTTGGTTATTTCTAGCATGTCATATATTTTTAAACAGTTATAAAGAAGGTATACCATCATAAGTTTCCTAAACTTGGATTAAAACACAAATAAAAGAGAAAGAAACTTTGGGCCAAGCTCCTACCACTCAACCAGGGATTCTTAGAACGTCTATATACTGCAGGCTGATTCGATACAGTCTGTGGGTTTTCATTAGTCACTCTCACTACATATAATGGTGTGTAATTTTTGGTAAAGATGTTTTCCTAATATTATTTTCTTCCAGATCTTCTCCCAGACATCAGCGCTAACCAACTGCCTTTGCTACTTTCACACTTTGTGCTTGTTCGGTTACAAAATGGAATGGCATGACAGCTTACATTTTTCCCTCTTTAGTTAGAAACAGGCATAGCATACAAACAGTACATAACATAACTAACAGAAAACATTCAGCATTACACTTCTAAATCAAAATAAATGTAAGGTCTATTATGTTGGCAGCTATATTCTACACTCTCTTTCCCTAAGACCTACTAAATATTTCAAACATATCCATTCACCCCTTCCAAGTCAAAAAGTTTAATAAATTTCATGTTTACCAAGCCTCAATGGTGGGATTCAAAAATTTTTGGAACCAGTTCACTTACACCCGACAGTATTTTTTTTTTTTTATCAAATTTTATTGAATAAAAAGAAACATACATTAATGGACAAAAGTCATCAGGAGATTAGGACTAAAACCCTATCACCATAATAAAGTAACAAACAAACAAAGCATATTATTAGCCCACATCCAGGAGAAGTTCAATACCTAGGAAAACAAAAAACCAATCCCTAACAAAACCTGGTAACCCCAGCAAATGAAACAAGGAAATCAAAAAATAACAAAACAGAACCAAAAACGTAGCTTTTACCCTTCAAGAATTCCAATAACTGCGCAACTTAAAGAAAAATGTAACGAGTACCTTGATAAATGATGTGGCACCTGCAAGGGAATTTCAGGTAAAACAATGCGCCCAAGGCCAAGATGCGTGGGCGAATTTCCAAAAAGGCCTTTGCTGTGTGGCCCTTGAAACGTCAGGAAAAATTTGAATGGCAGAGCCACAAAACCTTTCAAACTTTTTCTTGAAGTATGCACGAAATATTCTCTGTCGATCCAGCTCAGAAGCCACCGTAATTAACAAGGTGGCTCTCGTAGAAATCTCATCATGGGAAGATTCCAAAAATTCTGAAATATTCAAAGAAGCTGAAGCCTTAGGCTCTCCCTCAACACGTCCCTCCTGAGGCTCAGCTAAAGAGGCCGTGTCTCTGGAGGGAAGGTAATAAATATTAAGTAGGGAAATAGCTTCTGGATCAGAAATCAACAGTACCTCCTTCAAATATTTACGAAAAAGCATAAGAGGTGCTAGGTAATGTGTTTTAGGGAAGTTCAAAAGACGAAGATTCTTGGAACGCAGAGAGTTCTCAAGAACCTCGTGTTGAGAACGTAAAGAGGTAACATCCTGAACCAAAGAGGAAATAGCTGTCTGCTGAGGTGAGAAGCGAGCCTCAAAAGAGTCCACACTTTTCTCCACAGCAGCCAATCGAGACTCCTGATTTGAAAGCTTTGCAACAGTTTCTTTCGTAAAAGTAGAAATCTTTTGAAGAGAAGAGTCTAATGCCAACTCCATTCTAGACAACATAGTCCAAACATCTTTCAAGGACACTTCATCTGGGATAACACGAGGCTCTCCACCCCCAGCAAAGAGCACCACAGATGGCACCGGAGGAGGCAATGAGTCAGCGACAGAGTTCATCCGAAGAAAAGAAGAAGAAAGAATAGGACCCTCAATCTTGTCACTGTTAGGTACAGCTAAAGGAAAATCCTTATCTCGGTTCACCAGGGAGAGGTTTTCCGCAGCCAGGGGGGAGTCAGAAAACACAGTACTCACGGTAGACTTTTCACCAAGGGAGGCATCCAACAAAGAATCCTCAGGTAATGGCTTACCAACGGAGACATGCGCATCCATGGGCCCAACTACTTTACCGGCCTTAGGTTGAGCCACCGACAGTAGGCGTTTCTTCCTCTTCCCCATTCGCGGGAACTTCCAACACCAAATCAGCACCGAAGGGGCACCAAAGGGGCGGAACCTGCCCCTTTGGGCACGCTCCACGGGCACGCGCCCGCTACGCGTCCCGCGTCGGAGGCAAGATGATATAGCCCCTTCTTTAACCACCTGCCCCAATCAGAGGAGTGGAAGCGGGAGACCAGGCCAATCAGGTACGGAACAGCTGACATGCAGGAAACCAAGAACTCCTCGGCGTCCCGCGTCGGAGGCAAGATGATATAGCCCCTTCTTTAACCACCTGCCCCAATCAGAGGAGTGGAAGCGGGAGACCAGGCCAATCAGGTAGGGAACAGCTAACAAGCAGGAAACCAAGAACTCCTCGGCGTCCCGCATCGGAGGCAAGATGATATAGCCCCTTCTTTAACCACCTGCCCCAATCAGAGGAGTGGAAGCGGGAGACCAGGCCAATCAGGTAGGGAACAGCTGACAAGCAGGAAACCAAGAACTCCTCCCACCCGACAGTATTTTGATGGCATCCGGGGCGATCGGGGCATCGGGAAAAAGCCCCCAGTGCCATTGAAATACTGTCGGGGGCAGGTGTCCCGACAAATAGTGAATTCCTGGTGGCCTAGCGCTCCAGAACCCCCTTACTTCCCTTAAGAAGAAAATAGATCTGTGACCTAGAGGTCCCCTGAAACCTCCACCCCCCTCTCAACTAAAACGCAAATAAAACTGGTGGCCTAGAGGCCCCTGAACCCCTCCTCGGTACCTTTCAAAATGAGCAATAGGGCTGCCTAAGCAGCACCGGTTGTGGTCCGCCATCTTAAAAAATGGCAGCACCCCGTGCGGTGCACCCTGGGATGTTCCACGTGGGGCCAGGAACTGCCATTTTACAAGATGGTAGGCCAAGAGCAGCGCTCCTGCTCATTTTGAAAGGTACCGGGGGGGTTGTTTGGGGGCCACTAGGCCTATTTGTTTTTTTAGTCGGGAGGGGGGTGGGGGGATTAGGGGGCCTCTAGGCCACCAGGTCTATTTTCTTTTTTTAAGGGAGGTGGGGGGGGGGTGTTTCCAGATCGCTAGGCCACCAGGGATTCACTATCTGTTGGGGCACCAGCCCCCAACAGTATTATGGCGGCACTGGGGGCTTTTCCTAATGCTGCGATCGCCCCCAATATCATCAAGATACAAAATGCAAATTAGCCATGCGGTGCTAAACGGCCTATAATGACCAGTTTGGTGAACTCGGGAAATTTTACAAACAGGTTCGTGCAAACTGGCTGAATCCCACCACTGCTTATAATCCTAATGTACTTTCCATTCATAAGCACCAGCTGTCTCTTTGAAATTAATGTTCTAGTTTCCAGGAGCAATAAGTTAGTCACCTACAACATGTTTGTTAACCTAGAAACTGGGTACTACCGTGAACCTAGTGAAGATGGAAGGTGTTGATTTGTTAAACTCTCTATTGTATATAAGGCAGCTAGATATACATTATACATACTGTGGTAATGAGGCTACTGACAAGCATAGAAAAAGGGCTGGTTTTAAAACTTTTTCTTCTGAGCTAAAGCATGGCTCAGGCAGGCATTCATTTAAAACAGCACCTAGAGAGCAAAGCCACATGATTGAGAGTGCTGAGTACAGACCACACCCTGCCTTCATGGCAACACAGAGTGCAAATGAGAAACACCTGGGGGGATGGGGCAAGGAAACGGGTCTCACACTCAAACATTTAAGCTCTCAGGATAAAAGGCAGTTAGAGAGAGAAGCAGGGAGAGAAGCAGATGAAGGAACAGAAGGAGCAGAGTAAAGACGCGAGTCTTGGACAAGGCAGACACGGGAGTCACGGCAGAGAGGCAAGAAGCCAAAGCCAAGAGAGTCAAGGCAGACTGGACAGTCTAGGAGAGAAAGACTGAGGAGTCTGACCAGAGGCTCTGGAGAATGGCAGAGAAAGTCTGAGCTTCGGCACAGAAGGGATTCTAACAGCAGCTCTTCTACCAGAGACAGCTGTACAGAATTTGCAAGCCCTTGTGAAGGTAGGAACCCAAACTCTGGGAGAACTGTAGAATACAGCTCAGATAGCAGTGAGGCTGCTGAGATTTCAGAAGGAGAGATTTATCCTTCTAGAAAGCCTGAGAGAAAGTCTGTTCCTAGAAGCCAGGGAAGACAGCAGAAACCTGTGAGTGTCTTGCCCAGAAATACAAAGCCGTGCAGCTCATTTAGGAAGCCTGAAAGGAGAAAAGGGAATTCCTGGGATGAAATGTTTAAGTTAATGCAACGATTGAAACCTGATTGTGCAGATAAAGACCCAGAGCTGTTTCAGTGTGAAACTGAAGACATGGAGACAGAGTTAACTGGATTGGAGCAGGATACAGAGTCTCTAATGGATTGCTCAACAGCTTATGTTTCATAAAGGGAAAAGCTGATTTGCTAGCTAAAGAGAAAATTCAGAACTGTGATAAATGCTATGAGGTTTTTGAATCCTGAAAACAAAAGGAAAGGATTACAAATGTGTTTTGCTTAACACTGTTTGAAGCATTAGTTCCTGTATGCTGAAGAAAGCTACTTGAGTTCATTATTGTTTCTGTTATACCTTGTTCATGTTCTAAAGAAGATTTACTTTGCTTAAGGCTGATGATACAAAAGAAAATTAATAAATTTCCTGTAAATTACCTAAAACTACTCGGACTGCTTATTAACCGCAAGTATAAAGTCCCAGCAGCATCTGCTCTGGTAATAAGTCAAGTTTAACAAGAACAGTTGGCACGCTGCCTCTTACAAGGCAACCGCCTAGACAGGGTGCAGCGCCACAATACATACACACACACATATATACATGTATATATACGTCTGATCTAAGTAAAAAGGCCCTTAAGTTCATGAATCCACCCAAATGCTTTGTTTTGCATGCCATCATATTGACTAAAGAAGACATAATATCAGCTCACTGGAGATTCTGAGCAAGCATACACCCAAAAGCATATATATATATATATATATATACACACATACATACACACCTTACACATCCAGGCACTTCTGCTCCTTTCTGCTTAGAGGTTTAGTCTTTTTTTTAAAAATTTATTAGTATTTACCTTATGTACATCCAGGTATTCACACGAATGAAAAGATAATGTTATGAAGAAGAAAAAATAACAAAAAACAATAAGAAACCAAATAACCATTTCAAATTAGCCCACAAATTAAGGAAAAGAGAGGGGGTATCAGCAAATAATACAATAGTAACATGCCAAACAATATTGACCTAAAACTAAAAGGAAAAAGAAAACAAAGCAGCAGATGGAGACTTAAATGTCATAGAAACATAGAAATATGATGACAGAAAAGACCACATGGCCTATCTAGTCTGTCCTTCCATATCAACAACTACAACAGTCCACTTTTTGCCTTTAGAGATCCTCTGTGTTGGTCCCATGCTTTCTTGAATTCAGTTACTGTCCTCATCTCTACCACCTCCACTGGGAGACTATTCCATGGATCCACTACTCTTTCCATATGGGTAGGTTCTAGGTATGTCAGCCATATGGGTAGGTTCTAGGACTTTAACTACAGCTTCTTTCATTGTTACTAAAAACTCCAAGAGTTGTCTGGGCTCAAAAAATAAGTAAACTTTATCCTTATAGGAAATACAACCTCGAACAGGAAATTTTAACTGAAAAGTTGCCCCTAAGGTAAGGACCCTGGGCCGCAGACCCAGAAACTCCTTCCTCTTCATCTGTGAAGCTCAAGACAAATAAGGGAATATTCTAACCTGAGAGCCCAGAAAAGACTCATTGAAGTTCTTAAAGTAAGACCAAAGAATTAAAGATTTGTTTGACTCCAGGGCAAGGGTGACGAGGAGGGTGGACCGTTCTGTAATCACTTCCAAGGAGTTTTCCAGGAACCCCATAAGGTCCTCAGCTCCTACTGAAACAGTACCAGGGACACCACCTCAGTCACCAGAGACAAGTGCTGTGCCCAAGTCAGGGGAGGAAGATGTTCCAGAGGAATTTTTAAAAACCCTTTGAAATATCTACTCACCATCTCTACTGGTGACAGCACTGGGGATCTAGGAAAATTCAGAAATCTAAGGTTATTTTGACAAACTTGATTTTCCAAGTATTCTGTTTTCTGTGAAAACACAGTATTATCTTTAATCTAAGGAACAACCAGTTCACGAAGCTGTCCCCGTTCATGCTCCATCTTAGAGATCTTCCCTGTTTATTCCCCTTGCACTCTGGAGACATCAGAGTAATTCTTTTTAACTTGCAACAGATCAGTACTCACAGAGTCCACCACAGAAGTTAGGGAAAAGTTCAAAGTCACTATAGTGTCCCACAGGACATCCATTGTAATAACCGCAGGTTTCACGAACCCCTGGACACCAAAACGTGGCACCTCTCCAGTCCCTGCTGTTAATACCTCCATGCCAAACAGTGATGACCCCACAGCTCCAACTCGCTGAGACACAGGATCAGGGAGGTTTGTCATGGCTGCCGGAGTGCCCTCTTCGCTCCCCTGTGACGGCGTGCTCGTTAGCAGGCCGAAGAGAAGCACTTCTCTAGCCAGCAACATACTTTAAAAGCTGGGGAGTGAATCTGCACGGGCTGTCGATGCAGACGTCACCTATATGTGAGGACCGACTTCCTGCTTGTTCCCAGAGAAAGCAAAATCCCCAATGCGTTCAGAGCAGACAGTTCAATACGCAGCCCTGAAAACGCTGCTCCTGTACCAGAAATGAAGCCACACAGATCCAAAGTCTTCTGCCCAGGTGAGATCGAAGGAGCATGCCCGAGGGTAGGCCAGCTTGCTTCCGCTTCCTACGCCTCATAGCACACAGTAGTAGGAGCGATGTCTGGATCCTAGAAGTAAGAATCAGAGCAGCCACACATCGACACACCTTCCTGCCGCCATCTTGCTTCCCCAGAGGTTTAATCTTTACTAGATTAGGATATGTCCTGGTCAGAAGTCATTTGTTCCAGCTGACAGCAGATCCTGCATAGGCTAAATCTATCATCATACAAGCAGATGTTTTTATTTTATTTATAGAAGGTTTTGAATCCCGATTCTAAGCTCTTGACAACGCCGAACCATAATAGAAAAACATTCTCGAATGATAAGATAATGTAGAAAGGGAAGGGATTTGATGGTTTTTTAGTGTTTTATTCGGGGTAAAATTAAAATATTTTGTAACTGATAGAAGGATGGGAATAAGGAAGAACCATCAGAGATGCATTTAAGAAAATCTGGCACTACAAAATATACTCTTCCTGTAGAAACTGGCTATTTTTGCTGATGCTCCTCTTAGGGGAAAATGTCTGTTGCAAGTAATTCAAGTTGACTTTAATTAGACTTATGAGTAGAAAGCAAAGAAAGTGACTTGTGCTATATTTCTGGTGCTTCCACAACAGAGAGAAAGTTTCTTCATGTACTTTCTCCTTTTGATAGCATGAGATCTCCAAAAGGTTACTTGTGGCTGAGTTCATGCAGAGCAGCACCAGTGGCCAACAGTTAGTCAAAAGACAACTATACCTTGAGATTTGCTGAGTAATTTGTCAAGAATGGGTTGTCCCTAACACCAGAGCCTGATACACCCATATTCCAAGTTCCAATTAAATGAAGTCTAAAGGCCAAAGGAAGAAACTTGGCTACAGCCTTTGTTCTCAGTCAAAATTTGGCAATGTTTGGGCTTTTAATGTAAGTCTTCATATATTTTGATTTGTCAGACAAAACAGGCCAGCAGCAAGTCACAATGGGATGTGAAGACAGCTCAGCTTTGGCTCCTGTTAATTTAATGATTTATGTCTTCATTGCTAACTTTAAGTGAATGCAAGAGATTCAAGAGCAAAATCAAGTCTGGCAACGAGCTGGAAATCAGTATTTACAGAAAACACCACTCTGCAAGTTCCAGCAGCAAAAGATTCCGTTTAAAGTTGCATACTTAGTAAAGAAATAGTAACAGCTAAAAGCAAGAAATAGCATTTGTAAAACATTTTGTTTTAATCTAAATACGCTTGTAATGCACTTTACAACAGCATCCCATAAGCAAGCAAGCAGCCATCTTTGGGACAGATGGGATAGTGACCATTTTATTGTTGATTTTTCCAAAGGTGAGGGGTACAAGATTATTGCGCAATTGAAGCTAATAAACAAAGAAAGCATAGTTACTTAGCTGTAACAGGTGATCTCTGGGAACAGCAGGAATAAGTCTTCACATATGGGTATCATCGGTACCGACGGAGCCTGCGCGGGAACGCTCCCCAGCGTCCAAAAGGAAAGCTTTTGGGAGCATCCCACAGCGCCTGCGCGCTGCCTTCCCACCTTTCCTAACTGCCTCTCTCCAGTTCGAGTTTTAAAGCTGAGACAAAGAGAGAGAGAGAGAGGAAAGGAAAGATAGATAGAGAGATACAACTCCTAGGGGAGGTGGGTGGGTTGTGAAGACTTATTCCTGCTGTTCCCAGAGATCATCTGTTACAGGTAAGTAACTGTGTTATCTTCAGGAACAAGCAGGAATGAGTCTTCACATATGGGGACTCCCCAGCTAGAGATGCCTGGGAGATCACCCAGATTGTGAGTCCCTGGGAAGGGCTGCACCTGCACCCATGAATCTCAGGCATCCAGTCAGGGATGGAGGGTAGGAGTTGATTAGGTATGGAACAAGTGTTTGAGAACAGCCTGACCAAACAAGGCATCCCAGCGGGAGTCCTTGTCCAAGCAGTAATGGGCTATGAAGGTATGAACCGATGCCCAGGTGGCCGCTCGACAGATTTGGTCGATGGACACAGAGTTAAATGAGCCATAGAGGCTGCCATGGCCCTCACATTGTGAGCTGTGACATGGCCTTCCTGAGAAAGGTACTTACTCTGGTAGGCGAAGGAAATACACTGAGCAATCCAATTAGACAGAGTTCTCTTAGAGACTGGAAGTCCTAAATGAGAAGGATCAAAAGCAACAAAAAGTTGAGAGGACTTTCTATGTTGCTGTGTCCTTTGTAAGTAGAAAGCAAGTGCTCTTTTACAATCCAGGGTATGAAGATTCCTCTCTGCACTTGATGCATGAGGTCCTGGAAAAAAGACAGGTAAATACACCTCCTGGTTCAGATGAAAAGGTGAGACCACTTTAAGCATAAAGTGTGGATTAGTTCTGAGGACTACCTTGTCATGATGGAACCTTGTATAAGGAGGATTAGCCACTAAAGCTTGCAACTCACTGATACGGCGAGCTGAGGTGACTGCAATGAGAAAAATAACCTTCCAGGAAAGGAATTTCAAGGAGGTAGTGGCTAAGGGTTCAAAGGGTGGCTTCATAAGCTGGCCAAGAACCAGATTCAAGTCCCATGCCACTGGAGGTGGTCTAATGGGAGGTTTAGTCAAAAGAAGGCCTCTCATGAATCTTGCTATAAGAGGATGAGAGGAAATAGGTTGTCCATTGAGAGGCTTAAGGGATGCTGCAATAGCACTCAAATGGACTCTGATTGAATTTGTTTTAAGGCCTGCATGGGATAAATGCAGCAAATAGTCTAGTAAAGAATTCAAAGGTATTGCAAGAGGGTTGAGACCCTTCTCTGCACACCAAATGGAAAACCTTTTCCATTTAAAAGCATAGGAACGTCTGGTGGAAGGCTTTCTGGAAGCATGAAGGATATCCTTCACTTGCTGAGAAAGGTGTAAATCCTGAAGGTCTAGGCCTTCCGCAACCAGGCTCTGAGATGAAGAGACTGAGGATTTGGGTGCCACAAGGATCCCTCCTCCTGGGAGAGGAGATCTGGAGCAGACCCCAGGTCCAGGGAGGGAGCTTGAGAGAGATGCAGAAGTAGAGGGTACCACACTTGGCATGGCCAATGTGGTGCTATGAGGATCATAGACCCCTTGTCTCTCTGAAGCTTGAACAGAGTTTTGGGGATGAGGGGAATAGGTGGAAAGGCATAGAGGAAGTCTTGCCCCCAATGAAGGAGGAAGGCATCCCTGGCCTGAACTCCCTGACATGGAATCCTGGAACAAAACCGGGGAAGTTTGGCATTCCACGGATTTGCAAACAGGTCTATGTCTGGGGTACCCCAAATCCGAAAAATCCTGGCTATCTGGTCCCCATGGAGGGACCATTCGTGTGGAAGCAGAACTCGACTGAGTCTGTCTGCCCAAGAGTTCTGAACCCCTGGAAGATACACTGCCATGAGATGGATATGATGCTCTCTGGCAAATGCCCACAATCTGAGAGCTTCGTTGCAAAGCGACAGAGAGCCAGTCCCTCCCTGCTTGTTCACGTAGAACATGGCTACCTGGTTGTCCGTGTGGATGAGGACTGTCTTGTAGCTGAGCAGGGTGTGGAAGACTCTGAGAGCCAGAAAGATTGCTCTGAGCTCTAAGAGGTTGATATGTAGAGATGTCTCCTGTGGAGACCAGATGCCTTGGGTCGAGAGACCTTATAGATGAGCTCCCCAACCCTTTGGAGAGGTGTCTGTTGTAAGGGTTGCTTGGGGTAACACCTGTTGAAAGGGGGACCCCAGCAAAAGATTTTGAGTGGACTTACACCAGTGGAGGGACCAGAAGAGGCGACTGGAGGTTGCTATTTTGTCTGACAGGCAACCTGATGCCTGAGTCCATTGGGTGGATAGGGTCCACTGAGCTGCCCTCATGTGAAGGCGAGCGTAAGGAATCACATGCACCGTGGATGCCATGTGGCCTAAGAGTTGTAACATCTCTCGAGCAGTTAAATGGGATTTTAACTGAATCTGGGAGGCTAACTGCACCAAGCGTAGGCAACGGGCCTGGGGAAGATAGGCTCTTGCAGTTGTGGTATCCAGTAAGGCCCCTATGAGCTCTAGAGACTGAGTAGGGGTGAGATGGGATTTTGGAATGCTGATTACCAGTCCCAGATACTAAAGAACACGCCTTGTGCAGGTCAGGGAAGTCTGGGCCTCTGACTGGGATGGAGCTCGGATGAGCCAGTCGTCCAGATATGGGAATACGAATATTCCTAGAGTGCGCAGAAATGCAGCTACTACTGCCATGCATTTTGTGAACACTCTTGGAGCAGAGGCCAGACCGAAAGGAAGCACTTTGTATTGGTAGTGCTTTCCTTGGTAAAGGAACCGAAGGAACCTTCTGTGTGTTGGATGGATGAGAACATGGGTGTACGCATCCTTGAGATATAGAGAACAAAGCCAGTCCTGACTCTGGAGGTATGGAAGGAGAGTTCCGAGAGAGATCATCTTGAATTTCTCCTTGCATAGAAACTTGTTCAATTCTCTGAGATCTAGTATGGGTCTGTAGCTCCCCGTTTTCTTTGGAATGAGAAAATAGGGGGAGTAGAACCCTGAGCCCTGTTGAAGAAGGGGTACTTCTTCTATTGCCCCTTGGGCAAGAAGGGTAGCAATCTCTTGACCTAGAAGGTTGAGGAGAGATGTTGGAGAATTGAACTGTTTCACCATGGTGTGAGGAGGAAGGTTTAAGAAATGAAGCTTGTACCCATCTCGTATGATGGAGAGGGTCCATTGCTCTGCTGTGATTTGTTCCCATCTGGGAGCAAAGTGAGCTAACCTTCCTGGGATGGTGAGAGGCTCTGGATGTTCTAGAGCCAGAAAAGCTAAGTTCTCTAGTGGAAAGTCAAAGGCCCTGAGGAGGCTGAGGCTATTGGGCCGTAGCAGTCCTCGCAGCCTGAGACTTGGCCTGTTTTGGTTGTTGCTGTCTCTTTGTAGCAAAACAACCTTGGGAAGAGGCCTGACCATAACCCGAAGAAAATTTCCCTTTTTTTGGGAAAGATCCTTTTTTGAACAACCTCTTTTTAAAAGGAGCAGTAGTAGACTTTGAAAGTCTATCTAAAGCAGAATTTTCAGCATCCATCTGGTTGGCCTTTGCTTGCCAATCTTTGCCAAAGAGGTTTTCTCCTGTACAGGGAAGGTTACCTAGCCCATCCTGTACCCAGGATTCCAAATCAGAGGCTTGTAACCAAGCAACTCTGCATGCACCTATGGCAATAGCCGAGGCTCTACTGGCACCCTCAAAAGAGTCAAAGGCTGCACGGTTGGAAAACTTGGATACATCCTGTGCATGTTTAAGCCAGGTGATATATTCTTCTCTCTTATCTTCTGACATAAAAGGAGATAAGGTTTGCAGATGATCTGTAACTTCTTTTAGAAACATCCCCATATAGAGACTATAGGAGTTGATTCTGGCTACAAGCATACTGGCCTGGAAGATTTTCCTGCCAAAGGCATCTAGGGTTCTGCATTCTCTTCCTGGAGGAGCAGAGGAGTGCCTTTTTGTACTCTTGATCTTTTTCATAGAAGACTCTACCACAATGGAGTGGTGAGGAAGCCGAGTCTTATGAAACCCAGGACAAGGAGGAACACGATACATGGTGTCCAACCTTCGGGAATGAGGGGAGGTGGAAAGAGGAGTCTCCCATATGCCCAACATGTGATCATAAAGAATCTCATGCACTGGTAAGGTGGCTGCCTCTTTAGGAGCCTTAGGATATTGTAGGATATCTCATTTTTTGGCTCTAGGTTCCGTTTCAGAGGCCACTGAGATGAACAGGCCTTTGGCCACCTCCCTAATGAAGTCCTGAAAAGACAAGTCTTCAGGAGGAGACATTCTCCTTTTTGGAGAAGAGGGTTTCTGAGGAAGGATCCCCGATGCTTCAATTGAGGCCTCTGATATATCAGAGTCTTCAGAGGAATCGAAGTATCGACTGTCTGGATGCTCTCGCAGAGCCCGATACGCATACCGAGAGGTATCAACATCGGGAGTAATCGGTACCGAGTCGGTACTGATAGGCATCACTGGATAGAGTACCGCTGCCGTCGATGCTGATGTCGATGCAAGCGGTACTGGTATCGGAACCGATTTCGGATCCGGTACCAGAATCGGTACCGGTACCGACAACGGGGTTTGTTGCGGTACCACAGGCGTCGCAGCTTGTATGAATGTCGTGATGGCACGCTGAATGGTCAGAATATTCTGATTCATCGATGCCACCAATGTCTGGATGTCGGTACCGGTGGTAACCGCCGGTACCCCAGAACATTGTAACAGGTGATCGGTCGAGGCCGAGCCATCGATATCAACCTGTGACCCCATAGGTAGAGCTTTGGAAGCCGGAGCCTCCCGCCGGGGTAATTTTGCCGATGTGGATTCCTCAAGAGTAAGCCCGGGGGCATCTCGATACTTAGAGGGAGATGAACTCTTTGAGGACCGGCCAGATTTAAGTTTGGTTACCTGAGATCCATGGGATGAAGAAGAAGCCCTGGAAGACGTCGATGCCACAGAAGCTGCATCGGAGGGAAACAGGGTACTGAGCTTGGCTGCCCGATTTTGTAACCCTCTCTTAGACATCATAGAACAGGTCTCACAATCCGCTATGGAGTGGTCAGGACCTAAACATTTTAGACACCAGTCATGGGTGTCTGTGACAGAAATAGTGCTGCTGCACTTCGTGCACTTTTTAAACCCGGAGGCGGGTTTTTCCATGAGGAAAAATATATCTGTAGGCCTAAGGCCCCAGAAGAAAAAATGCACTGTAGGGTTTTTTTTGTTTTTTTTAAAAGAAAGAAAAAAGACCAGTGGTACCGGTCCGGAATCGAGAAGGCAGACACGCGACTAAAGAAAAATAAAAGAAAATAAGAAATTCTTCAGCGGTGACAGGAAACACGACCTGCTGGCTCCGCGGAAAAGAAAAACTGGAGAGAGGCAGTTAGGAAAGGCGGGAAGGCAGCATGCAGGCGATGTGGGATGCTCCCAAAAGCTTTCCTTTTGGACGCTGGGGAGCGTTCCCGCGCAGGCTCCGTCGGTACCGACGATACCCATATGTGAAGACTCATTCCTGCTTGTTCCTGGAGATAGTGATTTGTCAAAGATCACAGAGACTCAGTACCAGAGGAATAATTTCATAAAATAAAATGCCGATTTATGCACAAAAAAGCCCTCTTCTAAAATTAGGTCATGCCTAGGATTACCAGATTTTTGGAGAGCAAATTTGGGACATATGGCCAGGGCAGAGTTCCTCCCTCCGCGAGCATCTTTTCCCATATATTTCAAAATGACCAGTCTAGGTAGCATTCAGTAATTTCAAAAGTTTAGAAAGAGACAGTAGCAGCCCCCCTCAAGTTATAAGCATACATACATATATGCAGTATATGCTTAAACTTTATTTTATACATATAGTTAAATATTCTTTAAATTTCTAAAATTCCTCCTCTTTTTTCAGAAAAAAGGTTAACTTTACATCTTCTTCTACCAGGATTGAGAAGACTCCATTAGAGGGGTATGCAGGAGACGTAAAGTCCTTTGCCTCTGTCCCCAATGAAATCAGGGACAAGTGGTGGTTATAATCCATGCAGTAGGGGATGCTATTTCAAAATCAGGGACATTTGATAACCTTGGTCATGCCTAAAAGTACACATGATGCAAACCGGGAGAGGAGTTAGGGCGAAGAATGGACAGAGTCAAGATTTACCAGCATATTTTATAAAATACATATATATGTGTGAAAAAGACAAGCTAACATTTATGCTTCATCTCATTAAGGTGTAATGTCCATGCCTTAAATCAAAGCATAATTTATGCAGGATCTGAGAAATTAGTAAGCCCCAGATATTTCACTAACATGCTTCTCACGTCCAGCAGACACAGTGAGAGGTCTGTTCAAATGTCCTCCTCCAAGAAGGAGAGCAGGATCCTAAACTGATTAAGAACATAAGATATACCATACTGGGTCAGACTAAGGTCCATCAAGCCCAGTATCCTGTTTCCAAATAAAAGGATGAGAGTACCTTTGGGAGAAAGGATGGTATCCTCAGAGACAGATGATGTTGAGATGATCAGAAAAGGCTCCCTACAGGATAAGGACATTCCCTGAACACACTCTGGTACCACGCAAGAGCTGTCACCTGAACTTTGAAAGAGTTCAGAACTAAACCTTGGTCAGTCCTGGACTGTAAGGAGAACAAAACAGTGACTATATCTGGCTTCCTGGCATCAAGAGCCTGAGAGGAACACCATCTCTTGAAGACCCTCCAAACCCTCACATAGGCCAAGGATGTAGAGGCCCTCTGGGACTTAAGAAGGATGTCAACTGCTGCTCAACAACCAGGTCTTAAGTGAGATGGAAACTGGATCCTCCATGAACAGGGGACCCTGCAAGAGAAGGTCCCTCTCCTCAGGTACTGATAGAAGGGACCCCATCAACAGGCTCAAAAGATCCTTGTACCATGGCCTGAGCAACCAGTGTGGTACCACTAGAATGATCCAACCGAGACTGAATTCTGTGCAGAGGTCATCTCACCAAGGGTCATGGGGAAAAGACATCAAATCTACTGCATGTGGATCTTTCCTGTGGCTGAAAAAGTTTTTCACCTTGGCATTCCCCTAGCTGGCCATCAGATCAAACACTGGCAGGCCTCATCTCTGCATGATAAGGTCAAAAGCACAAGGGTTTAGCTCCAACAGTGTTCCCAGTCAAGAAGTCGGCCTGCCATGTAGCGACCAACACAGCCACCAGATGAGACTCCTCCCAATGAGAGACCTCCATCTCCTTTTATGAGTACCGCCTTGCTTGTTGATGTATGCCACTGCCATTGCATTGTCTAAGAATACTCTAACCATTTTGCCCTCCTGACTAATCAGGAGGCTTTCTGAGAGGACATCTGGGTTGTGTTCGCTCTGGACTTCTCCATGGAGTCAGACTGAATCAGCCAGTCTCCAGGTAAGGGTGAACCTGGATTACTTGCTTGCACAGAAAGGCTGCCACCATCACCATGATCTCTTCATGAAAGTGTGAGGCACCATGGCCAGGGCAAATGGCAAGGCAAAAAAACAAAAATGGCAGCCCATGACACAGATGCGGAGGAACTGTTTATGTTGCTCCAAGATCAGAATATGGAAGGTCCAAGGAGGATAGAAACTCCTCTTGCTGGACTCGAGGGTCTCCATGTGGAAGTGGGATAGCTTGGCACGGACTGTGTTCAGATCCAGAATGCAAAGATCCGACTCTTTTTTTTTGCTCCATGAGGTAAATAGAATACCATCCTGATCTTGTTCTGCAGAGGGAACAGGTATGATAGCCTTCAATTGTAGGGGGAACTGAACAGTTTCCTCGACCACCACTCTTCAGAAAAGTGTCCTGAAGAAGCTTCACAAACTCCAGCGCGTAGTCCTTTTCGAGTATCTTGAGAACCAATTATTCTGACATGATGCGAGTCCATTCTGAGTAAAACTGTCAGAGACATCTCCCCTCTCCCCCCGACTACCTGTCCCCTCAGAAGAGACTCACTGGATTTTACTGCAAAGTCTTATCAGCTCCCAAGCAGGTGCCTGTTAATTCTCTTCTAGAGTTTAGATCCATAGGAGAAATAGGCCGTGCCTAAACTCTTTTTGGCCTAAACTGTCCCCCTGGTCCCCATTGAGCCTTATGTGAGGAAGTTCTATCTTCTGGGAATCTCTGTGAGCAAGCCTCTCGAAGATCTTTCACCAGATTCAGCAGGTTTTCCCAAAAGAGCAACCTGTCCTTAAAGCAGGGTTCGACAAACCCCAGACACCAGGTTGCCATGGTGACTAAAAAAATCAGACCTGGTGCCTGGAGCTTGGAAGCAGAGCATCAGGCAATAGTGTGCCATGAATGTAGCAGCATCTGGGGCCACACAAATAGGCTGCAGCAGTTGCTGCTTGGCCCAATAGGGAGCATCTAAAACTGCCTATCATTGGCTAGGACAGGCAGTGTCATCATTTGGTGCTGGCCACAGAGAACAAGGGGGAGTAACTGGTCTGCAGTCAGAGTGAGGTCGGCGTTCTATCAGTTAATGGCAGCAGAAGCAGCACACTGAGAGACTTTTGTTTTGCCTCTTTCTCTCGCTGCCCCTCAGGCCTGTGGTGAGCTGCTAACATCCCCTTCTCCCCCCAGTTATCACTGGGTGCCCATCTTCTGAGCATGAATGGAATTACACCCTACCTCACCCCCCAGTGGGAACAAGGCTATTGGCAGCACTGCAACCAGACAGCACTTTTGGGTTCGCAATCTCTCTGGGTCCTGTAGTCCTGCTTAGCGTTTGCTACTGGCTTGGAAATTAATTATAATAAAAGCAAACATTGGGAGCAGCCTTTCTTCATGGGATCAGGGCTCTCCCGAGTCAGCTCTGCACCTTGGGGCTACCATGCATCAAGAGGGCACAAAAACCCCACCAACAGGACTCATGTGTCTTCCACTGTTAATATACACAAGTACATTTTTAATAGAGGATGGAAGAACATTTGACAGAAATGCCAAATGTGTGGGCATCTGATAGCCTCTGTTGCAGTATGGCAACACAACTTCAAGCTCATCAGAAAATAACAACAGTAATGATGCAAAGACAAATTGTGAATCAAAGAACAATTGAAATGCAAGATGCTCTGATGAGGAAGATGATTCAGGAAACAGATCTAACTTTTTGGAATCAAGTGTTGAATTACTGTCTGCGGAGTTTCCTGGAAGCAATGGTATGATGGAAGAAAATCAAGATGTATATAGGGTAAGATCTCTTTGCACAGCTGCACAACATAATTTATTGTCAGAAAGAAGGAGAAATTAGACCTTACCTGCTAATTCTTTCCTTGAGTTCTCTCCAGGCCAGTCCAGGAAAAGGTAGGGTTGTCAGCCCCCTCCAGCAGCTGAGGACTGAATTACAGAGTCTTGCTGACATCCTATCCAGCTCCCCCTGGTGCCAGAGACTCAGTCTTCGTTGAACAAAGCAGCTCCATATCCACTACATTCGAACTACACTAACACTAACCAAGTACCATAACACAAGAACATACTTTTTTTCTTTTTTCTTTTCTCTTAGCAAGAAGCCCTGCTCATACTCCTCCTATCGAGAGACAACAGACAGGCAGAGCCCTCCTCACAGACTGATTCGGACACCTGTTTCCCCCACCGAATCTGCAGCGTCAGACATACTTTCAATGTCCTATATTCCGCTGCCAAACTGCTTACAGAATACTGTAGAGACAACTCCACTCCAACCCCCTCAAACGCAAATGAAGTGGGAAGGCCCTGGACTGGCCTGGAGAGAACTCAAGGAAAGACAATTAGCAGGTAAGGTCTAATTTCTCCTTCCTATTCGTCTCTCCAGGCCAGTCCAGGAAAAGGTAGGGTTGTACCACCGCAGTACCTAAATATGGGAGGGACCCGCCAGTCCAGCTACAATGGCTGCAGCTCCTACATTTGCATCCCCCCTAGCCTGAACATCCAATCTATAATGCTTCGCAAAAGTGTGAAGGGACGACCAAGTCGCTGCCCTACAAATTTCTATCGGAGGAATCAAAGCAAACTCTGCTCAAGATGTCGCTTGCCCCCGAGTAGAATGAGCTCTAAGTCCCCTAGGAAGAATCGCTCCCCACGCCACATACGCTGTTCCAATAGCCTGCCTTACCCAGCAAGCAATAGAAGCTTTGGAAGCCGCCTCCCCCTTTCGCGGACTCGAAAAAAAGCACAAACAACCGATCTGACTTACGAAACGACTCCGTCCTCTTCAGGTAGCGACGGAGTACTCTGTCGAGATCCAATTTCCTCAGGGATTGATGCTCCCCTTCCCCCTCTAAATGTGGAAAGGCTGGAAGAGCAATAGACTGATTGACATGAAAGGTCGACACTACCTTTGGCAGAAAAGAGGGAACCGGACGCAACACCACCTTCTCTGCCGAAAACTGAAGAAACGGTTCCCTACAAGAGAGTGCGTGAAGTTCCAAAATCCTCCTCACCGAACATAATGCTACCAAGAAAACCGTCTTCCAAGCCAAATGCTTAAACACCATCAACATTGGCTCGAAGGGAGGAACGGTGAGCGCCTCCAGTACCAAGTTCAGTCCCACAGCGGAACAACCTGCCTGATTGGTGGCCTAACATTCTTCACCGCCCTGAAAACACACACCACATCTGGATGATTCGACAATATAGAGCCCTGAACTTGACCCCTATAACATGCCAAGGCAGCCAGCTGTACCTTAAGGGAACTGAGCCATGGCCTTCTCTAGGCCTCCTTGAAGGAACCACAAAATATCAGGCAATCCCGAGGCGAACAGTTTAACGCCCTTATCCACGCACCAATTTTCAAAAATGCGCCAAACTCGAACATACGACAGAGACGTAGACCGTTTCTTTGACTGTAACATCATCGCTACTACTGTTGCGGCGTACCCTCGTCTACGCAACCGCTCCTTCTCAAGAGCCATGCCGTAAGCAAGAACCGATCTACCTGTGGCATTAACACTGGTCCTTGACTCAACAGATTGATCTGATCGGGCAGCCTCCAAGGCAGCTCCACCCGAAGGCGCATCAAATCTGCATACCAAGGTCTCCTTGGCCAATCCGGTGCAATTAGAATCACCGGCCCCGCGTGTGCTGCTATCCTTTGCACGACTCGACCTAACATCGGCCAGGGTGGAAAAACGTAAAGTAACTCATTCGCCGACCACGGCTGCACCAGCACATCGAGACCTTCCGACATGTGCACCCTGAGTCTGCTGAAGAACCTCGCCACCTTGGTATTGGTGAGGATCGCCATCAAATCCATCACCGGAAGACCCCATCGCAGGGTGATGTGGTGGAATACGGCTGCATTGAGCTCCCACTCTCTGGGATCCAGGACATTCCGACTGAGATAGTCGGCTTGAACATTGTCCTTGCCCGCTACATGCGCCGCCGAGAAGGCTATTAGGTGGCTTTCCGCCCACTCTAGTAATCACTGACTCTCTTCCAACAATGAAGCACTGCCTGTGCCACCCTGCCGATTGATATAGGACACTGTTACCGCATTGTCGGAGAAAACTCGAACCGCCTTGCCCGCTATTAGGCCTATGAACTGAACCAGCGCTCGCCGCACTGCCCGCATCTCCAACCGATTGATCGACCACCTCGATTCCTCCAACAGCCTTGCAACACTTGCGACAGACAATGCGCCCCCCAGCCCGAGAGACTGGCGTCTGTTGTGACCAACACCCAATCCAGCTGTTGCAAGGGCATGCCGGCCTGAAGATGTGTGGAGTCCAACCACCACTTCAGACCTTCCCTTACCTCCTGCGGACACACCAGCTCCTGGGATAGAAGGTGCTCCTGCGGTGACCACCTCGACCGTAGGGCTCTCTGTAGCGGCCTCATATGAGCCCTGGCCCACGGCACTAGGTCTAACGCCACGACCCTAATAGCTGCATGTACCTCCACACTGTGGGAGCCTGCATGCACAAAAAAGCCTGCACTTGACCCTGAAGCTTTAGCTTTCTCTCTTCGAGCAGAAACACTAACCCGGCGACTGTGTCGAACACTGCCCCTAGATATACCAGCCGTTGAACCGGCAGCAACTGACTCTTGGCCCGATTCGCTAACCAACCAAGCCGTTCGAGAAACTCTACTATCCGCCTGGTTGCCATACGTGACTCTGCTTCGGAGTCCACCCGTATCAGCCAATCGTCAAATAGGGATGCACTCGGATACCCTCCTGTCGCAACGCTGCCACTACCATGACCATTACCTATGTAAACGTCCGCAGCGCCATTGTCAGCCCAAACGGCAGCGTCCGGAACTGAAAATGGCCCATCGGAATGGCAAAACACAAGAACCTGTGATGATTTGGCCTGATCAGAATGTGCAGATAAGCCTCCGTGAGATCTATTGAGGACAATATTTCTCCCGGTTTCACTGCCAAAATCACTGACCTCAAAGTCTCCATCCGGAAGTGTGGTACCCGCAAACACTGATTCACATGCTTGAGATCGAGAATGGGTCGAAAGGAACCTTCCTTTTTGGGAACCAGAAAATAGATTGAGTATCGACCTAATCCGCACTGGTCTGGAGGCACGGGAACTACCGCTTGAAGCTGCAACAATCTTCGAAGCATGCTGTTTACCGCCTCCTTCTTCACCTGCGCCTTGCAAGAGGATACTACGAACACATCTGCCAGTGGGTGATCGAATTCCAGTGTGTAGCCTTTTTGGATGATCTCCAGCACCCACTGGTCTGTGGTGATGGCGGCCCAGGCGGAATAAAACTCCTGCAAACGTCCCCCTACCGGAACTTCCGCCTGGGCCTGCCCGACTTCATTGTGGCTTTTTGGCCTGTGCCTACTGGGAAGGCAGATAACCTCTGCCAAACCCCCTTGCTCCTCGAAAGGTCAGTCGTCTAGCCTCAAAATGCCCCCTCTGATAAGGAGCATACCGAGTCGCCCGATACCTGCGGAATTCTCTTCCCTGACCGTGCTGCAGTCCCTCTGGTCTCGGAACTCTCGGACGATCCTCTGGCAGCTGACCTCCCTTAGAATCACCCAAATCCTTGACAATCTTTTCCAGCACTTCTCCAAAGAGCAGCTTTACCCTTATAGGGAAGTTTACTGAGCCGCGCTTTAAAGGAGGTGTCCGTGGCCCAATTCCGCAACCAGAGAAATCTCCTCGCTGCAATCAGCAATGCCATCATCTTAGCTGAGATCCTGACCAGATCATAAAACGCATCTGCCAAGTACGCCGCCGCCGATTCCAGCTTGGCCCCCCTCTGGTGACTGATTCTCGTCCCCTTCCGGAGAAACCTCCCCTTATAGCCACCGAATGGAGACCCTCGACACATATGCCCCACAAGTCACGGCCTGCAATGCCAATGGGATTTCTAGTCCTATAGGCACTCCTTGTGGTCTTGGGCAAGCCACTTAACCCTCCATTGCCCATGTTCCCTGTAAGTATTAGTGTATGTGTGTCATATCCCCTCGTGTTAAATGTAACTCCCAATTGACCGCTTTGACCCGGTGAAAAGCGGGATATAAATACAGCTAAATAAATGCACTTGCATCAAAAGCCTGTTTAAGAATAGACTCCAATTTCCGATCTTGGAGATCCTTAAGGGCCGCTCTGCCTTCTACAGGGATGGTAGTCTTTTTCGTTACCGCCGAAACTAAGGCATCGACCTTTGGCATATGGAGCAACTCCTTCTCTTCCTTGGGAATTGGGAACAAACGACCTATGGCCCTGCTACCCCTCAGGGACGGCTCAGGGCACTCCCATTCTGATTCTCCACTTGCTTGATAACCCTATGAATTGGAAAGCATTTCTGCTCCACTTTAAAGCCCTGGAGCAGTGGGTCTTCCAGGGGCTCCTCCGGCGCTACTGGAAGGCTGATATTCAACGCCGCCAGGGACTGCGCAATAAGAGCTCCCAGCTCCTCCCTGCGGAATACCCGGAACAAATTAGGATCTTCCCCCAGCGTGAGCTCTCCTTCTTCAAGCTCCATGGCCCACGGATCGAGCCCCGACTCTGACAGGGCCTCCCCGTCCTCTGCCAGCCGTGGTTCTGAGGCCTGCTGACCCCACCCATCACAGGCTCACCCCACATCGCAATGTTTGTGCGAGGGACCCTCCTCCAGGTCCTCCTACCCTGTAACTGCTGCTCTCTGCGACCCTGAAGACAGGGTACCCCTGAGCCGCCCTGAGTCTGCTCTCTCCTGAGGCAATAGGCCTTATGCATTGCGAGTATGAAATCTGCAGAAAAGAACGTATCCAGCCCTTCCTGCAGAGCTAAAACTGGTGCTTGTGCCGGAACCGCCGGTATCGCAGGCTCAGAAGCCTTTTTAGACTTTGCTTTCTTTTTCACCTGTTTGTCTGGTAACGCGGGAGAAATCCCTGCTTCGGCTAAAATGGCCACCTTTCCCACTCTATCTTGGGCCTCCGAGCTCCCCCTGAGACAAATTTTCCTCCATCACCACAAACCACCGCTCCAAATCACTTCCTCGGCGCGCACACAGGATCTACAGAGCCCCGGACCAGTTAAACTGCGGGCACCCCCGCACTGCACGCACGCTGCCGCGATCGGCAGCATGTGTCTGTAACGGAGCCCTACTGCCGGCAAACCTACAACGCCACGTCACCGAGACACCAATTCAAAAACTCGCCCCAGAACAAGTTTGTACCTTCTCTTAAAAAAACTGCAAACAGCTGATTGCTCGAAGCTCGCTGCTAGCGGGCAGCGATCAGTCACTATGGCGGCAGAAGAAGAATGCGGCTGGGGCTCCCAGGCACTCTCTCTCTCCCCCGGGCAACAGTGGGCTCCCAGTCTGTGAGGCAGGCTCTGCCCCTGCTGTCTGTCGGTAGCGGGGGATCTGGCAAATCTCTCCTCCGGTTGAAATGCCTTGCTAGGACACACCAGAATACAAATGCTCCCCAAAGAAAGAAGTAGCTGAGAGTTTGCCCTGTTTTCTGTCCCTTTCCTATCCTTTTAGGTTTTGTTTTTTTTACACTGGAGCCTGAGCCAAAACAAAAATGGTCCTATCCAGCTGCGGAGGACTGAAAGACTGAGTCCTGGCACCAGGGGGAGCTGGATAGGATGTCAGCAAGACTCTGTAATTCAATCCTCAGCTGCTGGAGGGGGCTGACAAATAGTAATTACACTTACCTGGTAATTGTAGTTCCTTGAGAGACGACAGCTTAGTCCTCTACGAATGGGTTGTGCACCTCCTCCTGCAGCTTGGAGACTGGACCAATCAAAACTCTGCATTCCTGCAAGTAGTGTGCTGGCATTCCATATCAGCTCCAGTGAACTATTGACAAAGCAGACTCAAAAGAGCAACAAATAAGTAGCCAATACTAAAAAAAAGTAGTATAAATTATTATAAAGTATTATCAATTATTATAAATTGCTGAAAAACGGTGGAACGGAACCCCCCGCAAAAGTACATAGGGAGTCATCCGGAAGGGAAGTCCGCCACGTGCCCTTCCTCCCGCCTGCCGAGCCAGAGCCAGTTTGCGAGAGACAGGGAATAGACTAAGTAGGCAGACGGAGGTAAACGGGATATACTTACCCGCACCAACTGCATCCCAGGCTGAACGCATGCCGCGCCAAGGCAGATACCCAAGGGCGGGACTGAGGACTAAGCTGTCGTCTCTCAAGGAACTACAATTACCAGGTAAGTGTAATTACTATTTCCTTATCGTTCCTCCAGCTTAGTCCTCTACGAATGGGATGTAACAGAGCAGTACTAACGGGAGGGACCCTGCCAGCCGGCACGCAAGACTGCCGACCCAAAACAGGCATCCCTCTCCGCCAGAACATCAAGTCGATAATGTTTGCTGAACGTATGCAAAGACGACCAAGTCGCCGCCTTGCAGATCTCCAGCGGAGGCACCAAACTGTATTCCGCCCAGGAGGCCGCCTGCGCTCTAGTCGAATGAGCCCGAAGACCCATCGGAGCAGAGCGACCCTGCAACAAATAGGCGGAGACAATCGCCTCCTTAATCCACCGGGAGATAGAGGCTTTCGCCGCCGCCTCACCTTTCCTGGGCCCCCCAAACAAGACGAACAAGCGATCGGACTTGCGGAAGGATTCGGTGACGGACAAATAACGGCGCAAAACTCGCCGGATGTCTAAGCGACTAAGTCCCCAGTCCGAAGCCTGCTCTCCCGCCACCCGCAAGACGGGAAGAGAAACCACCTGATTCACATGAAAGGCAGAAGACACTTTAGGGAGGAAGGAAGGAACCGGACGAAGCACCACCTTATGAGAGGAAAAGGAGAGAAAGGGCTCCCTACAGGAAAGCGCCTGGAGCTCCGAAATACGCCGAGCCGAACAGATGGCCACCAAAAACACAACCTTCAAAGTCAAATCCTTCACAGAGGCCTGCGACAAAGGCTCGAAAGGCGCCCTACTCAGTGCTCGCAGCACCAAGTTAAGATTCCACGGAGGGACCGTAAGTCGACGAGCCGGACGCAACCGGGCGACCGCCTTAAGGAAACGGCCCACATCAACGTGCGTTCTTAGAGATACACCGTGCACCTTTCCCCGGTAGCAGGCCAGAGCCGCCAGCTGTACCCACAAGGAGCTAGCCGCCAGACCTTTATCAAAGCCATCCTGCAAAAAATCAAGCACCACCGGGACAGAAGCTGTGGCAGCCCGGATCTGACGCCTGGAACATCAGTCCTCAAAGATGCGCCAGACGCGGACATACGCGAACGAAGTGGAACGTTTACGCGCCTGAAGCAAGGTTGCAACCACCGACGTGGAATAACCTTTCTTCCTTAGCCGTGCCCTTTCAATGGCCAAGCCGTAAGCGAGAATCTCTCCACCCGCGGCATCAGGAGTGGACCCTGAAGCAGCAGGTCCGGCGACAATGGGAGACGCCACGGAACCCCGTCGAGTAAACGCACCAGGTTGGCATACCACGGACGTCGGGGCCAATCCGGCGCAATCAACAGTACCCGTCCGCGATGCGCCTCGATACGCTGGATCACTCGACCGAGAAGAGCCCACGGGGGGAAGACGTAGAGAAGACCCCTCGAAGGCCACGGCCGCATGAGAGCATCGATTCCTTCCGACATGTGTTCCCGCCATCGGCTGAAGAACCGACTCACCTTGGCGGAGCGGAAGGTCGCCATAAGATCCATTACGGGCAGTTCCCAGAGGAGCACAAACTGCTCGAAGACTGTGGGATGTAGCTCCCACTCCCCTGCATCCACTCGCACTCTGCTGAGAAAATCCGCCATCACGTTGTCTGTTCCTGCTATGTGCGCTGCCGAGATTGCTGGCAATCGCGGCTCCACCCACACAAACAGACTCCGGGCTTCTTCCTCCATGGCCGTACTGCCGGTGCCGCCTGTCAATTTATGTATGCCACGGCCGCGGCATTGTCGGACAGCACCCGCACCGCTCGCCCCGTCAAGTGAGCCTCGAAGTGCTGCAGTGCCCGAAATACCGCTCTCAGCTCCAGACGGTTGATCGACCACATGCTCTCCTCCGTCGACCAGAGACCCTGCGCAAACTCCGCTCCGCAATGGGCTCCCCAGCCCGCTAAACTGGCATCTGTCAACAGCGGAAGCCACTCTAGCTGCTCCAAGGGCATTCCCGCCCGCAAAGCAGACGGCTGAAGCCACCACTGCAGCTCTCTCCGGACCCGCGGCAGACACGGAAGCCGTTTGCTCAAGGGGTCGAACTGATTGGACCAGCGGCGAAGAAGGGCACGCTGTAACGATCGCATATGAAACCGGGCCCAAGGGACCACCTCCAAGGTTGCCGCCATCGTTCCCAGCACCTGAAGGTAATTCCACGCCGATGGCGCTGAGAGTTTGCGGAACTTCCTTACCAGACTCTGCAGGGCCAGAACTCTCCGATCTGGTAGGAACACGGAGCCCTTCCGAGTATCGAACCGCACCCCCAGGTACTCGAGCACCTGAGTGGGCACGAGGTGGCTCTTGAGCGGATTGACCACCCAACCGAGGGACTCCAAGAAGGATACCACTTTCGCCGTGACCGCCAGGCTCTCGTCTCTGGACTTCGCTCAAATTAACCAATCGTCCAGGTACGGATGGACCAAGACCCCCTCTCTTCGTAAGGCTGCCGCCACCACCACCATAACTTTGGTGAATACGCGAGGAGCAGTAGCCAAACCGAAGGGCAGAGCCTGAAACTGATAATGTCCCCAGGGAAGAGCGAAACGGAGAAATTTCTGATGGGACGCCTGGATGGGAATGTGCAGATAAGCCTCGGTGAGATCGAGAGAGGTCAAGAACTCTCCTTTCCTGACCGCGACGATAACGGATCGCAGCGTCTCCATCCGAAAATGTGGTACCCGAAGACAACGATTGACGCCCTTCAGATCGAGAATGGGACGAAGGGAGCCATCCTTCTTTGGCACCACGAAATAGATGGAATACCGGCCGAGACCGTATTCTGCTGGCGGGACGGGAACAATCGCTGCCAACTGCAGCAGCCGGTTTACTGTTTGTCTCAGCTGGGAAGTCTTCTGCGGGTTGCGGCAAGGGGATAGGACGAACGAGTCTAGGACCAGCCGGGCGAGATCTAAGGCATAGCCATCGCGGATGATCTCCACTGGTCGGATGTAATGTGGGCCCAGGCAGAGAGAAAACCCCGAAGGCGACCCCCAAGAGGCCGAGTCTCTGCCGGGACCCACCGCTCTTCATTGTGGCTTTCGGGCGACAGCAGAGGACCCCGCCGCAAAACCTCTACTGGCCCCTCGAAAGCCACGAAAGCTCTGGTACCTAGAGGCGTAACGACCCCTCGAGGACCCTGCAAAACGGGGGGAACGAAACCTCCGAAAGTCTCTACTCTGACCTCGAAATGCCGGTGCCACCTTACCACGTCTGGGCTTATCCTCTGGCAACCGGCCCCCCTTAGTCTCTCCCAGGTCCTTAACCAACTGGTCCAACGCTTCACCAAACAGCAGCCTTCCCCGAAACGGAAGCTTGCCGAGCCGCGCCTTTGAGGAGCCATCAGCCGCCCAATTCTTCAACCAAAGAGCCCTACACGCCGCTACCAGGGAACCCATACTGTTTGACAGGGCTCTGATGAGGTCATAGTGGACGTCCGCTAGATATGCCGAACCCGATTCTAAGCGCTGAAGCTCCCTCACTGCGGCGGCATCCAAGGAAGCCGCCTGCCGTAGGTGCTGTACCCACCGAAGGCAAGCCCGCGCGATCCAAGCACCAGACATAGAAGCCTGTAACGCCAGTGCGTCCGCCTCAAAAGATTGCTTCAGCAATCCATCCATTTTTCGGTCTTGCGCTTCTTTCAAGGCCGCACTGCCCTCTATGGGAATCGTGGTTTTCCTAGTAACAGCGGACACCGTTGCATCAACCTTGGGGGACCGGAAGCGCTCCTTGTCCTTGTCCGCCAGTGGATACAGCTTGTTCATGACCCGGACCCCCTTAAGACCGGACTCGGGAGCATCCCACTCCGCCTGGATCATCTGATCAATCACCTTGTGAATGGGGAAAACCACCTGGGTCTGACGGACCGCCTGAATGATGGGGTCCGCCGCATCCTCATCCTCTGTTGGTTGCTCCGTCGCCAAGCGGAGCGTCTGTAGTGCCTCCGAAATCAGGGCCGATAATTCTTCCTTACGGAACACCCGTATGATTCGAGCCTGGTCCTCGGGTTCCGCAATCTCTCCCTCTTCAAATTCATCCAGGTCGACATCCAAATCCAAGTCCATCTCCTCCGACTCTCGCCAGTCGGCGTCAGCAAGGGAGAGATCAGCCGGGCGGGAGCGCTTGGGGGCTTTTGCCCCGCAAGATGCACGGTCACCCACCGGTGACCGCAGCTCCGAGGAAGCGACCGGCAAGGTACCAGGCAGCTGCCCCTGCCGACTGCGACAAAAGGCTTGATGCATCAGCAAGACAAAATCCGGAGAGAATTCGTGCATGAGAGAAGAGCCCCCGAGATCCAACGGCCCACTGGCCAACCCGGGCACGGCTGACGGGGAAGAAGCAGAAGGACCAGCCACCACTGCGCCGCTCTCCTCCCCCACCATAGCCCCCTGAGCTTCCGGGGCCCCTGACAATTCTAACTGCTGCTCCATAGAGAGGGAAACAGAGGCGCAGTGATGACAGACGCCCGTTTCCCCGCAGGCCCCCCTGCAGGTGCCGCCGATTAAACACTGAGAGCTAGAGGGCATAGGCTCCACCAGGGCAGGGCCTGAGGAACGCTTGTCTCCAGCAAGCGCTAGGCCGAAGGCAAGAAGGCACTCCTCCGCGTGGGTGCCCGGCTCTAGTATCCCACGTTGTTGTTTTTTTTTTTTTTGTTGTATGTAAGTCTGATGGGCAAACAAAAAGGGACCGCAAAACAGCCGCTGAGCAAAACGCGGGAAAAAAAAAGAAACACAAAGAATATAAATCCCGAAGCACAAATAAGAAATAAAATAAAATAATAAAATAAAATAAATACCTTAGGGAAGCTGGTCAAAAACAGCAGCAGCGCCAAGCAAAAAGGAGCTCCAGAGCTGTCCGCCGACACGCGGAGGCACGGAGACCCGGAGAGCCGCGTGCTCAAAATGGCCGCGGCTCCACAGAAAAACGCTTTGGCGCTCTTTTCTACAGGCGCTAGGAACCCGCCAGCCGTGCACAGGCCGGCGCGGTAGAGCGCGCCCCGTACCGGTCCCTCTCGCACGAGCGAACCAAGGGAGCTGCCAAGGGCTGAATACACCCGTTCCGATCCCCAGCGCAAACGCGTAGGTCAAAAGAAAAAGCAGACAAAGTGCCGCGGACTGCCTGGAGGCAGAATCCGGGCCGCTGGGGTACTGTGGTAGGAGCTCTGTCCCGAATAGTCCAGGGACAGAGATCCTCTTTGACCGGCAGACAGGCTGGTAGGAAATCTAACGGTGGCTTGGCAGACGGGGGAAAGCAACGGAGAAAAACCCCCCCTCCTCCACCTAGACCCGAAGCTGACAGCTGTTTGAGCAGTTCGGGAGGGGAGCTGTTTTTTTTTTTTGTTTTGTTTTTTTTTTTAGTTTACTTAAAGAGCCAGCCCAAGCCAATCAGCCAAATAAAGAAAGAAATAAATTTAGTCACAATCCTGCTCCTTATCTGTTCTTCCATTGAGTCCAGCACCTAGGCTCACTAAGTCCTCCTGCTGCGTGGAGACTGGACACACTGGAGCTGATATGGAATGCCAGCACACTACTTGCAGGAATGCAGAGTTTTGATTGGTCCAGTCTCCAAGCTGCAGGAGGAGGTGCACAACCCATTCGTAGAGGACTAAGCTGGAGGAACGATAAGGAACCCTACCTTTTCCTGGACTGGCCTGGCCTGGCCTGGAGAGACGAATAGGAATGGTTCATTGCATGTGCGAAATTCTGAGATAGTGGTAGTAGACATAGGTTCACCCAGAGCATTTTTATTGGGAAGTAGGAACCTATAACAAATTTTGGGAGGTGGAGGAGGAGAGGGATTGAGAGAGGCTGCTGTGGGAAGGGGGGGGGAAGTGGTGTGATGCTAAGGCTGCTGCGGGGGCAGGAGGGGCTGATGAAGAGAGACTCTAGGCTGAAGCCACTGAGGGCAGGTGAGCAATGGAAAGAGGTTGCAGTGGGAAGTTTTGCGCCCCCAGGAACTAATACTTCAGCCTCTCTCCTTTTCCCTCTCTCAGTAGCTGCAGCCTAAAGCACAGTTACTTACCTGTAACAGGTGATCTCTGGGAACAGCAGGAATTAGTCCTCACATATGGGTACGTCGGAACCGACGGAGCCTGCGCGGGAAAGCTCCCCAGCTTCCTAGAATGGAAGCTTTTGGGACCTCCCACTGCACATGCGCGCTGCCTTCCCGCCTTCCTGAACAGCTCTCCTCAGTTTCGAGTTTATAGCTGAGACAATAGAGAGAGGACAGGAAGACAGATAGATAGAAGATACAACTCCTAGGGGAGGTGGGTGGGTTGTGAGGACTAATTCCTGCTGTTCCCAGAGATCACCTGTTACAGGTAAGTAACTGTGCTATCTCCAGGAACAAGCAGGAATAAGTCCTCACATATGGGGACTCCCTAGCTGAGATGCCTGGGAGATCCCCCTCCAAGGGTTCGCCATCTTCGTATGGATCTCAGGCATCCATCCTGGGAAGGTGGGCAGGAGTTGTCTAAGAATGGAACAGGTGTTTGAGGACAGCCTGGCCAAACAAGGCATCCCGGCGGGAGTCCTTGTCCAAACAGTAATGGGCTGTAAAGGTATGAACCGAGGCCCAGGTAGCGGCTCGACAGATCTGATCAATGGAAACAGAGTGCAGATGAGCCATAGAAGTTGCCATGGCTCTCACATTGTGAGCTGTGACATGGCCTTCCAGAGAAATGTTTTTACTCTGGTAAGTAAAGGAAATACACTGAGCAATCCAATTGGAAAGTGTACGCTTGGAGACTGGAAGTCCCAAATGTGAAGGATCAAAAGCCACGAAAAGTTGAGAAGACTTTCGATGTGGCTGAGTCCTATTAAGGTAAAAGGCTAGAGCTCTTTTACAATCCAGAGTATGAAGGTTCCTCTCTGCACTGGATGCATGAGGAGCCGGAAAAAAGACAGGTAGATATACCTCTTGATTAAGATGAAAAGGCGAGACCACTTTGGGCATAAAGTGGGGATTCGTCCTAAGGACCACCTTGTCATGATGGAATCTTGTATAAGGTGGATTAGCCACTAGAGCCTGCAGTTCGCTGATGCGGCGAGCGGAAGTGACTGCAATTACCTTCCAGGAAAGAAATTTCAAGGAGGTAGAAAATAACGGCTCAAAAGGTGGCTTCATAAGCTGACCAAGCACTAGATTCAAATCCCGGGGGGGGTCTGATGGGAGGTTTAGTGAGAGTCAGGCCTCTCATGAATCTTGCAACAAGAGGATGAGAGGAGATAGGTTGTCCATTTATAGGTTTCAGGGATGCTGAAATAGCACTTAAATGGACTCTTACAGAATTCGTCTTAAGGCCTGCATTGGAAAGATGCAGGAGATAGTCTAAGAGGGAATTCAAAGGAAGTGCCAGAGGGTCAAGGCCCTGCTGAGCACACCAAATGGAAAAACGTTTCCATTTGAAAGCATAAGACCGCCTCGTGGAAGGTTTCCTAGAGGCATGAAGGATATCTTTCACAGGTTGAGAAAGATTAAAGTCTTGAAGACTTAAGCCTTCAGTAACCAAGCTCGGAGATGTAGGGATTTGGGGTTTGGGTGCCACAAAGTCCCCTCCTCCTGAGACAGAAGGTCTGGTGCAGCTCCTAAGTCCAGGGAGGATCCCTGGGAGAGCTGTAGAAGCAGAGGGAACCACACTTGGCGTGGCCAGCGTGGAGCTATGAGGATCATAGAGCCGTGATCTCTCTGGAGTTTGAACAGAGTCTTGGGAATCAGCGGAATGGGTGGAAAGGCATATAGGAACGCCTGACCCCAATGAAGGAGAAAGGCGTCCGTGGCCTGAGCTTCCTGACACGGAGTCCTGGAACAGAACCGGGGAAGTTTGGCATTCCACGGACTTGCAAAGAGGTCTATGTCCGGGGTCCCCCATTCCTGAAAGATTCTGCTTATCTGGTCCACGTGTAGGGACCACTCGTGTGGCAGCAGAACTCGACTGAGCCTGTCTGCTCGAGAGTTTTGAACTCCTGGAAGATACACTGCTAGCAGATGAATTTGGTGCTCTCTGGCGAAGGCCCATAATCTGAGAGCTTCGTTGCAAAGCGACAGAGAGCCCATCCCTCCTTGTTTGTTTATGTAAAACATGGCCACCTGATTGTCTGTCTGAACCAGGACAGTCAGGTTGGCAAGGAGGGTACAGAAGACCTTGAGGGCAAGGTAAATTGCTCGCAGTTCCAGGAGGTTGATATGAAGGGTGGCCTCCTGTGGAGACCAAGTGCCCTGAGTGGAGAGAGTTAGCAGATGGGCTCCCCACCCCAATTGGGAGGCATCTGTTGTGAGGGTTGCTTGGGGTAGCAAGGGCTGAAAGGGAGCCCCCAACAACAGATTCTTGGTGGATATCCACCAATGGAGGGACCAAGACAGACGGTTTGAGGTTTGTATTTGGTCTGAGAGTGCTCCCGACGCCTGAGTCCACTGGGTGGCCAGGGTCCATTGAGCTGCTCTCATATGAAGACGAGCGTAGGGCACCACATGTACTGTGGAGGCCATATGGCCCAGGAGGCGTAGCATTTCCCTGGCTGTCAAGTGAGTACTGGACTGGGCTTGGGAGGCCAAGCTCAGCAGACGCTGACCCCGAACCAGTGGAAGGTAGGCTCTTGCAGTGGTGGTGTCCAACCGGGCCCCTATGAATTCTAGAGACTGAGTAGGGCTGAGTTGAGACTTGGGAAGGTTTACCACCAGTCCCAGATACTGCAGAAGGCTCCTTGTGCGGTCTAGGGAAATCTGGGCCTGCGACTGAGTTGGAGCTCGAATGAGCCAGTCGTCCAGATATGGGAATACGAAAATCCCCATGCTTCTGAGAAATGCGGCTACGACTGCCATGCATTTGGTAAAGACTCTTGGGGCAGAGGCGAGACCGAAGGGAAGTACTCTGTATTGGTAATGACTTCCCCTGAACAGAAAGCGAAGATATTTTCTGTGGGATGGATGGATGAGTAGATGTGTATACGCATCCTGCAGGTCTAGAGAACAAAGCCAGTCCTGACTCTGAAGGTATGGAAGGAGAATGCCCAAAGAGAGCATTTTGAATTTCTCCTTGTACAGAAATTTGTTCAATTCTCTCAGATCTAGGATTGGTCTGAATCCCCCTGTCTTCTTTGGAATGAGAAAATAGGGGGAGTAGAAACCTGACCCTTGTTGATGAAGAGGAACCTCTTCTATGGCCCCTTGGGCAAGCAGAGAAGAGATCTCCCGATCCAACAGGGCTAGGAGAGGAGATGGAGAATTGAAGGGTCTCACCATGTGATGAGGAGGAAGGTTGGAGAAATGAAGTTTGTAACCCTCTCGGATGATAGAGAGGGTCCATTGCTCTGTTGTGATTTGTTCCCATCTGGGAGCAAAGTGAGCTAACCTTCCAGGTATGGTGAGAGGTTCTGGTTGGTCCAGAACCAGGAATGGCAAGTTCTCTAGGGGCAAGTCAAAACCCCTGAGGGGGTGGAGCCTGTTGAGCTGCAGTAGCTGCTGCAGGCTTTGCTCTTGCTTGTTTCCTTTGCTGACGTTTAGCCGCAAAACGAGGTTGAGAAGATTGCTGGCTAGTATTGGAAGCATATCTGGCCTTTTTATAATAAGGCCTCTTGAAAGACTTCTTCTTAGTGGGAGTAGAAGTGGACTTAGAAAGTCTCTCTAAGGTGGCATTTTCAGCGTCCATTTGAGTGGCTTTAACTTGCCACTCTGCACCGAATAAGTTCTCACCTGTACAGGGCAGATTCCGTAAGCCATCTAGAACCCAGGGTTCCAGATCAGAAGCCTGGAGCCAAGCCAGACGTCTGGCTGCAATAGCAATGCCAGAAGCTCTGCTGGCTCCCTCGAAGGAATCAAAGGCAGCTCTGTTGGAGAACTTAGAAACATCTGAAAGTTGTTTCACTACAGCAAGGAAGTCCTCCTGTTTATCCTCAGGGATAAAGGGGGCAAAATGCCGCACTTTCTTGGCAAGTTCCCCTAGGAACATGCCCATATAGAGGCTGTAGGAATTAATCCTGGCTATAAGCATACTAGCCTGGAAGATTTTCCTACCAAAAGAGTCCAGTGTCTTACATTCCCTTCCTGGAGGTGTAGAAGAGTGCCTTTTAGTACTCTTGATCTTTTTCATTGCAGACTTTACCACAATGGAGTGGTGAGGCAATTGAGTTTTCTGAAAACCAGGAGAAGGAGGGACCCGATACATGGTGTCCAACCTACGGGAATAAGGAGACAGAGTTAAAGGGTTCTCCCAGAAATCCATCAATTGTTCCTGAAGGATTTCATGGATAGGCAGGGTAACTGCTTCTTTAGGAGACTTAGAGTATCCTAAAATATCCAACCTTTTTGACCTTGGTTCCCTTTCAGAGGAGGTAGTGATAGAAAGGCCTTTAGCCATTTCTAAAATAAAGTCCTGAAAGGACAAATCCTCTGGAGGAGACATTCTCCTTTTTGGAGAAGAAGGTTCCTCAGGAAGGTCAAGGGAGAGCTCTGCAGACTCATCAGAGGAGCCAAAATCCTCAGAGGAATCGGTGTATTCTCTAGTTTCCTCCAACGCACGATACGCATACCGATCGGTATCGACATCGGGCGTACCGGGTATGGAAGCGGTATGGAGCGAAAGCCCATACGGTACCGATTTGCGTTTAGAAGAGGAAGGCCTGGGTTCCGGCATGGCGGACGATACCGGAACCGGGCCCGGAACCGCTGAAAGCGGTACCGATGGCGTTGCAGCTTTAATGAAAGCCATGACGGCCTGCTGCATGGATTGGACAGTATTGCCCATAGACGCCACGGCTGCCTGGATGTCGGTACCGGTATGGGCCGGTACCCCAGAGCAGTCCAACAGGTGATCTGTCGAGGCCGTGCCATCGATGTCAACCTGTAGCCCCTGAATTGGCGTTTTGGAAGGCAGAGCTTCCCGCCGGGGCTGTTTGGCTGGGGCAGGGTCCTCAAAACTAAGAGCCTCTCGATGCTTTGAAGGAGATTTGCCCTTTGAGGACTTGCCCACAGAAGGTTTGGTTACCTGAGATCCATCCGGAGATGATGACCTGGATGACTGTGATGTTGGATTCTCTGAAGCAAACAGCACATGGAATTTGTTGGCCCGGTTCTGCAGCCCACGCTTAGACATTTGGGAGCAGGAAGGGCAGTCCGGAATGGAGTGGTCAGGCCCCAAACATTTAAGACACCATTCATGGGTGTCTGTGACTGATATTACAGCAGTACACTTGGTACACTTCTTAAATCCAGGGGCTGGCTTCTCCATGTGGAGAATTCAAGTAGGCCTGAAGGCCTAACTGAAGTGACCAAATGCTGAAAAATAATAAAAGAAAAAGAAAATAATTTTTCAAGAAAGAAAAAGGAAGACCGGCGATACCGGTATCGGTATGGGAAGGCAGGTACGCGGTCTAAAGAAACAAAACAAAAAACTACAATTTCTTCAGCGGTGACAGGATACACGACCTGCTGGCTCCGCGGAAAAAGAGAAACTGAGGAGAGCTGTTCAGGAAGGCGGGAAGGCAGCGCGCATGTGCAGTGGGAGGTCCCAAAAGCTTCCATTCTAGGAAGCTGGGGAGCTTTCCCGCGCAGGCTCCGTCGGTTCCGACGTACCCATATGTGAGGACTTATTCCTGCTTGTTCCTGGAGATAACCTCTCTACATCACTAGAGAGCCTGTGGCTTATGTGGGTGGGTGAGTGATGGAAAGAGGATGAGGCCAAGGCTCCTGGGGGTGGGTAAGTGGGTTCTCACTTCATTCACCCCTGCAGGAGCCACAATCTCAGCCTCTTTTCATTACTCCCTCTCAGCAGCTGTACCTTTGTTGCATTTATTTTATGTTTAAATTGCTACTGTACACCTTGAATATATTATGAATGTGTGATTTATAAAGGTGTATACATAAATAAATAAATAAAATTCCAGTTTCTTCCAAGTCTGACTCCTAGATTTTTGGGTTGGCTCCTAGATCCTAAGAAAATCTGTCAAGACCTGCCTTAAAGGGGAGCTTGCTCAACCACAGCTTGGATGTGACACTGGAAAACAAATTCCAGAGCCAGAGCCACCTTTGGGCCCCCCCAGTTGCTTTCAAAGGGAGCAATTTATAAATGGATTACTGTGGGTAAATGGATGTCACTGTCTAGCCACTGAAAGAGATACTCTGAAAAATGCCCTCACTCCCCATGTGGGGAAAAAAGGAGAGCAAGAGATTAGGGCAGACCTAGGGAAGTACACACAAAAATTTCACTTTGAAATTCTTGCATACTCTTTTCCCAACATACTTTATACCTTAGAAGTACATAGAATGAAAAAGGGAGGCGTGGCCTAGTGGTTCCTTGGGCCAGAGGATCAGGGGTTCAAATCCCACTAGAGGACAGCAACCTTGGACCAGAAGGACTAGTATTTCTAGTCCCACAGGTGCTCCTTGTGGCCTTGGGCAAGCCACTTATCCCCGAAGGGCTCACAATCTATGTTTTTGTACCTGAGGCAACGGAGGGTTAAGGGAAAATATATATACAGTACCTGAATGTACACTGCTTTGACTGGTAGAAAAACGGTATATAAGCCTAGTTAAATAAAGTAATCCCAGCAGTAAAAACAGGGTTTTTGAAAAGAAACTCTGCAAGGAGTTTTCCCTTGCAAACAGTTTGTGCAACAGTCCTAAACTATGATCAGGGATGTATCTCATGATAGGAGTGGAAGAGTAAAGCAGCAGCCTAGGAGTCAAATGCCACTTACACTCCTTGTGGATTTGGGCAAGCACCTAACCTTCCAATGCCTCAGGTAGAAACTTAGAATTCTAAGCCCTCTGGGGACAAGGAAACATCAACTGTGCCTGAATGTAACCTACCTTGAACGGTATCCGCTAAATACAAATAAATAAATAAGTGTATCAAGAAATGATGGAGTACCAGCCTAGTGGTTAGAGCAACTGCCTAGTACCCAAAAGATCAAGGATTCGATTCCCATTGGCACTCCTTGTAACCTTGGGCAAGTCACTTTACCCTCCACTGCCTCGGAAGAAAAGGCCTGGCAATCTACTTCCGGTGATATATTGCCAAGAAAACCCAGAGGCAGCTGGGTTGCCAGGAGTGAGCACTGACTTTACGGCACTAAAAAAAAAAAAAAAAAAATCAAGAAACTGAACTTACGCAGTATGATGGGTTTTCATTATTTGCATCAAACTGAATCACAGTGTGTGATGGATTTACTTGATTCATCTAACAGGATAAAAATAAGAAAGTCCGTTGTTTTCTGGTTTTGCTGCTGTCAGCACATACCTATGGTGATGAGTATTCCAACCTCGACCTGTTAAACAATGATGAGCTCTTCATTCTTCCATGAGTTCTGTGAAGCCAGCTGCATAAATCTAATCAACACCCCCTTCGCTCCCCCCTCCCCCCAATCTAAAACCTGCCCATCCTAAAGGAAACAGGTGCTGGAAGGCACATGGCTCTGGAGAGTTGGGGGCAAAAACAGCAGGACAATTACAGGAATTCGGCATCTGATAAAGCAAAAGGGGAGTTTCATGGCAGAGACAGAAGTGAGTGACAGGCAAGCACATAAGGTCAGCCTTCCGAGCGATAGGCAATGTGAGCGAGTCTCTCTCATCAAAAGAGCACCGTGAGCAACATGAAGGGAAGGCTGCAGCCTGGCATTCACACTCCAGCGCAGCACAGGCTGACATTCCATGTGCAAATTAAGGTTTCCATAGCAAACGGTAAACAGGAACCTAAACACCAGGTTTAAAATGAAAGGCAGCAGGCGAACGTGTGGCACCAAGGGCAGCAAGTGCTCACTGGCTCTCAAACTGAAAAGGATGAATCAAGAGCCTGATGAACCAGCACTTTCAGACAGTTTCACGTCCAGTTAGCGTTTGTTTCTATAACATGTAATGTGTCTGTCTTGGCCTTTAAAAGAATTCAGAACCTTATATATCTATAAGAGCACGTGCCATACAAGTCTCAACTGATTGTGAATTTAAAACCACAATAATCATCTGTTTTTTTAGATTTCATTGTTTTCATCCATGTTTGCCTATATTTTTGTCTCTCTCAAATAACTATCTGAAATTATTTCATCCTGAAAAAGAACAGTCTTATTTCTTCGAATGTGGGATTGCTTAGTGAAGCAACAGAGTCTCCAATCTGTTGCCGCATAGAGGTCTGGCTGTACTGTGCTGTGCAATGCAGAATGGTAGGCTATAGATAAATTTTACGTGTGATCATTTACCTTCCCCGAGTCCTGCTAGATGACTCCAAAAAAGTGGGTTATGCTCCCTCGCCAGCAGGTGGAGGCAGACTAGAGCAACTTTCAGTAACATCACCTGTTATATCCTCTGGTGTAGCACTGAGAAAAGCCAAACTGCCATTTCCCAAGCATTAAGCAAGACTGAAAAACTCAGAAAACATTATTCAACACAAACAAACTTTGCCACAAGTAGCATGAACAAGTATTTGGCTCTCTTCCCATTAGGGTTACCCAGGGGCGGCCCAAGGGGGGTGCGGGGCCATGTGCGGAGACTCGGTGCGGGGCCTCATTTGCATAAGTGGCCTCATTTGCATAAATATTTGCATAATGTTACCATACACTAACTTTTAGTAAACATGCCTCTTCATGAGTGTATGGATAAAAAAAGACAAAGATTTCTACATTACTATAATCCAGTGCCAACCGCCAGGCACATTAGGAACTACTACAAACACTGCCCATTTAGAACCCATAGCAAAACCGCCGTATCCTAACAGCACTACCAGGATTCACAAAGCGCCAAACCCTACCTATTAAAAGACAACACTGCAAATATTAAACCAATACATTTCAGAGAATAACAATACATGACCTACTGGGGAAAGAGAACAAGTGACAATGTCAAATAGGAATTACATAAACAGAATACCTCAGCTCAGTTACACATGCAGAACATAGACTATCACCAAACAAGGAATCACAATTTAAAAACAGGAAGACAATAATTAAACTGGGAACCCTAAAAGTCAAACTTGGAATGTACAACAACAATGTAGAAATAAAACCATAAATTAATTTCCTCTTGTACTAAACAAAGCACAGACATTAATGATGCACATTTCCCAGAGCTGACATATTCCAGTTAATAAATTCAAAATAAAGAGATATCTTTGTACCTTTTGTGCATTTTTTTTTTCAGTTGCAATTGTTCCAGCCACTTTCTTCTGGTATGTGTCTTCTGCTATCTCTCCATCGTCTGCTGTCCATTTGTCCTTTCTTCTCTTCTAGTTTTTTCCATTCTCTCTCTACATCTGCTTTAACATAATAATCTTTCTCCTTTTGCTCTTTCCTCATTCCTATTTCATCCACTCAAATTTTACCCCTCCATCCTCAATCCCCACTTAGTCTCCCAATACCCGGCCAATTGTACATTTTTCTTCTTCCCTCCCACACAAAATATTTTTCCTCTCTCCATTTCATTCTCCCAGCCCCATCCCCTTCTAATCTCCCCCAACATCAGCTCCCTTTTAGTTCCAGCCCCACCCAGTATCCGCTCCCTTCTAGTCCCCACATCAGCCCATTTCCAGTCCTGGCCCCTCATCAGTCCATTTCCAGTCCTAGCTCCCCCATCCATTTCCAGTCCTATCCGAGTCCCTTCATCAGCTCATTTCCAATACCAGCCTCCCATCAGCCCATTTCTAGTCCTTTCCTAGCCCCACCATCAGCCCATGTCAAATCCTAGCTCCCCTCCACTCAGCCCATCTCTAAACCAAGCCCCCCATGAGCCTACTTCCAGTTCTAGCCCCTCCATGAGTCCATTTCAATCCAAGCCCCCACCACAGCCCATTTCCAATCTTAGCTCCCCCCAACACCCAATTCTCAGTTCTATCCTAGCCCATCCATCAGCCCAGTTCCTGTCCTAGCTCCCTCCCCTAAGAGCCCATTCCAAGCCCCCCTTCCCATCAGCTATTTGCAGTTCAAGCCCCCGTCGACGCAGCCCATTTCCATTCCAAGTCCCCCTCCCCCTCAGCTATTTGCAGTTCAAGCCCCCCACTTCCCCTCAGCCCATTTCCATTCCAAGCCCCATCCCCAACAGCTATTTGCAGTTCAAGCCCCCTTCCACTCAGCCCATTACCAGTCCTAGCCCCCCCATAGCCCACTCCCAATCCCACTAGCCCATTTCCAGTCCTAATCCCCCATCACCCAATTTTCAGTTTAAGCCCCCCCATAGCCCATTACCAGTCCTAACCTCCCCATCAGCCCACTCCCAGTCCTAATCCCCCATCACTCAATTTTTAGTTTAAGCCCTCCCATAGCCCATTACCAGTCTTAACCCCCCCCTCAACCCACTTTCAGTCCTAATCCCACCAGCCCATTTCCAGTCCTAATCCCCCATCACCCAATTTTTAGTTTAAGCCCCGCCAGCGCCCATCACCACTCCTAACCCCTCCCCAGCGCCCATCACCACTCCTAACCCCCCCAGCCCAGCACCCAGCACCACTCCTAACCCCCCCAGCCAGCCCAGCCCAGCACAACTCCTAACCCCCCCCAGCCAGCCCAGTGCCCATCACCACTCCTAACCCCCCCCAGCCAGCCCAGTGCCCATCCCCACTCCTAACCCCCCCCAGCCCGCCCGGTGCCCATCACCACCCTTCCCCCCCGCCCGCCAGGCCAGTGCCAATCACCACTCGTAACACCCCCCCAGCCCAGCCCATCACAACTCCTAACCCCCCCCAAGCCCAGCCCAGCCCATCACAACTCCTAACCCCCCCCCCCAGCCCAGCCCAGCCCATCACAACTCCTAACCCCCCCCCCAGCCCAGCCCATCACAACTCCTAACCCACCCCAGCCCAGCACTACTCCTAACACCCCCCCAGCCCAGCACCACTCTTAACCCGCCCAGCACAGCACCACTCCTAGCCCAGCCCAGCACCACTCTTAACCCCCCCCCCCAGCCCAGCCCAGCACCACTCCTAACCCCCCCACCCAGCCCAGCACAGCACCACTCCTAACCCCCCCCACCCAGCCCAGCACCACTCCTAACCCCCCCCACCCAGCCCAGCCCAGCACCACTCCTAACCCCCCCCCAGCCCAGCACCATTCTTAACCCCCCCAGCCCAGCCCAGCCCAGCACAGCACAGCACAACTCCGAACCCACCCCAGCCCAGCACAGCACAGCACAGCACCGCACCACTCCTAACCCCCCCCCCCAGCCTAGCCCAGCCCAGCGAAAGTTAAAAAAAATGAAATAACCTGTCTCCTGCCGATGTCGGGGCCGCCGCGGCAGAATCGAGCGTGCCGCGGGGCCCCCCTGTACCCGGCACAGCCTCTTCTTCTCCCCGTAGCCGCTCTCCCTTCTGAGCTGCAGTCACCGCGCCGGCTTGCAGAGCGCGAGGGAAGAGTTTTTCCCTCGCTGCTCTGTTAAGCCCGCGGGGGCTGATGGGAAGTTCCCATCAGCCCCCGCGGGCTTAACAGAGTCGCGAAAGGGAAACTCTTCCCTCGCGCTCTGCAAGCCGGCGCGTTGACTGCAGCTCCACAGTGAGAGCTGCTACGGGGAGAAGAGGCTGTGCCGGGTACAGGGGGGCCCCGCGGCACGCTCGATTCTGCCGCGGCAGCCCCGACATCGGCAGGAGACAGGTTCTTTCATTTTTTTTTTATTTTACTTTTACAAAAGAATGTTTTTTGCGCGGGGCCCCCTGAAACGCGGGGCCCTGTGCAAAAAACATTCTCGCTCAATGGACGGGCCGGCCCTGGGGTTACCAACCTTTTCACCGAGAAAAACCCGACACCTGTGGCTCGCCATGCTCCACCCATTCTCCGCCCCTAGTCCCACCCCTGCCCCGCCCCACCCACAAAAATTACCGAGGATACGTGTAGGCTAACTTCCTTGGTCAGATAATAATTAAACTGGGAACCCCAAAATCCAAACATGAAATGTACAACACTGGAGAAATAAAACTATAAAGTCATTTCCTCTTGCACTAAACAAAAACGCAAAGATGTTAGCAATACACACTTCCCAGACCAGACATATTCCAGTTAATAAATTCAAAATAAAAAGTATTTTTCTACCTTCTGTTTGGGCATTTTATTTTTCAGTTGCAATTGCTCCAGTCACTTTCTTCTGGTTTCTTTGTGTCTTCTGCGAGCTATCCATTTGTCCTTCCTTCTCTTTTCCATTCTCTCTCTATTTCTGCTTTAACATACTGATTGTTTCTCTTTTGCTCTTTCCCCCAATTCTTTCCTTATTCCTTTATCATCCATTTAAATTTCACCCTTCCATTCTCAAGCCCCTCTTACTCTCCCAATACCCAGCCCATCATAGACTTTTCTTCCACACAAAATATTTTTTCCCCTCTCCATTCTCATTCCCCATCTATTCTAGTCCTCCCCCAAAATCAGTTCCCTTATAGTTCTAGACCCACCCAGCATCCACTCCCTTCTAGTCCCATTCCCCACATCAGCCCATTTCCAGTCCTATTCCAGCTCTTCATCAGCCCATTTCCAGTGCTAGCCCTCACATCACAGACCATTTCCAGTCCTAGCCCCCCCCCCCATCACAGCCTATTTCCAGTCCTAGGACCCCCCCCCCCACCATCACATCCCATTTGCAGTCCGAGTCCCCCCGCACCATCACAGCCCATTTGAGTCCTAGCCCCCCCCCCACCATCACAGTCCATTTGCAGTCCTAGCCCCCCTAATCACAGCCTATTTCCAATCCAAGTTCCCCCTCCCTCCACCATAGCCCATTTCCAGTCCAAGTTCCCCCCCCCCCATAGCCCTTTTCCAGTCCAGGTCCCCCTCCCTATCACAACCCATTTCCAGTCCAATGCCCCCCCCCCATAGCCCTTTTCCAGTCCAGGTCCCCCCCCCCTTCACAACCCATTTCCAGTCCAAGTCCCCCTAATCATAGCCCAGTTCCAGTCCAAGTTCCCCCTCCCTCCAACATAGCCCATTTCCAGTACAAGTTCCCCCCCCCCCCATAGCCCTTTTCCAGTCCAGGTCCCCCTCCCCATCACAACCCATTTCCAGTCCATGTCCCCTCCCCCCATAGCCCTTTTACAGTCCAGGACCCCCCCCTCCCATCACAGCCCATTTCTTTCCAGTCCACGTCCCCCCCATAGCCCTTTTCCGGTCCAGGTCCCCCCCCCCCATCACAGCCCATTTCCAGTCCAAGTACCCCCCCCCCCCAGCCCTTTTCCAATCCAGGTCCCCTCCCCCCATCACAGCCCATGCAGTCCTTGGCCTCCCCCCCCAAAACCGCGGCTGTCTGAGGCTTTAGAGGGAGCCGGGGAAGCCCGCGCGAGGCCCCGGCTCCCTCTGTACAGCCACCAGCGTGAAAAGCCTTTTCCTTCACGCTGGCGGCTGTTTCTGTGAAGCCGCGAATGCTGAGAAAGGTTAAAGGGCATTGCAAGGGTGTGTGGGCCGTTCCGGGGAAGGTTTTTTTTTTTGGACGGGTTGGGAGAAAAGCCGGTTTTTTGCTCTGGCCGCTCCCGATCTTGCGGCCAGAGCAAAAAAACGGCTTTTCAAGGGCCGGTTTTACCTCTGCGCCGGCAGCCGGCCTGGCCATGGAAAAACTGGCCAGGCCGGCTGAAAACCGGCCAGTTGGCAACCCTACTTCCCATGATGAAATTGAAATCAGACCACAGGACTGACTAGGCATTCAATGAAGTCCAGGAAGCCTCCTTACAGATGTTCTCTGGAAACACCAGAGCAGATTCCACCCACAAGGCCTGCACCCCATGGAGTGAGCTCTGGCTCACCCCTGCACACACTTACCAGCCAGCATATACACTGACCAGCCAGCAGACAATAGAGGGTTAGACCTCTGCCAGTATTTTCCTTAAACCATATGTGAGGATGGAAGGTGATCTGACCAGCGGGAGGAATTAGCAATTGCCATGAACCCATGCAACACTCTCCACACACCCAGAAGATGCAACTAGGGGTCCTTTCAAAGATCCTTCTCTGAGAAGGAAGGAAGGCAGAACAATAGTCTGGTTAAGATGAAAAAGGGGGGGGGGGGAGGGTGGAGCACCCTAGAAAAGAGAACGACAAATGAAGCTGTTGAAAACAGGATGATTCTCTGCAAGACAAGGACTGTAGAACAGACACCACAAGGCAAATGCTAGAGCCCTCAGGAAGTCACTGTGAGGAACTAATACTCTTGGGAGGGCCTTACACCTGGGTCCAAACCTGAGAAGCGAAGACCTGGATGCCCATGTAAGCCTGAGAGGCCCAGATGTCGATCAAGGACTTGGTTTTTGCTTTGTTTTTTAAATTTGAAGCTGTTTTATTAAAAGTAGCAGAGAGCCAAATACTTCCCATAGAAACACATGGGGGGGAAAAATCAGAAAAAATGTCATAAAACACAGGGCATGCAGATAAAGACAACAAGTAGAAAGGGAGTTCTGTGCCCAACTTATCAACCCCCCTCAGGGTTCACACTGGGTCCCTCCTGCTCTTCTTCAGGCCCTCCAAGCACTAGTAACCCATGGGAAACAGCATTGAGCACAGGGTGGCTGTCAGCTCCAGGAGACATTGGTGAACCCATGATCCAAGCAATCTTGGGTCTTTCCAGACTCAATCACAGTGACCACTGCCCCATAGTGTGGATCAAGAGAGTCACTGCTGCACCAGTCCATGTACTTTGCCACCTACGGGAGGCAGAAACTACTGGCTTCTCTCAGTACTGCAACAAAGGATAACATGTCACTGAAAGTTGCTCAAGTCTGCCCACACCTGCTGGCAAGGAAATATAACCCACTCGTCTAGACTGGTCTAGCAGGATAAGGAAGCACCTAGTCAGCTAAGCAGCTGCTCCTATGCTAGTGGGATCTTCTGCAAGGTAATGTAGGACATCTGGTCGATTGCTGTCTTCATTACAATACATAATACAACAGCAGCAAAAAGAGGTACTCCCTCTCGCCACTCCACCCATCTCTAGGGAAAAGGGCGAAGAACTGAAGAGCAGATGTGAGATGACAAGGTCCACCTCTGTCGTCTCTCCTCCTCCTTCATGACAGCACAGTACCTTCTCACTGACTGGGAGATATCTGGCATTTCCATGGAGTCCCGTGGATAAGCTACAGGCTTGCTTTTTCTCTTTATTTACATTATGCAACAGAAACAATCATTAGTACACATGCCTGGGAGATCAACATACTCACAAATGGGACATCCAGTTGTAGCAGGCTCCCTGGCACAGTGTTTTAATACACATAACCTTTCACCTGTGAGGTCAAGTTCAGAGTTCAACTAGAGCAGAATTAACAGGTTTAGTCATCATAAAGCACACAAAAGCAGCAACACCTGAATATTAGTCAGTCACCTCCTCTAGATACAAATGGGTAGCTAAAAATTGGTTTTGGCAGCCACAAGAGGATTTTTGACTTCTACAAGACTGTGGATGTTAACATATAGATATCAGCAAAATTATGTCCGCCTCACAAGAAAAAAAATGCAGGGCAGGAGCAAGATGCATTGTAAACCACTTTGATTCTTCTCTGGATCAGCAGTTATATCAAGCAGAATAAGCTAAATAGCAGGAAGAAATGCAAGGCAGGAATGAAGTGCATTGACACAGTTGTGTGTGCACACTGGGAATACATTTGCATCTTTAAGTGTCAAACTAGCATAAATGTTTTACTACGCATCATATGGAAAATCATCTCTCATGCTGAAAATTATATCCAAACTCACCTCAAAAAGGAAACATGCCTAAACAGCTGTAAAGTTTTAAGGCAAACCTACCAAATGGAACATTTCCACGCTAACAGGAGAGAACGATTATTTGCCAACAGGGCTGGCAAACAGCCCTTATTAGAAAGGTCATTCAGTAGCCACGTGCTACCTTTCTGGCATGACCTTCTGGCCTTCACAACGGCTGCTTTCAAATGCCATGTAGCTATGTAACAAGTACAGGACATGACACGTAGAAACCACTGGTAAGCAATTCTCATTACAATGACACCACCATCTCCCTTACTATACAGAATACCATACTACCTAGTCACTTTCATACATCCACAACTGAATTAAGATCTAGTGGATTTCATTTTATATACAAGGGGCGAGGGTAAAGGCTATTATAATATAACAGATGAAAAAAATAGATTTGATCATAAAGTTTTGTGAGAACAATTACATAAAGAAAAACAAATCAAAATCCCCTGAAACAGTGCTACAAGGCAGTGCACATAAAAGAAAAAGCAGCAACTGACAGACACTAAAACAATTCCATAAAATCATGCATAAAAAATAAAATGTGTCACCTGCCTACAGACTCTTAGTTTAACCTCCCAGGTCCATATCTGCTAACATTTACATTTTGTTCAGTTTAACAATTATTAGTTAGACTACCAGCTTTCACTATTTTTCAAGGAAGGGCCACTCTGGATTCAATGAGACTGGAATTGGACAGACCATTTTCCCATCCAGGGCCACAGGCCAATGACCCCCTTCTCCATACCGGTCTCTATCTATGAACTCCCTTCACACTGTCCCTTTCAGTTTCTCCCTCAAACATCCCCACCCCCACCAACCCCACAGCATCCCACCTTTTTCTCTCTCTCACTCTCTCATCACTCCTCCCAACCTGTCCTACTATTCTTTCTTTCTCAATTGATATCAAACATCTGTATAACTAAAGTATAAAAATGCATTTTTCTACCTCACTACTTGTATCCTGTGGGCATGGTCTTCAATTACTGAAGGACTGCAGCCCTCCAGTAAATGCTTGAACACTTGCTGGGAGTTAAATAAGAACATAAGAACATAAGATATGCCATACTGGGTCAGACCAAGGTCCATCAAGCCCAGTATTCTGTTTCCAACAGTGGCCAATCTAGGTCATATGTACCTAGCAGTTTCCCCAAGAGACACAAGTTCCACAATGCTTGTACTGGGTCAAGCATTGATATCTTCGGTCACTTCTTAATAATGGTTTATGGACCTTTCCTCCAGGAACTTGTCCAAACCTTTTTAAACCCAGCTACACTAACAGCCTTTACTACATCCTCCGGTAACAAATTCCAGAGTTTGATTACATGTTGAGTGAAAAAATATTTTCTTTTATTAGTCTTAAATAGTTTACCCTGTAGCTTCATTGCATGTCCCCTAGTCTTTCTATATTCTGATAACGTAAATAATCGATCTACGTTTACCCGTTCCACTCCGTTCATTAATTTATAGACTTCTATCATATCTCCCCTCAGCCGTCTCTTTTCCAGGTTAAAGAGCCCTAACCTTTTTAGCCTTTCCTCATAGGAGTATCCTTCCATCCCCTTTACCATTTTGGTGGCTCTTCTCTGACCCTTTTCTAAAATCGCTATATCCTTTTTAAGATACGGCGACCAGAATTGCACACAATATTCAAGGTGCGGTCTCACCATGGAACGATATAGAGGCATTATAATATCTTTTGTTTTATTTTCCATTCCTTTCCTTATCATACCCAAGGCCGGCACGTCCATTGAGCGAGAATGTTTTTTGCACAGGGCCCCGCGTTTCAGGGGGCCCCGCGCAAAAAACATTCTGATCCTAAAGTCAAATTTAAAAAAAAAAAAAAAAAGCTGTCTTCTCCCGCTGCCGGGGCCGCCGCGGCAGAATCGAGTGTGCCGCGGGGCCCCCCCTGCCCAGCAAAGCCAGCCCTCCCCTGTATCCGCTCTCTCGTACAGTTGCCTGCAGTCTCACGCGCCGTCTTTCAGAGCGCGAGGGGAGAGTTTCTCCCTCGCTGCTCTGTTAAGCCCACGGGGGCTGATGGGAAGTTCCCATCAGCCCCCGCGGGCTTAACAGAGCCGTGAAAGGGAAACTAGTCCCTTTGCGCTCTGAAAGCCGGCACGTGAGACTGCAGGCAGCTGTACGAGAGAGCGGATACAGGGGAGGGCAGGCTCTGCTGGGCAGGGGGGGCCCCGGCAGCGGGAGAAGACAGCTTTTTAAAAAAAAAAAATTTGGCTGGGCTGGGCTGGGGGGCTGAGCTGAGCTGGGCTGGGGGGGTTAGGTGTGCTGATGGGCTGGGGAGGGATAGGAGTGCTGGGGGGCTATGGGGGGGGTTAGGAGTGCTGATGGGCTATGGGGGGGTTAGGAGTGCTGATGGGCTATGGGGGGCTGGGGGGGTTAGGAGTGCTGATGGGCTATGGGGGGCTGGGGGGGTTAGGAGTGGTGATGGGCTATGGGAGGGCTGGGGGGCTTAGGAGTGCTGATGGGCTGGGGGGGGGTAGGAGTGGTGATGGGCTACGGGGGGCTGGGGGGTTAGGAGTGGTGATGGGCTACGGGGGGCTGGGGGGGTTAGGAGTGCTGATGGGCTATGGGGGGGCTGGGGGGGTTAGGAGTGCTGATGGGCTATGGGGGGGCGGGGGGGGTAGGAGTGCTGATGGGCTAGGGAGGGGCTGGGGGGGTTAGGAGTGGTGAGGGGCTATGGGGGGGCTGGGGGGGGTTAGGAGTGCTGATGGGCTGGGGGGGTTAGGAGTGGTGATGGGCTATGGGGGGGCTGGGGGGGTTAGGAGTGGTGATGGGCTATGGGGGGGGCTGGGGGGGTTAGGAGTGCTGATGGGCTGGGGGGGTTAGAAGTGGTTATGGGCTATGGTGGGGATAGGGGGGGATAGGAGTTGTTATGGGATATGGGGGTTCTGGGTGGGTTAGGAGTGTTGATGGGCTATGGGGGGCTGGGGGGGGGTAGGAGTGGTGATGGGCTATGGGGGGCTGGGGGGGTTAGGAGTGGTGATGGGCTATGGGGGAGCTAAGTCTTTATATGGGCTGATGGGATTAGGACTGGAAGTGGGTTGATGGGGGGTTAGGACTGCTAATGGGCTATGGGGGGCTTAAACTAAAAATTGGGTGATGGGGGATTAGGATTGGAATGGGCTGGTGGGATTAGGACTGGGAGTGGCTGATGGGGAGGTTAGGACTGGTAATGGAGTATGGGGGGGCTTAAACTGAAAATTGGGTGATGGGGATTAGGACGAAATGGACTGATGGGGGGGTTAACACTGGAGGTGGGCTGATGGGGTTAGGACTGGTAATGGGCTGTGGGCTGATGGGGGGTTAGGACTGGTAATGGGCAATGGGGGGGGTTAGGACTGATAATGGGCTATGGGGGGGCTAGGACAGGAAATGGGCTGATGGGAGGGGTTAGGACTTGAGGTGGGCTGATGGGGTTAGGACTGGTAATGGGCTGTGGGCTGTTGGGGGGGGTTAGAACTGGTAATGGGCTATGGGGGGGGTTAAGACTGGAAATGGGATGTTGGATGATGTGTGATGTCTGGTAATGGACTATGGGGGGTTAGGACTGATAATGGGCAATGGGGGGGCTAGGACAGGAAATGGGCTGATGGGATTAGGACTGGGAGTGGGCTGATGGGGAGGTTAGGACTGGTAATGGGGTATGGGGGGGCTTAAACTGAAAATTGGGTGATGGGGATTAGGATTGGAAATGGGCTGGTGGGAGTAGGACTGGGAGTGGGCTGATGGGGAGGTTAGGACTGGTAATGGGGTATGGGGGGGCTTAAACTGAAAATTGGGTGATGGGGAATAGGACGAAATGGGCTGATGGGGGGGTTAACACTGGAGGTGGGCTGATGGGGTTAGGACTGGAGGTGGGCTGTGGGCTGATGGGGGGGTTAGGACTGGCAATGGGCTGTGGGGGGCTGACTGGAAATGGGTTGATGGGGTTAGGACTGGAAGTGGGTTGATGGGGGGCTAGGACTGGTATTGGGTTGGGGGGTTGCTAGGACTGGTATTGGGTTGGGGGGTTGCTAGGACTGGAAATGGGCTGATGGGGGGCTAGGACTGGAAATGGACTGATGCAGGGACTAGAAGGGAATGGATGCTGGGTGAGGCTGGAACAGGAAGGGAGCTGATGTTGGGGGAGGATTAGAATGGGATGGGGCTGGGAGAGTAAAATGGAGAGGGGAAAAATATTTTGTGTGGGAGGGATAAAAAATCTACAATTGGCCGGGTATTGGGAGAGTAAGTGGGGATTGAGGATGGAGGGGTAAAATTTGAGTGGATGAAATAGGAATGAGGAAAGAGCAAAAGGAGAAAGATTAGTATGTTAAAGTAGATGTAGAGAGAGAGAATGGAAAAAAAAACTAGAAGAGAGAAGAAAGGACAAATGGACAGCAGATGATGGAGAGTTAGCAGAAAACATGAAGAAACCAGAAGAAAGTGGCTGGAGCAATTGCAACTGAAAAAAAATGCACAAAAGGTAGAAAGATATCTCTTTATTTTGAATTTATTAACTGGAATATGAAAGCTCTGGGAAATGTGCATCATTAACGTCTGCGCTTTGTTTGGTACAAGAGGAAATTAATTTATAGTTTTATTTCTACAGTGTTGTTGTACATTCCAAGTTTGGCTTTTGGGGTTCCCAGTTTAATTATTGCCTTCCTGTTTCTAAATTGTGATTCCTTGTTTGGTGATGGTCTATGTTCTGCATGTGTAACTGAGCTGAGGTATTCTGTTTATGTAATTCCTATTTGACATTGCCACTTGTTCTCTTTCCCCAGTAGGTCATGTATTGTTGTTCTCTGAAATGTATTGGTTTAATATTTGCAGTGTTGCCTTTTGATAGGTAGGGTATGGTGCTTTGTGAGTCCTGGTAGTGCTGTTAGGATACGGCGGGTTTGCTATTGGTTCTAAATGGGCAGTGTTTGTAGTAGTTCCTAATGTGCCTGGCGGTTGGCACTGGATTATAGTAATGTAGAAATCTTTTAGTCTGTCTTTATCCATACACTCATTAAGAGACATGTTTACTAAAAGTTAGTGTATGTTAGCATTATGCAAATATTTATGCAAATAAGGCCACTTATGCAAATGAGGCCCCGCACCGAGTCTCCGCACATGGCCCTGCACCCCCCTTGGGCCGCCCCTGATCATACCTAGCATTCTATTTGCTCTCTTGGCTGCCGCTGCACACTGGGCCGAGGGTTTTAACATGGTATCCACAATGACGCCTAAATGTTTTTCCTGGGTGGTGGTTCCTAATGTGGAACCTTGCATCGTGTAACCATAGTTTGGGTTGTTCTTCCCTAGGTGCATAACCTTGCACTTGTCCACATTAAATTTCATCTGCCATTTTGATGCCCAGTCTTCCAATTTATCAAGATCCTCTTGCAATTTTTCACAATCCTCTTGGGTTTTAACAACTTTGAATAGTTTTGTGTCATCTGCAAATTTGATAACCTCACTCGTTATTCCACTTTCCAGGTCATTTATGAATATGTCAAAAAGCAGCGGACCCAGCAAAAATCCCTGGGGTACACCACTATTCACCTTTCTCCATTGGGAAAATTGGCCATTTAGCCCTACCCTCTGCTTTCTATCTTTTAACCAGTTCCTGATCCACAATAGTACACTGCCTCCTATCCCATGACTCTTTAGTTTTGCCAAAAGTCTCTGATGAGGGACCTTGTCAAAGGCTTTCTGAAAGTCCAGATACACAATATCAACTGACTCACCTTTGTCCACCTGTTTATTCACTCCTTCAAAAAAACATAATAGATTAGTAAGACAAGATTTTCCTTGTCTAAAGCCATGTTGGCTGTCTCCCATTAGGTCGTGACTATCTACATGCTGAGTAATTTTATTCTTTATGATGGTTTCTACCACTTTTCCCGGTACTGACGTCAGGCTCACCAGTCTGTAGTTTCCCGGATCACCCCTGGAACCCTTTTTAAAAATTGGTGTTACATTGGCGATCCTCCAATCTTCAGGTATTAGAGATCTTTTTAATGATAGTTCACAGATTACTAATAGCAGGTCTGCAATCTCATATTTCAGTTCTTTCAACACCCTTGGATGTATACCATCCGGCCCAGGTGATTTGCTACTCTTCAGTTTATCTAATAGTTGTAAGACATCTTCCCGATGTATTGATATTTCCTTCAATTCTTCCGCACCTTTAAATACCACTTCAGTCATGGGTAACATCCCTACATCTTCCTCAGTAAAGACTGAAGCAAAGAATTCATTCAGTCTCTCCGCTATCGCCTTGTCGCCTCTTAGTGCTCCTTTAACCCCTTTATCATCTAATGGACCAACTGACTCTCTCACAGGTTTTTGCTACGAATGTACTTGAAAAGGTCTTTATTTCGTGTTTTGCTTCCGCGGCAAGCTTCTTCTCAAATTCTCTCTTTGCCTGCCTTATCAATGCCTTGCATTTGACTTGCCAGTGCTTGTGCTGTTTCCAGGTTTCGTCATTTGGCTCTTTTTTCCATTTCCTGAAAGATGCTTTTTTGGCAACAACAGCCTCTCTGACCTCACCTTTAAACCATGCTGGCAGTTTTTTGGACTTCCTTCCACTTTTCTTAAAGCGTGGTCTGGGCTTCCAAGATAGTATTTTTCAACAACATCCAAGCTTGATGTACGTCTTTAACCTTTGCAACTGCTCCTTTTAGTTTTTTCTTAACTGTTTTCCTCATTTTATCATAGTCTCCCTTTCGAAAGTTAAAGGGTAGTACTGTGGATTTCCTTACTATCCCTCCTCCACTAATTAAATCAAAGGCGATCATGCTATGATCACTATTGCCAAGTGGCCCCAACACCCTTATCTCTTGCACTAGATCTGGTGTTCCACTAAGGACTAGGTAGGTCTAATATGGCTTCCCCTCTGGTCGGTTCATGAACCAGCTGCTCCAAGAAGCAGTCATTTATTTCATCTAGGAACTTTATCTCCCTAGCATGTCCTGACGTGACACTGACCCAGTCGATGCCGGGGTAATTGAAATCACCCATTATTATTACTGCACTGTAACTTTTGCTAGCTTCCTTGATTTCTTTGAGCATTTCATCATCCATTTGTTCATTCTGGCCAGGCGGACGATAGTACACCCCCACTGCCATCGCCTTCCCCTTTTCACATGGAATTTCAATCCATAGAGATTCTACAGCAAATTTTGTTTCTTGCAAAACTTTAATCCTTTCTGACTCAATGCCCTCTCTAACATAGAGCGCAACCCCTCCACCAATTTGATCAGCTCTATCATTACGATATAGTTTGTACCCAGGTATCACAGTGTCCCACTGGTTGTCCTCCTTCCACCATGTCTCTGATATTCCAATCATATCTAACCTCTCGTTTAGTGCTATATATTCTAACTCTCCCATCTTGTTTTTTAGACTTCTAGCATTTGCATACAAGCATTTTAGAGACTGTATTTTATTCATATTAATTTGGCTATTGGTAGACATGGGTAATTTGGGATCTTTAAGCTCTGTCTGCTCCATACTCGAGGGCATTTGGGCTACTTTACTCTTTTTTGGAACCTCTCTGCTTTTGTAGTATCCTTCAAGGATACATTCTTCCGAACCATGCGCTCTTGGGCGACTGTCGGCTTTCCCCTATTATCTAGTTTAAAAGCTGCTCTATCTCCTTTTTAAAGGTTAATGCCAGCAGCCTGGTTCCATCCCGGTTAAGGTGAAGCCCATCCCTTCGGAAGAGCCCCTCCTTTCCCCAGAATGTTCCCCAGTTCCTAACAAATCCAAACCCCTCATCTCTGCACCATTGTCTCATCCATGCATTGAGACTCCGGAGCTCTGCCTGCCTTTTGGGTCCTGCGCGTGGAACGGGAAGCATTTCGGAGAATGCTACCCTGGAAGTTCTGGATTTCAACTTCCTACCTAAAAGCCTAAATTTAACTTCCAGAACCTCCCTACCACATTTTCCTATGTCATTGGTACCGACATGTACCAAGACAGCAGACTCCTCCCCAGCACTATCTAAGACCTTATCTAGGTGGCGCGTGAGGTCCGCTACCTTCGAACCAGGCAGGCATGTTACCAGGCGATCCTCACGTCCACCAGCCACCCAGCTATCTACATGCCTAATGATCGAATCACCAACTATAACAGCTGTCCTAACCCTTCCCTCATGGGCACGTGGCCCTGGAGAAACCTCCTCAGTGCGAGAGGGGTTTACATCCCCTGGAGGACAGGTCCTAGTTACAGGATCACTTCCTGCCACACCAGGGTGATGCTCTCCTGTCACGTGACCTCTCTCCTCCATGGCAACAGGGATGCTGCCAGACTGGAGGTGGGACTTCAGGACTATATCCCTGTAGGTCTCGTCTATGTACCTCTCTGTCTGTCTTATGCTTTCCAAGTCTGCTATTTTAGCCTCTAGAGAACGGACTTGTTCCCTGAGAGCAAAGAGCTCCTTGCACCTAGTGCACACGTAAGACCTCTCACCAGCTGGGAGAAAATCATACATGTGTCACTCAATGCAAAAGACTGGAAAGCCCACATCCCGCTGCTGGACTGCTGTCTGCATCTTAGTTTTAAGTTTGTGTTTAGATCTTTAAGTTCTTTACGTACTAAAGGGTGCTATGGATATTTATACCACTAAAACTGTACCTAATAAGTTTAATATACCTTGTTCACCTGAAGCTTAATTAATCTCAGGTCCTTAGTGTATGACTGATTTGGGTAATGAGCTTCACCTGAGAGCACCTCCTGTCTTAAGTTGTGCAAGTACCTATAAAGCTGTGATTATCCCAGGGGAGGGTGGGTGTGGGGAGGGAGGGAGGGAGGGATATAACACTTATTAAAAGAGGGCTGCTACACAGTACCCTGTCCTGTGCTGCTGAGGTAAGCTATATTCTGATTTGATTTAAATTATAGCTCTTTGCTGCTGCTAGGCTCTAACCTATTATGAAATTTAAACTACAAGCTCTCTGCTGGATTCTAAATTTAACCAGAAAGCTCTCTTCTGTGTTTTAATTTGAAACTAAAAGTACTTAGCTGATGCTAGGCCCTGAGTGACTATGAAATTTAAACTACAAGCTCTCTGCTGGATTCTAAAGTTAACCAGAAAGCTCTCTTCTGTGTTTTAATTTGAAACTAAAAGTACTTTGCTGATGCTAGGCCCTGAGTGACTATGAAATTTAAACTACAAGCTCTCTGCTGGATTCTAAAGTTAACCAGAAAGCTCTCTTCTGTGTTTTAATTTGAAACTAAAAGTACTTTGCTGATGCTAGGCCCTTAGTGACTATGAAATTTAAACTACAAGCTCTCTGCTGGATTCTAAAGTTAACCAGAAAGCTCTCTTCTGTGTTTTAAATTGTAACTAAAAGTACTTTGCTGATGCTAGGCCCTGAGTGACTATGAAATTTAAACTACAAGCTCTCTGCTGGATTCTAAATTTAACCAGAAAGCTCTCTTCTGTGTTTTAATTTGAAACTAAAAGTACTTAGCTGATGCTAGGCCCTGAGTGACTATGAAATTTAAACTACAAGCTCTTTGCTGGATTCTAAAGTTAACCAGAAAGCTCTCTTCTGTGTTTTAATTTGAAACTAAAAGTACTTTGCTGATGCTAGGCCCTAACCTATTATGAAATTTAAACTACAAGTTATGCAAGTTATGGACCCTCCACTGATCAGTTAACCATCTCCTTCAGCCCATTTCAACTTGCTGTGCACTAGTCAGATCCTCAACTCCTGTAGTGTCTGTGCCACAGAGTCCCTCAGCTCCGGTTCTCAACAGCCCGAAGACTACTACTACTATTACTACTACTACTATTTAGCATTTATACAGCGCTACGCACACAGCGCTGTACAGAAATATAAGCAAAAACGACCTCAACTAGCCTCACTGAAAGCCACAGCTGCAAATCTTCCTGTAGTTATTTGTTTCTTTACTTATGGCCCTTCCTCCTTTAAACCTACACATCTTGATGCCTATGCAAGCTAATGATACTACCTTGCCAAAAAAAAAAAAAAGCTGCGGTTCAGTTCAGGAGCCACACTTGGAGGTTCACAGGGGTCGTCACTGGCTCACGGGCCTACAATGAAGATGACTAAATTTAACAAAGCATTGTGAAAGCTGATAGCAAAACAATGCTAAACTCCATGTAACCAAAGAGTAGCATTCAGGAATCTGAAGTGAAAAACAGGAAACGTAATAGCCATTAAAGTGATATTTTTCCACTGATTTCAAAACACCAGTTTTCGAGTCTGGTTATAACAAATGAGAGGGTAAGTGGAAAGAAGATGAGGAAATCTTTAGGAGCCCAAAAGGAACACAGTCCAAGAAAGCACAGCAAATAGCAATCTAATCGATGATAGCAGAAAGAAATCCAACTGACCCTCCAGATATAGCCCAGCTGCCAGTAATGCAGCATGACACGTGTTATCTCTCAGTGTTTGTCATCTTTTTCATTTGCATTTCAGCATGTTGAGTAAATGAGTATACAAGATGCCCCTTTAATTCACATTCGGCACCCCTAATATTTTGTGTCTAACCACAAGGTTTTGTAATCATCTATATGGCCACGCAAAAAGGTGTTGATGCTCAGGACAGCTGGTCTTTTAGGTTATTGATATCCATAATGATCAGAGTGACTAAGCAGGACTATGTTTCAAAAACTTAAAAGTTGTATCTCTTCAGAAATGAGAAGTACAGTGCCCAATATTTTTATTTACTTTAGCTAGCCAGGCTCCAGGAGGATACAGTGGACCAGAAAGACAGTAGAGTAGTATTAAAAACTGAGAGGAATAGAGATGGAGTAAGAAACAGGCAAGGGTGAGCAGTGCATCAAATCTGTGGTGTGAAAGAGAGGAGGATCATGGTCACGGCTGAACAGCGAGGGAGGGGGAGACCATCACCAGGGATTATGGAGGAGGAAAAGATGACAATCAGAAATCAAAGGTAAGAAAGGAAGGAGTGAAGGGTAACTAGCAGGGATCCAGAGGTAAGGATAGAGTGTCACGATGGTCTGGGAGGGAGAGAGAAAGGGAAAGATGATGGCCAGGTATGGATAGGACTTTAAATTCAAAAGTGATGTTGGGAGACACACACATGTACAAACACACACACACACACACATATATACATACGGTGATCTCAAACCTTTGGATGAGGATTTTGAACATTTTTTTATGAAGGTAAACACAGCTCTTCTAAATGAACCTGCCCTCTGCTGATTTCTAAAACTAAGCAAGGTCGGTCCTGGATAGTACTCGGATGGGTGACTCCAATGGAATTCCAGGGGCTGTAAACTCGCTGCACAGAAGAAAGGCCTGGCCATCTACTTCCGGTGACAACCTTGCCAAGAAAACCTACAGGCTGGATCGCCAGGAGTCAGCATTGACTTGACAGCACCCAGTGCAATGCAAACATCCATCTGCCTATGTAAAAAGGTCCTTGAATATTGCCACTTCCAACTACCGAGGAAAATGCATATTTTTAATCACTGGAAAAATAAGGAATTTGGTTAGGTTGAGGGAGAGGAAGTATCTACAGTGATTTCATTGAAATCCTTTGTACGTTCATGCGCAGACTTAGCCTCTGCCTCAAAGCAGGTGCAAAGTACATGCTTTCCTCAGTGGCTCAAATTTTCAAAAGAAAATTCTGCAGGGAACTGTTTTCTAAATATTAGTTTGTAAGTGTACCCCCCTTCTGGATCCTGATTATATACAAAGGGCTCATAAGTTCCAGGTTTAAGTCTCAGAATATCCTTCACTTTCCTTCTCTTTTATGATTGTTTTTTTATTTGTAAGGAGTGGAGGAGTAGCCTAATAGAGCATTACCCTTGGTAAGCAAGAGGCCAGAGTTTGATTCCCCCTAACACTCCTTGTGTCCGTGGGCAAGTCACCAAACCCTCCGTTACCTCAGAAGAAAGACCTGGCTATCTATTTCCAGTCACACTGCCAAGAAAACCCAGGAGCTGCTGGGTCGCCAGGAGTCAGCATTGACTTGAAGGCACATACTGTTTATTTGTAAACCGCTGTGATGTTTGAAGGGCAGTATAGAAAGCGCCTAATAAGCCATAAACCATATCAACAAACCCTGGTATGAATTACCCAATGTGAGGGAAACAATTTTGCACCTTAAGAAAATCTTCTTGGAGGCAATCAACATACAAGTACAAGATGGAAATCAGGGTTCTAATGCTTTCTTTCACAAACGTCTGTGACACCATCGTACCCTTCTCCTTTAAGCTTTGCATGCCCTCTGTACCTTTTACTAGACTCCCTGTCTCCCTCAAGGACAAGTTCCTGGTACTTGAATACTCCAAATACTTGAATCTCTCCTCTGGCAAATTATCACAAAATCCCGCTACGAATATACCTTATAAAAACTACGCTCTATCATTTCTACTGGGAAGAGATGGCTTCTTTAGTCACTTATTGGTTGTCACAGTTGCATATAATTGAGTATCTAAAATTCTTTGTTGTTGAAATAAGGGTGGCCATCATAAAACAGGTTTTTTTTTTCAAATTTATTTAGCTATGTTTATATACCGCTTTTCACCGGGTCAAAGCGGTTTCCATTAAACAATAAGTGATACATCAAATAGGTCATAACATATTTACAGTTTGATAGACGGTGAACAAGAGTTCATTTTTGGTGGAATACTATTACTTGTATGGGACTGAATTCTAAAACTGATTGGCGCTGCTTTTTTTGAAGAGATTTTTTACACTTGTCCAAGAGTGTTCTAAAGCTAGCTTGGTGACAGACTTCCTTGAAAGTGAGTAAATCTACAGTTTTAACTTTTAATTTAATTTTTTATTTATTTAAGTGGGTGTTATTTGTGTATTTTGTTTTGGATTTGGTGATTTTTGTATATCAACCCTGAGGAAGCCACAAATGGGAAGGGGGACCACTTGCAGGTTGGGTAATCTGAAGTTCTCTCTGGGTGAGCCACAATGTGTCAGCATGGGATCCTAATGATGATAAGTGAAATTTAATATTTTACTTAACAGATGATGTCCTTTCCTTGAGTCCTGCTACATCAATCCAGACAAGTGGGTTATGTTCCCCCACCAGCAGATTGCTGGAGACAAAGAACCAATGAAAAGCCTAGGTTTCAATGTCATCATTCCCATGCCTCTATTCGCCTCATCCACCAGAGGTCTCTTCAGTATCTGTCCCAAAGCATATGGGAGAACATGGCAAGCCTCACACATCTTCAACATCGGCAATGATGAGTAATCAAACAATAGAGAACTATATACAGGAAATCATAAACAGAAGGCTGTCTGTAGATGATGGATCTGCAGAGCCAAGTATAGAAATCATAGCAGACCCTAGGGAACCACTGCAGAAAAAAAGCTGAGTAAACACAGTTCCAGTTGATCTAGCAGGACTCAAGGAAAGGATATTAACTGGTAAGTAAAAGGTCACTTTTCATATTGTCCTGCTAGACCAGTCCAGATAAGTGGGACATATGCCTCCACTGGGCAGAAAGAAGACACAGCAGCTCGCAAAACCTCAGAGCCAAAAGGCCATGTCCACCCAAGCATGGACATCCAAGCTGTAATGCTGAACAAAGTGAAAAGTGATGCCCACACTGCCGCCCGACAAATGTCAGCAGGGGCTATCGAGCTCCGCTCCGCCTAAGAGGATGCTTGCGTTCAGATAGAATTGGTGCACAAACCCTCCGGAACCGGCTGGTTCCACAACAGATACGCTGAGACAATGGCCTCCTTAATTCAGTATCCATATGTAGACTTAGCTGCTGTGTCACCTTTGTGTTGGCCAGCAAACAGCACAAACAGATGGTCGGACTTACAAAGATGGTACTGGAGAAACAGCCTCTGGACCTCCACAAGGCAAAGATCCTTATCCTTCCCCTGAAACTATCTCCTTAAAACAGGGCAGGCAAACCACCTGGTTCACATGAAAGGGAGAAATCACCTCAGGAAAGAAGGAAGGTGCAGGTCAAATGGAAACGGCCTCATCAGAAAAGGATAGGTAAGGATCTCAGCAAGACAGAACCTGCAGTTCAGAAATCCACCTTGCAGAACAAATCACAACCAACAAGACCATCTTGAGCATCAAATTCTTCAGAGTAGCACACTTCAGTGGCTCAAAGGACTCTGACATCAGGGCCCTGAGCACTAGATACAGATTCCAGGAAGGACCACAGACTGGAGGGGAGGACGCAAAATGCTGAACCACCCTGAAGACAGCGCAAAACATCCAGGTGTACGGCTAGAGACTTAACAACCATTGGACCTCTGAAACGCCAAGGTTGCCACCTGAACTAAGAGAAAGGTCCTTCCCCAGACCAACCTGCAGAAAATGCCAATGGCACTTTGCCACCTCAGAAGCCAGCTGCCGTGCACCACACCGATGCTTAAAGAGGCACTGTCGACCCACATGGATGTCTGCTCCGAGCAGAGTTAAAACCACTGACGAAGAGTAGCCCTTATGCACTAATTGTCTCCTTTCAAGAGCTAAGCCGTAAGCAAGAAGAAAAGAGTGTTCACCAGGACCATCAGTCCCTGCCACAATAGGCTTCGAGACAGAGGCAACCGAAGAGAAGACACCAGCAGGAGCTGCATAAAATATCTGGCACCACCAGAATCATCCTTCCCAGATGGCACTCTATATGCCAAATCACACGCCCCACTAAGGGCCATGGTGGAAACAAATACAGTAGGCATTGACTTGGTCAAGGCGTTGATACCCTCTGGCTCCGCCTCCGTGCGGCGACTGAAGAAGCGGCACACATTAGCATTGGAGCGAGTCACCATCAGATCTATTGCAGAATGACCCCTGTAGCATAGAATCAACTGAAACACCTCCTGACTCAACTCCCCCTCTCCTAGATCCAGAGAGTGCCAGCTGAGAAAGTCCGCTTCTACATTGTCCACCCTGGCAATGTGCTGAGCTGAAAAATCAAGGAGGTTCTTCTTTAACCAGGTAAACAGAAGAGCCATCTCCAGGGCTACCACGGCACTCCTCGTGCCGCCTTGCCAATTGATATAAGCCATCGCTGTGGCATCTGAAAACCCTCGAACCACCCAGCTCTTGGTCAGGGGCTGGAAACACATTAGAGCCAACCTGATGGCCCTCACCTCAAGACAGGTGATGGACCACACCACTTTCCAGCAGTTCCAACAGCCCTGGGCCAAGGTGAAATTAGGCCTTACCTGCTAATTGGCATTCCTTGAGGAACTCCAGTCCAGTCCTGCACCTTAGGGTAGTCAACCCCCACCAGTAGCTTGGAAACTGAGCATATCATGTTTTGATGACATCAAGATACTTGGGCAGCTCCCATCTCGTGGAGTTTGTCTAGCAGTGTTTGATGTGCCACTGTGTCGAATGCTGAGGAGATGCCCAGGAAGAGCAGGATGAAAACCCTCGATTTGTTCTCTATACCTTCGATAAAGGTAGATAGTAGTGTGGTCAGCAGAGATTCTGCACTGTGATGGGTGCAAAGCCATGCTTGTGTTGGTCGAAGGGTGCATGCTGGTCAACGTACTCCTGGAGCTGGATTTGGGCTGCCTTCTCTGTGATTTTTGCCAGGAAGGGTATGCTCAGCCATCAATGGAAACATACAAACATAACAATTTTTTGCCAGAACTTACACCTTGAAGAATCCACTCCTTCTTGTGGTGTGATGTTCCTTTTTATCTTTTAACTAGGGACGCAACCCTAACATCAGGTTATTGGGAGGATCGTAACCCCTCAATACCAACCGGTAAAAGACTCAGAAGCTGCCATGCAAGAAGAGCAAAGTTCAGAATCTGGAGATGAGGCACCTCACTTGCCACAGGTCAAACAACATTTCCTGGAAGAAGACAGAGTGTTACGGCAATTATCACAACAGAGTGTGCTAAGGCCGTGGCAGCTCAAAGGTGCACGGTAACTGTGCTTTAACTGCAGTGCATGTTAACTGCACTCTTTGATGCAATGTACATCACAGGCGCTAAGGGAAGAAATGTGCTTTGGAGTCACTTGGGCAGAAAGCGTGTTAGGACTGCATGACCACCAGGCACACATTAGATAAAAACGCTACTAGCGTGAGCAGAAAATGGCAGGAAACCCCCACACGGTGCCAACAGTCACCAGAAGTCCACCCCAATTTGTGTCTCAGACAGACAGAATTGGAAGCCCCCAACAAGGACAGTGATGAGGTCAAGCTTTGGTACTCACTTCCTGAGAGCCCCAGGCTGAAAATCCATGCTGGGCTCAGCTCGACTTCCCAGGAACTGCTTCTCTGGCTTTCAGTACTGCGTTTAAGGTGACAGGCAGGCAGACTCCTCCAAGAGCCTTCTGCAATCTTCGGAAGAGAGCAGGGGGACAGAGGAGGAGGGAGGGAGAGTTGAGGTTGTGTGAGGCAGCTGTACTCTACCAGATCCTTCCAAAGCATTCCAATTTCTGGCTCCTCAACAAGCTCTTATCCAGGATAAGAACACAAAGCTGAACCAATTTTTCCTCCTCCTATGGCTACCAACAAGACTGCATCTAGTGGAGCCTCTCCCACATTGTGCTTGAACGAGAGATCAATGCAGGCTATTGTCCACAAGCATTTCGAATCAATCTTTTCCTCTCAAATCCTTAGAATTTTCCTCAGAGAGGAGAAAATCCATCCACCATCTGCTGGAGAAAAAAGAAATACTGAAGGGACTTCTGTTGGCCGAGTCAAAGAGAGGCATGGAAGTGATGTCATTGATACCTGGGCTTTTCATTGGTTCTTTCTCTCCACCAATCTGCTGATAGTGGAACACAACCCACTTGTCTAGCAGGATGAGTTGGCATTTTAAAAGATCTAGAGAAAGTTCTGCAGTTCACTTTGCAACCTATCTGAAGAAATCATTGCTGTTCAACATCTCAAGGAATGTTCTTACGGCAAGCTCTGCTCCAACAGAAAGCATCTAGAGTCCTGAAACAGAGGGATAGGATTTTACTTAGCACACAATCAGGACAATCCCACCATCTCCAAAGGAGTCCAACATGCAGCAAACCATGGGCATTGCCTTTGTGTAGGAAGAGAATGCTGGAAACGACATTAGAAGTGGGGCAAGTTAACAATTATAGGAAGGACAAGAGTGGTTGTGAAGTCACCCCTTTCTAATATTTAAATACCTCAAGCAAAAAACTGCCTTACTGTTCATCATCCTACAAGTAACACAATGCCAGGTATTCATTTTTCAAAACCACAGCAAAGGAAGGGAAATGCTGGATAGCTATTACAGCTGCAGATCAGAGCTAGGGAAAATGGGAAGTTGTGTGCGACAAGAAATCAATTCACAGACACATTTTATACACGCAAAGGGTGCCGGGCCAGCAAGCTCTCTAAATATGTGGAATAAATTCCTTGTGAATCCCTCTGCAATGAAAGCCACACTTGTTTATTCAGAACGTTGTCGGGTAAGAGAATAAGCAATTTCAAGCACTAGTTTTTTGGGAGGGGGTATTATGAAGCTTCTTCTGCATGTAAAGCATGTTTTACAAGCAGAAAAGGGCTTTTATAAAATTGCACAACTGCATATGCATATAAAAAGGAAGGGCACAGAAATCATGTGCCAACTTTTAAACAATCTAAGCATAGGCAATTCCTAGGGGGTATAATCCAAGCAAAGCAGAGAAGGGTTGCAATATACAAACACGTTTTATAAAATGCGAACCTCGCTCCCAGCGCTGCCCCTGCTCCTATTGCCGCTGCTTCCTCCCCTCTCCAAAATGTGCAGAGGCAGCAATACTTTTAAAACAGTTACTCCAGTGCTGCAGTGCCGTTTTAAAAGTATTGCAACCCCTCAATTCCCAGAGAGGGGCAGCAGCGGTAGCAATGGGCACCCTCTAGCCAATGGCACTCTAGATGACCGCTTTGTTTGCCTAATGGTCACACTGGCCCTGTACACAGTATGCACATGAACAGAGTACATGCACATATTTACACCTTCTTCTGAGAACGTGTAAATCTGTGCATTGGCACATGTATGCTATTGGGTCTGGATCAGGGAGCCTATTCTGTAAAGGCACATATATCTATCTATCTATCGTGCCTTTATAAAATAGGCATTCTATTATGAAATCAAGTCCTCCTATCTGCTGCACCTCTGTTATGGGTAACCTATATACTCAGACAAAATGCCTTATAGAGCTTAATACCTTGAACACATAAGAACTGTTCTCTAACCACAGTATTACCCCTAGTTCGGGTTGTCATAGCAAAGCCTATGAGGTTTTGGAAACTCATCTACAATATTACCATGCAAATTTATGCATATTATCTTCAGATTGTTCTTATATTGACTAAACACAAAGAACCTATTTCACAGAAGCTAAGAATGAAAAATCAAAGTGTAGGAAAAAACTCCTCTATGTTATGTCTGTGGCTAGCTGGCTTCTTATTAAAGTACCTCCAATACTTTCCTGCACTAGCCTTTCCAGGGTTGGGGTTCCTTTTTCCAGTGATTAAAAGCCAGAATAATCCTAGGCGCCTTTAATAAAAACACGCATAAATCCCTCCTGGTGAAGAACTTTAAGTTAGGATTTGTATGAATTACTGGCAGAGCTAAAAGAGAACTTGGTAGGTTGATAGTCTTGGCTCTTTCCTACATGCCCAGTAAACTTTTGCTCTTCTCCTGTTCTCTGGGGTTTCAAGATCCACTCCAATTCAGACCAGTCTTTACTGGGAAAGCCAAGAGGTTCATTTTCAGAGAACGAAGTTTAGCGGTGACACACAGCTTTAAGTTTGTCTTGCATTCACCAAAAAGGAAAAAAGAACAAACATCTTTGTGGTCATCAACACTCTTTTTTTCAACTTAATGTGAATCTATAGAATAAAACACTGGCAAATTCCACAAAAAGTGCTCTGAAATGTTAAAAAAAAAATGCTGCTTTCAGACCTATTTGTCTACACAGTCTTCCTTCACTCAGCACTCACACAGCAGGCATGGACTGTAAGTGTAAATGTACAAGTAGACAGAGGACAAGGCACAAGGCTCTTTCCTAGGGAAGAAAGCAATCAGCTTCAAATAGACTCCATGTCGTCACAAACAAAGTAAACATAACAAGTTCCACCCTGCTTACTGACATACACCACAACCATGGCACACATAGATCGGGAGCCCTTTGGGGACAAGGGAATGTATCCAGTACCTGTTTGTAGTGATTACATAATGTAAACTGCTTTGATTGAAGGATAAGGTGGTATAGAAAACGGGTTAAATAAATAAATAGTCCAAGAGTAACAGACCTGCTTTGCTTACCAGGAGAGGCTGGAACCTTTTCAGAGCCAGGAATATAACCCTGACCTTCAACCTAGACAGTGAGCGACCCAACCTTTCAGGCTGGCATCTGTGGTGACCACCACCCAACTCTATGCTTCCAGAAACATCCTGACCAATAGATGGTAACACTCAACCGCCACATTAACTGTTCCTTGATCTCCGAAAGCAGAAGTGTCTGGTCGAACTAATGGGAACAGGGCAATCACAGAAGAGAGCAGATGCCTCTGAAGGATGCACATATGTGCCCTAGCCCAAAGGTTGATGCAATGAACCAAAGGAGTTGAAGATAATCCAAAGCCCAAAACACACTGAGTTGGCTCTGAAAGTTGAAAGACCTTGTTGGTAAGAGGAGAACTCAATGCAGGAGAGTTTTGAACTGAACCCCAAGGTACTCCAAGTTTTGGGAGAGGATCAGGCTGATTTTAGGATAGCTGATCACCAACACAGCCTCTCCAGCCAGCAAATCACCAGAAATGTCTTATCCCTGGACTTCTCCAGGAAGTCTGACCAAATCAGCCAGTCGTCCAAGAGTAGGGAAATCCAGATTCTCTGCTTGTGCAGAAACACCACCACTATTGCCATGTCAAGCCAAAGGGCAGAGATCGAAACTGGAAATGGTGGCCCAAGACACAGAAGTGAAGAAATTGTTGGTGCTGCTCTTAGATGGGAAAATGAAAATATGTCTCAGTGAGATCTAGGGAGGTGAGAAACTCTGCTCAACTGATTCAATGACCTGAGTTTGCCACTTACAGCCTTCAGGTCCAGGATAGGCCAGAAGGAACCTCCCCTTTTTGGCACCACAAAATACATAGAATAGCGCCCCTAGAAGTAGAACAGCCTGCAACTGAAGGAGGCGCTGTAGTGTTTCTTCTGCTGTCACCTACTTGAGCAAGGAGCTGCAAGGAGATGCCACAAAGATGTTCCATAGAGGCTCTGCAAACTCCAGCACGTAAGACTGAGGATCTCAAGGATTCCTGCACAGGCACTACTGAGTCTCAAGCATTCCAAGAGTCCTGAAAGGATTCATCTTTCTTAGACTTAGACCTATAGGATGATTAAGTCCTACCTGTACTCTTAGCAGCTTGAGGGCATCACCATGCTCCACGCTAGGCCCTATTGTGAGGTGCTTCTAGCCCCCCAGGCCTATCTTCTGGGAAGCCTCTGAAAGTGAGTCTCACTGAGGTCATTTAAAAACTTCTCCAGATCCTTCCTAAAGAGCAACCTGCCCTTAAAAGGGAGCTTAATCACCAGTAGTTTAGAGGCAGCATCAACTGACAAACTGTAGAGAGAAAGCTACCAGCTAGCCACTACTACCGCTGACATGGACTTGAGGAAGTCCTGATCAGGTTATACCGGGCATCAGCCACATAGATAGTTCCAGACTCTAATCTTGCAGTCTCCAAGCTATCCGGCAGCTTGTGGACACAGCTAAGAGGGCTTGGGCCACCAGGCCTGCATACACAGCAGCTTGAGAGAGCCTACTCTTGCCATCTTACTGGGCAGACTAGATGGACCATAATGGTATTTATCTGCCGTCCTTTACTATGTTACTATGTAAGACAGAGGCCATAAAGAATTCTTAAGGAGTGTCTCTACTCTCCTATCATAAGACTTCTTTAACACAGCACCCCCCTTCCACCAGGATAGTCATGTGTTTTGTCACCACTGTGACGAGGGTATCCACCAGAGGGTTGCCCAAAAAACTGATCCAGCTCACTCTGGACCAAGAGTACAATCAAGATAAGACCTTAAGGCCCATTTTGAGTTTTCCCACTTGAAGACTAAGAACTACTGCATAAGCTCAGGTAGAAGAAAAAAGCTAGAAGAAAGCATAGTTACTCACCTATAACAGGTGTTCTCCAGGAGCAGCAGGAATCAGTCCTCACATATGGGTGACGTTGGCGCCGACGGAGCCCTCGCGGAGCAATTTTCCCCAGCTTTCAAAGAAAGCCTTTGGGAATTGCAGCGCGCATGCGCGGTCCTCTTCCCGCCCAAGGGTGCCATCTTGCTCAGTCAGATGACATAGCTAAAAGACAGCAAAAAAATTAGCAAAAACGAAAGCATAAAACTGCAACTCCAAGGGGAGGAGGGAGGGTTGTGAGAACTGATTCCTGCTGCTCCTGGAGAACACCTGTTACAGGTGAGTAACTACGCTTTCTCCAGGACCAAGCAGGAAGTCAGTCCTCACATATGGGACTCCCAAGCTTAAGGCTACCGGAGACCCTAAGCACAAAAATGAGCTCCCTCTAGCTCAGCAGTACAGAAGGAAGGAATCTTCTCTGAATACGTCTCCAACCGGTAGCCCAACATCCGGGATGGAGGGTAGGAGTTGCCTATACCTCGAAGAGGTTACGGAGGACTGCCTGTCCGAAAGCACTGTCCCTGCGGGACTCCCTCTCCAGGCAGTAATGGGCTGCAAAAGTCTGGCTTGAAGACCAAGTAGCGGCCCGGCAGATGTCTGCCAACGGAACAGAGCGGAGGTAAGCCACTGACGTAGCCTTCGCCCGAACATGATGAGCGGTGACTCTACCTTCCAGCACGAGGCCCGCAGCCTCGTAAGCCCAAGCGATGCAGTCCGCAATCCAGATGGACAGAGTACGCTTGGAGACAGGGAGCCCCAACTTGTTGGGGTCATAAGACACGAAGAGCTGAACCGCCCTTCGGTGCTCCCGCGTACGGTCAAGGTAGAAGTTCAGCGCCCTTCTACAGTCCAGGGTGTGCAGGACCATTTCAGCTCGGCTGGAGTGTGGCCTGGGAAAGTAGGTCGGAAGTACCACCTCCTGGTTGATGTGAAAAGGGGACACCACTTTAGGAAGAAACTTAGGGTGAGTCCGTAGGACTACCCGGTTCTTGTAGAACCTAGTGTAAGGAGGATCAGATACCAGGGCCTGCAGCTCACTAACGCGTCTAGCAGAAGTGAGGGCCACCAAGAACAAGGTTTTCCAGGAAAGAAAACGAAGAAGACAGGTAGCCATAGGCTCAAAAGGCGGACAGGTAAGCCGCTGTAAAACCACATTGAGATCCCAGTTCGGAGCTGGGGGGCGCAAAGGTGGTTTAAGGAGTAGGAGGCCCCGGAGAAAACGAGCCACCAGAGGGTGGCTGGAAAGAGGTCTACCATCCACCGGTAGGTGGTGCGCAGAAATAGCACTGAGGTGGACCTTGACCGAGTTGGACTTAAGTCCAAGATTGGAAAGGGAAAGCAAGTACTGCAAGACCACTGATGTTGAACAGGAGAAGGGGTCTTGCGACTGCTGAGTACACCAGACGGAGAACCGCCGCCACTTAAGAGCGTAGGACTTCCAGGTGGAAGGCCTCCTGGAGGCCAAGACGACCTCTTCCACATCTGGAGGTAGCTGGAGAGGAGCAAGGACTACCCTTTCAGCAGCCAGGCCATCAGATGAAGGGACCGGAGGTTGGGGTGTAGGAGAGTCCCCTGATCCTGCGACAGGAGGTCGGGCTGAAATCCCAGTGGAAGAGGAGTGTCTACCGCTAGCTGCATCAGAAGCGGGAACCAAGGTTGTCTCGGCCACCGGGGAGCCACTAGGATCAGCGATGCTTTGTCTCTGAGAACCTTGAAGAGCGTCCGAGACACCAGTGGCATGGGAGGAAAGGCATACAAGAGGCCGGTGGACCATGGGATTAGAAAAGCATCCGCCGCTACCCGGAGAGGATGCGGCTGTCGAGAGCAGAATCTGGGCAGCTGCCGGTTCAGAGGACTGGCAAACAGATCCATGGTGGGGAGGCCCCACTTGAGAAAGATCCGCTGAACCACCAGCGGATCCAACCTCCACTCGTGTGGCTGGAGGATCCTGCTGAGCTTGTCGGCCAGGTAATTTTCTTGACCTGGGAGATAGACAGCCTTGAGGATGATGCCGTGGTGGACTGCCCAAGAGCACAGTTTTTGTGCCTCCTGACAGAGAAGGAAGGAGCCTGTGCCGCCTTGTTTGTTCACGTAGACATTGCAACCTGATTGTCCGTCTGTATCAGCACCGACTGGTGAGAAACCAGGTGAGAGAATGCTTTGAGCGCTAGGCGGATGGCTCTGAGCTCCAGGAAGTTTATCTGCTGAGCAGATTCCCAAGGAGTCCAGAGGCCTTGAGTACATGTCCTTTGGCAATGTGCTCCCCAACCCAGGAGAGAAGCATCGGTCGTCAGGACCTGAGAATGCGTAGGGGGCTGAAAAGTCACTCCTAGTACCAGGTTTGGCAGATGAAGCCACCATTGTAGAGAAGAGACCAGCTGGTCGGAGATCTGTACGGAGTCCGCTAGGCTCCCCGTGGCCTGATGCCATTGAGTGCGAAGGCACCACTGAGCAGGACGCATGTTCAGTCGGGCATTGGGGGTCACATGGACCGTGGAAGCCATATGGCCGAGCAGTCTCAGAAATTGCTTGGCCGAGACCAGGGAATTGCTGTGAAAGCGGCTGGCGAGATCCATGAGCCTTTGGGCCCTGTCCAGAGGCAGGAAGGCCCGCGCCTGAAGAGTGTCCAACCTGGCGCCGATGAATTCGAGATTTTGAGAGGGGAGCAAAGTGGACTTTGCGAAGTTTATGACAAAACCCAAGTGCTGGAGCAGAGCCACAGTGCGATGAGTAGCCTGAGTGGCTTCTTGGGCAGACTGGGCCCTGATGAGCCAGTCGTCCAGGTATGGGAACACAAAGAGACCTTGAAGTCTCAGATAGGCCGCCACCACTGCTAGGCATTTCGTGAACACTCTGGGGGTGGAGGATAGGCCGAAAGGCAGTACTCTGTACTGGTAATGGTGTCCGCCCACAACAAAACTGAGGTATTGTCTGTGGTCTGGATGAATAAGGATATGAGTATACGCATCCTTTAGATCTAAGGAGCATAGCCAGTCTCCCTGCTGGAGGTAGGGCAGCAGGATTCCAAGGGTAATAAGCATTTTGAACTTTTCCTTTGCAAGGAACTTGTTGAGGTTTCGCAAGTCTAGGATGGGTCTGAGGCCTCCTGTTCTTTTCGGAATCAGGAAGTATCTGGAAGAAAACCCTTGACCCTTCAGGTGGTGGGGCACCGGTTCCACGGTTTGTTCCTGAAGAAGACTTGCTAACTCCTGAAGGAGTAAGTCCCTGTGCAGAGGGAGTCTGGAAGGCTCCCCTGGAAAGTAGGAGGGAGGTACCTGGTGAAAATGAAGAAGATAGCCCTTTTGGACTATCTGAAGCACCCAGGTATCTGTGGTGATGTTGGACCACTTGTGGGCAAAGTGGACCAGCCGGCCTCCTGTGCTGAGAGAAACCAGCTGAGGGGAGAGGCTATGCTGAGAAAGTCAAAAAACCCCACCCTGCTGAGCAGGGGCCGGTGGTGCAGGCTTGGGGGCTTGCTGCCTACGGGACCCATTACCCCGTCCCTTGGCCTGCTTTCCCTGTGGGGGAGCTGGTGAGGCCTGATACTGAGGGTAGTATTTATAGGCAGCACCTTTCCTCGGGTAAAAGGGCTTTTTCCCCGAGGCCTTCTTCTTTTGAGAAGGGGCAGAGGTCTTCCTTGAGAAACGAGTCCTGGTGAGAGTCTCCGTCTCGATTTGTGCAGCCTTCTCATCCATGGGCTTGCCAAAGAGGTTATCACCTCGGCAGGGGACATCGACCAACTTGTCCTGTACCCAGGGCTCGAGGCCGGACGTCTGAAGCCAAGCCTGGCGGCGTCCACCGATGCCGGCCGCGGCTACTCGAGCCGAAGCCTCAAAACCATCATAGGCTGCTCGAGAGATAAACTTGGAGCACTCCCGAATACCAGTAGACAAGGATTGGAACCTCTGCAAAGGTTCGTCGGAGAGACCAGCAGAGAACCCGGCTATTTCCTTAGCCAGGTCTCGGAGATACATGCCCATGTAGAGCTGGTATGTCTGGACTCGACAAGCAAGCATAGAGCCCTGGAAGCACTTCCTACCGAGGGCATCCAGGCTTCGGGCTTCCCTACCAGGGGGCACCGAGGAGTGCATTTTTTGACTCTTCAGTCTATGCATCGCCGATTCCACCACCATGGAATGGTGCGGTAGTTGTGCCTTTTGGAACCCGGGGCTCTTGCGGACTCGATAAATGGAATCAACCCGCTTGCTTAACACCGGCGACGACGCCGGGCTCTCCCACATGCGGAAGAGAAGCCGTTCCAGCATGGGAGGAACCGGTACAATAAAGGCCTCCTTCGGGGGAGAGTCATATTGGAGGGCATCGAGTTCTTCGACTCGAGGCTCCTCCTCGGGATCCGCAGGGAAGGCCAAGGCTTTGGCCATATCCCTCACGAAGTCCGAGAACCGGGTATCCTCCGGGGGGGACCGTCTCCGAGGTTCGGACTCGGGGGAGTCCGAAGGGACACACCGAGTCCGAAAGGAACCAGGTGACTCTTCGTCCTCAGATTCCCAGGCCGACTCCTCGGAGGAGGAGTCGATCGGCTCCGGTCGGGCGGGCACTGATGCCATCCGCCCCGACGCCGAGGGAGTCGGCGTCGACGACCTCGGTCCCAAACGGGAGGCCGAAGGAGACCTCGACCGAGGATCGACTCGAGCCCTCATGGACTCGAGGATCGGCTCGGTCTCCGGGGTCGACTTGGAGGTCAACGTCCCGGCGGTCAGGGCAGAAGCACCAGCGAGGCCAGTGATCAATGCCCGCTGCTGGTCCAAGAAGGCAGACAAACTGCACTCCAAGGCCGTCAACCTGAGTCCGAGCTCAGGAGACCCAGCAGCCCCCGACTCGGGCCCCGACGTCGGGTCCTTCGGAGGCGAGTCCACGAGGACAACAGTACTTACGTGAGCGGGCAAGTCCACCTCGAGTCGAGGATGTTTCGACAGCCTCTCCGACTCCAAGGACCCGGGACGGGAATCGGGGCTATGCGACCTGGCCCTCAAGGAACCAGGAGCGTCCACCGATCCCGCCCTCGCGGGTTTCTTCTTCCGATGATCCTTTCAGAGGAACTTCGACGATGCTCAGGACCAGAGTCCCGAGACGTCAAAGCCTCTGACGAGGTCCGAGCCCGGCCGGAGTCAGAGAAGATACGCTCCCGCTGGTGCTGCCGACTCCTCAATGCTTTTGAGGACATTTTGCCGCATGGCCCGCAGATCATGGGGTCATGATCTGGGCCGAGGCAGCGGAGGCAGAAGTCATGAGTGTCTGTAAGAGACATAAGTTTCTTACAGAGGTCACACTTTTTGAAACCACTGGCCGCCATCGGGGGAAAAAGGGCCCCTGCGAGGTCGAACGACCGGGCAGCCAGGGAAAAAGGAAAAAAGCACGAAATCTGTCACGAAGGACAAAAAACCGAAAAATAAAGGACGGACTCGCAACCGGCGTCGCGAGTCCGGGCGGGAAAAGAACCGGCGTCGAACCGAAGAAAAAATAGAGAAAATAGAGAAAAATCAACTTTTCTGCGGGGATTCACAGGCAACGTCTGTAGGGCTCCGCGGAAAAAAGAAGACTGAGCAAGATGGCACCCTTGGGCGGGAAGAGGACCGCGCATGCGCGCTGCAATTCCCAAAGGCTTTCTTTGAAAGCTGGGGAAAATTGCTCCGCGAGGGCTCCGTCGGCGCCGACGTCACCCATATGTGAGGACTGACTTCCTGCTTGGTCCTGGAGAAAGACTGATGCCCTCTAGAATAGGGTCTGCTTGCGACTCTTTCACAAAGGCAGGCTCTGCAATAAGTAAGCCAACTGTAGCATCTTGAATAAAAATAGAGATATCCTCTCAGTGAAAAAGGCAAATCATAGAAGGATCCTTGCCTTCCATTAGGAGATCTCCCCTTCCTCCTCAGACTCACCATCTGGAGAAAGAGTCCTCTTTTAGCTCCCATCCAACCCCCATAGAATGTAAGGTTGAGCTACCTGCAGAAAGGACGGGTGAATGAGCAAACCGGGGCGCTTAACTCCCTTGCAGTTTGAGACAGGGATGCTTGAGAGCCCCTGACCTCCCCCCCCCCCCAATAGAACTCTGGCGTTTTAAACAATAGAGGATGTCTGGCCTTGGACGCCCAGGAAAGAGGGCTGACAAGAAGCAAGAAAAGACTGAATATAGCCCATGAACAGTTTCAGCAGCTGCTGCTGAAAATTGGCCAAAATGTTACCCTGGAGACACATAGGGCCCAAGAGGGATTGCTGGCTAGAGCCTGAAGCCTCCTTCCCACAAGCCTCCCTCTACAGAGGACTGGTGGGCATATAAAATGGCCGGCTGCCTCACGGGCAGGAAAACCAAGGGAGAGGAGGCATTTGAATCAGCATCAGGCCCTCTCCCACCCCGCAAGAGGTCGTCCCGATAATGCTGAAAAAAAAACCCAAAACTATGCATGAGGGATCCCCATCATACAAGGAGAAAAAAAAACACACTGTGGAGCTAATCCAACAGGAGTCATAAGAGGCACATAGCCAAGCACCTGGAATAACGGCAATGCTCCTGGCTGCAAAGAAAAAGAACCGCAGGAAAAAAACTGCCAAAAAAACCCAGCACAGGCTGTTGCGAAAAGGGAGACCTGAAAAGGGAATCCCAGCACCTGAAAGTCCAACTGAGGAAATCCAAGGAGGATATCCCACTGCTGGAGAAACAAAGACTGTTTTAATTTGGAAAACCTTATTCCAAGCAGCAAAGAGAGCTAAAGCTAACTGAAAATATTGTTTAAGACAGAAAAAAATTAAGCACAGCTTAGCACACAGATCGAGGACAGCAAGATGGAAGAATAGGCCTGGGCCTAACTTACCACATCCCCCTTAGGGGCCCCTGGGGTCCATCATGTGTTAAGAATCTGTGGGTAGCAGCACTGGACTTAAAGCAAACTATTGGCTCCAGAAGACAGTACCCAAGCTCCAAGCAAACAATGGGCCTATAGATCTCAGTCAAACAGGCCACAAGACTGCAGTCTGGACTAGGGGAGACAGGCCTATCTGTACTGCTGCACCAGTCCAAACATCTTGCCGTCTACTGGAGGCAAACAAATACTGGCTTTTCTCAGTGCTGCATTAGCAGAGATACCAAGTGATGGCATCACAAAGTTGTTCAAGTCTGCCTCAGCCTGCTGGCAAAGGAACACAGCCTACTAATCTGGATTGGTCTAGCAGGAGGATAAGGAATTCTGAGTTTTTATCAGGTTAGTATAGGGTTGCCAACTGGCTCCAGATGCACCCGACAGGTTCGATCCAGTCCTGGGTTTACTTCATTACATGCAGGTATATGTAGTTCTGATTTCTGCATCGCACTCCACAAGAAAAGGAAAACTACAAGTCACTGCATGCAATGGGATAAACCCAGGACTGGATCAAGCCTGTCGGGCGCATCTGGAGCCAGTTGGCAACCCTAGGTTAGTATGATGCAGTTAACATTCAAGGCACGTTAATACGAATTAATGAGCAGTACCAGAGTGTCTAGTCAGAAAAACCCTAACTCTAAGTACTTCTTAATTCATCCTGAAGCCAAATCTCACAACATACTGCACTTAATGCATTAGTGTTTGCTTACAGACACTGATGCAACTCAAGTGCATCATAACAGATCATGAGGTACAATGGGATAAGTCTAGGCTGGGCATGCTGCAAGCTGTAATAAATATGTCTCCTATGGTGCAGTATGAGGCTCTCCAGATTTCATCATCAGCTTAAACCAGCTTACCTGACAGGTAATAAACCCATCTGCACCCAATTAAGTTCTTAGTAAAGATGGAAAAAAGATCAAACTATTGCACAGGTGTGTTACTCACCATCTGATCTACATTACACTACCCAGCTGTCCTTAACTCATCCTACAATCAAAGGCTAATGGACAAACCTAGTCAGACAAGGTAACACAATCTTAGACTAACAGCTGGAGGAACCAGTCCACAGTTTATTTTTATTTATTGAACTTGTTATGCCATTCTAAGCACAACAGGCACCTAGGTGCTTTACAATAAAAAGGTATATAACGAAGATATAACACACACACAAATACTTGCTTTCCTTTTCCTAGGAAAAATAAAGTATAGGCAAGGGCAAAAGCCAGTGGCATAAATTCTGTCCTTCCGGCTTTAGGCGCCTTTTCAGAATTTGCTGCTTGGGGGCCCCTTAATTTGTACTTCTGCTGCTGGCAAAAACTAACATAGGCAGAATGAGTATGTTTTGGATATGCAACAATAAAGAGAAATAATAGGTTTCATTTTATTCTAAAAATGCTGCCCTGCTAGGATTAATGAGCTGAGTATCACTGCTGTGCATACTCTTAGCACCAGCAATCAAAACACTTCTCCACTTGGCCAGATTCTCTCTGCACCAAAACATTCCACCAGCTCCATGACTGACCCTCAGTATACCAGTGTAATTACTGCGCTCATGTAACGGCTGCTGCCTGAAGCAGTCTCTTGGTATTTATTAAACCTCAATCAGTGGCAGGTTATCTGTATTTCCATCTCATCACCAGTCATGGAAAATGACCTCTCCTGCCAGGGGAAAGGATGGCACTCTGCTTGAAGAAGCCTTTTTTCCTCCTCTGTTTCCAAGCAACCTGCCCTCCTGCAGGAGACGAGCACTCTGCTGATGACGTGCTGCTGGTTCCCACCCGCTCCTCCTCCTGCAGATGCTCAGCCTTTTCCACTGCTGCAGAGCTAAGTGCCGTCTTTCATCTTCACTCCCACGCGCAGTTCTCTGTGCATTGCCCTCAAACACAAAAAAACCCTGAGTTTTATGAGGAGGGGGAGGGGGAAGAATCAAGCAATCAGTATGGTTGGAGGAATCCGTCTAAATTCTCATGTTTTCAGCCTCTTTGCAAAGCAGGTTACATCTATGCTGCCTTAAAGTCTGTGTCAGAAAGAAAGGGGGAATGGAAAGTATTGCTGATAGATTGGAAGAGAAATGTCCTTTCAGTTAATGCCTTAACGGGAAAAGTGAAAGACCTCCGGGAAAACCCACCTGGCCATTAACAAGAAAACCTTTTTTTTGGTGGTTGGTATCATTTATTTAAAAAAAACATTCAAAGCCCGCTGATCTCCCATTCTCAGTGGCTTACAAAAAAACATACATAATAAAACACTAAGACCAACATAAAATTATACCCATTAAAACGCTGGCGTTTTAAACAAAGCTAAAAATAAACCTTTCACCTCAATTTACAAGGGTTTCATAAAGCTGGCCTGATAGCTCAGCAGTCATGCTTTGCGATAATGTGTGCGAAACCCATAACATACCAGAGGCACTGCTGCCCCTTCCGCTTTGCCCCATGAGAAAAAGAACCATATTACACACAGAGTTTGGTCATAGTTTATTGGTCACCTTAACCCAAGCCTTCACAACAACAAACATCTTGCCCCAAAGGGTTTATCTATCACAAATTCCACTTTCCCCCCTCCCCCATCCCTCCTGGTATTTGGGCAGCCATTTCACCAGCAACTGTCTTCAAACACTGCAGTTTCAGATACAATCCAGTAGGTGCCCACCACCTAGGCAGGATATCACTGCCACAACACAGCATGGGGGCATATCCTCCAGGTAGTCCCTGCCTTTGACCCTCTCCCATGCTTCCCCACTATTAATTCTTTATTTAACTTTGTTTATATACCACTTTATCTTAAAGTCAAAGCGGTTTACAGATAATATTTTCACTGTAAAAACATCTATGTAAAGTTAACGTAATAAAACATTAAACACTGATCGCTTTATACAATAACCAATTAAGTTCAGGCTCCCGCCACTGGGGTGGGCAAGAGGAAGCAAATAGGTGAACCCTGAAACTCTGACTTGAACCTCAAAGCCCATGAATCACCCCTGCAATCACTCTCATCCATGCCCCATTCCCAACCTTTGCCCTTTCAAAAAAGACCCTCGACCCACTGGCCTCTTGCCTAGTACCTCCCAAGTCTATCCTACAAACCCCTTCTCCCTCCACTAGACAAAGCCATGCTGGAATCCTAAAAGCCTGCAAGGCCTGGTTCATGGGTCCAAAACATGCCACGTTGTGCTGGATTCCTGAGGTTCTCTTGTCCTCTGTGGGCGCTTTTCTGTTGAGATAAGTTCATTTTAAAGTCACTAAATAAAAACGATTAAAAGAAACTTCCACTGTGAGGAAGCGAGTGTTTCCTCTCTCCTCTCAATGAAGCCTTCGACATTCTAAAACAAATAAGGACACCCATGAAAAATGGAAGAAAGGCTCAATGCTAGAAAACCAGATATCATGATAAAAAAGAAAAAACATGAGGTCAGCGCTGATCATATGGGTGTCAGTGCCAAGTGATTATTTTGTGCACTGAGTGAAGAAAGAGAAGATCTTCAAGTAGCAAGCAATGCAAAGGCCAAGAAAATATGGCAGGAGTACAGGAATATTTCCACATTGAGTGCCAGAGATGTGATTAAAATCAATTTTCATGCATACCTTCATAGTTTGCCTATACGTGCTACATCTTTTGAACTCTAGAGTAAGCTCTCTGGCATGATGAAAGTACTACAGCGAGCATTAGTAGTAAATGTGAGAGCTCAAGATCATACGCTACATAAGCTGGTTTAGGAGCCAGGTTCATTATTGCCATGGTATGAGCAAAACGTACTCATTTGGAGATATTGCCTCTAAAAGAAAATATAGTCAGAGGGCCCCATAACCAAACCCAATGTCTAAGTATGGCCAGAGAGGAGGTACAAGTCCATCTAATCTCCAAATTCTGGCTGACCGACTGAGTAAGTGGGAGGAGACAGTGTCATACTGTGAAGTGCAAATACCTACTAGTTAGCTAAAAAAAAGGCTGTTTATGGAAACAACTGAACCTCTGCCAGAGAACTGGCCCTGTGGCAATTGGACTAGATTAAGGTGGAGGGGGCATTATAAATGGGAGGAAATCCCTGGGTGGCTGCATGTGGAAACTCATGATGTCTGTTCCATTTGCCAGGTGGAATATCCAAGGAGGAAGAAAAGGAGGCTATCTGATCAAACTTTTCAAAGAAATGTTTCAAAGATGTTGTGAGGTTTGTAGCAGGTCCCTACTTGCAAATCAAACGCCAAGTTTGTCCTACAAGTTGTATACTACATGGAGTGTGAAGAGATCCTTTACATTTATATGCTGCTTTTCATGGCATCAAAACTGAGTTTACCAGAAGAGCCCCACAGTCCATTACAAGGTGCAATACCAAGACTCTATAATAATATATTCCTTTTAGTTCACTCGTCTTTTTACCATCTGTTTCTAATCCTGGGTTATTCCCTTGTCTGTCATCTGGGACACCCTAAAGTGAGATCACAGAGTTTTCACTTACGAATTACACATAACTATGCATAATCTGCTAAATACAGGATAGGCTCCCTACTCACAACTCCTTTTAGGCATTCTTGTTTCAATAGTAGTACAGATAAAAAGCCCTTTACCTAAAAAGTTCTACATTTCTCTTTGAAGTCAAGTTGGGTAGTGTGGTACCGCAGAGCCTATTCATGAAGAAAAAAGGGTTTTAAATCCTGAAAAAAGATTTTATCATCAGCTGCAATATTATGAGGAGCCCAACAGAGGGAGCAGGAGTGACCTTCCAAGGCCCAGAGAACTGCACCTCAGAGCTGATGAGGTAAGGCAACCTAACAGCCAATGGAGAAAAGGGGGAGTTCCCCTGAAGAAAGGCTGGGAGCTTGAAAAGGAGGAACTAGGACAAGTTAAAAAGAGACCAGGGAGAGAGAGACCAAGGAGAGGCATACCAAGGAAGGCCTACCAAAAGGAGGCATATCAAGAAGAGCCTTATCAAGGAAAAGCAGACCACGGAGAGTCACACCACAGAGAGCTTCTGGAAAGGAACCAAGAAGGAGAGCACCATAAGGAGTGTCCAGAGCACCAGAGAGGAAGGAGTTCCTGGCAGGAGGGCATAGTGAATCCGAGGCCACAGAGTTCCAGGAGTCCTTGGTTGAGAGGTACTGGAAAGAAAGGCACAAGGGGAGAAATAAACCCCAGAGTTTGGTGTGAAGAACCGGCAGCAGTAAATGCAAGACACAGTGAGCATTATCTGAGCAAGGATGAAGTCTTTGCTGCAAATGGTAATATTCCTTATTCAAATGGTAAAAGGTGTGAATGTGAGAGAGTGGTGACTCTGCATGAAGGCCAGCTGGAGTGTGAAAAGCCTACTGCTCAAGACAGGCTGAACTACAGCAGGACCAGGCCGTGGGACTCAACTAAACAAGGTAAAATACCTTTTTATTCTGATAAGCAATATAAGTTAAGAAGACAGGAAACACAAGATACTGGAGTATATCCTCCCTATCAAACTGTTTGTGAAACCAAGCACAAGCCCTTGGTAAAAAGACTGTATAACATAAGGCAGCCTGCAAGGGGAAGTAACTGCCATAACAAACACTCACATGGGCGCGGCCCTGACTTGAATGCTGAACATTGGAAGCTAGTAAATGTGTTATATGAGAAACCTCAGTACACTCCTCAAGAGTTTACTGACACTGATTCACAGCTGTCTGATACTCAGCCCATGCAGGTGGAATTCAACGAAGACCCACCTGAAACCCCGATGGACTGTAGCTACTGTCAGGCAGGTAGCCTAAGGTCTGTGCATGAAACATAAAATAGTGAACAGTAGCGAATGCCTGTAAAGTTTGTTTATGCCTAGCACTGTGAAGCAACAGTTAAACAAAGCAAGTGTGAATATAATTTCTTTTTGTTGCCTGAAGCAAGGTTTCTTTCAGTTGGTTGAAGTAGTCTCCCATAATTTGAACCATTGTGCTTAAAGGGGAATAAAGCCTTATTTCCCTACATTCTGGCTAGTGTGATCTCTTGAACTTTGGCCCCCGGTAGGTCCTGGGAACATTACCAAGACCTCTTACAGAAGGACCAAATTCAAAATATATAAAAAACTCTCATGTCCGTCTGACCTGCCCATACCAACCTTGGCCTCTGGGGCGGCAGCATGACAGTAGTTACACAAATTTCATTCCATGTATATAGATCTTACAAAAATGCATTTTAAAGAAATGCTTGAAGATATGGCTATTCTTTCCCATTACAGGGATAAGGGATATAAGGTTTAGTGTTAGTGGGCTGTTTTTCAACCTTAGAACATAATAAGAACATAAGAAATGCCATCCTGGGTCAGCCCAAGGTCCATCAAGCCCAATATCCTGTTTCCAACAGTGGTCAATCCAGGTCACAAGTACCTGGCAGGTTCCCAAAAAGGCACACAAGTTCCACAATGCTTGCATGGGGTAAGCAGTGGATTTCTCAGGTCATAATGGTTTATGACCTTTTCTCCAGAAACTTGTCCAAACCTTTTTTAAACCCAGCTATACTAACAGCTTTTACTACATCCTACAGTAAAGAATTACAGAGTTTGATTATGCAATGAGTGAAAAAATATTTTCTCTTATTAGTCTTAAATGGGTTACACTGTAGCTTCACTGCATGTCCCCTAGTCTTTCAACTTTTTGACGGAATAAACAACCGATTCACGTTTACCCGTTCTACTCCATTCATTAATTTATAGACCTTGATCATATCACTCTCAGCTGTCTCTTTTCCAAGTTGAAAAATCCTAACCTTTTAAGCCTTTCCTCACTAGTATATCCTTCCATCCCTTTGACCATTCTGGTGGCTCTTCCTTTTCTAATTCTGCTATATCCTTTTTAAGATATGGCGACCAGAATTGCACACAATATTCAAGGTGCAGTCTCACCACGGAACAATACAGAGGCATTATAATATCCTTGGTTTTGTTTTCCATTCCTTTCCTTATGATTACTAGTATTCTATTTGCTTTCTTGGCCGCTGCTGCACAATGGGCAAAGGGTTTCAATGTATTATCCATGATGACACCGAAATACTTTTTCAGGGTGGTGGTTCCTAATGTGGAAACTTGCATTGTGTAACTGTAGTTTGGATTGTTCTTTCCTAGGTGTATAACTTTGCACTTGTCCACATTAAATTTCATCTGCCATTTGGACATCCAGTCTTCCAAATTATCAAGGTCCTCTTGCAATCTTTCACAATCCTCATGTGTTTTAACAACTTTGAATAATTGTGTCATTTGCAATTTTGATCACCTCACTCGTCATTTCCACTTCTAGGCCATTTATGAATATGTTAAAAGCAGCGGGCCTAGCACAGATCCCTAAGGTATTCGACTATTCACCTTTCTCCATTGAGAATATTGGTCATTTAGCCCTACTCTCTGCTTTCTATCTTTTAACCAGCTCCTGATCTATAATAGTACACTGCCTCCTATTCCATGACTTTTTAATTTTGTCTAGAGTCTCTCATGAGGAACTCTGTCAAAGGCTTTCTGAAAATCCAGGTATAGTCTATCAAATGGCTCACCTTTATCTATCTGTTTATTCACAACTTGGCTAAATCTATGTTGGCTTTCTCCCATTAAACCATGACTATCTACATGTTCAATAATTTTATTCTTTATAATGGTTTCTACCATTTTGCCCGGTACTGAAATCAGGCTCACCGGTCTGTTTCCCAATCACCCCTGGAACCCTCTTGAAAAATTTAACACTTTTTATATACCGCTTTTCTGAATAGTCAAAGCGGTTTACACGAAACAAGGTGAACTCAATTAAATTCGGAAATACAATGAACTAGGTAGGTACAATCAACTTGGATATTGTATAACAGAGAACAACAAGGTGAACTTTGTACATAAGGCAACAGATGATGAACTAGGTAGGTTACAAAAATGGAGTTACAATGGCCATTCACTAATCTTCAGGTACTACAGATGATTTTAATGATAGTTCACAGATTAATAATAGTAGGTCCACAATCTCATATTTCAGTTCTTTCAACACCCTCAGATGCACACCATCCAGTCCAAGTGATTTGCTACTCTTTCGTTTATCAAAAAATTGTAATACATCTTCCCAGTTTATCGAAATTTGTTTCAATTCTTCTGATACATCACTTTTAAATACCATTTCAAGCATGGATAACTTCCCTACATCTTCAGTAAAGACTGAAGTAAAAAATGCATTCAGTCTCCACTATGGCCTTGTCCTCCCTTAGCACCCCTTTTACTCCTGTCATCTAATGGTCCAACTGACTCTCTCACAGGGATTTTGCTACAAATGTACTTGACAAAGTTTTTACTGTGCTTTTTTGCTTCCACTCCAAGCTTTTTTCAAATTGTCTCATTGCCTGCCTTACAATGCCTTGCATTTAACTTGCCAGTGCTTAATTTGCTGTTTTTGTCTTGTGCCTTTATTTTATTGACTAATTTGGTTGAGATTATTGTTGTTGTTTAAGTTAGATGTCATCAAGTCGATGTTGACTCATGATGACCCTCTGGATAGTTGTCCTGAACTGTGTTCAGTCTTCAGTCAAGTTGAGGTTATATGTTGTATTTTATTGATTTTATATTATTGATGAATATAGATTATTCATATTATTTAATTATGTTTCAAATGGTTATAAATGACATCAAATCTATGGCGTGATGTGACACTTAAGCGCAATAAAGTAAAATATGTAATTTGAGTACGTTTCTTAACTGATAAGTGCTTGCTATGCCTGAGCAGATTGGGCCTGGAAAATCATGATGAATACTAAAGACTCTTACACTAATTTTACTATTGTCTCATCATCCGAATCCACACAGTAAAAATGTCATTAATGTACTTCAATAATCAAAAAAAAAAGTTGCTCTAAACCAGTGTAATTTTCATCAGTTAATGTTACTCTAGAATGGCGTGGAGGAATAGCCTAATGGTTAAGGGGCAATGGGCTAGAAGCAGGAAAACCAGGGTCTGAATCCCACTGTTACTCCTTGTGATCTTGGGTAAGGAACATAACCCTTTATTACTTCCAGGTACAAACTTAGAGAATGATGCAGAAAAGCTTAGCATCGGATTTTTCAGGTGTTTTTTCCGTGCAAATGTGCTCTCCGATGCAGAAAGCAAGCTATTGCTGGAAAAACACCAAAAAAAAAAAGTTATATTGCAGTGCATCTGACATGCAAATCACTGCATAATTAATTGTGCACAATGTAATGAACTGCACTGAAACATAGCATAGTAATTTTATACTGTTTTTTAACACTGGATCTTACCGCCAGCTTCGGGCAAGCATAAAGATCCAGCCATGAGCAAAAATATCATCTGAGCTGAAGTTTGACATTTCACCTCAGATGATCCAGGCATTAGGGAAATCCCCGATGCCATCAATACATTGTTGAGGAGGGCTGGTGACCCCCATATGCCAACCACCCCCAAGGAAAACAAAATCCCCAGTAGCCCCGAATCCCACTACCCACTCAATCACAGGCATCCCTGGTGGCCCAGTGGCCCCCTAAACCACTCCTCCCAATACCTTTAAATATAGACCGCAAGCGTTGCCCACATGCTCCAACCGCTGCACAGACATCTTGAAAACTGGCAGCGCCTAGCCCCACGCGGTGCATCCTGGGATCCATCCAGCAGGGTTAGACTGCCATATAAGGCAAAAAAATGCTTTATATGGCAGAGTGACCCCCCTGTTGCATCCTGAGATGCAACACTGGGGCAGGGGCGGATCACTCTGCCATATAAGGCTTTTTTTTAAAAAAATTTATATGGCAATCTGACCCTGCCTGGTGCATCCCAGGATGCACCAGCTGGGGTCAAACACCATCATTTTTACAGAAGGAGGGACAGTGGCAAGAGTGTGTGGATGACGCTCCTGCCCCATACTTTAAGGTACTGGGAGAGGGATGGGGGTTCAGGGGCCACTGAGCCCCAGGGATGTTTGTAACTGGGTGAGGGGGGGGGGAATCAGTGTCCTTGGTGGGCATTGGTCCCTTAACAGTGTGCCAAAACGGCATCAGGGGCTTACCTCAGATGATCTACGCATCCGAGAAAAGTGTCAAACTTCACCTCAGATGACCCTGTTTTTGCAAGACAGCATGCTAAACTTGCGCCGACTTTTGTGTGCATGTGCTTGGCTTGCTCTCCGAGTTTAACGCTGACTTTTTGCACATTGGGTAATTTTAATTTTGCATTCCAGTGCAAAACGTCAGCATTAAATTCACACTAAGAAACCCAGTGCTACAGCTTTAAGCACTGGGCTCTAATGTAGGGTTTCTGCATCAGCCTGTTACACTGCAAGCCCTCCAAGGACAGGAAAATACCTACTGTACCTGAATGGAACTCGCCTGGAACTCTGAGAAAAGGCATGAGCTAAATCTAATTACCATTGCTTTTATTATCAATTATTTTTGGAGGAAGAAAAACTCAGAATACCTCCCTGTAATGTCATTTCTTATGCAATTCGGCATTTAATCAAAAACCTCACATCACAAGAATTAGGACTAATCCTTCAAAGAATTAAGGTGACATTTTACTTATCAGATAATGTCCTTTACTAGAGTCCTGATAGACCAGTCCAAACAGGTTGTGTTCCCTTATCAGCAGATTGGTGGAGACGAAGAACCAATGAAAAGCCCAGGTTTCAATGACATCGCTCCCATGCCACTATCCACCTCAGCCACCAGAAGTCTCTTAGGTATCTATCCCAAAGTATATGGGAGAACATGTCAAGCCTCACACAACCTCGACGTGGGCGACAGTGAGTAATCAACAGTAAAGAACCATGTAAAGAAAAGCAGAAAAGAGAAATTAGACTTACCTGCTAATTGATGTTCCTTGAGGAATTCCAGTTCAGTCCTTCACCACTGGGTAGTGTACCTCCTCCTGCAGCATGTAGACTGGGCATGTCAGATTTGTGACATCACTGGATATACCCTGCTGGTCTCTCCCATCAGCCCCAGTGAACTATTGACAAAGCAGACGCAAAGGAGCAACAAATAAGTAGCTATAACATACATCTCAACTTATACCAACTAATTTTAGCTTAACTTAACGCCTCCTAACATGGGAGACAACTGCATCTTTGACTGTCTCTTCTTTCCAAGACTTTCGTAGAATAACCACTGCCGGGGAAGGACAACTATCGCGACCAAGCACCACTGTATATAGCCCACATTGTACATAGCTCAAACCAATCTAGCACACAATACAACACGCACCCAACTAAATTTTCACCATCACTGCATGTATAACACACTCACACTACCAGATTGTTTGCTGTGATACCACCTTGATTATTATGATAAGGCGGTTTAGAAATACTTTAAATAAATAAATAAATAAAGAGGGTTCACAAAATTTTCCAGCCAATATAGAGACCAAATTCCCCCCCCCCCAGACAATATTGCTTACTAAGACAACTCTTCTCAGGTGGGAATCAAGACTGAACTGGAGCTCCTCAAGGAACATCAATTAGCAGGTACGTCTAATTTCTCTTTCCTTATCGTTCCTCCAGTTCAGTCCTTCACCACTGGGATGTAGCAGAGCAGTAATTATTGGGAGGGACCTGTCCACCTGGATCGCAAAACCGCTGACCTGAAACAGGCATCGCTAGCTGCGTGCACATCCAGGCGATAGTGCTTACTGAAGGTATGGAGAGAGGACCAGGTGGCCGCTCTGCAAATCTCCACTGGTGGGACCAAATTATGTTCCGCCCAAAATGCCGCTTGCGTCCTAGTAAAGTGAGCCCGTAGCCCCACGGGCACCTGATGCCCTTGTAAAATATATGCTGACGCTATAGCTTCTCGGACCCATCTGGCTATAGAGGCTTTGGCCGCCGCTTCCCCTTTTCACGGACCTCCAAAGAGAATGAACAAATGGTCCGACTTCCGGAAAGTTTCTGAAACTTTTAAGTAGCAACGTAGCGTCCTTTTAATGTCCAAGTGTCAGGCTACAGTCTGAAGCGTTCACCTTTCCTGATCATAATACTGGTAACGAAACCGATTGATTCATGTGAAAAGGTGAAACTACTTTGGGCAAAAAGGACGGCACTGGCCGCAACACCACCTTTTCCCTGGAAAAAGACAAGAATGGCTCACGGCAAGACAAAGCCTGCAACTCTGAAATTCGACGAGCCGAACAAATAGCCACCAAAAACACAGTTTTCAAAGTTAAATCTTTGACTGAAGCCTGCTGCAAAGGCTCGAAGGGTTCCCTAATCAATGCCCTAAGGACTAAATTGAGGTCCCACGGAGGAACCACCATGCGAGGAGGACGCAACCGAGATACCGCTTTTAAAAATCGTATGACATCGACGTGAGAGCCCAAGGTAGCCCCTTGGACTTTACCTCGATAACAAGTCAGGGCTGACAAGCTGAACCCTCAGGGAACTGGCCGCCAGGCATTTATCGAAACCATCTTGAAAGAAACTCAAGATCTCCGGGATGGAGACTGTGGACGCTTGGATCTGACGCTGAGAGCACCAGTCCCTGAATATACGCCAGATTCGCACATACGCTAGGGATGTTGATCTTTTCCTGGCTCGAAGCAACGTTGCAATCACTGCTGTCGAATAACCCTTTTTTTTCTTAACCTCGCCCTTTCAATGGCCAAGCCATAAGCGAGAATCGATCCACCTGAGGCATGCGAAGAGGACCCTGAGTTAACAGATTCGGCGTTGCTGGTAATCGCCATGGATCCCCATCAAGGAGCTGCACTAGGTCGGCATACCACAGGCATCTCGGCCAATCTGGCGCTACCAAGAGAACTCTCCCCCAATGCGCCTCGATGCATTGAACCACTCTTCCTATGAGCGCCCATGGGTGAAACACATAGAGAAGGCCAGATGTCGGCCATTGCTGCATCAAGGCATCGATGCTTTCCGACATCCTCTCTCGCCTTCTGCTGTAAAAGCGACTTGCCTTGGTCGAGCGAAAAGTTGCTATGAGATCCATAATCGGAGGACCGCACCTGAAGACTATTTGCGCAAACACTTCTGGATGAAGCTCCCATTCTCCGGCATCCACCTGAACCCTGCTGAGAAAATCTGCCATCACATTCTCCGTTCCTGCTATATACGCTGCCGAGATTGCCTGCACTCGTGGCTCCACCCAAGCAAACAGGGTCTCAGCTTCCTCCTCCATGGCAGCACTTCCTATGCCCCCCTGCCAATTGAGGTAAGCTACTGATGCGGAGTTGTCGGACAGCACCCGCACTGCTTGACCGTTCACCACAGATTCGAATGCTTGAAGTGCCCCGTACAACTGCCAGCAGTTCGAGATGGTTGATTGACCACCGGGCCTCCTGCTCGTTCCAAGTCCCTTGAGCGAAAAGCTCCCTGCAATGAGCTCCCCAACTTACGAGACTTGCATCCGTCAATAGCGAGAGCCATCGCGGTTGCTTCAGTGGCATCCCCGCCGCCAAATGCTCTGGCGAGAGCCACCACTGAAGGGATTGCCTGATCTTCAAGGGGCAGAGAAGACGTTTGTTCAATGAATCTTTCTGGTGAGACCAGCATCAGGGAAGACGTTTGTTCAATGAATCTTTCTGGTGAGACCAGCGTTGAAGCAACGACCTCTGTAAGGGCCGCATGTGCGCCCTGGCCCATGGTACCACTTCCAGGGTCGCCGCCATTGTCCCTAGCACCTGAAGATAGTCACAAGCCGTCGGAGTCAACAGAAACTTTTGTACTAGAAGCCGAAGGATCTGAGCTCGCCGTTTCGACAGAAACACTGCTCCCAACTGGATGTTGAACCTTACCCCCAAGTATTCTAACACCTGAGATGGCACTAACCGGCTTTTGGATGCATTGACTACCCAGCTGAGATTCTGAAGAACCTCCACTACTCTGTTTGTAACCTGAACTCTCTCGGCTCTGAAATTTGGGTGAATTAGCCAATCGTCCAGGTAAGGGTGAACTAAGATCCCTACCTTCCGCAGGGCCGCCGCTACCACCACCATAACTTTGGTGAAGGTACGCAGAGCTGTTGCTAGACCGAAGGGCAATGCTTGGAACTGAAAATGGCCCCATGGAAGCATGAACCTTAGGAACTTCTGATGAGCCTCTCTGATTGGGATGTACATATACGCTTCGGTAAGATCGAGAGATATCAAGAACTCCCCCTGCCGAACCGCCACTATTACCGAGCGCAACGTTTCCATTTGAAAGTAAGATACTCGCAGACAACGATTCACTCCCTTGAGATCCAGAATGGGACGGAGGGATCCGTCCTTCTTTGGAACCACAAAATAAATGGAGTAACGACCGACGCCGTACAACTCCTGCAGCACTGGTACCACTGTGTCTAGCCATAGCAGATGATCCAGAGTTAGCCGGATTGCGGACGTTCTCTGCTGACCTTTGCACGGGGACAGGACAAAGGAATTTAGAATTGGACAAGCAAATTCGAGAGCATAACCATCACGTATTACCGCCAACACCCACTGGTCGAACGTTATCTAGACCCAGGCAGGAAGAAACTTGGGCCTGCCTCGCTTCATTGTGGTTTTCGGGAAGTCGAGGAGAAAGTCACTGAAAATCCCCTTCCCGCTCCTCGGAAACCTCGAAACCCTTGTGCTCGTGACGCAAATCTTCCTTGTTGGAAACCTCCCAGATGAGAGGTACGAAAACGCCTGAAGTCCCGAAACTGACCTCGCGCAGCTGTTACAGGCCTCCCTTGTTTGGGCTTATCTTCTAGCAGCCTTCCACCTTTGGACTCTCCCAAGTCCTTAACTAGTTTGTCCAGATCCTCACCAAACAACAACTTCCCCTTGAAGGGGAGCTTACCAAGCTGCGACTTAGAAGAAACATCCGCCGCCCAATTTCTCAACCACAGGTAGCGGCGCACGGCTACCAAGGAAGCCATACTATTTGCCAATGACCTAATCAAATCGTAGTGGATATCCGCTAGGTATGCTGCACCCGGATTCAAGCTGTGTCACATCCAATAAATGCTCCTGTTCCTGCTGGGATGGCTGCCGCAATCTCTACGACCACCTAAGGCAAGCTCTCGCCACCCAAGCTTCGCAAATGGATGCTTGCAACAAAAGAGCATTAACCTCAAAGGCTTGTCTCAACAACCTGTCAACCTTCCTGTCTTGCGTATCCTTCAAGGCCGCACTGCCTTCCACCGGAATAGTCATCTTTTTTGTAACTGCTGACACAGCTGCATCTATTCGCGGAGAACGTAACCTCTCCTTCTCCTTGTCTCCTAAGGGATAGAGTCTATTCATAGTGCGTATGCCCCGAAATCCTGCTTTCGGTACATTCCATTCATCTTGAATCATCTGGTCAACCACCCTATGGACTGGGAAAATCGCCTGACTTTGCCGCACTGCCTCAATGAGGGGGTCCTCTAACCCCTCCTCTTCCGCCGGCTGTACAGAAGCGAGATTAAGGGCCCGAAGAGACTCAGTGATGAGCGCAGTAAGCTCGTCCTTACGAAAAACTCTTATGATCCTTGCTTGATCTTCCAGTTCGGGGACCTCGCCTTCCTCGAGCTCGTCCATTCCTGATTCAGGTTCCACATCTACATCTTCCATATCCTGCCAATCCGACTCCAGGAGCTGATCTTCCGGCGATCGAGCCCTCTTAAGAGGCCTCCCCAGGCTGCCTCCATCCTTTTCGGAACCAGATTGCTGCCCTTGGGTCCTCAGCATCAACGGCTCTGGGACCGCCCCTGCTGCCGCAAGCAATAAGCTTGATGCATAATGAGGACAAAATCCGGAGAAAAGCTCCCAAGGGCTGCCCCAGCTCCTAACGATGGCCTGGAACTGGCTGGCGGTGCTTGACTCTCTAGAGGGGACATGGACGGCCCTTCCAATAGGGTTTCCCCATCAGCCCCTGCAGATGGAGCCTGAACTTCCTCACCAACCGTATCAAGGATCTCTTGCTCCATTGTGGTGGAAACTCGTGCACAGCCCCTATAAACCCCGTCGTCCGAGACTGCACCCCTGTGGGTACCACAGACCAAACACTGCGGCTTTGACAGCATTCACTATTAAAAGGAAATGTAAGAATCTTCAGAAATGAAAGAGAAATAAAACTACTCCCCCTTTTTCTTTTATTATTATTTTCTTTTTTTTTTCTAAAGGTCCCCAAACCCAATACTCCAGAAACTGACTCTAAAATAAAACAAATCCAAAGAACTAACTAAATTAACTTAAAATAAATGAAAATCAATTTTAAATAATATTAATTTCCTTTGAAATTAGCTGTGCTAAAACGTCTAGGGATAATTACTCAGCCACGCTGCTACCCTGCGGCCCGCAGAAAAAAAACACAGGAGCTCCAGCCCGCTCAAAACGGCAGGGCCTAATGGCGTGTGCTGCCTCCGAAGTAGGACCAGAGGCCTCCCCACTCGACCGCGTGTCGGTGGAACACACCTCCTCCCCTGACGGGCCTAAAAAAACACTGCGGGAAAAGTTACCTTCGCTACTACGGGCCCTGCTATCCACAGCGCTGATCACATCGAAGTGTGATCAGCAGCCGCGGAGAGGGCTTCCTGGCACCCAGATCGCAGCCCCGAGGCCCTCCGACTGCCACGGAGAAGTCTGGCCAGCCGCTGCTGCTGCCGCACAACTCCCCTCCGTTCCAACTAGGAGGGGAGAATGGCTGAATCACCCGGGCCGGTCCTGTGAGGGAAGAGACGCCCAGAATACAGGTTCAAATCCCACTCACAGCCTAACTTTTTTTTTTGTAATTTAAAGAAATAGTACCCCAAAATAAACAGAATTAAAAGGACAATGAAAAGTAACTCCTTAAAACTAACTACACTAACAACTGCTCCTTATCTGTTCCTCTAGTGAGCCCAGCACCTAGGCTCACTACGTCCTCCTGCTGCATGGAGACTGGATACACTGGGACTGATGGGAGAGACCAGCAGGTTACATCCAGTGATGTCACAAATCTGACATGCCCAGTCTCCAGGCTGCAGGAGGAGGTACACTACCCAGTGGTGAAGGACTGAACTGGAGGAATGATAAGGAACAGACGTTTGTCAGCAGACGATGAACCTGCAAAGCCAAAGAGAAACCACAGCAGACCCCAGGGTACTGCAGCAGAAGAACAGAACAAATACAGTTCCAGAGGCGGGCCTGGACTGGTCTAGCAGTATTCAAGGAAAGGACATTATCTGGTGAGTAAACTTTCACCTTTCATATTGTCCTGCTAGGCCAGTCCAGACAAGTGTGAGTACCAAAGCTACAACTTCAATGGATGAGAAGACGACACAGTAGCTCGCAAACTATTAGAGTCAAAGGCCATGTTTACCCAGACGTGAACATTCAAGCAGTAGTATTTGACAAAAGAGGAAAATGATGCCCACGTCGCTGCCTGACAAATGTCAGCAGCGGCTACCGAGCTCCGCTCCACCTAAGAGGATGCTTGCACTCAGGTAGAATGGGTGTACAAAACCCTCTGGAACTGGTTGGTTCTGCAGCAGATTCACCGAGGCAATGGCTTCTTTAATCCAGTACCTCAGTGTAGACTTAGCCACTGCATAACCTTTGTCTGGGTCAGCAAACAGCACAAAAAGATGGTCGGACCTATGAAAAGAATTTGTAACCTCCAAGTACTAGAGAAACACCCTCCAGACATCCACAAGGCAAAGATACTTATCCTTCCCCCAACACTGCTTCTTAGAGAAGGAGGGCGGCAAACCACATGGTTCAGATGAAAGGGAGAAATCACCTTAGGTAAGAAGAAAGATACAGGCCAAATGGAAACAGCCTCCTCAAAAACATATAGGTAAGGATCTCAGCAAGACAGAGCCTGAAGCTCAGAAATTCACCCTACAAAACAAATTGTGGCCAAGAAGACCATATTGAGCGTCAAATCCTTCAGAGCAGCACTCTTCAACAGGTCAAATGGCGCCATCAAGGCCCTGAGCACCAGACACAGATCCCAGGAAAGGACCACAGACTCATCTTTATCTATCTGTTTATTCACACCTTGGCTAAATCTATGTTGAGAACACAGATGCCAAACCTCCTGAAGAAAGCGTGAAACATCTGGGTGTAAGGCTAGAGCCTTATCAGCCAATGGACCTCTGAAACGGGCCAAAGCTGCTACATGAACCTTCAGGGAGCTAAGAGAAAGGCCCTTCTCCAGACTGACCTGCAGAAAGGCCAACACAGACGGCACCTTGGCCATCTCAGGAGCCAACTGCTGCGTGCCACACCATCACTCAAAGAGGCACCAGATCAGCAAGTACACAAAATTGGTAGATCTCTTCCGGGCTCCGAGAAAGTGGAATCACTGCTGGAGAGTAGCCCTTACACGCTAGTAGTCTCCTTTCAAGAGCCATGTCGTAAGCGAGAAGGGAACTGGGTCCTCAAAGACAATCATTCCCCGACACAAGAGGCCCAGAGACAGAGGCAAATGAAGAGGTGGCACTTGCAAGAGCTACATCAGATCTCCAAACAATGCTCCCCTCGGCCAATCCGGTGCCACCAAAATCACCCTTCCCAGGTGGTGCTCTACATGCCGAATCACATGCCCCACCAGTGGTCACAGAGGCGTGATAAGCGCCTGTATTACAGATATAAAGTCCTGCAAGTGAACTTTTAAGGCAGCTCCGACCACTAATTCACTTGCAGGACTTTATATCTGTAATACAGGCGCTTATCACGCCACACTTTGACTTTGTCAATGCAATTCTCCAAGGAATACCTAAACACTCAATCAGGAGGATCCAAATAGCCCAAAACATTGCTGCCAGAATTATTAAGAACATCAGCACCATTGAACACATTACGCCCACACTCTACGATCTTCACTGGCTACCTCTCCAAAGCCAGATAATTTATAAAATACTGGTAACTACATTTAAACTAATCTACAAACTAGCACCTTCATTCTTACACACAATCATCAATATGGAAAAACCTACCAGAAGCCAAAGAAGTAAAAATTATAACTAACTAACTGTACCCAAGGACTTCAGAAAGAGCAAGAAAACGACAAACTGCAAAGCATTCTCGCACATTGCACAGACACTCTGGAATGAGTTACCCGCTGAACTCAGAGAAATTAATGATCTACAAATGTTTCGTAAAAACCTTAAAACATATCTTTTCATGCTACACTTTAGCCCCCTAACAATCCCTCACAAGCGTACCGAATTCAACACTTCTCACTCCCACAACAGTCAGCCTGAGCAGCTAACCCACCCATTCAGGCTGACACCCTTACAATCCCATGTGATGAACTCCACATAAAAACTACCCTCACTGCTGTCCCTATAGCGTATTGTAAATAGTTCAACTGATGCCATGTAACTGTATACCCAACAGCTCATTGTAAATGTTTTATACAATGGAATCAAGTATTTGTTCGTACATTTATTTTAAACCCAACAGTTTAATGTAAATAGTTTGAACTGTTATAATGTAAGTGAATCGAGTATAGTTCTAACTGTATAATGTAAGTGAATTGAGTACCTGTTGTACAATTCATATCATTGTTCCATGGAAACCGTGTTTGATACTTGGGAAAACATGGTATATAAATGTATATTAAATAAAGAAAATAAATTGGCTCCTGCTCCATAGCTGGGGCATTTGCCAAATTAAAGGTGGTGAGACCCTGGCAGTCAACGCTGCCAGTTCCTCCTTCCAGAACAGGTGAATAACACCGGCCTCTTTCACAATCTTCCGAAGGCAAAAGTACTTCTTCATCCACATCAGAGCCCAGCACCGAGACATCTGAATCCAAAGCTCAGTCAGATCCCAGATGATTCCCATCTCCAGAGGACGACCTTCACCGGGGATAGACAACCAAACAGAGCCATAGACAACCAAACAGAGTTTCCATTTTCAGCCTGCACCTGGGAGACACCCAAGGAGGACAGTCCAGAAGCTCTCCTCTCTGAAATGACCCCCTCAACACTAGGGGACATAGCTGCTGCAGATCCCCTTGAGGATGCAGAATGGCCCACAGCACGGTCACCGGAACCTCCAGCCAGCTGGTTATTCTTACTCACAGCACCATCCGCCACCTCCTGCCCTGAGGCATGCAAGGCTGGACTAACTGCATCCCCTGGTTGAGAGAGGGGGATCAAGCCCTCTAGGGATGACTCAGAAGCTCTCATGCAGGAAGAACAGAGTCCAGAACAGAATCTGGAGATGAGGCACCTCGCTTGCCACAGGTCCAACAACATTTCCTGGAAGAAGACAGAGAGTTAAGGCAAGTATCCCAACAGCGCATGCTAAGGCTGCGGCTGCCCAGAAGGCACGTGTTAACAGCACTATTACAGCAATGCACATTACTGTAGTGGAGTGGAGGAGTGGCCTAGTGGTTGGGGCAAGGTACTTCAGGCCGGAAGGTCGGGGGTTCAAATCCCACTAGAGGACAGCAACCTTGGGACGGAAGGACTGGGGTTTCTAGTCCCACAGGTGCTCCTTGTGGTCTTGGGCAAGCCACTTAACTATTTTACAGGGAACATGGGCTATGGAGGGTTATCTCCAAGTTATAAAGCCCTGTTCAATGTAATTTCAGTTTGTTCAATGTAAACCGCACTGATGCAGAATAGCGCGGTATATAAGAGAATATAAATAAATAAATAAAATAAAAAATGACAGGCACTAGGACAGGAACACACATTGTAGCCACTTGGGTGGAAGGTGCACACAGACCGCATGACCATCAGGCACACAGTAGGAAAATGCACTACTAACGCATGCAGAAAATGGCAGGAAACCCCCATACCATGCCAACGGTCATTAGTGGTCTACCCTGAACTGCACCCCAGATGGATGGAATTGGGAGCACCTAACAAGGAAAATGATACGGTCAAGCCTTGGTACTCACCCTCTGAGAGACCCCGGCAGAGAATCCATACCAGACTCAGCGCTACCCCCCTAAAACTGTTTTTCTGGCTTTGCAGGTACTGCCTTTAAGGTGGCTGGCAGGCAGGTTCCTCAGAGAGCCATCTGCAATCTTTGGAAGAGAGCGGGGGGGGGGGGAACAGAGGAAGAGGGAGGGGGGCACTGAGGTTGTGTGAGGCTGCTGAACTCTTCAAATCCCTCCACTTTTTTTCTGACTGCTCAACAGGCTCTTATCAGGGTAAAAGCATGGAGCTGAACCAATTTTCCCTCCTCCTATGGCTACTGAAAAGGTCACAGTCTACTGGAGCTTCCTATGTCATGCTCAAGTGAGAACGTCACCCTCAAGGTGGTCGTTCACGAGCGTTTAAAATCATTCTTTCCTTCTCAATATTCAGATTTTCTTCAGAGTGGAGAAGATCCATCTACCATCTGCCAGAGACAAAAAAATGCTGAAGAGACCTCTGATGGCTGAGGGGGACAGAGAAATGCGAGTGATGTCATTGCAACCTGGGCTTTTCATTAGTTCTTTGTATCTACCAATCTGCTCGTAGAGAAACACAGCCCCACTTGTCTGGAATGGTTTAACAGGACGATATGGAAATACTAGCTCTAAATGTGTTATAGCTTAAACTAAACTATTTTATCTTTTGTATGCCGTACATGTAATACTCATGTGCTGCCTTTGGAAGAGAAATTTGTTGTCACTTTCAAGCTAACGAATGATTTTACCTCAATAGCTTGTTGGTCTACTGATGTAACATTTTCAAAGCCAATGCACTTTAAAAGAGGGAGTCAAATCCCAAACTTCCCATGGTCACTTTCTCATAACAAGTATATTCACACATGTGGCAGTTTGAAGAATGCTGAATTTTTAAGGCCCAGTAGCTTCTAGTATTCAGCTTATGAGACTGTTGCGAAACTTAAAATTCAGCTGTTCTTCCCAGACATAAGATGGCATTCTAGAAATCTCCCGAGGTAAACAATTATTTTGTAAATATTTAAGCAGCTATCAAGCAATTCGCCCAGCAGATTCATTAGCTAAGGCTTCCTGTTACTATTTTGCTTAGTATACAACAATATTGAAGTACAGCATTCTTTGATGTGGTTAGCTTGCTGTAATGGTTAAAAGTGGGGTACTTATGTGTACTGGCTCTATCATAGTGTGAGAACAGCTGGCACAGTACAGGACAGCCTTCTCTCTTGGGCTGCCAGACCAGAAAAACACACACTCATTGGACACACGTAACAGATGCACAAAAGAGGTTGAATCAGCAACAAGTCTGAAAGCTGTCAGTAGTGGTGCCAACTGTCCAGACCGAGAGTGAAGCCTGCGCTAATTCAGCCCATTTGGTTTGGAAGAAAATCATTGTTGCGCAGTTATCCCAAATGCCCAATAGATTCCTGCCTCTGGGTAAGACATAATACAACATGCAGATGCAGCTCAGTGGGCCCCAGCTTTTGCCAAGAGTCAAAAGTTGTTTTGTGTTAAGCCTTAAGACAGTTAGAGGGCAGATTAGGCTAGACAGAAAGAAATGAGGTTGAAGTTCATCAGTAAGTAATGAGGTGACCAGTGACAATACAGTTCATCAAAGAGGTGGCAGAGAAGAGTCTCCCTGGTGTGTGTTGCACAAGCACAAAGGGAAGACATTTAAGCCGCACCTTCAGGAGCTGTCCAGTTCTTTAGGATTCTGTATGGATGGGAAGTCCTGAACTGTGCACAAAGTAATTGCAAACAGGCACAAAAGCTGTGCATTCTAGCATTCACAGCATGTTTCAATAAGAATCAGTCCAGATAATGATCCCAATGTTTTGTTTTGTTTTTTCAAACATGGGAGAAGTGCACACACAATTCATCGGACAGACCACTATGACAGCTTCTCTGCCGATACACTGCATTATGAGATCCCAGGTTCAGTGGACCGTTATAAAATTGTTAGAGAATCTTTTATAGCAGATGCGTTTAAAGACTTTAGGACAAAGTTGGCAGAAGGGTATTAATGCCCTAGCCAACCTTTAGCCTTGTAACACCCCTCCCCCCCCATGAACTTCCAGGTTCTAGGCCTTCCCCTAAGAGTTTGTTAATTAAACCTAGCAAACATGATCACCTTAAAACAACCCCTTTCAGAACAATTCCTTAGAAACTCAAACATGGACATTACACTATTAAACATTAAACTTTGGGGCCCATTTAACTCACTGCTAACCATGCATTTTAGCATGGCCATGGTGACTGCTACCTACCAGCAGTCAAAGCACACGCTACCCGGCAAGCGTATGCTAATGCAGAGAGTAGACAAGTTACAGGCAGAGTGTGGGCATGGAGAACACACTAGCGAGCAATCACTGTGGGTGCACCTAATGATACCTCTATGGGTATTGTTGGGCATACCCGCATTATGTGCGCCACACACACAGGTATTTATTCACACATTAACTGCCAGGAACATCATGTCCCCAATGATTAGTGCAGAGGCTTTGCACTCACCGTGCGTTAAAAACACACATTACGTGCAAAACCTTAGCAGGATTTAGTAAAAGGGCCCCTTTGTTTTTTTATCTATACAAGTATAATGAGAGCAATTTCCAACAGTCATGTCCCTTAGTAAATGGGCTTTGTGAAAACTGTTCAGCCTCTCTGCAGGTAAAAAGTATTTGCTGATGACCAAGTTTGCCTGGTGGACAGGACTTAGGATTCTGTTTTGACTGAAGCTGCTCTTTGCAACTCCACCTTCCCTGGAAGCTACCCTTCGAGGCAACTGCCTAGTCTGTCATGGTTAAGCCAACCTTGCTTAAGGAGCAGGGGAATGTGGATTTGGAGTGTGGATGCTGATGTTTTAGAGATGGTAGGGAAGGGATCATGAAAGTGTGGGTGATTTCAAGTTTAATATTATACTATATTTTTTAAATGATTTTTGCCTTAAGTTGCTGTGAGCTTCTGGGAAACTGCACCTACTAAATATGAAGGAATGAATAATAAATCAGATACAACAAAAGGAGAAATATCAAGCATCACCTAAGTTTATAGACCCTCTTCATTTTCCAAAAGGGGTGCAACTCCCACTCCCCTGGATCCAGATGGTATCTACTGAGAAAATCTGCTTATATTTTTTTTCCGGCCATATGCATTGCCATTAAAGTTAGAAGATTCTGCTCTGCCCACGACAGCAACGGCTGAATTTCATCCGCCACAGCAACACTGATGGTGCCTCCCTGACAACTGCAGTATGCTGCTGTGGTGGCATTGTTGGAACAAATTCTCGCTGCCTTCTGGTATACCAAGGGACAAGAGAAACAGAGTGCTAAAAAAACTGCTCTCATTTCCAGGCGATTGATGGACCAAGTGCTCGCCTCTGGAGACCATATCCCTTGCATTCCTTGACACTTGCAGTCTGCCCCCCATCCCAAAAGACTCGCATCCATCATCACGAGATGGCACGTAACCACAAACAATACCAACTGGTGAGCTCCCCCCTCCTGTCCCAGCAGTCCCACCATTACCTTCCTCCCGGCAAACTGGGTGAAACAACCACCAATCCCAACCTCAGTACTCACTGCCAGGCAGTGCCAGGCTGAGGGGGGGGGGGGGGAATCCAGAGAGAGAGAAAGGAGCGGGAAAAGGGAAGGGCCAGAGAGAGCAAAACCAGTCCGCAGGAAGAGTGATATACTTCCAAGTGAGAGAGGAAGAGGCGAGTCCAGAAGAAAACACAAACGGCGAACCCAGAAAGAAGAGAAGATGGAGACACTCCCAGAAGCCCAAACACACCTCCCTACAGTAGGGAGGAAAAAGACAACCACAGACTGGGACAGCCCAAGCAGACCCACCCCCAAAAGGTGAGGGGGGCCAACTCATGCCGCCAGCACAGTTGAGAGTGGGGGAGGCCCAGGGGGCGGGCAACCCCTCCAACAGGAAAAGAAGCAAGTGAGAACTCAAGGGATATACGCCCCCGATTCCCACACCACAAAAACTCCAACCCCTGACTTCCCCCACCCCCTACATAGGCTATCCCAGGAACATCAAGCCCAATTAGCCCACCCCCTTCCTCTCCCAGTCAGTCTCCAAAAAAACACTTTACTTGAGCCCATAGTTTATCAAAACTGTCCATCCGACCCTGCCTCCGTGCTGCCCCCAGCTCCCTCTCCATGATGTGCACCAGCTTCTTAGCCCAGTTCACAATCGTCGGAGCCAAACGATTCTTCCACTTTGCCGCTATGGAGAGACGCACCGCTAAAAAGAAAAAGCCAAATCTCCTCTATTAAGACAAACCGCAGGTGGTCCTTCCTAACACCCCAGTAACAGTAACTTAGGGTCAAGAGGAACACTAATGACCGCTAGCCAGGCACACAACACAGCCACCCTCTCCCACAGGGGCCGCACCACCCCACAGTCCCTCAAGATGTGTAGGAGGGTTCCTTTGTCCTCACATCCATGCCAGCATACTGCAGTGTAGGCCTTGTTCATTGCATGTAGTTTGTAAGGGATAAGGTGCATCTGAAAGAGCAGTTTATACTGCGAGTCTAGATGGCTCTGACATATTGAAATTTTAAAGGTATTCTCCCAAATCTTCCCCAATACTCCTCCAACCATTCTCCTCCCAGATCCCTAACCCAATGCAATTGATAAATGTGCTGACCCTCCGTGAAGAGCATATACAGCTGGGTCAAATATCCCTTATTATGGAGAGGCTTCATGAAAAACGTCCAGCAGATGCGCCGGGTCCAGATACCATTCATTGTGCATGTGCAGGAAGTGCTCCAACTGAAAAAGCAAGAAAAAATGGGGAGAGAAGATTGAATACCTCTCCAATATGTCACCCCATGACAGAAAGCAACCCCTGTGCATAAAGTCCACTACCCGAGACATACGGTTATGGCTCATCCACTGAAAGTACCCAGGATCCATTTGTCCCGGAGGAAACAACTCCCCTTGTATCAAAGAAGCCAGCCTTGAGCCGGTGGGACCGACACCTAACCTTTTAACCACTTTCTTTCAACCCCAGAGAGTAGGACCCACAAGTGGATGGTCCCCAGCACCATCCAATCTTCCTCCAGGTGCCTGAAATGGGAGGGCTCTATTCACCGATATCCTCACCTGCTCCTGCTCTATCTCCACCCAGTGCCATTCAGGATTCCTCGCCCACCAAAAATAGACAGTTTGCATCTGCACTGCCCCATAATACAATTTGAAGTTGGGCAATGACAACGCCCCCCCCCCCCTCTCCAACACTTGAGGTACATTAAAAGATTCCATTTAACCCATGCCTGCTTGCCATTCCATATAAAATGAGTCAGCAGCCTGGCCAGGGCCACAAAGGAGGAGTCTGGCACTCGACAGGATAGCATCAAAAACAAATACATAAAGCGGGCTAACACATTCATTTTTATCACATTGATACGGGTCAAGAGAGAAGGGGATACAAAGGCCCACCGGCGCAAATCCTCCTGTACACTCTGAAGTAATGGGGGAAATGCAGCAAAAACAAATGTTCAAGCCATATCATTATTTTAACCCCTAAATCTCTCTCTCTCACTGATACGGAAAGCAAGCCCAAATGCTAGTCTCAAGGGCTGGGGACACATTAAAGGGGAGCACTACAGTCTTAGATGCGTTAAGCTTATAGTCCAATATCTGCCCAAACGCCTCATACTCATACTCAAAGGCAGTGAGGGAGCGCTCCGGGCACAACAAAAACAGTTTGGGCCCTGGGGAGCACCCCTTTTTGGTGGATTTTGTTTTGCTGCTCCACCAAGCAAATTGCCTGAAGCGGAGCCTTGGAAGGTATGCATACTCAGAAATCGTGGTTACACATGGTAAGGGGGTCAGCTCGAGTCCTCATCAGGCAGAGGGCAGCCCTCCTGCGAAGACGACGTAGTTGGAAGCAGACTTTTCAGAAGAGGATGTCTCCTGTCACTCGAGGGACTCTGAAGACCCCCTGGAAGGACCTTCAGATCTTTGGGGGGAATCTCTGGGCCCTGATTTGAAGGAGGGAGAGATTCCCCCAGGGGAGGACCTGAATGCGTTACGAGTGTTTCACTGTGAGGAATTGGCCACTCTTATAGTGCACTCCTTGGCAACTCTCAATATAGCTCAGCCCTCCCAAGGTTCTGGAGAAACCTCTGGAGGACCCCTTGCTTCAGGGCATTAAGACCTCACACACTTCATTCCCTCTCCACAGAGCCGGCAAATGATTGAAGCTGAGTGGGAAGTCCCTGAAGCAGCTTTGCATGGAGGCAGAGCCATGGCTTGCCTATATCCCATTCCTCCCACAGAGACTTGTTTAAGCTGCCTAAGGTAGATGACTTGGTTTTGGCGGTCACTAATAAAGACACCATACTGATGGAGGGTGTGGAAGAGCTAAAGGACGTGCAAGATCATAAGCTAGAGGTTTTCCTTAAGCAAGCCTTTGAGACCATTGCCCTGGTTTTGTAAGCATCCATTTGCGGGCCCTACATCACTAGGACATGCATTCGCTGAGCTCAAGCCTTGCTGGAGGTGGATCTGGAAGCACGGCAGCCCTTGTTGGAGGCGGCCAAGCTAAAGTCTGCTTTGGTTTATTTGGTGGATGCTTTTACGACTTGGTGAGGGCTTCAGCCAAAAGTATGGTATCTGTCATTGCCGCCAGATGTTTTCTCTAGTTATGCAATTGGTCAGCAAATGTCTCCTCCAAAACCCGGCTCAGCAAGCTTCCTTTCAGAGGCAAACTGCTTTTTGGGGCTTTGGATAAGTTTGTGAAAGATCTTGGGGACTCTAAGGGCAGTCACCTTCCTGAAAATAAGCCCAAGGTACCAAAGCCTTGGTGCCAACCAGAGGGCAGTCTCAGGATTTCTGCAGATTTTGGTCAGTCCGGTTTGCTCTTTATCAGAGGTGACATTCTCGACTAGTGGTAATCCTTTCGAAGCTACAGAGGGGCTGGCAGAGGTTACTATTCTGATGCCTCAGCGGCCCCTAAGAAGCAACAATGAGATGAGGCCGACCCGGTCGGGGTTGACTCCCTTAGGAGGTCGGCAACAACACTTCTACTCTGACTGGGTCCAGATAATGTCCGACCAATGGGTTCTGGAGGCTATTCGCGATGGCTATGCATTCAAGCTGGCTTGTCCACTCTCCAATGCTTTCATTCTATCCCCCTGCAAGGCACCTTCAAATGTTTGGGAAGTTCAAGACACTCTGCATTGGCTCCTAGAGCTAGACACAGTAGTGCTCGTACCATCCGGCCAGTTAGGTCTAGGTCAATACTTTGTTTATTTTGTGGTGCCAAAGAAAGAGGGCTTGTTCATCCTATCTTAGAACTCAAAACATGTCAACTGAGTTCTCCAGGTCCCTCATTTCTACATGGAAATGTTAAGACTGGTGATTCTGGTGGTAACAAAGTAGAAATAAGTCCTTACCTGCTAATTGTCTTTCCTTAAGTTCTCTCCAGGCCAGTCTAGGCACCATAGGGTAGTCAATCCCTTCCAGCAGCTGAGGACTGAATCACCAAGTCTTGCTGACACCCTATACAGCTCCCTCTGGTGTCCTAGACTCAGTCTTCTATTGACAAAGCAGCTCATTTTGAACTACACCTTCTTACTAATGCAACTCAATGAAACTTGAAAACACAAAACAAACTTTGCGAACTTATCCAACCCTTAACAAGTTCTTAATATTTGTACCGATTCCCGATAGACTTCTTAATGGACTGTGCCATATTTACTTGATTTTTTTTCCCTTTTCGCAAAAACTGACCCTTATCCCCTACTCCCTTACTGGGAAAAGAGAGCAGAAGTCAGAGCCGCCTCCGCAACGTACACAGGATGCAGACGGCTTAACTGCCTAGTCTTTCTTTCTTACCAACCAGAACCTAGTCGACCCTCCTTGGTCAACTCTTCGACTACTTCCTGATGTAAAATGTCCAAACCTGAACTCCTTTCTTCCGCAAATGCATTGGGAGGGCCCTGGACTGGCCTGGAGAGAACTTAAGGAAAGACAATTAGCAGGTAAGGACTAATTTCTACTTCCTTTTCATCTCTCCAGGCCAGTCCAGGCACCATAAGGAAGTACCAGAGCAGTAGCTATTACCGGGAGGGTCCCGCAAGGCCTGCCAGAATGGCTGAGGCTCCCACATTTGCGTCACCTCTCGCCTGGACATCCAACCGATAATGCTTAGCAAAGGTGTGGAGAGACAATCAGGTCGCTGCCTGACAAATCTCCACAGGTGGCACCAATGCGAACTCCGCCCACGAAGTTGCTTGACCCCGCGTAGAGTGAGCCCTTAGCCCCCATGGAGGCTCTCTTCCACGCGCCGCATACACTGCCGCAATCGCTTGTTTCACCCAACGAGCAATTGAGGCCTTGGAGGCCACCTCTCCCTTCCGAGGCCCTGCAAAAATGACAAACAGCCGATCCAATTTCCGAAACGTCTCTTTCTTCTTAAGATACCTCTGGAGTACTCGTCCGAGATCCAGCCGTCGCAGTGACCGATCCTCACCCTCCTTTCCCACTGGAAAGGTGGGCAGAGAGATAGCCTGATTCAAATGAAAACTAGAAATGACCTTTGGAAGAAAAGAAGGTACCGGTCGCAACACCACCTTTTCTGCCAAAAACTGAATGAAGGGCTCCCTACAAGAGCACGCCTGTAAATCCGAAATCCTCCAAGCTGAGCACAACGCCACCAAGAAGGCTGTCTTCCAGGACAAATGCTGAAAAGACACCGCAGCCGCGGGCTCAAACAGCAGCTCTGTAAGTGCCTCGAGCATCAAGTTCAAGTCCCAGGGAGGAATTACTTGCCTAATCAGCGGTCGGACATTCTTTAGTGCGATAAAGAATCGCCTCACATCCGGATGCCCTGGCAAAACACAACCACGCACCCGGCCTCTATAGCAAGCGAGTGCTGCCAGCTGCACTCTAAGCGAACTGAGCGTGAGGCCCTTGTCCAGACCCCCCCTGCAAGAATTGCAAAATGTCCGGCAACCCCGACAAGAACAGCTTCACGCCACTATCCGTACACCAATTTTCAAAAATACACCAAACTCGAATATAAGACAAGGATGTCGACCGTTTCTTGGAACTCAACATCGTAGAAACTACTGCCGCTGAGTATCCACGGCGTCGCAACTGTTCCCTCTCAAGTGCCAAGCCGTAAGCAAGAACCGATCCACTTGCGGTAGCAAAATTGGTCCCTGAGACAACAAGTTGCTTCAACAGGGGAGTTTCCACGGACGATCCACTAGAAGACGCTTCAGATCCGCATACCAAGGTCTCCTCGGCCAATCCGGTGCAATTAGTATCACCTGACCCTCATGTCATGCCACCAGAAACACGTATAGCAGCTTGCCCTTCAGCCAAGACTGCACCAGCGCATCAAGACCTTCTGACATGTGTTTCCTGCGCCTGCTGAAGAACCGTCCCGCCTTGGAATTGGCGAACGTGGCCATCAGATCCATAACCGGCTGTCCCCACCGCATCATAATGTTGTGAAAGACTGACACATTTAATTCCCATTCTCCGGGATCCAAAACATTCCGACTGAGATAATCGGCCTGCACATTGTCCTTTCCTGCGATGTGTGCCGCCGACAACGCTGCCAGATGGGATTCCGCCCACTGAAGTAACAGTTGGCTCTCCAGTAACAACGAAGGGCTGCCCGTGCCCCCCTGCCGGATGATATAGGATACTGTCGGAGAAAACACGAACCGCCTTTCTGTCCACCAAAACTTGGAAGTCGAGCAGCGCCAACCGCACTGCCCTCATCTCCAGACGATTTATCGATCACCTGGACTCCTCCGGGTCCCAGGATCTCTGGGTTACCTGCGATAGGCAATGCGCCCCCCAGCCCGAGAGACTGGCATCTGTGGTGACCAACACCCAATCTGGCTGCTCCAATGGCATACCCGCAGGAAGATGTGTGGCATCCAGCCACCACTCCAGACTGCCGCTCACTTCCTCTGGACACACTAACCTCTGCCATTTATTTTGTTTAGATTGACAAAAGAGTCCCCACTTCTTTAAAAAAAAATTTTTTTATGAAAAAATAACTGTTTTGAAAAAACAATTTTGAAAAAATAACTTTTTTTTAAAAAAAATAAGTATTTATAGCAACAGTAATTTAGCGGTTTTGACAAGTTTCACAGATAATTGTAAGATCCCAATTTACATCGTTATTTATTCTCTATCAGTTAGACTTGATTATATTTTGAGCTCCTCCTTTGCCTAGCTCAGGGGTGGGCAATTCCAGTCCTGGAGGGCCGCAGACCAGTCAGGTTTTCATGATGTCCCTAATGAATATTCATGAGATCTATTTGCATCCACTGCCTTCCATTGTATGGAAATAGGTCCATGAATATTCATTAGGGACATCATGAAAACCTGACTGGTCTGCGGCCCTCCAGAACCGGAATTGCCCACCCCTGGCCTAGCTTATGTGGCAACCATTTCCAACCAAAGGGACCTTTCTAGCCATCCATTTAATTTTATCATCTCATGGAAATTTCATGTAGGTGTTGACACATACATAGTTGTGATATAAGTGTTTTTATATGTGCTTTATCATTTTAGTTCAGTAAGTCATTGATAACTTTTTTTTAATTTTTAATTATTTATTTCAGTTGTCAATGTCTTATTTACACAAAAGATTTTATTTGAAGGTATTGATGATTATATCATTATATTATTATATTTTAATGTTTTTATTTTGACTCACCTGCCATATCGCATCCTCCTCATCTCTTTTCTATACACGATATGTTTGATTTATAATGGTTTATCGCATATATATAAATGTTTAATTACATAAGTCTTCTTCATAAATAAATAATTTTTATATATATATTTTTTATATATTTTACTTATTGGTGTTTTTAATTCAAATTTAGATTTGCTGTCATATTATTTTTTTATGTATAACTACTTGCATGTTTAGTTATATTTACTTATTCTTTTAATTAATCGTTTGTTCATTTATTTATTTATTTAACTAATGGGGGTTTTTTTCTTTTTTTGACTGTGTTTTTATCCAGCTGATTTGTTTTAATCTTGCATTTGTTTTAATCTTGTATTTGTTTTTTCGAGGTTTGTTTCCTCATTTGATATCCACCTGAAGAAGGCCGATGGCCGAAACGCGTAGGGGGTCAATAAAAGGGGTTTGTTCAAACCTAAATTCCTGCCAGTCTTGGTATCTGTTCCTCTGTTCCTATATATCCTATAGGTACTTTGTTGCTTCTTTTTGTTCCACACTAACCTCTGGGACAAGGATTGCTCCTGCGGGGACCACCGAGAAAGAAGGGACTGCTGGAGCGGCCACATGTGAGCTCTGGCCCACGGAACTAAATCCAATGATGCTGCCATTGACCCCAACAGTTGCATGTACCTCCATGCTGTCAGAGCTCTCATGCGCAAAAACGCCCGTACCTGGTTCTGTATCTTGCACACCCTGTCTACAGGCAGAAAAACTGCCCTGGCAACTGTGTCGAACAAAGCTCAAAGATACACTAACCTTTGCACTGGACGGAGCTGACCTTTGGCCTGGTTTACCACCCAAGCTCTTCCAGGAATCCTACAACTCGTTTGGTCACCCTGTCCGATTCCTCCATGGATCCTGCTCGTATCAACCAGTCATCCAAGTACGGATGCACCCGAATGCCTTCCTGTCTCAATGCTGCCGCGACCACCACCATGACCTTTGTGAATGTACGCAGCGCGGTAGCCAGCCCAAACAGTAACGCTCGGAACTGAAAATGCCCCATAGGGACAGCAAACCGCAGGACTTCTGATGCTCTTACTTGATAGGAATGTGCAGATATGCCTCTGTAAGGTCTATGGAAGAAAGCACCTCACCGGGCTTTACTGTCAGGATCACCGACCTCAGCGTTTCCATTTGGAAATGCGGCACCCTCAAGCAGCGGTTTACATGCTTGAGATCAAGAATGGGCCGAAAAGATCCCTCCTTCTTGGGAACCATGAAATAAATCGAGTATCGACCTAACCCGTACTGATCTCTGGGCACGGGAACCACTGCTTGAAGCTGCAGCAAGCGCTGAAGAGTGCTGCGCACTGCTTTCTCCTTTGCCTGAGCCTTGCAGGGAGACACTACGAACAACTCCCACAGCAGTTGACAGAACTCCAGCGCATAACCATTCCTTATGATCTCCAACACCCACTGGTCTGTCGTGATTTCGGCCCAGGAGGAGTAGAACTCCTGTAGATGTCCACCCACTGGTATTTCCGCCTGGACCCTCTTAGCTTCATTGTGGCTTTTTGGATGGGTTTTGCTGAGGATTTAAATACCCCCTGCCAAATCCCCGAGCACCCCGAAAGGGCTGAGCTCTATTCACAAATCGCCCCCTCTGGTAAGGAGCATAACAAGCCGCGGCCGCCCGAAACCTACGGAAGTCTCTCCCCTGACCTCTCTGCAGGCTTCCTGGCTTTTGTCCCCTAGGACGATCCTTTGGTAACCCACCACCTTTGGAATCACCCAAATCCTTAGCAATCTTTTCCAATGCTTCCCCAAAGAGCAACTTGCCTTTATAGGGGAGCTTACTAAGACGAGCCTTAGAAGATGCGTCCGCTGCCCAATTCCTCAGCCAGAGAAACCTTCTAGCGGCAATCACTGATGCCATGGACTTAGCCGAGATTCTCACCAGATCATAAAAAGCATCTGCCAAATACGCTGCTGCCAATTCCAACTTAGCCCCTTCCGAAGACGCCCCCTCCTGCTCTTCAGGAGGTCCGTCCCCCTGGAGCCAGCGAATGGAGGCCCTAGAGACATAAGCCCCACAAATCGTTGCCTGTAGAGAAAGCACACATGAATCAAAGGCCTGTTTGAGAATAAACTCTAGCTTCCAGTCCTGGAGATCCTTGAGGGCTGATCCACCTTCTACCAGAATAGTAGTTTTCTTAGTTACCGCCGAGACCAAAGCATCCACTTTGGGCGTCCGTAGAAGCTCCTTCTCCTCTAGCGGTACTGGGTACAGACGGCTGATGGACCTGCTACCTCTAAAAGTAGCCTCCGGACACTCCCATTCCAACTCCACCATCTGCTTGATAACCCTGTGAACCGGAAAACACTTTTGCTCTGTCTTAAATCCTTGTAGCAAAGGATCCTCTAGTGGTTCACCCTGAACCACCGGCATGGATATATTCAGAGCTGTTAGCGAGTGATCAATGAGAACCCATAGCTCCTCTCTTCGAAACACTCTGAACCTATTTGGATCTTCTCCTGGTATCAGCTCACCTTCTTCTAAGTCCCCTGACCAGGGATCTAGCCCGGAATATGACAAAATCTCCCCTTCTTCCATCATCCGAGGCCCGAGGCTGGAAGCTCCAAGCTATCTAAACCAGCCTCCATATCCAAACTCATGTGAGACGGACCCTCGCCAGGATCCTCTCCCAGACCAAGGACCGCTCTCTGAGAGCCTAACCCCTTAGACGCAGCCTTAGCCCCCTGCGCTTGCTCCATCCTCAAGCAATAGGTCTTGTGTAGGGAAAGAATAAAGTCTGCCGAAAACAGAGGCTCCGAGCCTCCCTGTAACCCTACCCCCAACCTGTGAAGGGGCCAGCAAAACCACTTCCGGAGACTTTTTAGCCTTAGATTTCTTCTTCCCTGCCTTCTGCAACAGCGCAGGAGAAACCGCCGTTTCTTTTAAAATAGCCACCACTCCCGCCTTCTCCGCAGTTCCCTGGGGCCTAGCCACATGCTCTCCTGTCAGTGACATTTTGTATATTGTAAACCGCTCAGACACTATTGTGATGGGCGGTCTATTAATTTCCCAATAAACAATAAACATATCCTCCATCGCTCCTAAAATCCTCGCTGATAATTGCAGCCCAAATGCATACACGATCTAGAGACCGAGGCCCGACAGCCTGCGGCCATTACCACACTGGATGCACGCTCCCGCGATCTGCAGTATACATCTGCTCCCAAGCCGCCCGTGACCCGATTCACTGCCGCCAGCACAGAACAAGCCCCACAAACGCTGAGCGTCTCACCGCACCTACCTCCGCTTCAATCCACGCTCCTAACACCGCTCCTTGTCCCGCTGCCAGCGAGGACTGAAGACCAGACGAGGAGGGAAGAGGACATGCACCGGGGCTCCCAGGCAGTTCCTCACTAGGCAGTCAAGCACAACTGTGACTACGTGCTACGCGAGGCAGGCTCTACCTCTGCTGCTCCTGGCCCAGCACCACGTACCGGTAAGGTATATAAATTTGCTTCACATTGGGTTTACAGTCCTGCTAAGGCAAACCAGTACCCTCCTGTCTTAAAACAAACCCTTTTTGCTCCAAAATCTCTTCCTTTTGGTCTTTGCACAGGGAGCCTGGTCAAACCAATCCTATTCAGCTGCTGAGGACTGAAAGACTGAGTCTAGGACACCAGAGGGAGCTGTATAGGGTGTCAGCAAGACTTGGTGATTCAGTCCTCAGCTGCTGGAAGGGATTGACTACCCTATGGTGTATGGACTGGCCTGGAGAGACGAAAAGGAATGGTGAGTTCTTGACAGTCCTGGATCTCATGGAAGCGTATCTTCACATCCTGATCAGGCCAGATCATCAGAGGTTTCTGCATTTTACGGTTCCCATGGGGCATTACCAGTTCTGAGCCTTACCATTCGGGCTTGCGACGGCACCACGGATCTTTACCAAGGTCATTGTGGTGGTGGCTGCACAGGAGGGTGTCTTGGTACATCCTTACCTCGACGACTGGCTGATAAGTTTCAGTGTATAACTAAACAGAAAGATGTCAGGTACAGAAGAATCAAAACAACTATTTTTACACGATGTGAGGGTAATTTCAAAAGTCATGCCTAGACGACGTGCAGTTTAAACCGCATCTATCATACCTATTTTATAAAGTCAAGCAGATGTTCACTTTATAAAATAGGGGTATAAGTGGAGGGATATGAGCCCTAAGGCCAGTGTAAATGCCCACACCTAGATTTTTAAGACATGCATGTAAGTCATAGTATTTTATAACTAATGCATATAGATTTGTGTTCTGCCCCTGTGCATGCCCACAGTGAAAGTACACACTATCGGCCTGACGTGTACTTATAGAAGAGTGATTGACTAAAGTACATGTGTAAATCATTAAAAATAGATGACTTACACACAATGATGGTACATATCTTTATGCATCTCCTTCTGAAATTACCCCTATATACGTAGGCATTCCTGAGGGGGAAGTACAGGTAGAATTGGCACTTATGTACCTATTCTTTCCAGTACATATGTGCACATAATTAACCCTGCACTGAAGCTGATATAACTTTGTATGGGAGCTTTCAGGAAGCCAATTTTATAACACATATAGGTGCAATGTATGCATATATGTGCCTTGTTAGCCTAGGCGCCTTGTTATACAACTACCCTCTTTGAAGACAATTCCCGCAGATAAAGTATATTTTACACATAAGGCAAGCAAAGAATGTAATAATACTCATACTTTTATCACCTTGGGGGAGGGGGGGAGTGCACCCCAGAGTGGGCTTGGTGTGAGAACTGATCATGTACTTTGCAGTTATGCGATTAATTTGAAAATGGCTCCTCCAAGAGGTAATTTTATAAGGAACTACATAAAGTTACATACCATCCTTGCTCTTACATCATGTATTTTCAATGACTTATGTACGTACTTTAGCCAGTCACTATTTAGTAAGTACGCACTTCAGACCAATGGCACGTACTTCCAGCATGGGCATGTGTAGGGGGCGAAGAGTGGGCAGACTGCAAATGTACACATATAAGTTATAAAATACTGTAACTTATGCACATTCTTTAAAAGTTGAGATGCTCACACCTAGATTTAGTGTATGTTTTCAGACACTAGCTCCTTTATTTTACAAAGAAAAGTAAGCACCCACTTTTCTGTATACAATAGACTAAGATAGGCGCATTCTCGGTGCCTAAATCTTGGTGCCTGGTTATAAAATTACCCTCTCAATGTATCTGTGGTGGTGCAATCATACCAATGCATATACACACGAGTCACTAAAAAATACTACACAGAGTATTTGCACTCCATTAGCAGCCATTTTTTGGCTTTCACCGTTAGTATCTTTAATTTCCAATCTGAATATGCTAAATATTTACAAATGGAAAATGCACGTCTTTGCAATTCTCCACAGAAGTAGCAGCAATTTTCATTTTATCCTAAAGCTTTGTTGTTATCCTCTTGGCCAGTTTTAGAGCGTGCATACCTTCCTGATTAATTGGTGTAGGGTGCCAAGGGAGACATGCAGCCCGATTCCAAAAGGGGCACATCCAGGCCAACCGGATATCCCCATGTAGGACAGGCCTGTTAGGACCCGTTTCTGGACGGCAGGAACAACACGTTCCCGCAGTACACAAAATCGGGCCTGAGGATGGCCCGGCATGCCCCTGCATGCCTGCAGGGATGTCTTCCCCGCAGGCTCCCTTGGCTGGAGTGGCTCAGCCCCCCTCTTCCCTGCCACCCGACCCATAGCTGACCACCTTCAAGGTGGAATAAGCAGCATGTCCCCTTTGACCCAGCAGGACGTACAGGGCCGTGATCTAAATCAGCCCTGTAAGTCCTGCCGGGCTGGCCTGCCCCGCCCCCCACTCCGCCCAGATCCCCACCCCCCCCTCCGGTTCTCCCCATCCTGCTGCTCAGGACGTGTGGGGAAAGTCAGAGGTGGAATCAGGCCCAGGCAGCCCCGCAACCCGCATCTCTGCATCGGGCCCTATGTTTATATAAGGGAAATGAGAATCAAATGTATTTTTTCTCCGGAGACAGGCATTAAATCTAGACACAGATGTACATCAAAGGTGGTGCTGTTTCTATGCTTTAAGACCAGATATCCTTATTCAAGTGCTCCCCATGATGAAAATATATACCAAATCCCCAAAACAGTGGAAATACTACAGAAACAGTCCTCCTATTTTGAATTCATCAAGGTACAAAACCATTTAATTTATTCGAAAATAAAATTCTTTGTCCTTCAAAAAATAAAATTATAGAAAGCCAAGCCTTGTACAGAATATTCCAAAGCTTTGTGGATAAACATAGGAAGGAAGAAGTGCTAGATGTAAACTAAGTGGAGACTCATCTGCCCAAGATGTCGGAACATAAATAAAGAGGACAGTAAATATGTCCTGTATATGGAGAAATACCTCTATGGGAATACGCTCTATGGACGTCAACATCTTAAATTTGGCCTTGCATACTTCCTTGAAATTTAGCTCCTAAGGAGGAATTGTGCTTTTGCATTTAAAGTGCATGTAGGATAGGGAATTGTTGATTTGTTGTCCACCAATCTTCATACCTCGGTTGTCTTCTTACAGTCTTGCTTCTCTAATGATTTGTTCTGCATATAAATTGAACAGATAAGGGAAAAGTATGCAGCCCTGTCATACACTTTTGCCAATTTTAAACCATTCTGTTTCTTCCAGTTCCATTTTAACTATTGTTTATTGATCAATGTAAAGGTTGTGCCCAAGAACTATGAGGTATTCTGGTATTTTTATTTTATTATTTATTTATTACATTCTCTTATATACCGCGCTATTCTGCATCAGTGCGGTTTACATTGAACAAACTGAAATTACATTGAACAGGGCATTATAACTTGGAGATAACTATTTTACAGGGAACATGGACTATGGAGGGTTAAGTGGCTTGCCCAAGACCACAAGGAGCACCTGTGGGACTAGAAACCCCAGTCCTTCCGGCCCAAGGTTGCTGTCCTCTAGTGGGATTTGAACCCCCGACCTTCCGGCCTGAAGTACCTTGCCCCAACCACTAGGCCACTCCTCCACTCCATGCCCATGCTTCTTAATATGACCCATGCTTCTTAATATGACCCAGAGTGTTTCATGATTTATGCAATCGAAGGTCTTACTGTAGTCAATAAAGCTTATATAGATATCCTTTTGTCTTTTCAAGATGATGTCTCTTCTTCCTCGCTATTTCCAGAACCCTGCTTGCAACTTCAGGCAGTTCTCATTCCAGGTATGAGTGTAGTCCCTATTGAATGATCTCAAGTAAAATCTTGCTGGCAAATGTGAGATCAGAGCAATTGTGTGATCAGATCATTTCTACAGTCAGTCACTTCTCAAGTCATTTCACTGGATCCCTATCAGTTTCTGCACCCTGTTCAAGCTTCTCCTACTGATCTACAAAGCGCATTCATTCTGCGGCTCCTTACCACCTTTCCTTTCATATTTCACTCTTCACCCCTCCTCAGCAACTCTGGTCCTCTGGCAGATCCCTTTTATCTGTGCCCTTCTCTGCCACTGACAACTCCAAGCTTCCTTCATTCCATCCTGCTGCTCTATATGCCTGGAACAAACTACCTGAGTCTGTGCATCGGGCTCCTTCTCTAACCCTATTCAAATCCAGGCTAAAACCCCACCTCTTTGAAGCCACTTTTGGATCCTGATGCTCCTCACTTTATTGTCCACTACTTATGTGTATCTTACTATACTCTAGTCCCCGGTTTCACTGTGTTTTGTCTTGACTAAATTGTAAGCTCTGATAGGCATCTATATGTACAGTGCTGTGTATGCCTTGTAGCGCTATACAAATGGTTAGTAGTAGTAGTCAGATCACCTTTTTCAGTATTGGTATTAGCACAGATCTTTTCCAGTCACTTGTCCATGATGTTGTCTTGCAAATTTCCTGGCAGAGCCTTATAAATATTTTAAAAGCTGCACCTCATTACTGCAATATTTCATTGGGAATGCCATTAATGCCCTATGCTTTGTTCTTTGACAATGCTTTCAATACTGCTTTGGTTTCTTCTTTCATCACCAGTGCCACCTGATTGGAAAGTACAGGTTGAAACGGCTGTTGATCCACTTGATCTTAATGGTATAATGACTCTGTGTATGCTTTTCACTTTTTCTTCTCAGCATCATTTAAACATGGATCACTGAGAGTGTTTTAGTATTCCAACTCAAAGCTGGAATTTTCTCTTTAACTCTCGTAGCTTTAGGAAAGCCTATCTTGATCTTCCTCTAATAGTTTCTGCTTCTATTTCCTTGCATGCGCTGCTGTAGTACTTCTCCTTGTCTCATCTTGCTGCATGTTGGAAATTTCCGTTAAGTTCTATGATTATTTCTCTCTCCTCTGGCTTTAGCTTCTCTGCGTTTCTGATGATTTTCAGTTTCTTCAGTCATCCATTTAAGCCATTTTTAGTTTTTCACGTTTTGCAGAGATTTTTAACTTTCTTCAAGCACAGCTTTCTTGACGTCATTCCATAATTCTTCTGGGTGCTCTGTCAATTGTATCCAAAGCCGCAAATCAAAACAGAAATAGTAGGCAACTTTAACCTGCTTAGATCAATAATAATGAAATAATGGGCAATCAAGAAATCCAACAATGCACTGCTTTTGGCAGAACAAGAATGAAGGATCTAGACAAGATTTTCAAGTGGAGAGATTTCTCTCTGCATACAAAGATTAGACTTATCCAAGCCATGGTATTTTCTTAACATCATATGAATGAAAAAGTTGGATGGTAAAGAAGGAAGAAAATCAATACCTTTGAATTATGGTGCTGGCAAAGAATACTGTGCATACCATGGACCGACCAAAAAACAAATCCATCAATCAGTACTAAAGGAGATCAAATTTAAAAAAAAACTTTCCTTGGAAATTCAGATGACCAGACTTCAACTTTCATATTTTGGAAACATCATGCAAAGAGAAAGATCATTAGAAAAAAACAGCATGCTTGGTAAGGTTGAAAGTCAACATAAAAGAGAAAGACCAGCAATGTGAGATGGATCGATATAACAGCAACCATGGATGCCACTCTATCAATAATTAGACACAAGACTGAAGACCAAGCATAGTTTAAGACCACTATCCACAGGGTTGCCATGAGTCAACATTGACTCAACAGCACTTAAAAACCTCAGGAACCTGTGCATAACAGCGCTAGATACATGGTAAGCTATCAGCTCCAGGAGAAAAGGGCATACTCAAGCTCCAAGCAACATCGGGTCTACAGGTCTCAGTCACACAGGCCTCAGGACCATTAGAAAGTCCAAAATACTGGTTCCTTATCATCCTGCTAGACCAATATAGGCAAGTAGGCCATGGGAGACAGGTCTATCTGCACTGCTGAAACCAATCCAAACACCTTGCCACCTGCTGGAGACAGACAAATACTGTATTCTTTCAGTGCTGCACCAGAAGATAAACCTAGTGATGACATCACTGAAAGATGCTCAAGTTTGCTTCCATCTGCAGATAAGGGAATATAACCCACTCATCTCTATTGGTCTAGGAATACGATAGGGAACCAGGATTTTGGACTATCTTATTTCACTTTTATGTGGAAGATGGTGGTTAAAAATCCGCAGAGTAAAATACATTTTGAATTCTTGTTGAAATTCCACATTTTTACACTTCAATAATTAATAGGAAAGAAAATGACCACAAGTATAGTCTTTTGCAGAGCTATACATTTTGAGCACAAAGATTGCAGAACAAGATTAGGAAGGTGTACTTTAGGAAGCACACAAAGTTTGCAAAGGCATTCTTTAAAATGAGTTCAAATTTCCAAAATATATGTATCGAGAGGAAGGGGAAGATAAGCACGCAGTATGGGGCTGATTCTATATAATACAAGAGGACAGTTGCATGCCAGATATGCACATAAGTTCCCATTCTAAAGAACCTGCTTGCTTTAGGCAGTTGCCATTCTGCAAGTGCGCACATAAGTCCTATCGTATGTATTTTCCATAGTTGTGTGCACGGGTTGTGCAGCATAGGCAGGACCTAAATCAACGCACATGCGTTATAGGATACCATAACATCTGCATGTTTCTTCACCAATCCAGTTGCGTGCAGTAACACCTGCTCTAGAGCAAGTGTATCTGCCATGACTGTATTCAGATGTATCAGTATGCCCCTATTCTATAAAGTATGCGTGTACATTACTTTATAGAACTGGCCCCAAGTATGCGTGTGGCAACATGCGGACACTGTGTGGGGGTTTATAAAATTACCCTCTAAATATTTCAGAAATGGATTATTTGTGTGTGTCTCCTTGCCAATTTCCAACTGTTTGCATTTTCAACTTACACAAACAACTTTACAGTGCTGGTCAATTTACACTTGAATGGTCCATAGCATAGGAGAAATATGCACTTTGGAAGGCTAGAATGAGGAAATGGATGCCATCTTGTTACATCCAGTATAAGCAATATACACATCTCTTTATGATATCACAGAACTTCAAGTGTTATTTTGCTAGCAGAGAAAGCACAGTTACTTACCTGTAACAGGTGATCTCTGGGAACAGCAGGAATTAGTCCTCACATATGGGTACGTCGGAACCGACGGAGCCTGCGCGGGAAAGCTCCCCAGCTTCCCTGAAAGGAAGCTTTTGGGGCCTCCCACTGCACATGCGCGCTGCCTTCCCGCCTTCCTGACCAGCTCTCCTCAGTTCGAGTTTATAGCTGAGACAATAGAGAGAGGAAAGGAAGATAGATAGAAGATACAACTCCTAGGGAAGGTGGGTGGGTTGTGAGGACTAATTCCTGCTGTTCCCAGAGATCACCTGTTACAGGTAAGTAACTGTGCTATCTCCAGGAACAAGCAGGAATAAGTCCTCACATATGGGGACTCCCTAGCTAAGATGCCTGGGAGATCCCGTTCCAAGGGTTCGCCATCTTCGTATGGATCTCAGGCATCCATCCTGGGAAGGTGGGCAGGAGTTGTTCAAGTATGGAAAAGGTGTTTGAGGACAGCCTGACCAAACAAGGCATCCCGGCGGGAGTCCTTGTCCAAGCAGTAATGGGCTGTGAAGGTATGAACCGAGGCCCATGTGGCGGCTCGACAGATCTGATCTATGGAGACAGAGTGAAGATGAGCCATAGAAGTGGCCATGGCTCTCACATTGTGAGCTGTGACATGGCCTTCCAGAGAAACGTTTTTACTCTGGTAAGCAAAGGAAATACACTGAGCAATCCAATTGGAAAGTGTACGTTTGGAGACTGGACGTCCCAAATGAGAAGGATCAAAAGCCACGAAAAGCTGGGAAGACTTTCGATGTGGCTGAGTCCTGTTGAGGTAAAAGGCAAGAGCTCTTTTGCAATCTAAAGTATGAAGGTTCCTCTCTGCATTGGATGCATGAGGAGCCGGAAAAAAGACAGGTAGATATACCTCTTGATTAAGATGAAAAGGCGAAACCACTTTGGGCATAAAGGGGGGTTCGTCCTAAGGACCACCTTATCATGATGAAATCTAGTATAAGGTGGATTAGCCACTAAAGCCTGCAGTTCACTGATGCGGCGAGCTGAAGTGACTGCAATGAGGAAAACTACCTTCCATGAAAGAAATTTCAAGGAGGTGGAGTGTAAGGGCTCAAAAGGTGGCTTCATAAGCTGACCTAGAACTAGGTTCAAGTCCCATGCTACCGGAGGAGGTCGGATGGGAGGCTTAGTTAGAGTCAGGCCTCTCATGGATCTTGCAACAAGCGGATGAGAGGAGACAGGTTGTCCATTTATAGGTTTTAAGGATGCTGCAATAGCACTCAAATGGACTCTCACTGAATTCGTCTTAAGGCCTGCATTAGAAAGATGCAGGAGATAGTCTAGTAGAGAATTCAAAGGAAGTGCTAGAGGGTCAAGACCCTGTTGAGCACACCAAATGGAAAAGCGCTTCCATTTGAAAGCATAGGAACGCCTCGTGGAGGGTTTCCTAGAGGCATGCAGGATATCTTTCACTGGTTGAGAAAGATTGAAGTCATGAAGGCTTAGGCCTTCAGTAACCAAGCTCTGAGGTGTAGGGACTTGGGATTTGGGTGCCACAAAGTCCCTTTCTCCTGAGAGAGAAGGTCTGGCGCAGCTCCCAGGTCCAGGGAGGGTCCCTGAGAGAGATGCAGAAGTAGAGGGAACCACACTTGGCGTGGCCAGCGTGGAGCTATGAGGATCATGGATCCGTGATCCCTCTGGAGTTTGAACAGAGTCTTGGGAATCAAAGGAATGGGTGGAAAGGCATATAGGAATTCCTGACCCCAATGCAGGAGGAAGGCGTCGTTGGCCTGAGCTTCCTGACACGGAGTCCTGGAACAGAACCGGGGAAGTTTGGCATTCCACGGACTTGCAAAGAGGTCTATGTCCGGGGTTCCCCATTCCTGAAAGATTTTGCCTATCTCGTCCATATGTAGGGACCATTCATGTGGGAGCAGAACTCGACTGAGTCTGTCTGCCCGAGAGTTTTGAACCCCTGGAAGATATACTGCCAGAAGATGAATTTGATGCTCTCTGGCGAAGGCCCATAATCTGAGAGCTTCGTTGCAAAGCGACAGAGAGCCTGTCCCTCCTTGTTTGTTTACGTAGAACATGGCCACCTGATTGTCTGTCTGAACTAGGACGGTCAGGTTGACAAGGAGGGTATGGAAGACTTTGAGGGCAAAGAAGATTGCTCGCAGTTCCAGGAGGTTGATGTGAAGGGTGGTCTCCTGCGGAGACCAAGTACCCTGAGTGGAGAGGGATTGTAGATGGGCTCCCCACCCTGTTTGGGAGGCATCTGTTGTGAGGGTTGCTTGGGGCAACAAAGGTTGGAAGGGGGGCCCCCAACAACAGATTCTTGGTGGACATCCACCATTGGAGGGACCAAAACAGCCGCTTTGAGGTGAGTATTTGGTCGGAGAGCGCTCCTGATGCTTGAGACCACTGGGTGGCAAAGGTCCATTGAGCTGCTCTCATGTGAAGACGAGCGTAGGGCACCACGTGTACCGTGGAGGCCATGTGGCCCAGAAGTTGCAGCATTTCTCTGGCTGTCAAGTGACTGCTGGACTGAGCTTGGGAGGCCAAGCACAGCAGACGTTGGCCCCGGACTTGAGGCAGGTAGGCCCTTGCAGTGGTGGTGTCCAACTGGGCCCCTATGAATTCTAGAGACTGAGTAGGGGTAAGTTGAGACTTGGGAAGGTTTACCACCAGTCCCAGATACTGCAGAAGGTGCCTTGTGCGGTCCAGGGAAATCTGGGCCTCTGATTGAGATGGAGCTCGGATGAGCCAGTCATCCAGATATGGGAATACAAAAATTCCCAGACCTCTTAGAAATGCGGCAACAACTGCCATGCATTTGGTGAATACTCTTGGAGCAGAGGCTAGACCGAAGGGAAGTACTCTGTACTGGAAATGTTTTCCCTGAAACAGAAATCTTAGATATTTTCTGTGGGATGGGTGGATGAGTATATGTGTGTACGCATCCTTGAGATCTAGAGAACAAAGCCAATCCTGACTCTGAAGGTATGGAAGGAGAATGCCTAGAGAAAGCATTTTGAATTTCTCCTTGTACAGAAATTTGTTCAATTCTCTCAGATCTAGGATAGGTCTGAATCCCCCTGTCTTCTTTGTTATGAGAAAATAAGGGGAGTAGAATCCTGTCCCTTGTTGAAGAAGAGGAACCTCTTCTATGGCCCCTTGGGCAAGGAGAGAAGAGACCTCCTGATCCAACAGGTCCAGGAGAAATGGGGGAGAATTGAAGTGCCTCACCATGGTATATGGAGGAAGGTTGGAAAAATGAAGTTTGTAGCCCTCTCTGATGATAGAGAGGGTCCATTGCTCTGATGTGATTTGCTCCCATTTGGGAGCAAAGTGAGCTAACCTTCCGGGAATGGTGAGGGGCTCTGGTTGTTCTAGAGCCAGAAATGTTAAGTTCTCTAGGGGCAAGTCAAAACCCCTGAGGGGGTTGAGCCTGCTGAGGAGTGGTAGACACTGCAGGCTTTGACTTTGCCTGTTTAGGTTTCTGACGTTTAGTAGCAAAGCGAGGCTGAGAAGATTGTTGGCCAGTATTTGTGGAAAATCTGGCCTTCTTGTAGTAAGGCCTCTTGAAAGACTTTTTCTTGGCAGGAGCAGCGGTAGACTTAGAAAGTCTATCCAAGGTAGCATTTTCTGCATCCATTTGGGTGGCTTTAATTTGCCAGTCCTTACCAAATAAGTTCTCACCTGTACAGGGCAGATTCCGTAAGCCATCCAGGACCCAGGGTTCTAGGTCAGAGGCCTGGAGCCAAGCAAGTCGTCGGGCTGCAATAGCAATGCCCGAAGCTCTACCGGCACCCTCAAAGGAATCAAAAGCTGCTCTGTTGGAGAACTTAGAAACATCTAGAAGCTGTTTCACCAGAGAAATGAACTCCTCCTTTCTATCCTCAGGGATAAAGGAGGCAAAAGGTCGTATCTTTAGGGCAAGTTCTCTAAGAAACATGCCCATATACAGACTGTAAGAATTAATCCTGGCTATAAGCATAGTAGCCTGGAAAATTTTCTTGCCAAAAGAGTCTAGGGTCTTACATTCTCGTCCTGGAGGGGTAGAAGAGTGCCTTTTGGTACTCTTAATCTTTTTCAGTGCAGACTTCACCACAATGGAATGGTGAGGCAACTGAGTCTTTTGAAAACCAGGAGAAGGAGGGACCCGGTACATGGTGTCCAGCCTACGAGAATAAGGAGACAACGTTAGAGGAGCCTCCCATAAGTCCATCAAGTGTTCTTGAAGGATTTCATGGATAGGCAGGGTGACTGCCTCTTTAGGAACCTTGGGGTATCCTAAAATATCCAATTTCTTTGATCTAGGTTCTTTTTCTGAGGATGTGGTAATAGAGAGTCCTTTAGCTAATTCAATAATGAATTCTTGAAAGGACAAATCCTCTGGTGGAGACATTCTCCTCTTTGGGGAAGAGGGGTCTTCATGAAGAACTAGAGACAACTCATCAGAGTCCGCAGAGGAGTTGAAATCCTCAGAGGAATCAGAGTATTCTCTATTTGCTTCCAACGCACGATACGCATACCGATTGGTATCGACATCGGGCGTACCGGGTATGGGATCGGTATCGGGTAAAAACATAGAAACATAGAAATATGACGACAGAAAAAGACCACATGGCCTATCTAGTCTGTCCTTCCATAACAACTACAACAGTCCACTTTTTGCCTTTAGAGATCCTCTGTGTTGGTCCCATGCTTTCTTGAATTCAGTTACTGTCCTCATCTCTACCACCTCCACTGGGAGACTATTCCACGGATCCACTACTCTTTCCGTAAAGAAATATTTCCGCATATCACTCCTGAATCTATCTCCCTTCACCCTCATCCCATGTCCCCTCGTAGCAGAACTTGCTTTCAATTGAAAGAGGCTCTCTCCCTGAACATTTATGCCACGGAGGTATTTAAACATCTCAATCATATCACCTCTATCCCGCCTTTCCTCTAAGGTGTACATATTAAGATCCTTAAGTCTGTCCTCATATGCTTTATAATGAAGCCCATTAATCATTTTGGTAGCAACCCTCTGCACCGACTCCATCCTGTTCACATCCTTTTGAAGGTGCGGTCTCCAGAATTGCACACCATACTCCAAATGAGGTCGCACCAAAGACTTATACAGAGGCATTATCACCTCCTTTTTTCTGCTAGCCATTCCTCTCCGTATGCACCCAAGCATCCTTCTAGCTTTTGCTGTCGCCTTTTCCACCTGTTTAGCTACTTTAAGATCATCAGACACAACCACGCCTAGGTCCCGCTCTTCTTTAGTGGACAAAAGTACTTCACCTCCTATACTGTATTGCTCCCTTGGATTGCTGCAGCCCAAATGCATGACCTTACATTTTTAACATTAAATCCCAGCTGCCAAATTCTAGACCATTCTTCAAGCTTAGCTAGATCCCTCCTCATGTTATCTACCCCTTCCTGGGTGTCTACTCTATTGCAGATTTTGGTATCATCCGCAAAGAGGCAAACCTTACCCGACAGCCCTTCCGCTATATCACTAACAAAGATGTTAAAAAGAATTGGACCAAGGACAGATCCCTGGGGCACACCACTGGTAACATCCTTCTCCTCAGAGTGAGCTCCATTTACTTGTACTCTTTGTCGCCTCCCACCCAACCAATTTCTAACCCAAGCAGTAACTTTAGGGTCCATCCCTAGGGTGCTCAGTTTGTTTATAAGTCGCCTGTGAGGAACAGTGTCAACGGCTTTACGGAAATCTAAATACACCACATCTAGAGCTCTCCCTTGGTCCAACTCCCTGGTCACCCAGTCAAAAAAATCAATCAGATTTGTCTGACAAGACCTGCCTCTGGTGAATCCATGCTGCCTCGGATCCTGTAATCCGCTGGACTCCAGAAACCTCACTATTTTCTCTTTCAGCAGCGTTTCCAATAATTTACTCACCACCGAAGTTAAACTAACCGGCCTGTAGTTTTCAACCACATCCTTACTTCCGCTTTTGTGTAAAGGCACCACATGAGCCTCTCTCCAGTCCTTTGGCACCACTCCTGACTCCAACGAGGCAATGAAAAGGTCAGTCAGTGGAGCTGCTAGAACGTCCCCAAGTTCCCTCAGTATTCTAGGGTGTATCCCATCCGGTCCCATCGCTTTTGTCTACTTTAAGTTGAGCTAGTTTCTCACGAACACAGTCTTCTGAAAATAGTTCAAGATGTCCCTCGCTTCTGTTCTTATTTGTGGGTGTTTTCTGAGGTCCTGCTCCTGGTTCTTCATCTGTGAACACAGAACAAAAATATTTGTTAAGCAATTCCGCTTTATCCTTATCAGCTTCTACATATTCCCCCCTGCACCCTTGAGTCTGACAATACCACTTTTGCGCTTCCTCTTCTCACTAATATATCTGAAAAATGTCTTATCCCCCATTTTATTGCATTGGCTATTTCCTCCTCCTTTTGAATCTTTGCCTTCTTGACTACTTTGCTAGCTTCTCTAAGTTTTTCCAAATACAGATGCTTGTCTTCTGCTCTCTGTGATCTCTTGTATTTCATGAAGGCCTCCCTCTTTTTCTTCACTTTTTCAGCTACTTCCTTCGAAAACCATAGCGGTCTCCTGTTCCTTTTGCCTTTATTTACCATTTTAACAAAAAGGTTGGTTGCCCTTAAAATACCCCCTTTCAGTTTTGCCCACTGTTTTTCTACATCCCCCAGCTGTTCCCATCCCACTAACGACTCCCTGAGGTATTGGCCCATCTTCGCAAAGTTAGTCTTCCTAAAGTCTAAGATCCTCACCTTGGAATGGATTCTAACAGCCCTAGTCCTAATACTGAACCACACCATCTGGTGATCACTGGAAGCAAAATGATCTCCCACTACAACATCAGAAACACTTTCACCATTGGTAAGCACCAAGTCCAGTATGGCCCCTTCACGTGTGGGGTCTGTTACCAATTGCCTGAATAGTTCTCCCTGTAGAGAATCCAGGATCTCCTTACTTCTAGATGATACTGCAGCAGGAATGTGCCAATCAACATCTGGCATAAAAACCCGAATCCGGCATGCGGAACCGATCTGCGTTTGGAAGTCGATGGTCTCGGTTCCGCTGAACGCGATACCGAGGGTGTCGCAGCATTGATAAAAGCCAGCATGGCCTGCTGCATGGTCTGAACAGTATTGCTCATAGACGCCACTGCTGCCTGGATGTCGGTACCGGTATGGGCCGGTACCCCAGAGCAGTCCAACAGGTGATCAGTCGAGGCCGTGCCATCGATGTCAACCTGTAACCCCATAGATGGTGCTTTGGAAGCCAGAGCTTCCCGCCGGGGTTGTTTGGCTGGGGCAGGATCCTCAGACTCAAAAGAGAGAGCATCTCGATGCTTTGAAGGAGATTTGCTCTTTGAGGACCTGCCCACAGAGGGTTTGGTTACCTGAGATCCATCCGGAGAGGAAGACCTGGATGACTGTGATGCTGGATTATCAGAAGCAAACAGCACATGGAATTTGTTGGCCCGGTTCTGCAACCCACGTTTAGACATCTGGGAGCAGGATGGGCAGTCCGGAATGGAGTGGTCAGGTCCCAAACACTTAAGACACCATTCATGGGTGTCTGTGACTGAAATAACAGCACTACACTTGGTACACTTCTTAAAACCAGCGGCTGGTTTCTCCATGAGGAGAATTTGTGTAGGCCTGAGGCCTAACCGAAGTCATCAAATTGTGCAGAAAAGAGATTTTTTTTTTTTTTAAAAGAAAAGAAAAGAGACCCCGGCGGTACCGGTTTCGGTATGGGGAAGGCAGGTATGCGGTCTAAAGAAACAAACTAAAACAATAATTTCTTCAGCGGTGACAGGAACACGACCTGCTAGCTCCGCGGAAAAATAGAAACTGAGGAGAGCTGGTCAGGAAGGCGGGAAGGCAGCGCGCATGTGCAGTGGGAGGCCCCAAAAGCTTCCTTTCAGGGAAGCTGGGGAGCTTTCCCGCGCAGGCTCCGTCGGTTCCGACGTACCCATATGTGAGGACTTATTCCTGCTTGTTCCTGGAGATAAGTTATGTACCTACGAGGAAAAAGTAGATGCATGAAAATCCGTGGCAACAAGAACTCTCCACTTCCTGTAAAGAATGCCTCAAAACTGCAGATCTGATCTCTTTGTGCCCTGCAAACTGAAACCAACCAGCTACAAGTTATACATCCACAGGACAATTCTGCCAGCATTCCATGCAAAGGAGATCTGTAATTACACTACCACAGACTCAGGCACTCCATCCAGGGCAGGTCTCCTCAAGAGTGTGGTTAGGATGACTACTGCTCTCAGAAGGAGGAAGCTCTCACATAACAGGCAAGACTAATATTAAGGTCTTTTGTTGGTTGGTTGGTTTTAAGAAGTCAAATCAGCACTACAAAAATATCATTTAAAACCATTAACAATTCATTAAAATCTTTGAAACATTTGTTAACTAATTTCTAAAAAAGGTAGCTAGGTGCTGCCAATGCTTGTCTCAGTGACTTCTGCCATAAACCTGGTGTTGATAATGAGCCTGCCAATCCATGAAACTTCACCCTTCTTTTGGCCTAGAATGGTTCAATTCCTTATCGTTCCTCCAGTCCAGTCCCGTTACCTGTGGGTAATTACGCTCCACCAGAGCTTGGAGACTAAGCATGTCATCTTTCATGACATCACCACAGATAGGTAGCTGGCGCTTCCCACCAGCCTCCAGTATCTGAGTCTCCAAGCAGCTGGAGGAGTGTGATTCCCTACCTAGGACTCACTGAAGGAACAACTGGGAACAGCCTTTTTATTTTGTTCCTTGGGTATTGTTTGGTTATTCTGATTTACATTTGGCAGTCGGTAAAGCCTATTGAAAAAAAAAAAAAAAAAAGTCTAGAAGCTCCGGTGGGAGCTCAGCTCTTGCAGATCTCTAATTTGGCAGGCGGGAGCTCTTGACAGGGGAGAAGGGCTTGCCTGTAGGGCTGAGAGAGGTTGGTGATGGCTCCAGAGCCCAGTACGGAGGCAGAGTCATCGCTGGATGGGAGACGTGGCACTCTTGCAGCTGACATCGAAGCCACAGTAAGAAGGCTGAGCATCGGCTTGGGGGCTCAGTGCATGAGCAGCAGAGTACTTTGAAGGAGAAGCAGAGTACTTTCAAGGAGCCTTTCCTCTGATCACTTGAGTCGGGAGAGGCAAGTTAGTGTCAGGCCGTGAGGACTGGAAGCTCTGCGCTAACCACATGGTGATGAGGGACCATTTCACATTGAGCACGGGAACAGCACAGTTACTTACCTGTAACAGGTGATCTCTGGGAACAGCAGGAATTAGTCCTCACATATGGGTACGTCGGTACCGACGGAGCCAGAGCGGGAAAGCTCCCCAGCTTCCCAGAAGGAAAGCTTTTGGGGCCTCCAACTGCGCATGCGCGCTGCCTTCCCGCCTTCCTGACCAACTCTCCTCAGTTCGAGTTTATAGCTGAGACAATAGAGAGAGGAAAGGAAGAGAGAGAGAGAGAGATACAACTCCTAGGGGAGGTGGGTGGGTTGTGAGGACTAATTCCTGCTGTTCCCAGAGATCACCTGTTACAGGTAAGTAACTGTGCTATCTCCAGGAACAAGCAGGAATAAGTCCTCACATATGGGGACTCCCTAGCTAAGATGCCGGGAGATCCCCAAAAGGGTATGAGACCCTGAAAGGTTCTTCATCTTCCTATGGATCTCAGGCATCCATTCAGGGAAGGTGGGCTGGAGTTGTTCAAGAATGGAACAGGTGTCTGAGGACAGCCTGACCAAACAAGGCATCCTGGCGGGAGTCCTTGTCCAAACAGTAATGGGCTGTAAAGGTATGAACCGAGGCCCAGGTGGCTGCTCAACAGATCTGGTCAATGGACACAGAGTTTAGATGAGCCATAGAGGTGGCCATGGCCCTCATGTTGTGGGCGGTGACATGGCCCTCCAGAGAAAGGTTCTTACTCTGGTAAGCAAAAGAGATACACTGAGCAATCCAATTGGAGAGTGTTCTTTTGGAGACTGGAAGCCCTAAATGAGAAGGATCAAAAGCAACAAAAAGCTGAGAAGACTTTCGATGTTGCTGTGTCCTGTGGAGGTAAAAGGCAAGAGCTCTTTTACAGTCCAGAGTATGAAGGTTCCTCTCTGCATTGGATGCATGAGCAGCTGGAAAAAAGACAGGTAAATAAACCTCTTGATTAAGATGAAAAGGTGAGACCACTTTAGGCATAAAGTGAGGATTTGTCCTAAGGACTACCTTATCATGATGGAACCTTGTATAAGGCGGATTAGCCACTAAGGCCTGCAGTTCACTGATGCGGCGAGCTGAAGTGACTGCAATGAGGAAAATAACCTTCCAGGAAAGAAATTTCAAGGAGGTAGTGGCTAAGGGTTCAAAAGGTGGCTTCATAAGCTGACCAAGAACCAAGTTTAAGTCCCATGCCACCGGAGGAGGTCGAATGGGAGGTTTAGTTAAAGTTAAGCCTCTCATGAATCTTGCAATAAGAGGATGAGAGGAAACAGGTTGTCCATTGATGGGCTTAAGTGATGCCGCAATAGCACTCAAATGGACTCTTACTGAATTCGTTTTGAGTCCTGCATTGGAGAGATGCAGGAGATATTCCAAAAGAGAATTCAATGGGCGTGCCAGAGGGTTAAGACCCTTTTGAGCACACCAAATGGAAAATCTTTTCCATTTAAAAGCGTAAGAACGCCTAGTGGAAGGTTTCCTAGAGGCATGTAGGATATCCTTCACTTGCTGCGAAAGATTGAAGTGTTGAAGGTCTAGACCTTCAGTAACCAAGCTCTGAGGTGAAGGGACTTGGGGTTTGGGTGCCACAAAGTCCCCTCCTCTTGAGACAGAAGGTCTGGAGCCGCACCCAAGTCCAGGGAGGGGGCTTGGGAGAGATGCAGAAGTAGAGGGTACCACACTTGGCGTGGCCAGCGTGGAGCTATGAGGATCATGGACCCTTGATCCCTTTGAAGTTTGAACAGAGTCTTGGGAATCAAAGGAATGGGTGGAAAGGCATACAGGAAACCCTGACCCCAATGCAGGAGGAAGGCATCCTTGGTCTGAACTCCCTGACACGGAATTCTGGAACAGAACCGGGGAAGTTTGGCATTCCACGGACTTGCAAAGAGGTCTATGTCCGGGGTTCCCCATTTCTGGAAGATTCTGAGTACCTGATCCATGTGCAGGGACCATTCGTGTGGAAGCAGAACTCGACTGAGTCTGTCTGCCCAAGAGTTTTGGATTCCTGGAAGATATACTGCCAGGAGATGGATTTGATGCTCTCTGGCGAAGGCCCATAATCTTAGAGCTTCGTTGCAAAGCGACAGAGAGCCAGTCCCTCCTTGTTTGTTTATGTAAAACATGGCTACTTGATTGTCCGTGTGAATAAGGACTGTCATGTTGCTGAGGAGGGTATGAAAAACTTTGAGAGCTAGAAAGATTGCTCGAAGTTCCAAGTGGTTGATATGAAGGGTGGTCTCCTGTGGAGACCAAGTGCCCTGAGTGGAGAGATCTTGGAGATGAGCCCCCCAACCTGTTTAGGAGGCATCTGTTGTGAGGGTTGCTTGGGGCAACAATGGTTGAAAGGGGGCCCCCAACAACAGATTTTGAGTGGATATCCACCATTGGAGAGACCAAAAGAGACGATTGGAGTTTGCTATTTGGTCTGAGAGAGCTCCTGATGCTTGAGTCCACTGGGTGGATAAAGTCCATTGAGCTGCTCTCATATGTAGGCGAGCATAAGGCACCACATGCACTGTGGAGGCCATGTGGCCTAATAGTTGTAGCATCTCTCTGGCAGTCAAGTGGCTTCTGGACTGAGTCTGAGAGGCTAAGTGCACTAGACGTTGGCAACGGGCCTGAGGTAGATAGGCCCTTGCGGTGGTGGTATCCAACCAGGCCCCTATGAATTCTAGGGATTGAGTAGGGGTGAGTTGGGACTTTGGAAGATTGATCACAAGTCCCAGATACTGTAGAATTCGCCTGGTGCGATCCAGGGAAGTCTGAGCCTCGGACTGAGACGGAGCTCGGATGAGCCAGTCGTCCAGGTATGGGAAGACAAAAATTCCCAGGGTGCGTAGGAATGCAGCTACTATTGCCATGCATTTGGTAAATACCCTTGGAGCAGAGGCTAGACCGAAGGGAAGTACTCTGTATTGGAAGTGTTTTCCCTGGAACAGAAACCGTAGGAATTTTCTGTGGGATGGATGGATGAGTATATGTGTGTACGCATCCTTGAGATCTAGAGAACAAAGCCAGTCCTGACTCTGTAGGAATGGAAGGAGAGTGCCTAGAGAAAGCATCTTGAATTTCTCCCTGTATAGAAATTTGTTCAATTCTCTGAGATCCAAAATGGGTCTGTACCCCCCTGTTTTCTTGGGAATGAGAAAATAAGGGGAGTAAAAACCTGACCCTTGGTGAGGAAGAGGAACCTCTTCTATTGCTTTTTGGGCGAGAAGAGAGGTCACCTCCTGACCCAACAGGTCTAGGAGAGATGGGGGAGAATTGAAACTTCTCACCATGGTATGGGGAGGAAGGTTGGGGAAATGTAGTTTGTAGCCCTCTCTGATGATAGAGAGGGTCCATTGCTCTGATGTGATTTGCTCCCATCTGGGAGCAAAATGAGTTAACCTTCCTGGAATGGTGAGAGGTTCTGGATGTTTTAGAGCCAGAAAGGTTAAGTTCTCTAGTTTTAAGTCAAAAACCCTGAGGGGGTTGGGACTGTTGGGCCATAGCAGCCCCTGCAGGTTTTGCCCTGGCCTGTTTAGGCTGCTGACGCTTAGGAGCAAAGCGAGCTGCAGAAGATTGTTGGCCAGTATTTGTGGCAAATCTGGCCTTCTTGTAGAAAGGCTTTTTGAAAGATTTCTTCTTGACAGGGGTAGAGGTAGACTTAGAAAGTCTATCTAAAGCAGCATTTTCTGCATCCATTTGAGTGGCTTTGATTTGCCACTCCTTATCAAACAGATTCTTACCCGTACAGGGCAAATTTCCCAACCCATCCTGGACCCAGGGTTCAAGGTTAGAGGCCTGGAGCCAAGCAATTCTGCGAGCCGCTATGGCAATACCTGAGGCTCTGCTAGCACCTTCAAAGGAGTCAAAGGCTGCTCTGTTGGAGAACTTTGAAATATCTTGAGTATGCTTAAGCAGAAGAAGGAACTCCTCCTTTCTATCCTCTGGGATAAAGGGGAGAAAATGGCGTATTTTTAATGCAATTTCCTTCAGAAACATGCCCATATAGAGGCTGTATGAGTTGATTCTGGCAATAAGCATACTTGCTTGGAAGATTTTTCTTCCAAAAGCATCCAGATTCCTACATTCTCTTCCTGGGGGAGTAGAAGAGTGTCTTTTAGTACTCTTGATCCTTTTCATAGCTGACTGCACCACAATGGAGTGGTGCGGGAGCTGAGTTTTTTGAAACCCAGGAGAAGGGGGGACACGATACATGGTGTCCAGACGACGAGAATGTGGAGATAGGGTGAGAGGAGTCTCCCATAAGTCCATCATGTGATCTTGAAGAATTTCATGGATGGGCAGGGTGACTGCCTCTTTGGGAACCTTAGAGTATCCTAAAATGTCTAACTTTTTTGCTCTAGGTTCTTTTTCAGAGGATACAGAAATAGAAAGACCTTTAGCTACTTCAATGATGAAGTCTTGAAAGGATAAATCCTCTGGAGGAGACATTCTCCTCTTTGGAGAAGAGGGCTCCTCAGGTAGAGTAAGGGATACTTCAGCAGAGTCATCTGATGAATCAGGATCATCAGAAGACTCAAAGTATCGTCTGTTTGCTTCCAGGGATCGATAAGCGTATCGACCGGTATCGACATCGGGGGTACCCGGAACCGGATCAGTATCGGGAAAAACCCCGGAACCAGGAACCGGAATCGATATCCTGGTCGATGTGGAAGGCATGGGTACCGGTATCGGTTGTGGTACCGGAACCGGAGTCGGTACCGCAGGCGTCGCAGCCTTAATAAAAGCCAGAATGGCCTGCTGCATGGATTGAACTGTATGATCCATGGACGCCACGACTGTCTGGATGTCGGTACCAGATGATTGAGCCGGTACCCCAGAACAGTCTAACAGGTGATCGGTCGAGGCCGTGCCATCGATGTCAACCTGTAACCCCATAGGAGGAGCTTTGGAAGACGGAGCTTCCCGCCGGGGTTGTTTGGCTGGGGCAGGGTTCTCAGGGTCAAGCCCAGGGGTATCTCGATACTTAGAGGGAGATTTGCCCTTTGAGGACCTGCCAGAGGAATGTTTGGTTACCTGAGATCCATCAGGAGAGGAAGATCTGGAAGATGTCGATGCTGGAGTATCTGTAGAAAACAGCATGTGAAACTTGGCTGCCCGGTTCTGTAAGCCACGTTTAGACATCAAAGAACAGGATGGGCAATCCGGAATGGAACGGTCAGGCCCCAAACATTTAAGACACCATTCATGGGCGTCTGTGACTGAAATAGTACCGCTGCACTTGGTGCATTTTTTAAACCCAGAGGCTTGTTTCTCCATGAGGGAGAATTAGTGAAGACCTAAAGGCCTCACAGAACTAACACACCAAGTGAGGAAAAAAAAAAGACGATTTTTTTTATTTTTTTTTTTTTAAATAAAGGAAAAAAAGACCGGCGGTACCGGTCTGGAATCGGGGAAGGCAGACACGCGACCAAAGAAATAAATTAAAATAACAACTTCTTCAGCGGTGACAGGAACACGACCTGCTGGCTCCGCGGAAAAAGAAGAACTGAGGAGAGTTGGTCAGGAAGGCGGGAAGGCAGCGCGCATGCGCAGTGGGAGGCCCCAAAAGCTTTCCTTCTGGGAAGCTGGGGAGCTTTCCCGCTCGGGCTCCGTCGGTACCGACGTACCCATATATGAGGACTTATTCCTGCTTGTGCCGGCATCTTGTTAGACTGCCTTTGTTGTTTTTATGCTCGGGGGGAGGTTTTTCTGCAGGCGTGTTCAGACGCATTAGGATCTTCTCTCGCACTTTATTATTTTGATGCAGTGATCTTTCAGGTATAACTGCAGCAAAAAAAGAAAAAAAATGAATAGTAAAAGAGAGTAAGTCGTAGTTAGGCAGTACCAGCATGTCATCTATACCAACATGTCTGGCATATGGTTCTCACAAGGGGCCTGTGTCTGCTGCAGGCTTCTGCCGTGGCTGTGAGGCTGGATTCAGGACAGTGGAGGCTGAGTTGCTCGAGGAGAGACACGATAGAGTCCAGGGGACCTCGGGAAGTGGGGAGGTTGTTCCTCAGGCCTCAGAGGGTTGCAGTTTGCCTTCCTCCTATACAGTGGCTACGTCTGGGGGGGGAAGGCAACAAACTTACAGCTCCTTCCTCGAAGAACCTCATGAGCAAGGGGAAGTAAGTGGTTAGAGCTTCCTCGTCCAAGGGGAGACCGGAGGATAATCTCCCAGTACGATTTACTATAGAATTTATCCTTCTCATGTATAGGACCTTCTGTATAGAAACATAGAAACATAGAAATATGACAACAGAAAAAGACCACATAGCCTATCTAGTCTGTCCTTCCATATCAACAACTACAACAGTCTCCTTTTTACCTTTAGAGATCCTCTGTGTTTGTCCCATGCTTTTTTGAATTCAGTATGAGGCAGCGTGGTGAGAAAGGGTAGGTGGGGACCCAGGGGAGAGCCCCGAAATAGGATTCTCCAGGGATCCTCTCAGAGGATAAAGCTGAAAGGCTCTTTAACCTGGAAAAGAGACGGCTGAGGGGAGATATGATAGAAGTCTATAAATTAATGAACAGAGTGGAACGGGTAAACGTAGATCGTTTGTTTACGTTATCAGAATATAGAAAGACTAGGGGACATGCAATGAAGCTACAGGGTAAACTATTTAAGACTAATAAAAGAAAATATTTTTTCAACCAACGTGTAATCAAACTCTTGAATTTGTTACCGGAGGATGTAGTAAAGTCTGTTAGTGTAGCTGGGTTTAAAAAAGGTTTGGACAAGTTCCTGGAGGAAAGGTCCATAAACCATTATTAAGAAGGGACCCAGGATATCAATGCTTGACCCAGTACAAGCATTGCGGAACCTATGTCTTTTGGGGAAACTGCTAGGTACGTATGACCTAGATTGGCCGCTGTTGGAAACAGGATACTAGGCTTGATGGACCTTGGTCTGACCCAGTATGGCATATTTTATGTTCTTATGTTCTTAAACCAGGACCAAGCAAGCGGCGAATGGAGGATGACCAGTGGGATGAGATGGGGTCACTGTTTTCAGAGGAGGCAGAGAATCCAGAGGCAGAGCTGGAGGCTGAGTCAGATCTGGAGGAGGGCGAGATTCCCCAGGGGGAGGATTCTCGTACTATCTGGGTCTTCTGCAGGGAAGAATTGGCAGCCTTGATATTAAGTGCCTTGGAGGAATGAGCTATTAAGAGGAAGGGGAGAACCCTCTCTTTCAGACTATTAGAACTATGCAGAGGTTTTTTCCCCTACACTGTGTCGTTCAAAAGATGATTCAGGACAAATGGGATGTCCCGAAGGACACCCTGAAGGGTATGTGGATGATGACCCACCTTTATCACCTTCCGGATCGAGAGGGGGAGATTTGGCATAGTTCTAAGGTGGACGCTGGCGTCTCAAGTGACACGAAGACCTAATTCTGGTAGAGGGCGGTTCAGCTCTCAAGGATAGGAAGTTCAAGACTCTGCTTAAGCATTCTTTCGATATTAATGCCCTGTCCTTGCAAGCTTCGGTTTGTGACACCTTTGTGGCTCAGGTATGTTTACGTTGGGTGCAAGGAATTTTGGAGAATTCAGGGGATTCCGAGCACCACCCACCGGAGGCAGAAAAACTGGAGTTGGGAGCTGCTTACTTGGCGAATGCTTTCTATGACCTAATTAGATGTTTGTCCAAAGTTATGACCTTGATAGTGGCCGCTCGGCACCATTTATGGTTGTTTAATTGGTCCGCGGATGTCTTCTCCAAACCTCCTCAGCAGGCTCCTGTTTGGGGAGGATCTGGAGAAGTTAGCAAAATATCTGGGGGAAGTCTAAAGGGGGCAGACTTCCCGAGGATAAACAGAATCCCGTTCGGTCCTCGATTCCTCTGCAGGGACAGCCTAGGGACTTTGACATTTTCACACCATCAGGTTCATTTCGTACCAGAGGGGGTGTTTCCCCTCCAGGGAGAATGCCTTTCGGGGATTTCGAGGATCCAGCAAGGGGTTTTCCACTCTTCTGTTTAGTTCCCAAGAAATCACAACGAAGTGAGGGCGAGCCAGGGGGAGTTTTATGCCGCCTGGGCCCAGATCACTTCCGACCAATGTGTTCTGGAGGTCATCAGAGATGGGTATGTTTATGTTTATTACATTTGATATACCACTCAGGGTGTCCAGAAAGCTCCAGGCCATGTGACAAACGCTGCTACGGTTGTTAGCCTTAGGGGCAGTAGTGGAGGTACCCAGAGATCAGTTTCGATGTGGTCGATACTTCATATACTTTGTGGTCCCCAAACAAAGGGCTCCTTCTGGCCAATTTGGATCTCAAGCATGTAAATTGGTGTCTGAGAGTGCCTCACTTCCATATGGAGATGCTTCAGTCAGTGACAGTAGCGGTTCGAGTGGAAGTATTTGACCTTGCTCTCTCTCATGGAGGCTTGCCTGCATTTTCACATCAGAGCAGACTATCTATGTTTTCTATGGTTTGCAGTGCCAATGGAGCACTTCCAATTCAGGCGCTGCCATTCGGTCTGGCTATGGCTCCCCTTACTTTCACCAAGGTCAAGGTGGTGGGGCAGCAGTGCTCCACCAGGAAGGCATTCTAATGCATTTCTATCTAGACGATTGGCTCATCTGAGCGAAATCCAGAGAGGAGAGGGAGCGAGCCACTGCGAGAGTCACTGCTTGACTCCAAGGTCTCAGCTGGATGGTCAACTTTGGCAAGGGTCATCTGCAACCGTCTCAAGACTTGGGATATCTGGGGGCTCGGTTCCAGACCAACATCGGTCGGATGTCTTTGCCACTAGACCAGGCTTGCAAGTTACAGAATCAGACATGGCAGTTCATCCAGGTGCAGGCGCCAATGGCGTGGCACTATCTTCAGGTTTTAGGTTCCATGGCCACATCAATCGAGCTGGTGCCCTGGGCTCAGGCTCACGTGAGGCCATTACAGAAATCATTGTTGCATCAGTGGTTGGCTCAACTTCACCCGCTTTCACGTCAGCTGCCCCATCCGGTAGTGATTCAGAAGGCCCTCCGGTGGTGGCTATAGCATGACGGACTCTTAGCGGGCATGCCCCTAGAGATGACCCAATGTGTCTTACTGACCACAGATGCCGGTTTGTCCAGATGAAGGGTGCATTGTGAAGCTCAGATAGCTCAGGGACTTTGGTCTCCGGAGAAGAGTGTGTGGTCCATCAACCGCATGGAGGTGCAGGCGATGTTCTTGGCACTGCAGGAGTTTTGAGTCTTTCTGGAAGGAAAGGCGGTGAGAATGTTCTTGGACAATGCTTTACAAGCAGTGTGCAGTTGGACAGCGAGGTTGGCCCATTGATAAAATGGGCAGAGAGTCACCTGGAGGCACTCTCGGCTGTGTACGTGGCCGGCAAAGAGAATGCAGTGGCCAATTATCTCAGCAGGGTATGCCTTGACCCCGGTGAAGGGACACTCAATGGAGCAGTCTTTGCCCAACTGGTGAAGCAGTGGGGTCCACCAATCATGGATCTAATGGTGACAAAAGGATTAGCTTGCAGCTCACTGCATGTACAGGTGGCAGCAATCTCATGTTATTGTGGTAGAATCTGTGGAGTGCCTCTGGCAGCGCATCCAGATGTCATCAGTTTTCTTTGGGCGGTGAAGCAAGTTCTTCCACAGATGCAGTCAGTGGTTCCACCTTGGGATCCAAATCTGGTGTTATCATTCTTGATGGAGTCACCATTTGAGCCTCTGAGTGTTTGCTCATTGAAATATCTGATGCTGAAGACCATCTTTTTGGTGGCCATATGTTCAGCCAGGAGAATCGCGGAGCTTCAGGCACTGTCATGCCAAGGAACCATTCTGGTGTTGACAAAGGAAAAGATGGTGCTGAGGCCGATGCCCTCCTTTCTGCCCACTGTGCTCTCAGTCTTTCACCTGAATCAGTCGGTGATGCTTCCAGTATTTTCAGGGACAGGAGGGGAGGTGAAGGATCCCTTTCTACACAGGCTGGATGTCCATCGCATTCTGTGGCGATATATGAAGACGAACGAGCCTTTTTGTAAATTGGATCATATGTTTGTCCTGTTTGGCGGACCATGCAAGGGCGAGGCAGCTTCAAAAGCCTCTATCTCAACGTGGATTAGGGAGACCATCTCCTTGGCCTATCTCCTAAGGCATAGACGCTTGACTCAGGAGTTGAGGGCTCATTCAACCAGAGCTCCATCAGCCTCATGGGCGGAGTTCAGTTTGGTTCCACTAGTGGACATTTGCAAGGAAGCAACTTGGTCTTGATTGCATTCCTTTGTGAAGAATTACAGCCTGAATTTGCAGGCAGTGGGAGATATGCATTTTGGCTCAATGGTGCTTCAGACTGGGCTCGTGAGTCCCTTCCAAGGTTAACACTGCTACGGTACATCCCACAGGTAATGGGACTGGATTGGAGGAACAATAAGGAAGGTGAAATTAGGCCTTACCTGCTAATTGATATTCCTTGAGTTCCTCCAGTCCAGTCCCAAACCCTCTTGGTGGTGTCTGCGTAATGCTTTTGCAAGGCATTCCTGGGCCTGAAAAACTTCATCTCTACTAGAATGGTCCGGGGAGGGGGGGGGGGCTTTGCAGCTTAAGTTATCAGAGTGGGTAGACTCCTTTCAAGAAAAAAAAAAGGACAAAGAAAGTAATTGGGCATTTGAGTACACTGGGGTAGCCAGAGTGGACCTTCTCTCCCATTCATTTTTAGTGGAGGTGCGATTTCCTTTAATGGGTGGGGGGAGGGAATCGTGCTGTTTTGTAAGGGTCCGGGGTTGTTCTCCAGAACTGGTTATTTTTAGCATACTTATTTGTTGCTCCTGTGAGTCTGCTTTGTCAATAGGATACTGAAAGCTGGTGGGAAGTGCCAGCTACCTATAATGAAAGATGACATGCTCAGTCTCCAAGCTGCTGGTGGGGGGTATGTGATTACCCACAGGTAATGGGACTGGAATGGAGGAACTCAAGCAATTAGCAGGTAAGGGCTAATTTCATCTGACCAGTTTTCCAAAATCTACCACTGTAATTCTGCTTCTAACCTAGAAGGAAGAATTTCAATGCCTGAAACCCCAGAAAGCGAAGAAATATTTCTCTGTTTTATTTTACATTATGTCTGTATTTATCCACCTTTCATTTTCTATTTAGCAAAACAAAGATCTTTGTATATGCTATTTTCAAGTGTTATGAATTATAGGCTTAGTCAGGCATAGTCATTGAGCATGAGGTGTAATTCCTGATAATAGCTGACCTGGCCTGAGACTGATGCCAATCATATAACCACAGGTAAGAACGAAAAATGTTATGTATGCCCATGCGGAGATCCCCAGTGACCATCAATGACCAACCCTTACAGTACAAATATAAGCAATGCACAGAAAAATCGCATCAACAAAACTTAACTTCAAAAATCTTTTTAAACTGTTGCGATCATTCTGGTACCCTGACGCCCCAATCAAGCACTCATCAAGCATTTCACAACAAGTTTCATCAGGGGAAGTTGCCCACTGCATACAAAGAAACAAACATATTATTAAAAATATATCCATCTCAAAAACCACCAATCAAAAGAAATCTATATATCAATATTTCCAAGTGACACTCACCAACAGCGCATTGCTTAGCACAGCCCACACCAGCTTAATTTCAACATGGCCGAATCATCTTCAAAAACGCCGCGCATGCGAACTAACCAACCATACCATTCTTTTTAAAGCCCTACAATCAAATGACGTCAGGAAACACCCAGTGAAGACTTCGTCCCCCCACATTACAGAAAATTATTTGTATCTAGATATAACAAAAAACATATAAAACCGCTCAGAATGCCCATGTCATATCAAATATAAAATCTATCAAATACACCCCCCCCCCCCCAATCGATTTTCATGTTCAGAACTTCTGGGATCACCGTCCGCACACGGAAAATCCATCAACGCTCGAAGCTTCCCCCGATGCACTCACCGGACTTCCGCCGTCTCGATCCTCCTCCGGTGCTCAGCCGTACATGCGACTTCAGCACCAGGAGCGGAGAGACACACCGCGCTGCTCTAGACAGAGTCCTGAACCCTCCTGACTCAGAGAATTTGTTAGCTGTACCTGCTACCTGCTCCTCACCCGTTAATGTGGGATCAGGAGCAGGGAGGCTTACCCTTCAGGTCTTCACTGCACCGGAGGCCAAACTATGAGTGTGGGGGGAGGGGAAGAAAGGTGGCAAGGGGAAGGAGAAGGTAAAAAACAGTGCTTTGCAGCACTCAAAATACACCCCCCTTGCCAATCTGCACTAATATTTAACCTCTAAACTACCAAAACCGAAGACTCTCCTTAGTTGTTACTGAGTGAGCCCAGGACCCCGGGCTCACCAACTTCTCCAGCTGCTTAGAGACTGAAAGTACTGGAGTGGAGAGGCGGTCCTTGCCTACTTATGCCAGTGTCATCAAAAGAGATGACGTATTCAGTCTCCAAAGCTGTTGGAGGAGGTGTTTAACACAGAGGTTCCGGGACTGGACTGAAGGGACGAAAAGGAAACTGCCAATGACAACAGCAAGGTTGCTTTTCTTGAGCCAAATTGTGTGGAAAGAGAAAGAGAGCTCTATCATGCCAATCCTCTTCTGTAAATCTGAGACCATGCTAGGTGGACAGAGAAACATAATGTGTGTCCTGAGAAGCATCTCAGCATGAGCCCACTGGATCGTCTCTGGATTATAGTATCACACAGGCCAAGAGAAGCATCCAAATATCTTTCAAGATCAGTAAGAGAGAAAAAGATCAGACTTCTAAAAGGAAAAGCTGGGAATGCTCATTAAACAAAAACAAATTCCCAGGAATGATGACACTTTTTAGGAAATCTCATAAGCAGCCCCTCTTGTCTGTGATCATATGTCTCATGGATCCTATTGGCACTTGCTGCTCTGTTACTGAACAGTTTGGTATCTGGGAGCCAGTAGAAAGGCCTGTTCTCAGGTTCTAGAAAAACAAAACAAAAAAACAAAACAAGAGACCGTCTTTAATTGGCCAGTGAAATCTATTCATCAATTCCGATACTTAAAGAAAGAAAAAACTGCTGCCTTTTAAGCATTAATCCCAAAGAAACTTCCCCAAAGAAACATGTTAAGAAACCCGAAGTACAAAAATGATACTTAAGATCTAAATCCAGTACTCAAGTGGCTACATTTATAAAGAAAGTATTTAGTAAAGGCCACTTCTAGATAGAAAGAGTCCAACCACAGTCTGGTTAGAGAATAGCAGCCCTAACTACAGAAACGAGAGAGAAACCTAGCTTTAGCCTGCATTACCTTTACAGCCTGTCTGAAACCGAAAGCTGAATTGGCTGATTTTTTAAACAAGGGCACTTCCTTCAGTGATATGACCTGAAGACTACAAATAAAGTACCATTGGGGTCTAATCCCTGCTCTGCCAGTGACTTCATGATTTCCAGGAAGCTCTGCATCCCTGTTTATTCAGCTGTAAAAGTAGGCAGTGAGAACAGAACTGTCCCTCCTCTCCTTCTGAAGCTATCACGCAAAGGCAAGTATGCTGGAACAGCTGCTATAAGAGAAAGAGAGGAAGAAAAATGCTAACCCTGACTCAGCTTGATTATACTATTGGTGATCGCAGCCGTGAACCCAAGCCTAAAGAGTACTCACTCACTGCCAATGATGCCAGTCGCTTTCACTTCCAAGCCAGTGTGCTCAAAGGTTTTTCACCTTGTTTTGTTTTGGGGTTTTTTTTAAGTTACAGACACATCTGCTTACAAACCAATGTTATAGCAAAGGAAAGCTCAGATATCTGGCACTCAGACCTATGGGCAGTCCAGCTGGGGTGGAAAGGGACCTGGATCAGCAGGTGGTTTAACCCCAGAGCCCACCAAACCCACTAAAGGATCTTGGTGGTAACTACAGGCCCTGCAGCACTGCCAATCATCACGCTCCCATCTCAACAATGGAGTGAAACCCAGCTTCAAGCTACCATCCTTCTGTGCTTCAGTTCTTTCTAAATCTCTTTTCCCGTCATTTCTTTTTTTTTTGTATTTGAAATAAAGGTCTTTCAGTGAAACCCACTCTGCAAAGGTTGCTTCCTCAGCTGCTGAGGACTGAGAATAGTAAATTCTGGAGCTGAAGAGGGAGCTTTTGTACTGTGACATCAGAATTCTGTCTTGCTCAGTCCTCAGCTGTTGGTGGAGGGAGATAACCCACATGTTAGGGACTGGACTGGAGGGATGATATGGAAATCTACTTTCTCTCTAAGCTGACAGCCCTTAGACATGAAATGCTGCAGTAACCCAAGAGAATATGGGCACCGTACCCTGTGGTGGGCTAGCACCCAAAAGCTAGCAGAACTGAAGAGGCCAGGGATATCTGACTCTTCTACTTCTTTCTTCCTTCCGAGTTGTTTTGTAGGGTAGGCGGACAGAAATCTTATTTAAGGAATAAGCCTTTGTCTTATGATTGACTCGCTTCTGGCCCAAGTTGGATCTTTAGACAGAGAAGGGAGATGAATGGGGATTTTGTTTGAGTTGGGAGGGGTATTTTGTAAAACAATAAATGTTAAAATGGGTCACTGGAAATGTATCATTCATACTATGATTTGTTTGTTCTATTTATAAAGTTTTACATGGCAAAAATAAAGATTTTCTTTCAATGTAACTACTGATTTTGTAACTACTGGATATTTGTATCAGAAGAAGTCATTTTTCAAAGCCATTTCTGCAGGTAAAGCAGTGATTTATCCAAGGAAACGAGCTCTCTGAGAACTGCCCAACCTATATGTAGGTAAAATCATGCAATCATGCACGTAACACCATTGTGAACATAAATTTACCTGTGGTAAAGTAGGGTGTGTGCAAATGCATACCTGCTTTTGCATGTTAAAAACCATTCATGTTAATTCTACTCCACAAAAAGTGCACCCACAAAAGTAAGCATAGGTGTCTACAGATACTTTTTCCTTATGTTATTTTCAAAGTAAAAGACAGTCATACCTTACCTTATAACTGTTTTTCCTCGAGACCTGCCATACTAATGGGATCATGTCCTGCCCAACAGCAGGTGGAAACAGAGCAAAGCTGCTCATGTCTACATACACTGGTGCAGCAGAAAGACCATCAATACTGTTTTTGTACTAGCCCAGGAATGGGCAAACTACGGCCCGCGGGCCGTATACGGCCCGGCAGACCTTTTAATCCGGCCCGCAGAGCGCTAGCCTCTATGTGGTTGTGGCTGTTGTGGTGCGAAGCCGTTGCCCTGTTGGAAGCGCAGCGTCCTCGCTGAAGCCTGGGACTGGAGTGCAAGGAGTGACCGAAAAGAGAGTCGCCCGGAGCCGAGGGTAAGAGGGCTTGTGGGGGTGGGGAAAGGCTGGGAGCGTTGTTGTGGCCTCGGTTGGTTTGCCTCTTATGTAAGGTGCGCCGCTGTGGCTGGTAGGGTGTGTGCGTGTGTCTGCGTGCTCTGCGCGGCCTCTGTTTTGATACCTTGGGGCTGGGGGTCGGCACGAGCACTTCCGGCCGGGGCTCCAGCTCGTGGGGGCTGGTTGCAGCGTGTTGGGGAAACACTTGTACTCCTGTGTACGTTTAAAATCGATGAGTCTGATTCGAGAACGGGGCAAATGTGTTCTTGTTCAAACACCGGAGCCCACCAACGCGTGCTCTTTAATGACGGGGAGGGGGGGTTTCTGCTTGTGTATTGGAGTTCCTACAAAGGGCGATGCACCTGGGTATTTTTGTGTTGGTGTCAAGTTTGAAAGATTTTGTGATGTTTGTTACTAGGCTTATTTCATTTTGTTACACTTCATTTCTACATTGTTAATGCTCTTGAGACTTGTTTTTTTTGTTTGTTTTATAATAATGAATGTTATTTACATTGCATTGACAGAACGTAATCCAATGTGTGCCTTCGAATCAGTGCTGACTCCGTGCGATCTAACAGCTCTTGGGTTTTCTTGGCAGCTCTTGGGTTTTCTTGGCAGTGTGACCGGAAGTAGATTGCCAGGCTTTTCTTCCAAGGCAGTGTGACTTGACCAAGAGTCACAAAGAATACTAGTGGGAGTTGAACCCTGGTCTCTTTGTTATCAAGCCAATGCTCTAACCACTAGAGTCTAGTGTAAAATAACTCTTTTTATGCTCATCTACTCTTGGTCCGGCCCCCGGGTCCAATATATGAACCCATTGCGGCCCTCGAGTCAAAAAGTTTGCCCACCCCTGTACTAGCCCTTTGAATCTTGGAGGGAAAAAAAAACATACTCTCATGCTAATCAATCTGGCATATTTCCCACTGGCACTCTATGGACCAAGAACAAAAACGAAAGCCAAACCACCAAGTCATAAGTGGTTACACATCTCCATCTTGTCTTTGCTATGTCCCACCGATAGCATCCTTGAGCACCTGCTTGGGGAAAAAACATTTTAGAACATAAGAACATAAGATATGCCATACTGGGACAGACCAAGGTCCATCAAGCCCAGTATCCTGTTTCCACCAGTGGCCAATCTAGGTCATATGTACTTAGCAGTTTCTCCAAAAGACACAGGTTCCACAATACTTGTACTGGGTCAAGCACTGATATCCTGGGTCCCTTCTTAATAATGGTTTATGGACCTTTCCTCCAGGAACTTGTCCAAACCTTTTTTAAACCCAGTTACACTAACATCCTTTACTACATCCTCCGGTAACAAATTCCAGAGTTTGATTACACGTTGAGTGAAAAAATATTTTCTTTTATTAGTCTTAAATAGTTTACCCTGTAATTTCATTGCATGTCCCCTAGTCTTTCTATATTCTGATAATGTAAACAATAGATCTACGTTTACCCGTTCCACTCCGTTCATTAATTTATAGACTTCTATCATATCTCCCCTCAGCCGTCTCTTTTCCAGGTTAAAGAGCCCTAACCTTTTTAGCCTTTCTTCATAGGAGTATCCTTCCATCCCCTTTACCATTTTGGTGGCTCTTCTCTGAACCTTTTCTAATAACGCTATATCCTTTTTAAGGTACGGTGACCAGAATTGCACACAATATTCAAGGTGCAGTCTCACCATGGAACGATATAGAGGCATTATAATATCCTTCGTTCTATTTTCCATTCCTTTCCTTATGATACCTAGCATTCTATTTGCTCTCTTGGCCGCCGCTGCACACTGGGCCAAGGGTTTTAACATGTTATCCACAATGACGCCTAAATCTTTTTCCTGGGAGGTGGGTTCCTAATGTGGAACCTTGCATTGTGTGACCATAGTTTAGGTTGTTCTTTCCTAGGTGCATAACTTTGCACTTGTCCACATTAAATTTCATCTGCCATTTTGATGCCCAGTCTTCCAATTTATCAAGATCCTCTTGCAATGTTCCACAATCCTCTTGGGTTTTAACAACTTTAAATAGTTTTGTGTTATCTGCAAATTTGATAACCTCACTCATTATTCCACTTTCCAGGTCATTTATGAATATGTCAAAAAGCAGCGGACCCAGCACAAATCCCTCGGGTACACCACTATTCACCTTTCTCCATTGTGAAAATTGGCCATTTAGCCCTACCCTCTGCTTTCTATCTTTTAATCAGTTCCTGATCCACAATAGTACACTGCCTCGTATCCCATGACTCTTTAGTTTTGCCAAAAGTCTCTGATGAGGGACCTTGTCAAAGGCTTTCTGAAAGTCCACATACACTATATCAACTGACTCACCTTTGTCCACCTGTTTATTCACACCTTCAAAAAAAACATAACAGATTAGTAAGACAAGATCTTCCTTGTCTAAAGCCATGTTGGCTGTCTCCCATTAGGCCATGACTATTTACATGCTGAGTAATTTTATTCTTGATGATGGTTTCTACCATTTTTCCCAGTACTGATGTCAGGCTCACTGGTCTGTAGTTTCCCGGATCACCCCTGGCACCCTTTTTAAAAATCGGCGTTACATTGGCGATCCTCCAATCTTCAGGTATTACAGATGATTTTAATGAAAATTCACAGATTACTAATAGCAGGTCTGCAATCTCATATTTCAGTTCTTTCAACACCCTTGGATGTATACCAGGTTATTTGCTACTCTTCAGTTTATCTAATAGTTGTAATACATCTTTCTGATGTATCGATATTTCCTTCAATTCTTCCGCACCTTTAAATACCACTTCAGTCATAGGTAACATCCCTACATCTTCCTCAGTAAAGACCGAAGCAAAGAATTCATTCAGTCTCTCCGCTATCGCCTTGTCGCCTCTTAGTGCCCCTTTAACCCCTCTATCATCTAATGGACCAACTGACTCTCTCACAGGTTTTTTGCTACGAATGTACTTGAAAAAGTCTTTATTTCGCGTTTTTGCTTCCGCAGCAAGCTTCTTCTCAAATTCTCCCTTTGCCTGCCTTATCAGTACCTTGCATTTGAATTGCCAGTGCTTGTGCTGTTTCCAGGTTTCATCGTTTGGCTCTTTTTTCCATTTCCTGAAAGATGCTTTTTTGGCAACAGCTGCCTCTCTGACCTCACCTTTAAACCATGCTGGCAGTTTTTTGGACTTCCTTCCACTTTTCTTAAAGCGTGGAATACAGCTGGTCTGGGCTTCCAAGATAGTATTTTTCAACACCACCCAAGCTTGATGTAAGTCTTTAACCTTTGCAACTGCTCCTTTTAGTTTTTTCTTAACTATTTTCCTCATTTTATCATAGTCTCCCTTTCGAAAGTTAAAAGGTAGTACTGTGGATTTCCTCACTATCTCTCCTCCACTAATTAAATCAAATGTGATCATGCTATGATCACTATTGACAAGTGGCCCCAACACCCTTATCTCTTGCACTAGATCTGATGTTCCACTAAGGACTAGGTCTAATATGGCTTCCCCTCTGGTCGGTTCATGAACCAGCTGCTCCAAGAAGCAGTCATTTATGTCATCTAGGAACTTTATCTCCCTAGCATGCCCTGCCGTGACACTGACCCAATCGATACCGGGGTAATTGAAATCACCCATTATTATTATTACTGCGCTGTAACTTTTGTTAGCTTCCTTGATTTCTTTGAACATTTCATCATCCATTTGTTCATTCAAGCATTTCATCATCCATAGGTATTCTGGATTGGTTTGGCAGGATTCAAGGAAAAAATGTTATCAGGTAAGGGATAACTGTCCTTTCCAGACTACCCCAGACCTGTGGGACATATCAAAGTAATATTCATGCAGAGCAGAATCCATGATGTTGAGGACCATTGCTCCAAATCCTATTAATTGCTGAGTCCATAAAATATGACCTGCAATAAAGCGTAGTTACTCACCTGTAACAGATGATCTCCGGGAACAGCAGGAATTTAGTCTTCACATATGGGTACTGTCGGTACCGACGGAGCCTGTGCAGGAATGCTCACCAGCGTCCAATAGGAACGCTTTTGGGAGCATCCCTCAGCACATGCGCGCTGCCTTCCCACCTTTCCAACTGTCCCTCTTCAGTTAAATTTGCAGCTGAGTGAAAGGATAGAGGGAGAGAGGAAAGAGAGAGAGAGATAGAGAGACAACTCCTAGGAGAGGTGGGTGGGTTGTGAAGACTAAATTCCTGCTGTTCCCGGAGATCACCTGTTACAGGTGAGTAACTACGCTATCTCAAGGAACAAGCAGGAATGTAGTCTTCACATATAGGGACTCCCTAGCTGAAGATGCCAGTGAGATGACCCCAGGAAGCTGCCACCTATAGTGAGGTGGGTCGTGCTTCCTCCCATGGATCTCTGACATCCTACCAGGGTTGGTGGGTAGGAGTTGTATTAAGTTTGAAAAAGATTTTGAAGAACAGCCTGGCCAAAGGCGGCATGCCGACGGGAGGCTTTATATAGGCAGTAGTGGGCTGTAAAGGTATGTACCGAAGCCCAGGTGGCTGCTCGACAAATGTCATCAATAGACACAGAGTGAAGGCTAGCCATAGAGGCTGACATGGCTCTCACATTATGAGCTGTGACATGGCCTTGAAGAGGAAGACTCTTACTCTCATCAGCAAAGGATATACATTGTGCAATTCATTTGGATAAAGTCCTCTTGGAGACTGGAAGTCCCAGATGACTAGTATCAAAAGCAATAAAAAGTTGAGAAGACTTTCTATGTTGCTGTGTTCTTTGTAGATAAAAAGCTAAGGCTCTTTTACAGTCCAAAGTGTGAAGGTTCTTCTCTGCATTAGAGGCATGAAGCCTCGGAAAGAATACAGGAAGATAAATCGATTGATTTAAATGAAAAGGCGAAACCACCTTTGGCATAAAGTGTGGATGAGTTCCGAGGACAACCTGATCATGGTGAAACCTAGTGTAAGGAGGATCAGCCACTAATGCTTGCAATTCACTAATGTGAAGTGCAGAGGTGATTGCAATTAGAAAGATGACCTTCCAGGACAAAAACTTCAGGGTAGTAGTGGCTAAAGGTTCAAAGGGCGGTTTCATGAGCTGCCCAAGAACTATATTTAAATACCATGCCACCGGTGGTGGTTTGATGGGAGGTTTTGTTAACAGAAGACCTCTCATAAATCTGGATATGAGAGGATGAGAGGAAATTGGTTGTCCATTTAGGCTTATAGGAAGATGTAATTGCGCTAAGATGGACTCTTACTGAATTGGTCTTTAGACCAGAATTTGATAAATGAAGTAGATACTCTAGTATCACTTCCAAAGGTATCACCAGGGGGTTTAATCCCTTCTGGGAACACCATATAGTGAAACGTTTCCACTTGAAGGTGTAAGATTGTCTTGTGGAAGGTTTTCTAGAAGCCTGAAGGATATCCTTTACCTGTTGGGAAAGGTTGAGATCCTGAAGATTTAAGCTTTCAGCAACCAGGCCGTGAGATGCAGGGACTGGGGATTCAGGTGCCATAGGGTCCCGCTCTCTTGGGAAAGGAAAGGAGATCTGGAGCACACCCTAACTCCAGAGGCGCAGCTTGAGAGAGATGTAGAAGCAGGGGATACCACGTTTGGCGTGGCCACCGTGGCGCTATGAGGATCATACGACCTCTGTCTCTCTGAAGCTTGAAGAGTGTTTTGGGTATAAGGGGAATAGTTGGGAAGGCATAGAGGAAGCCCTGACCCCAGTGAAGGAGGAAGGCATCCCTTGCCTGGCAATTGTGAGCCGGAATCCTGGAACAGAATGGGGAAGTTTGGCATTCAGTGGACTTGCAAAGAGGTCTATGTCTGGAGTCCCCCAGATGTGAAACATCTTTGTCACCTGGTCTAGGTGGAGAGACCATTCGTGAGGCAGCAGTACTCGGCTGAGTTTGTCTGCCCAAAGGTTTTGAATGCCTGGACGATATACCACGAGAAGGTGGATTTGATGCTCTCTGGCGAGGGCCCAAAGTCGTAAAGCTTCATTGCAGAATGACAGAGAGCCTGTTCCACGCTGCTTGTTCATAGAACATGGCTACTTGATTGTCTGTTTGGACTAGGACTGTCTTGTAGCTGAGCTGGGCATGGAATACTCGAAGAGCTAAATAGATTGCTCTTAATTCTAGGAGGTTTATGTGAAGACAAGCCTCCTGTGGAGTCCAGGTGCCCTGGGTAGAGAGATGATGCAGGTGTGCTCCCCAACCCACCTGTGATGCATCTGCTGTTAGGGTGGCCTGGAATAGGGGTTGTTGGAAAGGAGACCCCACTAAAAGATTCTCCAGTGATTGCCACCATTGAAGGGACAAGATCAGTCGATGAGAGTTTGATATCTTGTCTGACAGACATCCTGTGGCCTGTGTCCACTGTGTGGATAGAGTCCACTGGGCTGCTCGCATGTGGAGGTGAGCATAGGGAACTACATGAACTGTGGATGCCATGTGTCCCAGTAACTGTAGTGGGACACTTGGCAGTAGAGGAGTGGAGTGGAGGAGTGGCCTAGTGGTTGGGGCAAGGTACTTCAGGCCAGAAGGTCGGGGGTTCAAATCCCACTAGAGGACAGCAACCTTGGGCCAGAGGAACTGGGGTTTCTAGTCCCACAGGTGCTCCTTGTGGTCTTGGGCAAGCCACTTAACCCTCCATAGCCCATGTTCCCTGTAAAATAGTTATCTCCAAGTTATAATGCCCTGTTCATAATTTCAGTTTGTTTAATATAAACCACACTGATGCAGAATAGCGCAGTATATAAGAGAATGTAAATAAATAAACTGTAGCAGTTCTCGAGCAGTTAGGGAGGATTTTCCCGCTGCTTGAGAAGCTAGTTGCACTATGCGAAGCCACCGCGCCTGTGGAAGGAAACCCTTCACTGTCTGGTATCTAAACAGAATCCTATGAACTCCAGAGACTGGGAAGGAACAAGTTGGGATTTTGGGAAGTTTATTACCAATCCCAAATATTGGAGGATTCGCATTGTGCGAGATAGTGCAGAGCTGGTTTCTGCACTCGCGGGGGCTCGAATGAGCCAGTCATCCAAGTAAGGGAAGACAAATATCCCTATAGTTCGCAGGAATGCAGCTACTACTGCAATGCATTTCGTGAAAACTCTTGGTGAGGAAGCCAGACCAAAGGGAAGAACCCTGTACTAGAAGTGTTTTCCCTTGAAAAGGAATTGTAAGAATTTCCTGTGATCTGGATGGATCAGAATATGAGTATATGCATCCTTTAAGTCTAGAGAGCAAAGCCAATCCTGACTTTGAAGGTATGGCAGAAGAGTTCCTAGAGAAATCATTTTGAACTTCTCTCGGAACAGGTATTTGTTCAATTCTCTGAGGTCTAGAATGGGTCTGGGTCCCCCTGTTTTCTTTGGAATAAGAAAATAGGGGGAGTAGAACCCTGTACCCTGCTGGAGGATGGGTACTTCCTCTATTGCCCCTTGGGCAAGAAGTGTTGAGACCTCCTGATTCAGCAGATTGTCTGCAGAGGTCTGGGAAATGAACTGCCTTAGGATTGTAGGAGGGGGCATGCTGTGAAAATGAAGCTTGTACCCCTCTCCTACAATGGACAGAGCCCAATTTTCTGCTGTTATTTGGTGCCATCGGTTGGCAAAATGACACAGACTGCCTGGAATATTTAGGGGTTCTGAACCCCTCAGAGGCAGGAAGGCTAAGCTCTCTAGGAAGGAGTCAAAGCCCTTGAGGGGGCTGAACCTGCGGAGCTCTCGGGCCTTTTGGCTTCTTCTGTTTAAATTGTTGTTGTTGTCGCCTTTGAGCAACTTGACCGTGAGCTTGGCTTTCCTGGGTATAGGATGGATAAAACTTCCTCTTTTTGCTGAAAGAGGGTTTTTTATAGGGTTTCTTTTTGGCTGGAGTGGCTGTAGATTTTGACAATCTATCTAAGGTGATACTGTCAGCATCTATCATTAACTTTTCCTGCCAATTTTTGCCAAAGAGGTTTTCCCCTGTGCAAGGGATGTTGCCTAATTTATCCTGTACCTAAATCTCCAAGTCTGATGCCTGAAGCCAGGCAATCCGTCGTGCACCAATGGCAATAGCAGAGGTTCTGTGATGCATTCAAAGCAGTCAAAGGCTGCACGATTCACAAACTTGGAGACATCTTGAGCATGCCTGACAAGCCTAAGGAAGTCTTGTCGTCTGTCATCTGGGAGAAGTGGGCTCATAAGCTCCAAATCTCCTGTGACCTCTTTGAGGAACATTCCCATATATAAAATATATCAGCTGATCCTAGCTGAAAGCATAGAAGCCTGAAAGGTTCAATGTCCAAAAGCATCAAGAGTCCTGCATTCACGACCTGGAGGATTGGATGCATGTCTCTTTGCACTTTTCATCCTACGCATGGCTGACTCCACTATCATTCAATGGTGTGGCAGCTGAGTCTTTTGAAATCCAGGACATGGTGGAACTTGATACATGGTATCAAGCCTCCTAGAATGAGGAGATGTGGTCAAAGGTGACTCCCACATTCTGAGCATCAGATCATGAAGAATTTCAAGAATGGGCAGAGTGGCTGCCTCCTTTGGAGCCTTAGGATATTGGAGAATTTCCAATTCCTTTGCTCTAGGTTCCTTTTCAGAAGCTACCGTGATTGAAAGGCCTTTGGCAACATCACAAATAAAATCCTGAAAAGACATGTCCTCCGGAGGCGACATTCTGTGTTGGGGAGAAGAAGAGTCAACGGTACCGCAGCTGTAAGGAGAGCTGCAATACTGCGCTCGATAGCGAGGAATCTCTGGTCTATCGACGCTGCCGATGCCTGGGTGTCGGTACCGGTGAAGGCGGCCGGGACCCCTGAGCATGGCACTAGTAGTTCTGTCGAGGCTGAGGCCTCGAGAACACCCTGGAACCCTGTTGATGCTTTGGAGGCCGAAGCCTCCTGCCAGGGCTGTTTTGCCGGTGTGGCTCCCTTAAGGGCAATGCCAAAGGCCTCTCGATGCTTAGCAGGAGAGCTACCCTTTGAGGACCGGCTTTTATGGTTAGTTACCTGAGATCCATGGGAGGAAGAAGAGGCTCTTGAAGACGTTGATGCAATGGACCTGGCATCCGAAGAAAAGAGGGTACCGAGCTTTGCAGCCCGGTTCTGTCTTCCTCTTTCAGTCATTCCCATACAAGAGAGACACTCAGATGGAGAATGGTCAGAGCCTAAACATTTAAGACACCAGTCATGGGTGTCAGTGACGGAAATGGTACCGCCACACTTAGTGCATTTTTTACAACCACTAGCTGGTTTTTCCATCTTTAAGGAAAAATGGGGCCTAGTGCCCAAAATGGCGCCTAGCACTGCAAAAGAAAAGTTTCTGAAGAGAAACAATTCAGAATTTCTTTTTTTTTAAGAAGAAAAGAAAAGAACCGGCGGTACTGGTAGGCGTCGTGCAGAGGCAATCGCGACCACAAGAAAGCAGTTACTTACCTGTAACAGGTGATCTCTGGGAACAGCAGGAATAAGTCTTCACATAAGGGTACATCGGTACCGACGGAGCCTGCGCAGGAACGCTCCCCAGCATCCAATCAGAAAGCTTTTGGGAGCATCCCACAGCGCCTGCGTGCTGCCTTCCCGCCTTTCCAACTGTCTCTCCTCAGTTGAGTTTTATAGCTGAGACAAAGAGGGAGAGAGAGGGAAAGGAAAGAGAGATAGAGAGAGAGACAACTCCTAGGGGAGGTGGGTGGGTTGTGAAGACTTATTCCTGCTGTTCCCAGAGATCACCTGTTACAGGTAAGTAACTGTGCTATCTCCAGGAACAAGCAGGAATGAGTCTTCACATATGGGGACTCCCTAGCTTTTGATGCCAGGGAGAGAGCCCATAAGTTGTGTGTCCCTGGGACAGGGCTGCACTTCCCCACCTAGATCTCTGGCATCCCATGAGGGATGGTGGGTAGTGTCACCACCAGGTGGGCAGACTGCCTCCTGGCTAGCAGGCCTGCGTCTGATGGCAAAGAATGTAGTTGCACGACACGAGTGGTTGAAGGCAAATAAGGATTTATTCCCCTCCCGGGGTCGGATCATTCAAATAAACAGAACACAATACTTCAAAAGAAATGAGCCATGCTTTCTGGCAAAAACATAAAGGAGAAAAATAGGACAACTTCCTCTTGCTTCAAAGTAAAGTATAAAGTTAGGCATTCAAATTCAGCACACAGTTTCACTGTGTGGAAACCAGCATTCAGTAGTTATAGTGTTTTTCCCTTCACACTATGCACAGCCCTGACTAGCACAAAGACATTCTTTTATCTGACAAAATCAGTATGCAGTCCATTGGGTCACCGTTGGAAGAACACTCACTGAGTGTGTCAACAATCATTGGTTCTTGCATGCATTCAGAACTTTCCTTATTAAAATATGTTTGTAAGTTCCCATGTGCCGTGCCGTCACAGTGTCTCTCGGCAGCACTCCCTCTAGGGCTAGAATAACTGCTCTTGTATTCTTTCGTGTCTGGGAGAGAGGGAAGCCACCATTCAGGGTTATTATAAACTCCCTTCCTGTAGGAGGTTCTACCCCTGGTGAGCTTACTGCTTCTATCCTCCGGTTGGGAAAGATAATGTCCTTCTCCCCTCTTAATATCAGGTTTCAGCCTGCGGGGTTTCCTTTGAGGTTTAGAACTTCTATAAGGTCATCTTCAGACATGCACACATCCTCTGGGTAATATCTTTCTTTCTCTGAAGGTATTGAATGCTCTTTGCTCAGCTCTCTGCTCAAATCCCTCGGTTGGGAGTTACAGCCCTGACCCCACCTAGGACTTCCTGCATGAGGCTTCTCTGCATTCACACTGTAGGAATTTCTATCATTCACAAACTTTAACTTCTCACCATACTCATTCCTCAGGTCACAGCTTCCTGATACATGCAATTTGGCTGTAGGCTTCCACTCACTCACTCCGTCTGGAACGTTGCCTCCGTGCTACAAAGTGTTTGCAATCAGCAGAACATTCACACCTGTTCTCTGCCCTTGCTAGCTGCTTCCTCCCGTAGGACTCTGAATAGTTTCTCTGGTGAGCTCTTCCTGGCTCTAACTCTGACTCACTTCCTGGGTCAAAGTAGGAGACTCCTCCTGCTTCCTCTCGGCCAGCTGCTTCAGGTAAGACAGCCTGTTCTCTTTGCTTCGTCAGCTCTACTAGTCCTTGTAGTCCCTGTATTCCTTGTATTCCTCCTATTCCTCCTTCTGAGTTCCCTGCACAGCCCTTATAACGGCTGTAAGCTCTTCCCCTTTCCAGGTGTACGTTATTAGGAACTGGGGAATGTTTCTCAGCTGAGTGTTTTTTCAGACCTCGTGGCTGAGTTTGTTTCTGTTGTCCCTGACAACAGCTGCTCACATGGCCTGCTTGCCTGTCAGCTTCAGGACTAAAATGCCGTGAACCTTGTGCTTTTAAGGTGGAGAATGGGGCTTCTTCATCACAGTAGGAGTTGATTAAGTATGGAACAGGTGCTTGAGAACAGCATGACCAAACAAGGCATCCCGGCGGGAGTCCTTGTCTAAGCAGTAATGGGCTGTGAAGGTATGAACCAAGGCCCAAGTGGCTGCTCGACAAATGTGGTCGATAGACACAGAGTTCAGGTGAGCCATTGAGGCTGCCATGGCTCTCACATTGTGAGCTGTGACATGGCCCTCCAGAGAAAGGATCTTGCTCTGATAGGCGAAAAAAATACATTGGGCAATCCAGTTAGAAAGTGTTCTCTTGGAGACTGGTTGTCCCAAATAAGAAGGATCAAAGGCAACGAAGAGTTGGGAAGACTTTCTATGTTGCTGTGTCCTTTGTAAGTAAAAAGCCAGAGCTCTTTTACAGTCCAGGGTATGAAGATTCCTCTCTGCACTTGATGCATGAGGTCCTGGAAAAAAAGACAGGTAGGTAGACCTCTTGGTTGAGGTGAAAAGGCGAGACCACCTTAGGCATAAAGTGTGAATTAGTCCTAAGGATCACCTTGTCATGATGGAACCTTGTATAAGGTGGATTGGCTACTAGTGCTTGCAATTCACTGATGCGGCGTGCTGATGTGATTGCAATGAGAAAGATAACCTTCCAAGAAAGGTATTTCAAGCAGGTGGTAGCTAAAGGTTCGAAAGGCGGCTTCATAAGCTGACGAAGAACCAAATTTAAGTCCCATGCCACCGGGGGTGGTCTAATGGGAGGCTTTGTTAAAAGGAGGCCTCTCATGAACCTTGCTACAAGAGGATGAGAGGAAACAGGTTGTCCATTTAGAGGCTTGAGGGAAGCTGCAATAGCACTCAAATGGACTCTTAATGAATTTGTCTTAAGGCCTGCATTAGACAGATGAAGGAGATACTCCTGCAACGATTCGAGAGGTATGGCACTGGGGTTAAGACCCTTCTCAGAACACCAGACGGTAAACCTTTTCCACTTGAAAGCATAAGAACGTCTAGTGGAAGGTTTTCTGGAAGCATAAAGAACATCTTTCACTTGTTGAGAAAGATGAAGATCCTGGAGATCTAGGCCTTCAGCAACCAAGCCCTGAGATGCGGAGACTGGGGATTGGGATGCCACGCCTTTCCATCCTCCTGAGAGAGGAGGTCTGGAGCGGACCCTAACTCTAGGGAGGGAGCTTGAGAGAGATGTAGAAGCAGAGGGTACCACACTTGCCGTGGCCAATGTGGAGCTATGAGAATCATGTGGCCTCTGTCTCTCTGAAGCTTGAAGAGGGTTTGGGGAATTAGGGGAATGGGTGGAAAGGCATACAGGAAGTCTTGACCCCAATGAGGGAGGAAAGCATCCCTTGCCTGAGCCCCCTGAGCCGGAGTTCTGGAACAGAACCGGGGAAGTTTGGCATTCCACGGACTTGCAAAGAGGTCTATGTCTGGCGTTCCCCAAATTTGAAAAATCTTGGATACCTGGTCCATATGTAGGGACCACTCGTGTGGAAGCAGAACTCAACTGAGTCTGTCTGCCCAAGAGTTTTGAACACCTGGAAGATAGACTGCCAGAAGATGAATGTGATGCTCTCTGGCGAGCACCCACAGTCGCAGAGCTTCGTTGCAAAGTGACAGAGAGCCAGTTCCTCCCTGCTTGTTTATATAGAACATGGCTACCTGATTGTCCGTGTGGATAAGGACTGTCTTGTGGCTGAGCAGAGTGTGGAAAACTCGCAGAGCAAGGAAGATTGCTCTGAGTTCCAAGAGATTGATATGTAGACAAGTCTCCTGTGGGGACCAGATGCCCTGGGTGGAGAGGTCCTGAAGATGAGCTCCCCAGCCTATTGGAGAAGCATCTGTTGTAAGAGTTGCCTGGGGTAGGCTGTTGAAAGGGGGACCCCAGCAACAGGTTTTGAGGGGACTTCCACCACTGGAGGGACAAAATGAGGCGACTTGTGTTTGCTATTTTGTCTGACAGGCAGCCTAATGCCTGGGTCCATTGGGTGGATGAATTCCACTGAGCTGCTCTCATGTGAAGGCGTACATATGGTACCACATGAACGGTGGATGCCATGTGGCCTGGCAACTGTAACATCTCTCAAGCAGTTAGTAGGGGTTTCAACTCTGCTTGAGAAGCTAACTGCATCAAGCGAAGGCAACGGGCCTGGGGAAGATAGGCCCTTGCCCTTGTGGTATCCAGCAACGCCCCTATAAACTCCAGGGACTGAGTAGGGATCAAATTGGATTTTGGGATGTTTATCACCAGCCCTAAATACTGAAGGATACGCATTGTGCAGGTTAGAGAAGTCTTGGCCTCTGATTGAGTGGGAGCTCGAATGAGCCAGTCGTCCAGGTAAGGGAAGACAAATATTCCCAGGGTGCGCAGAAAAGCAGCAACCACTGCCATGCATTTCGTGAACACCCTTGGTGCAGAGGCCAGACCAAAGGGGAGCACTCTGTATTGATAGTGCTTGTCCTGAAAAAGGAACCTAAGGAACCTTCTGTGAGTTGGATGGATGAGAACATGAGTGTACACATCCTGGAGATCTAGAGAACAAAGCCAATCCTGATTCTGAAGGTATGGCAGCAGAGTTCCTAGAGAAACCATCTTGAATTTTTCTTTGACTAGGAATCTGTTCAACTCTCTGAGAACTAAGATGGGTCTGAAGCCCCCTGTTTTCTTTGGAATAAGAAAATAGGGGGAGTAGAACCCTGTGCCCTGTTGTTGAAAAGGTACTTCCTCTATTGCCCCCTGGGCTAGAAGAGTGGCAACCTCCTGCTCTAACAGGCTGAGGAGGGAGGTTGGAGAATTGAACTGGTGCACTCTTGTGAGAGGGGGCAAGCTTGAAAAATGAAGTTTGTACCCCTCTCTTATGATGGAGAGTATCCAATGCTCTGCTGTAATTTGCCCCCACCTGGGAGCAAAGTGACATAACCTTCCTGGAATGGTGGAGGGCTCTGGTCCTTCTAGAGCCAGGAAGGCTAAGTTCTCTAGCAGGAAGTCAAAGGCCCTAAGGGGGCTGAGATTGCTGGGCTGGAGCAGGCCTCGCCGCCTTTGCTTTGCTCTGTTTGGAGGATTGCTGACGTTTGGAAGGGAACCGAGCTGCAGAAGATGCCCGCTGACTATAAGCAGGATAGAATATTCCCTTTTTAGAAAAAGGTGTTTTCTTGAACAACCTTTTCTTAGCAGGAGCAGCTGTGGATTTGGATAGTCTATCCAAAGCAGAATTTTCAGCATCCATCTGATTGGATTTTGCTTGCCAATCCTTACCAAACAGGTTCTCACCTGTACAAGGGATATTTCCCAATTCATCTTGAACCCAGATCTCCAAATCAGATGCTTGAAGCCAAGCAATCCTACGTGCACCTATGGCAATAGCTGAGGCTCTGCTTACGCATTCAAAGGAGTCAAAAGCTGCACGGTTGGAGAATTTGGAGATATCCTGGGCATGCTTGAGCCCAGTGAGAAATTCTTGCCTTTTATCTTCAGACATAAAAGGACTTAAAGTCTGCAAATGGTCAGTGACTTCTTTTAAGAACATTCCCATGTAGAGACTATAAGAATTAATTCTCACAGCAAGCATGGAAGCTTGGAAGACTCTTCTACCAAAAGCATCCAGGGTTCTACATTCACGTCCTGGAGGATTAGAGGCATGTCTCTTGGCACTTCTAATCTTTCTCATTGCAGACTCAACCACAATAGAGTGGTGAGGAAGCTGAGTTTTATGGAAACCAGGACAAGGAGGGACACGATACATGGTGTCCAACCTGCGAGAATGAGGAGAGGTGGTTAGAGGTGCTTCCCACATCCTTAACATGAGATCATACAGAATCTCATGAATAGGTAAGGTAGCTGCCTCCTTAGGAGTTTTAGGATATTGTAAAATATCTAACTCCTTGGCTCTAGGCTCTGACTCTGGGGCCACTATAATAGAGAGGCCCCGAGCCACCTCTCTGATAGTCTTGAAAAGACCTCTGGAGGAGACATCCTTCGTTTAGGAGAGGACTCCTCCTGTGGAAGAAGCATCACTGCATCGACAGACTCTTCAGAATCCTCAGAGTCCTCAGAGGAATCGAAGTATCGTCTGTACGGATGCTCTTGCAAAGCCAGATACCCGTACCGACTGGGATCGGTATCGGGAATCACCGGTACCGGGGTATCGGTACCGGAGGGCTGCAGAGGGCAGAGTACCGGCATAGCAGACACTGATGCCGATGTCGATGCCACCGGTACCGGGATCGGTGCCAATGGCGATGCCAGAGCCGGTACCGGCGGAGTAGTCTGTTGCGGTACCATGGGCGTCGATGCCACAAGGAAAGCCACCAGACTGCATTCGATGGACAGAATCCTCTGATCCGTCGACGCCGCCAATGCCTGGAAGTCGGTACCGGTGGAAGCCACCGGTACCCCAGAGCATGGCACCAGGAGATCTGTCGAGGCCACGCCATCAAGATCATCCTGGAATCCCGATGATGATGCTTTAGAGGCCGAAGCCTCCCGCCGGGCTAACTTTGCCAGTGCAGAATCCTCAAGGGCAAGGCCAGAGACATCTTGATGCTTAGAAGGAGATCTACCCTTCGAGGACCGGTTGGATTTATGTTTAGTTACCTGAGATCCATGTGAGGAAGAAGCAGCCCTGGAAGACGTCGATGCCACCGAAGCCGCATCAGAGGGAAACAGGGTACTGAGCTTGGCAGCTCGGTTCTGCCGACCTCTCTTAGACATCATGGAACAGGACACACAATCTGTAATGGAATGGTCAGGACCTAAACATTTTAGACACCAGTCATGGGTGTTGGTAACGGAGACAGTACCGCCACATTTTGTGTACTTCTTAAATCCTGAGGCAGGCTTTTCCATATTTGAGGAAAAATGTTTTGGGCCTAAGGCCCAAAACTGAAGTGCACCTGAAGAAAAAGGTTTGTTTGGGGTTTTTCTACAAGAAGAAAAGAAGAAAGACCGGCGGTACCGGTACAGCATCGAAGAAGGCAGACGCGACACAAAAGAAATAAAGAAAAAATAAGAAAATTCTTCTGCGGTGACAGGAACACGACCTGCTGGCTCCGCGGAAAAAGAACAACTGAGGAAAGACAGTTGGAAAAGCGGGAAGGCAGCACGCAGGCGCTGTGGGATGCTCCCAAAAGCTTTCTGATTGGACGCTGGGGAGCGTTCCTGCACAGGCTCCGTCGGTACCGACGTACCCATATGTGAAGACTCATTTCCTGCTTGTTCCTGGAGATAACAATATTAAAGAAGAAATTTTCTGCGGTGACAGCGTATGTGTCCTGTCAGCTCCACGGAAAACAAAGAACTGAAGAGGGACAGTTGGAAAGGCGGGAAGGCAGCACGCATGTGCAGAGGGATGCTCCCAAAAGCGTTCCTATTGGACACTGGGGAGCGTTGCTGCGCAGGCTCCGTCGGTATCGATGATACCCATATGTGAAGACTATATTCCTGCTTGTTCCTGGAGATAAAGCAAATACAAGCACAGGTTTCCATGTTGCCACCTTGCAGATGTTTTCAGATAAAACATACTTACCTGAGCCCTAGTAGAGTGTGCCATAAGATCCTGAGGTGCTAACTGTCCTTGTGCAGAGTAGGTACTGCATATGCTCTCTCAAATCCATCTGCCTATCAAAGCTTTTGAAGTGGATTCCCCTTTTTAAGAACCCCCAAAGAGCATAAAGAATTTGTCCGATTTCTACAAACATTGAATTCTTTCAAATATTTGTGGATGGCTTGCCCTAACGTCCAGACAATGTAACAGATTGCCCGTTGGTACCTGGAACGTCAGGAATTCAATTGATTGATAAAGGCAAAAAGAATGGCACCTTCCTCAGAGAAACCCTTGCACTTGATAGCTACAAATAATGTTCTGTACAAGATAAGCCTGTAAACTCAAAAATCTGTCTGGTGGAGGTGATGGCTACCAAAGAGACCGTTTTCAGAAATAACAACTTCAGTGATAACTGAGCCAGTGCTGAAATGGTTTGCACACCAGGACTTCCAGGATGAAGCTAAGGTTGTAGGCAGGAACCACCCTACATAAAGAGAATCTTGGATGTTTTTCACCCCTCAGAAACTGAAGTACATTTTCATGAGCAATTAGGAACTTTCCTTCAATGATTCCCCTGAAGCAGGAAATTGCTGAACTCTGTACCTTAAGGGAATTAAAAGAGTAACCCAAACCCTCTTGTAGACAGTCCAAGATGGTGCCAATATTTATCTTTCAGGGAGATATATAACAGTCCCTGCACCAAACATCAGAAATTCTCCAAAGTCTAATGTATACCAGAGATGTGGACCTTTTCCTGGTGTTCAGTAGTGCCTATTATAGCTGTTGAGAAGCCCTTCTTCTTTAACAAGTGCCTCTCAAGAGCTATGCCATGAATGAGTATGGAGCAGAGTTTCCATGAGCATAGGTCCCAGCCTTAGAAGTCCCTTCCTAGCTTCCAGATTGGTACAGCCACCATGTGTACATAAATTGTTACCTGAATACCCAAGGTTGAAACCATGAAGGTATTCTTGAGGGCGCTTCCACCCTCCTATAACGAGTCTCTTTCAGTGCAGCACCACTTTCCACCTAAATGGTTATGCGCTTCATCACTATCGTAACCACAGCATCCACCTTAGTGATCCTGGAAAAGGAGTTTTATTTCCCCTTAAGGTAGAGGATACAGCCAAACCAGGACCTTAGTACCCCTCAGCCCCAGCTCTAGTGTTTTCCACCAAGAAAAAACAAACTTTTGCAAGAGTTGCAGAAGGGGAAAGAAGCTGGAGGGATGCTTCCAGGATAGAGTCCACTTGTGAAACCTCCACCAGGGAAGAAGGGTGGGCTCCATAACGTTGCAACAGCGGATATCTAAGTGATGACTTCACTGAATGTTGCTCTGGTCTCCTCCACCTGCTGGCTGGTGAGCATAATCCACTTATCTGGACAGTTATGGCAGAATAAGGAAGTTACTGTTTGACCCTCTCTCAGCATAAACTGTATAGGATAAATGGTCATATTTGAGAGTACAGTAGTTGTGATTATAGAGTCAAATGCAAAGCTTTCTTTCACTGAATTTCTCCTTGGCCACCTTCTCTCTTCCATCATATTCTCGACTTAATTTGTATTTTAGAAAATCACAACACTTTTGTGTGGTAGCACTAAAGAGAAATATCTTTATTAACAACTGACTATTTCAGTCGGATAGGAACTTAAAAATATGTAAAGCCATTTTCCTGTAAGGACACGTTAACGCAATGAAATACCGCAGGGACCATGTTGCTGCTCAGGCTGATTTCTTAATGCACAGTCTTTATATTCCCATGTAGTCTTGTACAAAGAGGTTTTGTCCTACAGTAGACCTAAAGTCGAAAGTGTACAAGGGGAAGCATTGAGCGGGTTCCGAGCAGCAGTTCTGCGGCCACACGTTCTCTCACTGGATTTACCTGGATTCAGTACACAGTTGTTGGAGCAAAATAAAAAAAAATAGTTTACTCTTTTAGGATGAAAAAAGAGCTTAAACATTCTGCATAAAGTAAACCGTTTATAGAGGCCATAAAGGAATTCACAGAAATACTAGGATATGCAAAGAGTGAGAAATATGAATATGTTGCGCATCCCTATTTGCAGACATAAATACAAATATATATGTATGCGCATGTGTGAATAAACACACATGACATTCTTGCATGTGGTCAGACCCAAAGAGAGGGAGGAGTTGAGTAATATATCGTGGGAGGGGGGCAGCGAGGAGGGAGGGGGCAAAGATGGGAAGATAACAAAGATGGCTGCAGAAAAAGAAGGGTATCAGCAATGGACAATCCTGATCTCTTTTTTCATTCTCCTCAAAAATGAAGCAGAAATTTGGCTGAAGCCAACATAATAAACAATCACAACAACAACAAAAAAGACAGTTCAAGACAAATGCATTCTTTTTTCCACACCCAGTAACTGTAAGCAATACGCTAATATATATCAATCAATTACCTAGCAGTGCCTAAAGATGTATCAGTCAGAAAAGACCTCTCTCTTCCTAAAATATCTGCTGTGCAACCACCAACCAAAAACAGCCCTCCAACATATAACAACCAGCCAGACTTGGCCGCTGGTGGAAGGAGGACACCGGGCTTGGACCTTTGGTCTGACTCAGTATGGCAATTCTTGTTCTTATGTATTTTAAAAAGGTGGCTGCATAAAAGATGAGTGTTACAATTATGTTTAATACAAACATTTTTCATTTATATACATATAAAACTAACTGTCTTCTCATTATCAAACAGATGCATTGTGTTCTATTTTCCTATAATGCTTCCTCTTTTCACAGTAATCAATTAAAAGTTCAATGGTTCCTTTTCTAGTAATAAAAAACATTTAAAAATGCTACTTTAATGTACAAACAAATCTTTTCAATTAAAACAATTACATTTAAAAAAAAGTTAAGAAAAGGCTGGGGCTGAGATTCCACTGGAGAATGTGTGCTAGGGAAAGCTTTTCATTACCTACTGTTTTATTTTTCCTAGCTTACGCTGGCTAAGAGCAGGCATTCTTCTATAGCTGAGAAGTATACCTGCTTATTCCAAGTCATGTGACTTGCGAGTTTAAAGATTTACAATTATCATAGTTACACCACAGGCCCTTTCATTTCACAACAAGTAGCTACTGCCTAGCAGCAGGGTCACAAAAATTATATCATGAAGTGCTGTTATTTAGATAAAGGCTCACTTGAGATTTGGTGACCATTTCCCTCTGTGTGAGATTGTTTGCTACAATCATTGTAATGACTCATAAGTCGTGTATTTTCTAAGGTAGTCTTTCACAGCCAGTGGGCCTTCAAACGCAATCAGGTGTGCCGCAGAAAAAAAAAAGTCAAACCTGACAGATGCTCAGGTCCAGACCATGTCCAGACTCTGCTTGCAGCATCTGGCAGCAATAGGAGACACAAGCAGTGGCTCTAAAAGTGTAAATGGTAATTACACTTACCTGGTAATTGTTCTTCCTTGAGGGACAAGAGTTTAGTCCTCCACCTCTGGGTTGTGCACCGCCTCCTGCAGCTTGGAGACTGGGCATGTCACAAAAAAGTGACATCACTGGATGTAGTCTGCTGGCCTCTCCCATCATCCCCAGTGAACTATTGACAAAGCACACTTAAAAGAGCAACAAATAATTAACCAATAACCAACCATGTGAAATGAACGTATAACAACTACTTTATTAACGAGACTTTTTCGTCCCGTAAAATAGGCTTTTCCTTCTTGTGCATTCTCCTTCCGCCTGCGCCTGAAAGATAGACAAGAGGAAGCAGAAGAAAAACAAAGAATCCAGAAAAGTATCTACCTACCGGTAATCTCACGCTTCTCTCGGCTGAATCTTCAATGTTTACCTGAATACTATCCCGGGTGGGAAGGAGGACTAAACTGTCGTCCCTCAAGGAAGAACAATTACCAGGTAAGTGTAATTACCATTTCCTTATCGGTCCTCCAGTTTAGTCCTCCACCTCTGAGATGTAACAGAGCAGTACTTATTGGGAGGACCCCTTCCAGCCGGCTTGCAACACCGCCGCCCCAAACACAGCATCCTTTGCTGCCAACACATCCAGGCAGTAGTGCTTACTGAAAGTGTGCCGCTCTACAAATGTCCACCGGCGACACCAAACTGTGTTCCACCCAGGACGCCGCTTGCGCTCCGGTAGAATGAGCTCGCAAACCAGCTGTCACCTGTCGCCCCGACAACAGATATGCCGAAGCGATCGCCTCTCTAATTCAATGAGAAATGGAGACTTTCGCCGCTGCCTCCCCCCTACGGGATCCCCCGAACAGAACAACTAGATGGTCGGATTTGCGGAAAGCCTTGGAGACTTTCAAATACTGCCGCAACACCCGCTTTAAGTCCAAGCGACGCAATCCCCAGTCCGCTGCGACATCCGCCAAAGAACCCAGTACCTGGAAAGACACTGTCTGATTTACATGAAACGGAGAAACTACCTTGGGCAAAAAGGAAGGAACGGGACGAAGCACCACCTTTTCCCTAGAAAAGGACAGAAACGGCTCTCTACAAGACAACGCCTGCAACTCCGAAATTCGCCTTGCTGAGCAAATGGCCACCAAAAACACTGTCTTCAACGTCAAATCCTTCACGGACGCTTGCTGCAACGGCTCAAAAGGCTCCCTAGCCAAAGCCGCTAGGACCAAATTGAGATCCCACGGGGGAACCACAATCCTACAAGCAGGACGTAATCTGGTTACCGCTTTGAGGAAACGCAACACGTCCGCATGTGCACCCAGAGCTATTCCCTGCACCTTGCCTCTATAGCAAGCCAGCGCGGCTAACTGAACCCTCAAGGAGCTGGCCGTTAGGCCCTTTTCGAATTCGTCCTGCAGAAAGATTAAGACCACTGAAACGGACGCGGTCCCCGCCTGCACTTGCCTCCTGGAACACCAATCCTCAAAAATGCATCAAATACGAACGTACATCAATGATGTAGACGACTTCCGAGCCTTAAGCAAAGTTGCAATGACCGCTCCCGAGTAACCTTTTTTCTTTAAACGTGCCCTTTCAATGTCCAGACCGTAAGAGAGAACCGGTCCACCTGAGGCATCCGTAGCGGCCCTTGAATTAAGAGACTGTCTGACGCCGGTAATCTCCATGGCTCCCCGTCGAGCAGGTGGATGAGATTGGCATACCATGGACGTCTTGGCCAATCCGGAACCACCAGCAACATGCTCCCCGGATGAACCTCGATCTGCTGTACTACTCAACCTATGAGCGCCCACGGCGGAAATACATAGAGGAGCCCCGACCTCGGCCAGGGCTGCAGCAGAGCGTCTATCCCCTCCGACATCATTTCTCGCTATCTGCTGAAGAACCGACTGGCTTTTGCTGAGTGAAAGGTTGCCATGAGATCCATGATCGGCGGACCCCACTTGCGCACCACCTGTGCAAAGACTTCCGGATGTAACTCCCATTCGCCGGCATCCACCTGGACTCTGCTGAGAAAATCTGCCGTCACATTGTTCTTCCCGGCAACGTGCACCGCAGAAATCGCTTGCAAGCGAAGCTCGACCCAAGCAAAGAGTGCCTCCGCTTCTTCTTCCATGGCCATACTCCTCGTACCCCCTTGGCGATTGATGTAGGCCACTGTTGCGGAGTTGTCCGAAAGAACTCGTACCGCTCGACCCCACACCGTTCCCTCGAACGCCTGTAACGCTAACGCTACTGCTCTGAGCTCCAATCTGTGGATGGACCATGTGCTCTCCTGAGTTGACCACCAACCCTGCGTGAAGAGCTGCCCACAATGCGCTCCCCAACCGGTGAGGCTGGCAGCTGTCAACAATGGCAACCACTCTGGCTGCTCCAGGGGCATCCCAGCCTCCAACGACTCCGGAATTAACCACCACTTCAGGGCCCGTTGGACCTCCAGAGGGCAGGGCAGACGTCTGCCCAGCGGGTCGGTTTGATGAGACCAACGGTGAAGTACCGATCGCTGCAACGGTCTCATATGAACTCTGGCCCAAGGCACCACCTCAAGTGTCGCCACCATCGTACCTAACACCCAGAGATAATTCCAGGCCGAGGGTGCCAGAGTGGATCTGAACTGACGAATCACTAGTTGCAGGGCCCAGACCTGCCGATCCAGCAGAAATACAGCTCCCCTCAGAGTGTTGAATTGCAATCCGAGGTACTCGAGACTCTGGGATGGAACAAGATGACTTTTGCTGGTACTGACTACCCAACCTAGCTTCTCCAAGAATTTCACCACCTTGTCCGTAGCTTGCATGCTCTCGACTTTGGACTTTGTTCAAATTAACCAGTCGTCGAGATAGGGATGAACCAGAATTCTCTCCTTTAGTAACGTCGCTGCTACCACCACCATGATCTTGGTGAACTTTCGTGGCGCCGTTGCTAGACTGAAGGGCAATGCCTGAAACTGATAGTGCCCCACGGCAGAGCGAAGCAGAGAAATTTTTGATGACCCGCTCTGATTGGTACGTGTAAATAAGCCTCAGTGAGATCGAGGGATGTCAAGTACTCTCCTTGGCGCACTGCCACAATGACGGACCACAGCGTTTCCATCCTGAAATGCGGTACCCAGAGACAACGATTCACTCCTTTTAAATCTAATATTGGCTGAAGCGACCCGTCCTTCTTTGGCACCACAAAATAAATTGAGTATCGACCCCTGCCGTAATCCTCTCTGGGCATCGGGACGACAGTGCCTAAGCATAGCAGACGATCCAGTGTGCCGCGGACCGCCTGGGCCTTCCGCTGCCCTTTGCAGGGCGACTGCACAAACAAATCCCTAATCGGCCGCGCAAACTCCAGCGCATAGCCGTCTCGGATTATCTCTAACACCCACTGATCGGATGTTATTTGGACCCAGGCAGGAAGAAAATCCCGAAGTCGCCCGCCTATCGGAAAAGTTCCTGCCGAGGTCCACCTCACTTCATTGCAGCTTTCAATTGGATGTGGGGACAGCCGACGCAAAGCCTCTACTTGCTCCCCGAAATCCCTGAAACCCCTGGGCCCGGGGTGCAAATCTTTCTCTTTGGAATCCGCCCAAGTGAGACGTCCTAAATCTCCGAAAATCTCTAAAGGTACCTCGAAAAGCTGACACGGCCTTTCCCTGCTTGGGCTTATCCTCCGGCAGCCGGCCACCTTTAGACTCCCCTAAGTCCTTTACCAACTTTTCAAGATCCTCCCCGAACAACAACTTTCCTTTGAAAGGGAGTTTACTGAGACGTGCTTTGGAGGACCCGTCAGCCGCCTAATTTCGCAACCACAGAGATCTGGGCGCCGCCACGAGTGACGCCATACTATTAGCTAGTGCTCTAATTAAGTCATAATGAACAACCGACAGATAAGCGGATCCCGATTCCAGGCGGTCCAGCTCACTGAGACCCTCTTGCTCCAGCTGAGAAGACTGTTGCAAACGCTATGACCATCGAAGACAAGCTCTAGCCACCCAGGCCCCACAAATGGAAGCTTGTAATGACACAGCATTGGCTTCAAAGGCCTGCTTCAATAAACCACCCAACTTTCTATCCTGCGCATCCTTCAAGGCTGAACTACCCTCTACCGGAATAGTGGTTTTCTTGGTTACTGCTGACACTGCGGCATCGATTCTCGGGGACCGAAACCTCTCCTTGTCCTTATCTGCCAACGGATACAGTCTATTCATAATGTGAATACCCCGGAGCCCTGCCTCCGGCTGATCCCACTCATCCTGTATCATCCTGTCCATCACCTTGTGAATGGGAAACACCACCTGTGTTTGACACACTGCCTGAATAATTGGGTCTTCCCCGTTGTCGTCCTCCACAGGCTGTTCCGTGGCAAGCTTAAGTGTCTGAAGGGGCTCCGTGATAAGCGCTGTCAACTACTCCCTCCGGAACACCTGAATAATCCTCGCCTGATCCTCTGGCTCAGGGATCTCTCCCTCTTCCAACTCCTCCTCTGCAGCTTCTAGATCGCTGTCGTTCTCCTCTGACTCCTGTCCCTCCAACTCAGAAATCGAAGGCTCCCGAGTCCTTGCTCACTTTGTTGTCCTCAAGGGACAGACATTCGCTTCAGCCGGGCCTGGCCGCAGCGGCGCCCCAGCCAGCGCCAGTGCCTCCGGCACCTTTCCTTGGCATCGCAAACAGAATGCCTGATGCATGATCAACACAAAGTCAGGACAGAAATCCCCAGGCTGCGGTCCCGAAGACGACAGCACCCCAGAAGGACCTGCTGACGCCTCGGGACCAACCCCTGGTGCGGTGGACAGTAACCACTCTGCATCCAACCCAGCTGAGGCCCCCTGAAGGTCCTGTCCCACCTTAACCTCCATTTGCTGCTCCACACTGGTAGAAACCTGTGTACAACCTTGGCAAATGCCCGAGTCGGCAATAGCCCCTCTACGGGTACTGCACACCACACACTGAGGCCGTGCCACCATTTCTAAAATTGTATTCACTTATTTAATTTAATTTTATGTTATTATTATTTTTAAATTCCTCTTGAAATCTCTTGCTTTTCCTTTATGCAAGCAGGCAAAAGGGACGACCAATAAAAGGCTGACCCTTGCCACAAACGAAGTGAGTCTGTCACTTGAAACAAGCAATGAACCTGTGTCCCAAGGAGTGCCAGAAGAATGCAGTATTCACTAACAGCCTTCCTATCCAGAAAAGAAAGGGCCACTCAAACTTAAAGCAAATAAAACTAAAATAAAACATAAAATAAAAGTGCCTCCAACCAGGGAATTAAACTGTAGGCAATCGAAGAATGTACCGCGGCTTTCAGCTGCCTGTATGCACGCTGAGAAAATGGCCACCGCTGCCTGAAGAGGCAGACAAAAAAGGCGCGAAAAACACATCGTTCCCGCTTAGTGCTGCAGCCGTTTCGCCCGCTCAACAAATAGCCCTCCTGCCTGCACTTACCGACAACTGTACCCGCCAGAATGTGCTTCTTGCTCCTACTACTGCGGTTTCCAGTCACCAAAGACCCCCAGATTGCAGAGCCGCGCCGTCTCCGTGCAGCCACAAACGGAGCTGGTCCCTTTACCGCTGAGCTCTCCCCCGACTTGACCAAGGAGGAGAGATCTATGCCGGCAGTAAGTTGGAGAGGAAAGAGTAAAGACTGGCAGGCCAGCCAGAGCAGGCACAAGAACCACAGCACTCACATGTATATATTTTTTTAAAGCGATAGCTCCCCAAAAAACAAGATAAAATGGAAAATGAGGGACAAATTAAAGGAAACCCAGCTAACGCTAATCTAAACTACTCCTTATTTGTTCTCAAGTGAGCCCAGCACTTAGGCTCACTATGCCCTCCTGCTGCATGGAGACTGAACACACTGGGGATGATGGGAGAGGCCAGCAGACTACATCCAGTGATGTCACTTTTTTGTGACATGCCCAGTCTCCAAGCTGCAGGAGGAAGTGCACAACCCAGAGGTGGAGGACTAAACTGGAGGACCGATAAGGAAGAGCGCCTTTTTAAGTTATGTCTAATCATACACCTAGACACCACATGAACCACAGAGTGTGGGAATCAACAAGCAGTATGCAAGAAATCTAGTCAATTGTTAGTTCTATGTGCTAGGCGAGTTTTCAACCCAGTCTTCGGGGAACCCTAGGCCAGTCAGGTTTTCAGGATTCCCACAATGAATATGCATAGGATAGATTTGCATACAATGAAGGCAGAACATGCAAATCAATCTCATGCATATTCATTGTGGGAATCCTGAAAACCCGAATGGCCTAGAGTTCCCCGAGGACTGGAGTTGGGAACCTCTGTTTAGGGAGTTCTGGGGCTGGGAATAATGATGAAGTAGCAAACAACCCCTTCCCCTCTTCCTGAAAACCTGCTGATTGAGCAAAGGGCCTAGTCAAACCTGAAGGAACTGCAACCTGTTCTAAGCAATTTAAGGAATCGAGGCAGGCATCTGATATCAAATGAATGCTTTACGAAAATATAACTGTATTTATCCCTGGAGAAATAGTATGTCAAGACTCTAGTTGTCCTTTTGTCATGCACACCTGCCATCAATGACTGAATGCTTAAAAATATGATGAAGGTGAACTCATACAAAACGGAAGTCCTTAGCGCCAACAAACCAGGATCTTCAGAGCTGGACAATGTGGTACTCTTCAATGTGGCTACTCCCAACTGAGAAACCAGGTTTGCAAACTGTGAATATGGAGAGATGCAGGGTTCACCACAGTCCCCCAGATTTGTTCTCTGGTTCTTGTTTGTTTCTTCCAGTTGTAGCAGATTTGTCAATGTGGATCTAGCTGACCTTGTTGAGACAATTCTATCTGCTAGAAACTGACTTGTGGACTATTTCTACATAGCACTAGTCAATCTTCCAAAAAAACTCATCTGCAGTTTACAGCTTGTGCAAAACATAACTGTGTGTATTACTGCTGACTGTAGTATCCATGATGGAAGGATTCTTTTATTAGGGAGGTATCAGTGATTGCCAGTTAAAGACAAAATATGCTTCAAGATCTTATGCTTGGCATGGAAAATCCTTGAGTGTTAAGAGAAGGATCTCTTATAGTGTGTTTAATATACTACTGTCTAGCTATCCATACATTACAGTCCACACAAGGAGCTTTACTGGTTGAACCATCTTTTAAAGATGGGCTTTTGGTTGTACCAAAGTTGTGAAAGAAGCTCCCTCCTTATAACTTAATTTGCTAGATGACATTTTCTCATAGAGAAGGGCGTTAAAACCTCTGTCCTGGAAGAAAGCCCTTGGCCACTGACTAGATTCTTGTGCACATTAAGCGCCCTACTCAGTAACCTGTGCAAAAACAGCACAAAGTGATCCCATGGTAAGGTGACATTTTAGATACCTGATATTTTCTTAATTCGAATCCTGTTAGATAAGTCCAGATGAGTGGGTTATGCTCCCCAGCCAGCAGGTGAAGGCAGACCAGAGCAACTTTCAGTGATGACATTACTGGTATACACACTGGTGTGGCACTGAGAGAAGCCAGTATAACACTTCCCAAGCAGTAAGCAAGACTGAAAAACTCAGAACAAATTCAGAAATATTAAATAACCACAACTTTGACAAAACAATTGGTTCTCTTACTATATATGACTCTGCATCAGACACCAATATTGAGAAAGCAGTGAAGCAGCAGCTGTCCCCAAACCTGTAAAGCAGTCCTTCAGGGTGGATTCTGGATGGGTGTAGCAAGATTCAAGGAAAGAAAATCATCAGCTATGTTAAATTTCACTTTCCTTATCATCCTACTAGACCAATCCAGATGAGTGGGACATAGCCAGTCAAGACCAGGGTGGAAGGATGACGCCGCTCTGGACAGAACTACCCTGCCGAAGGTGCCATCTGCTCCAGCTCCCACATGCACAGAAACATAGAAACACAGAAAAATAATGGCAGATAAAGAGCACAAAGCCTAGCCAGTCTACCTATACATGCCAACTACAAAGTTCTACAATCCCTTCTTTTCGCTTAGAGATCCTCTGTGCTTGTCTCGTGCTTTCTGGAATTCAGATGCAGTCCTTGTCTCTACTATCTCCACTGGGAGGCTATTAGAAACATTCGCCACTCTTTCCATACACAAATATTTCCTCAGATTACTCCCAGGTCTATCCATTTCATCTTCATCCACTGACCCCCATTCCAGAGCTTACTTTCAATTGAAAGAGGCTCTCCTATATATTTATGCCACTGAGCTATTTAAACATCTCTTATCATATCACCCCTCTCCTGCCTTTATTTCAAAATATACATATTGAAATCTTCTAGTCTGTCATGACAGGCCTTAAGATAAAAACCACTGCTCGTTTTAATAGCTGCCCTCTGCATCAACTTCATCCTGCTTCTATCCTTTTGAGCATATGGCGCTCCACATGAGGTCTCACCAAAGTCACACACAAGCACTATCGCCTCCTTCTTCCTGCTGGCCACTCCTCTCCCTACGCACCCAAGGATCTTTCTGGCTTTTGCAGTTACCTCTTCTACCCATTTAGCCACCTTAAGATCATAGGAAACAATCACCACCAGGTCCTGGCTCTTCTTTTGTGGACAGAAGTACTTCAGCATTTATACTGCAGCCCAAGTGTATGATTTTGCTCTTTTTCTCAGCATTAAATACATGAAAGTGTGTTCAAAGGCAAAGTTTGGGTGCAGCCAGTGTCATAAAGTAGGCAGATTGTTTATTAAATATGCGCCTACATGTGTACTTCACTTTTGAACATTTACACCTATTCCTGAGCAAGTGGAAATATACACAGGAGGTTTCGGGAGGCTATTAAGATACATAAGCACCCAGATGTCTATAAAACAGCCTTTGAATTAGATAAATCGCAATGTCAAATCCTTTAAAAAAAAAAGTGTGAGCAAGACCCATCAGATATATGCAAACTTGTCCACCCTTTGCTAATTCAAATCAGGAGAAGCCAAATATCAGTCATCAGTCCCAACTTCAGTGTACAATTGTTTCCAAAACACACTTCCCAATAATAATGATAAAAGAAGTGCAGCAAATAAATGTACAGTCCATTATTTCAAGAATAAGTGTAACAAAATTAGTGGAGCAGCTACCATTTTTTAAATTTCACATCCAAAGTCATAATTTTGAGTCAACATGCATTACTCAAGTGAAATGCCGCAATGGTATCATACCCAAGCTTGATCAAAAACATTAAGACTCAACAAGGGAAGGTGCAAAATCTGACATGGATTTTTAAAAATCTAACCATGCCTTTCTATTGCAAAATGGAAGTACACATTTATGTTTGGGGCATTCCCAAACCACGCTTCCACCACACCCCTATTAAATCTTTACCTTCTGGTGAGTATACAAATCCAAACAGCAGTTTTCTAAAATTGCTATTTGAATGTGTTGCAATCTAGATATGCAAATGCCACTATTTACAGTCTAGATGCAGGGCTGGCCCATCCACTAGGCAAGCTACGCGACCGCCTAGGGCAGCAGACTTCTGTGGGTGGTACGGCACACACGGCCTGCTGCTTCTGACCCTCCTCCAAAAGGAAGTTGTGTTGGAGGGGGAGAGTTCAGAAGCAGCAGGCCATGTGTGTCACAACATGCCAAGCCATCCCCCCCAACCCCGCCAATGGAATCAGCAGTGGTGCCGCACGATGCGGTGGGGTGGTGGCTCAGCTTGGCAGGGGGGGGCAACACGACTGGGGCTTCTGCCTGAGAAGGCAGAAACCCTTGGGCTGGCCCTGTCTAGATACTTCTAAAAACTTCTTCCAAAATATTTCAAGAACTAAACATACAGGCTGTGGTGTAAATTCTGTCCATGCAGCCTCAGCAATGTGGGGTGACTCAGGCAAGAAGGAGGCTGTTATCATGAGACTTCGGCCCAGTAACAGGAAGTGACAACTGCTAGGCAAGAAAAATATTTCTTTAAAGCAGGAAAGCACAGTTACTTACCTGTAACAGGTGATCTCTGGGAACAGCAGGAATAAGTCTTCACATATGGGTATGTCGGTACCGACGGAACCTGCGCGGGAACGCTCCCCAGTGTCCAATCAGAAAACTTTTGGGAGCATCCCACAGCGCCTGCGTGCTGCCTTCCCGCCTTTCCAACTGTCTCTCCTCAGTTGAGTTTTATAGCTGGGACAAAGAGGGAGAGAGAGGGAAAGAAAGAGAGAGAGAGAGAGAGAGACAACTCCTAGGGGAGGTGGGTGGGATTTGAAGACTTATTCCTGCTGTTCCCAGAGATCACCTGTTACAGGTAAGTAACTGTGCTATCTCCAGGAACAAGCAGGAATGAGTCTTCACATATGGGGACTCCCTAGCTTTTGATGCCAGGGAGAGAGCCCATAAGTTGTGTGTCCCTGGGACAGGGCTGCACTTCCCCACCTGGATCTCTGGCATCCTCTGAGGGATGGTGGGTAGGAGATGATTAAGTATGGAACAGGTGTTTGAGAACAGCCTGACCAAACAAGGCATCCCTGCGGGAGTCCTTGTCCAAACAGTAATGGGCTGTGAAGGTATGAACGAGGCCCAAGTGGCTGCTCGACAGATGTCGTCGATAGACACAGAGTTCAGGTGAGCCATTGAGGCTGCCATGGCTCTCACAATGTGAGCTGTGACATGGCCCTCCAGAGAAATGTTCTTGCTCTGATAGGCGAAAGAAATACATTGGGCAATCCAGTTGGAAAGTGTTCTCTTGGAGAATGGTTGTCCCAAATGAGAAGGATCAAAAGCAACAAAGAGTTGAGAAGACTTTCTATGTTGTTGTGTCCTCTGTAAGTAAAAAGCTAGAGCTCTTTTACAGTCCAGAGTATGAAGATTCCTCTCTGCACTTGATGCATGAGGTCCTGGAAAAAAGACAGGTAGGTAGACCTCTTGGTTGAGGTGAAAAGGCGAGACCACCTTAGGCATAAAGTGTGGATTAGTCCTAAGGACCACCTTGTCATGATGGAACCTTGTATAAGGTGGATTAGCTACTAGTGCTTGCAATTCACTGATGCGGCGTGCTGATGTGATTGCAATGAGAAAGATAACCTTCCAAGAAAGGTATTTCAAGGAGGTAGTAGCTAAAGGTTCAAAGGGCGGCTTCATAAGCTGACCAAGAACCAAATTTAAGTCCCATGCCACCGGAGGTGGTCTAATGGGAGGCTTTGTTAAAAGGAGGCCTCTCATGAACCTTGATACAAGGGGATGAGAGGAAACAGGTTGTCCATTTAGAGGCCTGAGGGAAGCTGCAATAGCACTCAGATGGACTCTTACTGAATTTGTCTTGCCTGCATTAGAGAGATGCAGGAGATACTCCAGCAACGATTCCAGAGGTATTGACCGGGGGTTAAGACCCTTTCCAGAACACCAGATGGTAAACCTTTTCCACTTGAAGGTGTAAGAACGTCTAGTGGAAGGTTTTCTGGAAGCATAAAGAACATCTTTCACTTGTTGAGAAAGAGGAAGATCCTGGAGATCTAGGCCTTCAGCAACCATGCCCTGAGATGCAGAGACTGGGGATTGGGATGCCACGCCTTTCCGTCCTCCTGAGAGAGGAGGTCTGGAGCAGACCCTAACTCTAGGGAGGGAGCTTGAGAGAGATGTAGAAGCAGAAGGTACCACACTTGCCGTGGCCAATGTGGAGCTATGAGAATCATGTGGCCTCTGTCTCTCTGAAGCTTGAACAGGGTTTTGGGAATTAGGGGAATGGGTGGAAAGGCATACAGGAAGTCTTGACCCCAGTGAAGGAGGAAAGCATCCCTTGCCTGAGCCCCCTGAGCCGGAGTTCTGGAACAGAACCGGGGAAGTTTGGCATTCCACGGACTTGCAAAGAGGTCTATGTCCGGGGTTCCCCAAATTTGAAAAATCTTGGATACCTAGTCCATATGTAGGGACCACTCGTGTGGAAGCAGAACTCAACTGAGTCTGTCTGCCCAAGAGTTTTGAACACCTGGAAGATAGACTGCCAGAAGATGAATGTGATGCTCTCTGGTGAGGGCCCACAGTCGCAGAGCTTCGTTGCAAAGCAACAGAGAGCCAGTTCCTCCCTGCTTGTTTATATAGAACATGGCTACCTGATTGTCCGTGTGGACAAGGACTGTCTTGTGGCTGAGCAGGGTGTGGAAAACTCGCAGATCAAGGAAGATTGCTCTGAGTTCCAAGAGACTGATATGTAGACAAGTCTCCTGTGGGGACAGATGCCCTGGGTGGAGAGGTCCTGAAGATGAGCTCCCCAGTCCATTGGAGAAGCATCTGTTGTAAGAGTTGCCTGGGGTAGAGGCTGTTGAAAAGGACACCCCAGCAACAGGTTCTGAGGGGACTTCCACCACTGGAGGGACAAAATGAGGCGACTTGTGTTTGCTATTTTGTCTGACAGGCAGCCTAATGCCTGGGTCCATTGGGTGGATAAAGTCCACTGAGCTGCTCTCATGTGAAGGCGAGCATATGTTACCACATGAACGGTGGATGCCTTGTGGCCTAGCAACTGTAACATTTCTCGAGCAGTTAGAAGGGGTTTTGACTCTGCTTGAGAAGCTAACTGCATCAAGCAAAGGCAACGGGCCTGGGGAAGATAGGCACTTGCCCTTGTGGTATCCAGTAGTGCCCCTATAAATTCCAGGGACTGAGTAGGTATCAAATTGGATTTTGGGATGTTTATTACCAGCCCTAAATATTGAAAGATACGCATTGTGCAGGTTAGAGCAGTCTTGGCCTCTGATTAAGTGGGAGCTCAAATGAGCCAGTCGTCCAGATAAGGGAAGACAAATATTCCCAGGGTGCGCAGAAAAGCAGCAACCACTGCCATGTATTTCGTGAACACCCTTGGTGCAGAGGCCAGTCCAAAGGGGAGCACTCTGTATTGATAGTGCTTCTCCTGGAAAAGGAACCGAAGGAACCTTCTGTGAGTTGGATGGATGAGAACATGAGTGTACGCATCCTTGAGATCTAGAAAACAAAGCCAATCCTGACTGTGAAGGTATGACAGCAGAGTTCCTAGAGAAACCATCTTGAATTTCTCTTTGACTAGGAATCTGTTCAACTCTCTGAGATCTAAAATGGGTCTGAAGCCCCCTGTTTTCTTTGGGATAAGAAAATAGGGGGAGTAGAACCCCGTGCCCTGTTGTTGAGAAGGCACTTCCTCTATTGCCCCCTGGGCTAGAAGAGTGGCAACCTCCTGCTCAAACAGGCTGAGGAGGGAGGTTGGAGAATTGAACTGGTGCACTCTTGTGAGAGGGGGCAAGCTTGAAAAATGAAGTTTGTACCCCTCTATTATGATGGAGAGTGTCCAATGCTCTGCTGTGATTTGCCCCCATCTGGGAGCAAAGTGACATACATAACCTTCCTGGGATGGTGGAGGGCTCTGGTCCTTCTAGAGCCAGGAAGGCTAAGTTCTCTAGCAGAGAGTCAAAGGCCCTGAGGGGGCTGAGATTGCTGGGCTTGAGCAGGCCTCACAGCCTTTGCCTTGGTCTGTTTGGGGGATTGCTGACGTTTGGAAGGAAACTGAGCTGCAGAAGATGCTCTCTGACTATAAGCAGGATAGGATCTTCCCTTTTTAGAAAAAGGTGTTTTCTTGAACAACCTTTTCTTAGCAGGAGCAGCAGTAGATTTGGATAGTCTATCCAAAGCAGAATTTTCAGCATCCATTTGATTGGCTTTTGCTTGGCAATCTTTACCAGATTCTCACCTGTACTAGGGATATTTCCCAATTCATCTTGGACCCAGATCTCCAAATCAGATGCTTGAAGCCAAGCAATCCTACGTGCACCTATAGCTATAGCTGAGGCTCTGCTTACGCATTCAAAGGAGTCGACAGCTGCACGGTTGGAGAATTTGGAGATATCCTGGGCATGTTTGAGCCCAGAGAGAAATTCTGGCCTTTTACTGTCCGACATAAAAGGACTTAAAGTCAGCAAATGGTCAGTGACTTCTTTTAAGAACATTCCCATGTAGAGACTATAAGAATTAATTCTCGCAGCAAGCATGGAAGCTTGGAAGACTGTTCTACCAAAGGCATCCAGGGTTCTACATTCACGTCCTGGAGGATTAGAGGCATGTCTCTTGGCACTTCTAATCTTTCTCATTGCAGACTCAACCACAATAGAGTGGTGAGGAAGCTGAGTTTTATGGAAATCAGGACAAGGAGGGACACGATACATGGTGTCCAACCTGCGAGAATGAGGAGAGGTGGATAGAGGTGCTTCCCACATCCTTAACATGAGATCCTACAGAATCTCATGAATAGGCAAGGTAGCTGCCTCTTTAGGAGTTTTAGGATATTGTAGAATATCTAATTCCTTAGCCCTAGGCTCTGACTCTGGGGCTACTGTAATAGAGAGGCCCCGAGCCACCTCTCTGATAAAAAGTCTTGAAAAGACAAGTCCTCTGGAGGAGACATCCTTCGTTTAGGAGAGGACTCCTCCTGTGGAAGAAGCATCGCTGCATCGACAGACTCTTCAGAATCCTCAGAGTCATCGAAGTATCGTCTGTTGGGATGCTCTTGCAAAGCCCGATACCCATACCGACCGGTATCGGTATCGGGAATCATCGGTACGGGGGTATCGGTACAGGAGGGCTGCAGAGGGCAGAGTACCGGCACAGCTGACACCGATGCCAATGTCGATGCCACCGGTACCGGAATCAGTGCCGATGGCGATACCGGAGCCGGTACCGGCAGAGTAGTCTGTTGCGGTACCACGGGCGTCAATGCCACAAGGAAAGCCGCCAGACTGCGTTCGATGGACAGAATCCTCTGATCCATCGACGCCGCCAATGCCTGGAAGTCAGTACCGGTGGAAGCCACCGGTACCCCAGAGCATGGCACCAGGAGATCTGTCGAGGCCACGCTATCTAGATCATCCTGGAACCCCGATGATGATGCTTTAGAAGCTGTAGCCTCCCGCCGGGGTAATTTTGCCGGTGCAGAATCCTTGAGGGCAAGGCCAGGGGCATCTCGATGCTTAGAAGGAGATTTGCCCTTCGAGGACCGGCTGGATTTATGTTTAGTTACCTGAGATCCATGTGAGGAAGAAGCAGCCCTGGAAGACGTCGATGCCACCGAAGCTGCATCAGAGGGAAACAGGGTACTGAGCTTGGCAGCTCAGTTCAGTCGACCTCTCTTAGACATCATGGAACAGGACACACAATCTTTAATGGAATGGTCAGGGCCTAAACACTTGAGACACCAGTCATGGGTGTCGGTGACGGAGATAGTACCGCCACATTTTGTGCACTTCTTAAATCCTGAGGTAGGCTTTTCCATATTTAAGGAAAAGGGTTTTGGGGCTAAGGCCCAAAACTGAAGTACACCTGAAGAAAAATAAATGGAAAAAAGGTCTTTTTTTTTTTTTAAAGAAAAGAATAAGAACCGGCGGTACCGGTATAGCGTCGAGGAAGGCAGACGTGACAGAAAAGAAATAAAGAAAAAATAAGGAAATTCTTCTGCGGTGACAGGAACACGACCTGCTGGCTCCGTGGAAAAAGAACAACTGAGGAGAGATAGTTGGAAAGGCAGGAAGGCAGCACTCAGGCGCTGTGGGATGCTCCCAAAAGCTTTCTGATTGGACGCTGGGGAGCGTTCCCGCGCAGGCTCCGTCGGTACCGACGTACCCATATGTGAAGACTCATTCCTGCTTGTTTCTGGAGATCAGGAGGCAACACATCAAACGTCATTTGAAGTAAGTTGTTTCCTACATTGCTGGGGAGAGAGATAGAGAGAGGAAGGGGAGACAGGCCGGACCCCTGCCCCCCTCCCCACCACCATGGGGGCCCCCTTATTGAAGTTGTGCTTGGAAGCCCCCCTTTAGACCTTATGCCACTGCATATAGGTGGTAACTTTATAAAGTTTTTCCACGTGTAAGGCAGGCTTTATACACAGAGCTTGGCTCTCATAAAACTGCACTCAGGAATACACACATAAGAAGTAGATGCACCATAAATCTGTCTATTTTTACACAAGCTGCACCCTAAACGTTCCTGGGGCAGAGCTGTCATGCACACAGGTATTTTATAAAATACGCATATACCAGCACAGAGTAGATGCACATGTTTACACCTTCGGAGCAGATGTAAATTTCTGCAATAGAATATGTGTGCTAGCAGAGGTCACTGAAGGAGCTTATGTTATAAAGACATGTTGGCTTTATAAAACAGGTACCTTTGTTTGAAATTTCACATAGGCACCCTATTATGAAATTACACCCATGAAGTTTAGCTTGGATAAAAACAGAAAGATCTTTGAAAAGGCTTTCCTTAACTTGGCAAGATTTATTAGAAATTGGGGTTGGCCAAGTAAGAGCCTCAGGAACCCTTCTGGCTTCCAGACCAGAAGCCTGAATGATTGAAAATGACCCTGTATTTATGCAAAGTATGTTTCTGAAGCAGCACATCACAGGCAAGTTGATGGTTAGTTATTATGCTAGCAATGGATGCAACCCAGCAGTGAATTACTACAAGATGCCTGCCCAGACATATCTGTATCCAAGTTATAGACAGCCCAAGATGAGTTCTCAAAAGACTCCTATGAAAACAATCTGATTTTTCAGCATACTGAAAAAAAGGATGCTTTCTAGCCAAGAAAACTATTTTTTCTTGTTTTATGTATTTCTCCAACTTAGTTACTCTGCACTCAATTATTCAAATTAAAGGTATAGTTCACGAAAACCACCAAAATCGTCTATGCTATATAGCTCAGAACCTGGAAATGGAGTTACTGTATATAGAAAGTATGCCAAGGTGGGAAAAATAATCACAGCAGTGAAATAACGGCTGTAAGCTTCAGGTGGAGGTGCAGAGATATCCTTGGGCTCTGAAAGGGCAGATAAAAGTTATTTACTGCAATGAAGGAAGGGAAAATCAACCACTGATTGAGGCCTCCATGCTAGGTTCTACCCATTAGGATCACCCATGGGTCTCTGATAGGAAGAATGGAAAACTCAGATGGATGGGATGGAGGAGGAAATAAATTAAACACTAGTACATTTCACTCCAGTCTTGGTTTAACTTTTATGCTAACATCTTCTAGAGTTTTATTCCCAATGAGCAAAGCTGGACTTCAAATCACAGTATGTTTGGGTGGTAATGTACAAAGCAAAAGTGAGGCAAAAGTTGTAATTTTTTCTAGGGGACGTCTGATCACCTTATGTCAGTCTCAGGAAATTTGCTCTCAATTATACACAAGACATTTGTAAATTAAATACTAGTCATAGATTAAGCAAGGCAGATTGTACTTGTTTAGCCCGTGTTTATCTTTAGGTCTTAGGAAGACATCTTTGGCCTTTCAAATGTTCTCTGCTAATTATAACAAACGCAAAGGGAGAGAGGGGTGGTTGGAGGACCACACACCTTTACTGTGTGCATCAGTGAGGGACACTTCTGCTGATGGTGGTCTCAGGAGTACATCTACAGGGCTGCTCTTTTCAAAAATACTTAAGCTGAAATCTCTATCACTGAGGAAGTCAAACTTTGCTAACTTTCTTCCCCCAGTTTAAAGCAACATAGAATTAAACTGAAAAAAAAACACACACACCCTTTGATAATTACCTTTATATTCAACAACTTCTTGTGCTTACAACAGTGTACCCACTTTGTTCTCTTCTCCGGAACATCCAGCTGAATTATCGTTGTCAACTAAATGGATTTTCATAGACTATAATTGCCTATAACACACTGGCAAAATTCACTGGCTGGAGTTTGAAGGAAAGATGCTCTGGTATTTAAGCTTTTATATTTTCTCATTTAAACACTTTTTGTGAATGCCAGTCAGCACCTGGGATTTGCAGCCAATTGTCTGTCACATTCAGAATAATCTATCACCAAACATTCTTTCCTTCTGCATGTTTCCCAGCACCGTTGCACTGGTGTCTCCAAAGCCAATCTGTTTATAGAGCCAGGTGATTGAGTCACTGGGATTTATATGAATGGAAGCTGGTGCTAGTGTGTCCATTATTCCAGCCAAAGCATTCCATCCAACATACACTGATGAGAAAAAGGTGTGTGAATGCCTAAGTATGATCATGAGAATTAAAAGATCTTAACGCGATATCTTTGTTTAATTGTACCAAGTCTTTTCTTATGCAATAAAATGGGTATAAATTAAACAATTCTTTGTTTCCTTAGACACAATAATGTACAGAGCAGGATTATAATATTTTCCTGAGGGAACCGAAAACCTGGCTGTTTCCTACATCAGTTGTGGATAAGAGTGGAAAATCTATCTTTTGCTAGTTATGTTGTTTTTCACTTTGTGCTTAATGGAGGGAAATGGGAGAGGAAGGGTGCAAGTATCAGGTTTTTATGGGTTTTTGTTTAAACATAATTATAATCTGCTGTATTTTTACATTTTTATAGTGCTTGTATACTGCATTCAACATTGTTGGAAAATGGGGACGCAGGATATAATTGAACCATTGGTTCTTTGCCACAATTGGCTCATTAGAATCAGGCACTTGAATAACTAGGGAGCAAGAAAACCAACCTGCCGAGTACATCTGCATAACCGATTTTGGGCATCATGTCCTATTATAAAGATTCGAAAGATTTTGGGGCATGTTTACTAAACTGCGGTAATGTCATTCGCGTTAGGTTCCGCGTTGATGAAACAGATGCCCATATAAAGGAGTGGGCGGGGCAGCACTAAAGCTGTGTCAGATAAGTCGCGTCATAAGGCACCCTATGAGGCACAGTACAAGGCACGTTATAAGGCACCTTATTAGGCACAGTACAAGGCACGTGGTGGTGCCTTATAACGTGCCTTGTACTGTGCCTCACAGGATGCCTTCTTACGTGCCTTATAACGCGCCTTGTACTGTGCCTAATAAGGTGCCTTGTAATGCCCTATAAGGATTGTTGCCAACTGTGGTGAGGGTACTATGGGCTGGCAGCACAGATATGCAAAGATATGACTGTCACAGGCAAGCAAAATATCTGCCTTGGACAGGAGGGAACAACAAGGAATTGAACCCATGACCTCTGCCTCCACAGTCATCAAAGTAACCAGTGGGCTACATCTCTATAACATCAAACACACCGTTGGCTGGCTACAGAAAGACTGCAGGTCACCACACAAACTCTCTGCTGTGGTTACCAAGATAGGGTAAACCCACCCGTACCCATGATGCACTGCACATGCAGATCAGCAGCCTACATCTGATCAAAAGATGGGGTATGCACCGCTATAGCACCCCGGCCTGGTAGGGGGAACTGACCGTGTGTGTTACTGGCACAGAGTAGCTACAGACAGTGACATCGTGCGGTTCCTGTGCTCACCCTGAGGGTGAAGTGGGGGGCCCAGCACCAGGTCTGCAGCACATGGGATGGATGAGATGGGAGCCTGCAGCACAGCCTATCACTGCCAGTGTGTGATGGGTAGTCCCTGCAGACACACCTAGGATACACCTGTATCCATCTGTATCTCACAGTCATGTCTAGGCCTTGTGGACTATGATGCACCCAGAATAGTGCATATCCTGTGTGGGTGCCATGGTCACATGTTATAAGTGAAGGGTGGTGTTCGGACCCCAAAGCAGATTATGTAGCACCACCCAACCTTCTCCAAACATCAAAAGATATAAGAACGCTGATTTTTGGCGCGTTTTTGAAAAACAAACCAAAAGAAAAAGGGTAGAGTGATAATGTGAAGTATAATCCACGAAGGGTAAATAAAAGGTAACTATGTGTGAAGAACTATTCAAAGAACGCCCAGAAAAAAGGAAGTCATAAAATAAAATTGAATAATGAATAAAATAAACCATATGCTTTATGAAACACATAGTGCTTCCAAAACATATAGTGATGAAGTGTCAAAACACCAAACGGTGAGACGCTCAGGACACAAATGTAATAAGTTAAACACTCAATAGAGCAATTTTGTACGTATTGGACAGCACCAATATTCCTTCCTTCCTCAGAACCACCACCACACCATCATGATCTTGGTAAAGGTGCGTGGAACGGTAACCAGACTGACGGGCAAGGACCTGAACTGAAAGCGCCCAATGGGCACTGCGAAACGCAGGAACTGCTGGTGCTCCTCATGGCTGGGAACGTGTGGATAAGCGTCAGTGAGATCCAGCGCGGACAGGAACTTGTCCTGCCTCACCACCAGGATCACAGATCTCAAAGTTTCCATGCGTTAGTGCGGGACTCGCAAGGCCTGATTCAGATGCTTGAGGTCTAGGATGGGCCTGAAGGCCCCCTTCTTCTTTGGCACCATGAAATAGATGGAATAATGTCCCGTTCCATACTGATCCGGAGAGACTGGCACTACCACATTCAACTGCCACAATCGCAGTAGAGTGTCTGCCACAGTTGCTCTTTTTCCTGGAGCCCCGCAGGGTGACAGAATAAAGGTATCGGATAGGAGTAGAGCAAACTCCAGTGTGTACCCCTTCTGAATTATCTACAAGACTCATTGGTTGATTGTTATACTGGCCCAGACGGGGTAGAACTGTTGCAACCGACCACTTATTGACACCACCATCTGGACGCCCCCCTGGCTTCATTGGGGCTTTTTGGGCTAGACCAGGGGTGAAGCGTAATAACCTCGCCCAAACCCCTAGGAGCTGTGAAATGGCTGCCTCCGAGCTCCATAACATCCGCGCTGGTAGGGTGCAAAGCAATTGTTACAGAATTTCCAAAAATCCCTGGGCTGGCCCCGCAGGGGTGCACCTGGTTCAGATCTTTAGGCTTGTCCTCTGGTAGGTGACCGCCTTTGGAGTCACCTAAGTCCTTAACAATCTTTTCCAACGCCTGTCCAAAAAGCAGCTTCCCTTTAAATGGGAGCTTATTCAGTTGTGCCTTGGAGGAGGCATCAGCCGCCCAGTTACAGAGCCACAGGAAACGCTGGGCTGCAATGATAGAAGCCATCGTCTTAGAAGAAACTCGGACCAAATCATAACAAGTGTCCGCTAGGTATGCCGTGGCTGATTCCAACCTGCTGCTCTCTGTCGCCTGGTCTTCTGAGCCCACAGATGCTAAGTTCTGGAGCCAGCAAATGGAGGACCGGGAAACATATGCCCCAGATATGGATGCCTACAGCGCCAAGGCACTAGAATCGAAGGCTTGCTTGAGTAAGGATTCCAGCTTCCGATCCTGGAGGTCCTTAAAGACCGCGCTGCCTTCCATGGGAATGGTGGTCTTCTTGGTCACTGCTGCCACCAAGGCATCCACCCTACGCATCTGCAGGAGCTCCATTTCCTCTAACGGAATGGGGTACAACCAAAGCCATAGTCCTGCTGCCCCGGAGGGTGGCCTCAGGAAATTCCCATCCAGACTCAATCATCTTTTTGATTGCCCTAAGCACTAGGAAACAAACCTGGGCCCCCTTGAATCCCTGCAACAAGGGATCCTTCAAGGGTTCCTCCACCAGTAGCGGAGGAGATACAATATTCAAGGCTGTAAGAGAACGGCTAATAACAGCTGAAAGTTTTTCCTGGTGGAAACCCTGAAAACATTGGGATCCTCTCCAGAAGGTTATCTCCCTCTCTTCTAGTTCCTGAGCTCCAGAGTCTCCCCAAACATCTGAGGGCCCTTCCACTAGCTCCTCTGACCCTGGGGAGTGAGGGGAGTCCAGACCAAGCCAGGAATCCATTACCCCCTTGCCTTTATTACTTAAGAGAGAGCCTGCCATAGGGTATCCCTCCTGCAGAGCCTCCAGCGCCGAAGGAGCAGAAGCTGAAGACTTAGCAAAGCCTCAGCCTGCTTCCTTCTAAGACAACAAGCCTTGTGTAGTGACAATATGAAATCTGGTGCAAATAAAGGTCCTGCAGCTCTGCACCAGCCAGTTGCACTGCCTGCAGCTCTGTTCTTGCGGCCGCAGTCCCTTTAGCCTTATGTTTTTCCCCTTTTAGCTTTTTCTTTGGGGAAATGGCTGCCTCAGAGGAAATGGCTGCGGTTCCCGCCAAAACTGCAAGAACCGCCACCTCCGGGGAAACCCCTGCCCACATTTCGAGAAGCACATCCATCTCCACTGTGCCCTGAAACAGTCTACCACGTCTCAAACAAGCTCTACAGAACCCCCCCAAAGTCACTCCGCGGCTACTTGCACACTGCGTACATGACTGGAGAGGCGGCCGCATGCACGCCGCGCCAATGGGAGGAAGCAGACCCTGGGACCACACACCGCCCAAATGCCGGAAAGCAGCGAAGAACCTGAGGGCAGGACCCCAAGTCCCTCACTCGACCCCAATCGCCGCGAGAGGGAAAGATCAACTGACAGCCGCCAACACTAATACTCTGTCTCAGATTTCCTTTCTTTCCTTTTTATTTATTTATTTATTTATTTTTATTTATTTATTTTTTTAAGTACAGCGTCTCACTCTGGTCTGAGGAGAGGGATCCTCTGCAGCCTGCCGCTATCAGGTGCCTGAGGTCCCACTGGGGGGGAAAAGGGACCCGTGGCTCCCAGGTACTTAACCCTAAGCGTGGCTTAAAGCAGCAGGAGGTAGGCCCTGCCCCTAAAGGTCGCTTCCACTCTATAAGGAGGACAAATTAACCCTAGCAAGCTCTGCACAATGCCTGCTCTCTCCACTTCAGATCTTTCTGCCTACCTGGCTGATTTGAATATTACTTTATTATATTTTACAAGGCCTAAACAGGGAGTCTGCCACACACGAGCTGTTCCCTCAGCTACTGAGAACTGAGAGACTGGAGTCCGGAGCTGAAGAAGGATCTCGTATTCTCTTACTGAAGAGTTTGGAAATGCTCAGTTCTCAGCTGCTGATAAATGGTGAATATCCATCTGTGGCTGGACTGGCCTGGGGGAACGATTACAAAAAAAAAAATCACAAAGAACTCAAAAGTAACATATAAAGATTTGCAGCTAACGTGAGGAAAAAAACTGGATGGGAATTATCTTCATGGGAGGTTAGGAAGGATACCACTGCTCTTTAAATACACTGCTGCCTGCCTCAGGTTAACCAAAAAGCACTTGAATTAACCACAAATCTTCTGGAATAGTGTTCTCTTTACCTATGAGTCAAATATTGTACTTTTCTGATACAACAAATGTTTTGTTTGGTGAAAAAACACACTGCCTTTGAAAGAACCACATCCCAAATGTCAAGCAAAATGATGGAGGTGCCTTTGTGTAGACGTGTTTTACTGCATCAGAACTTCGACAGCTTGCTATCAGTGATGGAACTATTAATTTTGCTTTATATCAGAAATTACTAGAGGAGAATATCAGGCCATTCATCTATGAGCTGAAGTTGAGCCAGAAGTGGGTCATACAGCAAAACAATAATCCTAAACAATCAATTAAATCTACTACCGAATAGCTGAAGAAGAAATTTTATGTTTTGTATAGGCAATTCAGTCTCAGCCTAAATTCTATTGAAATGTTGTGGCAAGACTTGAAGTAAACTGTTCTTGCAAAGAAGCCTTCAAATGTCACAAAGCTGAAATAATTCTGTCTAGAAGAGGGAGCCAAAATTCCTCATGGGCGATGAAGAGTTCACATACCTTTACCTTTTCACAAAAGGATACTTATTGTTGGGAAATAACTTTGATAAAAAGAATATATCTGGATTATTCACGGGGGCTATTTTTTTCCCTTAGACTAGGATCTAATCATGTTCTGAGTATGAATTGTGCTAAAATACAGAAAATCTATGGAGTTCATTAACTTTTTCTGAGCACTGTACATCCAATGAAAGACCATTAAATAAAGCATTCCCAGTAAAAGGATCGACTGTTGCCTGAATTTGTTACTGTACTTATTTGTAAAGTATTTTTGTGTGAGAAAAATAGGCAAAACATTTCACCTTCTAATTAAAACTTACCATCCACAATAAAATTCATCTGATAGACACACTGTGTACCAGATGTACGAGGCAATTTCCCATAGACATAAAGGGCATTATTTCAGAAGCCCTATTCATGCTTTGGACATCTGAAAGCGGGCAAGAGAGGTGTCCAAAGCATGGAGATATCACTGGAGCCATTTTGGTAGCCAGATCTGTGAATGTCCCCAGCAGGAGGATATCTAAATCTGAAAAGGGCATGGTGTAGGCGTGTCCAGGGCATTATCAAGAACCTGGACATCCTCGCCTAATTGCAGAAATGCCCTGTACATCCCATGCTACGACCAAGTTTATATCTGCTCCAGGCACAAATAAGCAGCATAAAAGTGCTCTTTTTGCCTGCCAAATATCCAAGGGGGGTGGAGGAGGAGGTAAACTGCTATCCCATATGTTTTCGTGTTGACATCGAACCCTGCTGGGGAGTGGGCGCTCATTCCAGTTTGCCACACAACGGACATCCCCATACGCAACTCTGCATTTGCTAGACATCTCTGTTCCACTATTCTGTAGCTGGGACGTCTATGTGGACCGGGCTGCAAACGTCCACATCGGGGATGTCTAGGTTTCTAAAATCAGGCCAAAACAGACATCCAGTGTTATTCTGAATGTTTCGCCCTGGACATCCTTTCTAAAATTTCACTTTAAATGAGAAACAACTCTGTGCACATACGGTTTGTGTACTTAATGGTAGGTCGAGCTGCGTCATTACATGTATGGCTGCTGTTTTACTAAATGCACAATATACTGTCCAGTTAAATGCCCATTAAGTCAATTGCATGCGGTAAGAAAAGAAATACAAAAAGGTTTCACAAACTGAATTTCTTTAAGACTTCCACAGAGTTAAAGCAATCTTTCTTTGCCGCTGTAAAGTAACAGATAAATGCTGTCTCGTACCATGCCGGGCACATACTGAAATATTCACACAGGAGCCTTGTAACACCAGTACAATCACTGGAGTCACAGCATGACAGATCGATGTCCTTATGCAAGACAGCAACGTAGGTCTTCTCTCTCCCTGCATGGGATGAGGGCGTCTGCAGGAATTTCAGATCATGCTTCCCTTCGTCTCAGCTCATTCGATCATCTTACATCACTCTGACCTTGTCCTCCAGGGACAAATATTACCAGAAGCCAACAGACTATAAAATGCACTAGTAATAGGCCTCTAATGACTATGTTTATTCCTTTTCTTTTGTGTGTTATGGAATCCTCTGCTCACTGCATCCGTAAGTATTATCTGACTCATTATGTTAATAAAGACTGTATTTAGGAAAAAGTGATATGACACATCCTGCTTAATAGGTATTCTGCTTCTGTTTAATGATTTATCACGTCCACTGAAAGAGAGAGAGAGTGTGGCATATTCAGCCAACACTTAGCTAGATGACTGTAGACTAGAGTGCACATACATCCCCCTTCCTCCACTCCTGTTCTCACCTTCTGACATCACTCCAACTGGCTTCTCTCAGTGCTACACCAGCATATATATACAAATGATGACATCACTGTAAGTTCCTCTGCTCTGCCTCCACCTGCTGGCTGGGGAGCATAACCCACTCATCTGAACTGTTCTAGCAGGATGATAAACAGATGGTTTTCTTAAGAGCAGTACCTTGAGTAACCAAGGTGTGCTACTCCTCAGGCTACAGAAATTCCCTGCAGTTCACATCTTCATCATCCCTTATTTACATATGGGCACATTACATAGTAACATAGTATATGATGGCAGATAAAGACCAGTATGATCCATCTAGTCTGGCCAGCAAGACGGCAAGAGCAGGTACACCAGGTCACCCCGCCACTGTTCCCTCTAAGCTGTGCGCGTGTGCGCGCGCACACACCTTGCCGAGCGAGCGCACATACTTTACAACAGAGCGCACAAAAATTACGGCTCTGATTCTGACAGAAAACAACACAGACGTCTTAAAATTTAAAAGTTATGATTGTAATTACTAGAAATTTCCCACTTCATTTAGTAATCATCTATTTTCATTTAATTTGATTAAAATCAATGTGGTGTACATACTGTATTCTGACATGTAGTCAAGTTTTAAAGTATATAACTCCGAGTGTCGTTATGTGGCGCACAAAAATGTAACCTTCCTTCAAAAGCTGCACACAGCTGATATTTTATGCGCACACAGCCTACAGAAAATTAGAGGGAACATTGCACCCCGCCGAATCTTTGTTTAGGGATGTACCAACCGCTCCGTGTAGGTCACCCTTATTTGTTGAAATAGTTATGTTTATTTTGATTTTATCCTGTTGCTATAAAGGGATCCACAGTGTCTGTCCCATGCCATTTTGACATTTAGACAGAGCCTACTTCGCAGACCAGTTGCTGATACTGCAAACGATATTTTGCAGTTTTTTTTGCACACGGCAATTTAGCCTTCCAGTTTTCAGTCTCAATGTTCCTGGTCTCCTTATACCCTAGTTTAAAAAAAATGTCTTGCTTCAGTCGCAGTACTTGCTGTAAAACTGAATTCAATATTAATGCCTCAAACTAGACTCGAACAGCAAATTACTAGAATTGTGATTTCTTTCTGGTGAAATGGAAAGTCATCCTTTTAAGTGTTTATTGGTTTTCCAGTTATTCATTTAAAAAAGGATAAACCACATATCTGTATTCCTTTGGGTTCAGTGCATGGCGTCTTTGAACCATATTCCTTCACTGGGCCAAGAAGCGATGTCAGATGCACGGGATATTTAAATCCTGCTGGAACCAGGAACAGACAGCAGGATTTAGTGTTCCCTGGAGTTTTATGCCTTTGTAGCTCGGCCTGCATGGTTGATTCAGCTTTTTATTCCTGAGGCATTTTCCTCTTGTTCACCTAGCTGTGTTCATTATGCATTTATTTTTATTCTTTGCAACCCAGCAGAAATTGGAAACACTTATATAAAATGGTTGAGAACTCCTGTCTGTATGTCCATTCATATGGGAACAAAATAACTCTCCAAAAATCTAACAGAATACTATGAAACTTGGTACATGAGAAAAACAAGTAAAACGAGACACGTCCAGTTTGAAAATGGGCCAAAAATGACCGGGGGTTCCAGAGATAATAAGCCCCCCCAAAAAACAGACCCATGCATTTTTATTGGAAGAAATTCAGCATCTGTAGCATAGAAACTTACAAACTGTGAAACACAGCAGTTAGGTAATTGCTCCTTTCAAACTCCAACTCCCTGTTCTGAACTATGACAAACTGCCCCATCCCTACAACTGCCCCACCACCCCACACACTGTCCCTAAACCCCAAAAATACTCCCTCACAACTGCACCCCTACCACTGCCATAAATGTTACCTTCGACTTTAGAGGGCCACATCAGCTGCATCAGCCTTTTAGCAGAGGTTGCTTCTCAAGACCAGAACATCTTACCTGATAGGAAAAGGAAGAGGCAGCAAGCAGAGGAGACAGCAGCTTTCAACTCCTATTCTGCCCTTCTTGAACAGCAAAGCCCTCTTTATTTCATGTACTTCTATTTTACTTTTAGGCTTGACTATATATTTTATTTTATTTAACATTTTTCTATACTGCTTTTCTAAGCGTCAAAGTGGTTTATAAAGAACTAGTCAGCATAATTCATAGGTGTGATGATTGGTGGAAAATTCATCAACAACCTTAGCTATGCTGATGATACCACATTACTGGCTGAAAGTGAAGACGATCTGAAACATTTGCCTCTCAAGATCAAGGGACATAGTCTTAAAATGGATTTGGATCTTAATGTTAAGAAGACAAAGATCCTGACAACTGGCAAAAATCAATAAGTTCATCACTGATGGAGAAAAAATTGAAATAGTTGACAACTTTATCCTACCTGGATCAACAATCAATAAAAAAAAAAGAACAAGCAGTCAAGAAATCAGACGATACGTTGTTCTTGGCAGAATGGCTATGAAGGACCTAGACAAGATTCTCAAAGATTGCATTTTCAAGCCATTGCATTTTCAATAACATCAAATGGATTCACAAGTTGGACAGTGAAAAAGATAGACAGGAAGAAAATTGATGCCTTTGAATTATGGTGCTGGCAACGAATGCTGTGTATATCATGGACTACCCAAAGAACAAATTAGTCAGTACTAGAGGAGATCAAACCTAAGCTTTCCTTAGAAGCTCAGATGACAAGACTGACTTTCATACTCTGGACACATCATGCGAAGAGAGAGATCGTTAGAGAAAAACAATGCTTGGAAAGGTAGAATGTCAATGCAAAAGAGGAAGGCCAACAATGAGATGGATCGATACAATAACAGCAGCAATGGGTGCCACTCTATCAACAATGAGCCATATGACTGATGACCGAACACAGTTTAGGTCAACTATCCAGAGGGTCGCCATGAATTGAGACTGACTCGACAGCACATAACAGTAACAGTCAGCATACACGGAGCATGGAATATATGATTCATCTTACAAAATAGCATAACCTGCTATAAAAATTCCCAAGATATAGTTTATTTGACATTGCCTGGTCATGCCTGCCGGTTCCTTAACTACATCTCAGTAATTCTGGGCTGGGGACCCTTATTCCCATTGCACTGAGGCTGCAACTGATCCATATCTGATGTCTCTAGTATTTTATTATTTTATATTTTGCACTTTACAGACTTATAGTCTGCTTGAGATAAGGTTTGCCTGCCTACTGTTTTCACTCACTTTTATTTGATTATTTCCTCTACTAATAAGTTTCCCTATCTGATAATCTCAGTGTCTTTTAAGACTTTTACTTATCTGTATCTTATTCTATTTTATTTATTCTACTTTATTTAATTTTACCTTTATTCCCGTGCTACCTATTATTCCTCTTCTTCTTCTAACTTTACTTGCCCTCTCTGCCATTTCTTATTTATTTATGTGATTTTTATACCGCCATATCAAGAATCATAGCGGTTTACATAAAACAACTGAATTACATTGAACAAGGTAGTGATGACATAACTAACAATCAGGGATATATACATGATTCGAATACCAGAAAACTATTTACAATTAGTCTGTTCTTTGGCTCCACATCACTTTGCTCCTTTTTCTGATCCTCCCTAACTTTCTTCCCTCACTCCACCAACCTGCTACCACCCCCCCTTCTTTCTCACCCTCTCTACACCCTCTGTATTTCCTACCCCATCTTATTCTCCACCCTTTCCTCGGTTCTTTTCACCTTCTCCTTCCTCCCTCTCCTTCCTCTCCAAAACAACCTCATCCCCTTTTCCAATGTGCTGTCTCCTCTCTCCCTCGCACTCTTCTTCTCCTTCTCCTTCTGTCCTTTGGTGACAGAACCCTGGTCCCCCTTCACTTCTCTCTCACTCCCATATTAGTTCCTCTCTCTATCAGCCTAATATCATCCACATCCCTCTTCTCTCTCCCTTTCTCATGTGCTTTATGGAATGCTCATTCCATTTCTAATAAACGTTCCTTTACTCATGATCTCTTTATCTCTCACGCTTTCCATCTTCTCGCTCTTACTGAAACCTGGCTCCTCCCTGATGACACTACTTTGGTTGCTGCCCTCTGCTACGGCGGCTATCAATTCTCCCACTCTTCTAGTCCCAATGGCCGTGGCAGTGATGTTGCGTTTCTACTTTCTCCTTCTTGCCAATTTTAACCCCTCCTTTTCCCTCAATCTCATTCCTTTCCCTCCTTTGAAGTCCCATTCCATCCATCTTCTTAATCCCCTACCTCTCCGGATTTCTGTCATCTATAGACCCCCTGACAAGTTCTCTTCTACCTTCCTCATTGATTTTGACTCTCGGCTCGCCTTATTCCTGGATTCTTCTTCCCCCTCCCTTATTCTTGGTGACTTTAATTTTCATATTGATAACCCCTCTGACCTTTATGCGTCCAAGCTCCTTTCCCTTACCTCCTTTTTCAACTTCCAGCTTTGTTGTTCTGCCCCCACTTATAAGTTGGTCACTGCCTTGACCTCATTTTCTATTCTAATTAGTTACCTTTAATTTCCATACTTCCACGCTTCCCTTACCTGACCATCACCTGTTAAGTTTCACTCTTCATTACTCCCCACCTCAATCACGCCCAATCTCCTCCTATCTTTTTAGGAATCTTCATGCTATCGATCCACTGACTATCTTCTACTGTGTCATCGCTTCTCTCTTCCACTGTCCTCTAAGTCTGTTGATGAAGCCATAGCTTCCTATAATACTGCTCTCTCCTCTACTCTGGATACCCTTGCTCCATCCATTCCACATCCTGTGAGGCACACCTCACCTCAGCCCTAGTTGTCTTCAACTACCCGCTACCTACATTCCTGTGCCTGTTCAGTTGAGGACACTTGGCTCAAATCCCACTCTCTCTCTGACTTTCTTCACTTCAAATTTATGTTTTCTTCTTTCCATTCCACCATTGCACTCGCTGAACAAAACTATTTTCTCCATCTAACAGTCTTGCCTCTAACCCTTGCTGTCTCTTTTCTACTCTCAATTCTCTTCTTAAGGCACCTCCACCTCCAATTCCTCCCCCTCTCTCTGCCCAAACCCTAGCAGACTATTTCCATGATAAAGTGCATAAGATTACTCTTCAAATCCCCACTAAATCTTCCTCACCCCCTCTTCCCCATCTCAATTATCAACTTTTCCCCTCAACTTCTATCACCCTTTCATCCTTTTCTAAAATCTCTGCTGAGGAAACCTCTCTTCTTCTTTCCTCCTCTAAACTCACTGCCTGTTCTTCTGATCCTATCACCACCAATCTCCTCAACTCCATCTTCTCCTCTGTGATCCCTTTCATCTCACATATTCTCAACCTTTCGCTTTCCACTACAACCTTCCCTGCAGCCTTCAAGCATGCTGTAATCATTCCTTTCCTCAAAAAACCCTCACATCTCCTTCTAATTATCTACCCATTCCCCTTCTCCCATTCATTTCCAAAATTCTTGAATGTGCAGTTCTCCGCCGCTGTCTCAAATTTCTCTCCTCTCAAGCCCTCCTTGATCCACTTCAATCTGGTTTTCGTCCATTTCATTCTACTGAAATGGCTCTTGCCAAAGTCTCCAGTGATCTGTTCCTTGCTAAGTCCAAAGACCTGTATTCAGTTCTCATTCTTCTCAATCGTTCTGCTACTTTTGATGGTGTTGACCACATCCTCCTCCTTGACACTTTATCCTCCCTTGGTTTTAAAGGCCCTGAACTTATCTCTCCAATCGCTCTTTCAGTGTTTGTTCTGGAGGTTCCTCCTCTTCTGCCATCCCTTTCTCAGTTAGTGTACCTCAAGGGTCTATTCTAGGCCTCTCTTCTTCTCTCTCTATACCCAGTTCCTTGGTGCCCTTATCTCTTCCCATGGCTTTCAGTATCATTTTTATGCTGACGACTCTCAAATCTATCTATCTACTGACACCTGACATCTCTCCTTCACTCCAAACTCGTCTCTTTACTTGCTTATCTAACATCGCTGCCTGGATGTCTCACCGCTGCCTAAAATTGAATATGGCTAAAATTGAACTTATCTTATCTTTCCCCTTAAACCCTCCTCCCCCTTCCTACTTTCTCTATCACTATTAACAACACTCTTCTTCCTGTTTCCTCGGCCTGCAACCTTGCGGTCATCTTTGACTCCTCCCGCTCCTTTTCCACACATATTCAACATATAGCTAAAATGTCATTTCTTTCTATACAACATTAACAAAATTCATCCCTTCCTCTCCGAACACACTACTAAGGCTCTTGTCCACTCTTTGGTCACCTCCCATCTTGACTATTGCAAACTCCTCCTTGCTGGTCTCCCTCAGTGTCATCTCTCTCCTCTTCAATCTAGCCAGAACTCTGCTGCATGGCTAATCTTCCGCTAGTCTCGATACACTCAGATAACCCCTCTTCTAAAATCACTTCACTGGTTCCCCTTCTGTTTCTGTATCCAATTCAAACTTCTCCTTCTAACATATAAATGCATTCACTCTACTGCCTCTCATTACCTTTCCTCTCTTCTCTCTCCCTACACCACTCCTCGAGAACTCTGCTCCTCCTCTGGCTTTCTTCTCTCATGCCCTTTTCTTTGGATTTGTTTGGATTTGTTAGGAACTGGGGTACATTCTGGGGAAAGGAGGGGCTCTTCCGAAGGGATGGGCTTCACCTTAACTGGGATGGAACCAGGCTGCTGGCATTAACCTTTAAAAAGGAGATAGAGCAGCTTTTAAACTAGATAATAGGGGAAAGTCGACAGTCGCCCAAGAGCGGATGGTTCGGAAGAATGTATCCTTGAAGGATACTACCAAAAGCAGAGAGGTTCCAAAAAAGAGTAAAGTAGCCCAAATGCCCTCAAGTATGGAGCAGACAGAGCTTAAAGATCCCAAATTACCCATATCTACCAATAGCCAAATTAATATGAATAAAAAACAGTCTCTAAAATGCTTGTATGCAAATGCTAGAAGTCTAAAAAATAAGATGGGAGAGTTAGAATATATAGCACTAAATGAGAGGTTAGATATGATTGGAATATCAGAGACATGGTGGAAGGAGGACAACCAGTGGGACACTGTGATACCTGGGTACAAACTATATCGTAACGATAGAGCTGATCAAATTGGTGGAGGGGTTGCGCTCTATGTTAGAGAGGGCATTGAGTCAGAAAGGATTAAAGTTTTGCAGGAAACAAAATTTGATGTAGAATCTCTATGGATTGAAATTCCATGTAAAAAGGGGAAGGCGATGGCAGTGGGGGTGTACTATCGACCGCCTGACCAGAATGAACAAATGTATGATGAAATGCTCAAAGAAATCAAGGAAGCTAACAAAAGTTACAGCTCGGTAATAATAATGGGTGATTTCAATTACCCCGGTATCAACTGGGTCAGTGTCACGGCAGGACATGCTAGGGAGATAAAGTTATTAGATGACATAAATGACTGCTTCTTGGAGCAGCTGGTTCATGAACCGACCAGAGGGGAAGCCATATTAGACCTAGTCCTTAGTGGAACACCAGATATAGTGCAAGAGATAAGGGTGTTGGGGCCACTTGACAATAGTGATCATAGCATGATCGCCTTTGATTTAATTAGTGGAGGAGGGACAGTAAGGAAATCCACAGTACTACCTTTTAACTTTCGAAAGGGAGACTATGATAAAATGAGGAAAATAGTTAAGAAAAAACTAAAAGGAGCAGTTGCAAAGGTTAAAGACTTACATCAAGCTTGGGTGTTGTTGAAAAATACTATCTTGGAAGCCCAGACCAGCTGTATTCCACGCTTTAAGAAAAGTGGAAGGAAGTCCAAAAAAATGCCAGCATTTATTTATTTATTTAGACAGTTTTCTATACCGCCTTATCCTTCAATCAAAGCGGTCACAACACAATTGGGGGATACATTTAACATGCAGGGATATGAGACACATACACTAATACTTACAAGGAACAAGGGCAATGGAGGGTTAAGTGGCTTGCCCAAGACCACAAGGAGCATCTGTGGGACTAGAAACTCCAGTCCTTCCGGCCCAAGGTTGCTGTCCTCTAGTGGGATTTGAACCCCCGACCTTAAGTACCTTGCCCCAACCACTAGGCTACTCCTCCCTTCCATCGTTTAAAGGTGAGGTCAGAGAGGCTGTTGTTGCCAAAAAAGCATCTTTCAGGAAATGGAAAAAAGAGCCAAACGATGAAACCTGGAAACAGCACAAGCACTGGCAGATAAAATGCAAGGCAAGGCAGATAAAGAAGGCAAAGGGAGAATTTGAGAAGAAGCAGCTGGCTGCGGAAGCAAAAACGCGAAATAAAGATTTTTTCAAGTACATTCGTAGCAAAAAACCTGTGAGAGAGTCGGTTGGACCATTAGATGATAGAGGAGTTAAAGGGGCACTAAGAGGTGACAAGGAGATAGCGGAGAGACTGAATGAATTCTTTGCTTCGGTCTTTACTGAGGAAGATGTAGGGCTGTTACCCATGACTGAAGTGGTATTTAAAGGTGCGGAAGAATTGAAGGAAATATCGATACATCGGGAAGATGTATTACAACTATTAGATAAACTGAAGAGTAGCAAATCACCTGGGCCGGATGGTATACATCCAAGGGTGTTGAAAGAACTGAAATATGAGATTGCAGACCTGCTATTAGTAATCTGTGAACTGTCATTAAAATCATCTCTAATACCTGAAGATTGGAGGATCACCAATGTAACACCAATTTTTAAAAAGGGTTCCAGGGGTGATCCGGGAAACTACAGACCGGTGAGCCTCACGTCAGTACCGGGAAAAATGGTAGACACCATCATAAAGAATAAAATTACTCAGCATGTAGATAGTCATGGCCTAATGGGAGACAGCCAACATGGCTTTAGACAAGGAAGATCTTGTCTTACTAATCTGTTATGTTTTTTTGAAAGTGTGAATAAACAGGTGGACAAAGGTGAGTCGGTTGATATAGTGTATCTGGACTTTCAGAAAGCCTTTGACAAGGTCCCTCATCAGAGACGTTTGGCAAAACTAAAGAGTCATGGGATAGGAGGCAGTGTACTACTGTGGATCAAGAACTGGTTAAAAGATAGAAAGCAGAGGGTTGGGCTAAATGGCCAATTTTCCCAATGGAGAAAGGTGAAAATGGTGTACCCCAGGGATCTGTGCTGGGTCCGCTGCTTTTTGACATATTCATAAATGACCTGGAAAGTGGAATAACGAGTGAGGTTATCAAATTTGCAGATGACACAAAACTATTTAAAGTTGTTAAAACCCAAGAGGATTGTGGAAAATTGCAAAAGGATCTTGATAAATTGGAAGACTGGGCATCAAAATGGCAGATGAAATTTAATGTGGACAAGTGCAAAGTTATGCACCTAGGGAAGAACAACCCAAACTATGGTTACACAATGCAAGGTTCCACATTAGGAACCACCACCCAGGAAAAAGATTTAGGCGTCATTGTGGATAACATGTTAAAACCCTCAGCCCAGTGTACAGCGGCAACCAAGAGAGCAAATAGAATGCTAGGTATCATAAGGAAAGGAATGGAAAATAAAACAAAAGATATTATAATGCCTCTATACTGTTCCATGGTGAGACCGCACCTTGAATATTGTGTGCAATTCTGGTCGCCGTATCTTAAAAAGGATATAGCGTTATTAGAAAAGGTTCAGAGAAGAGCCACCAAAATGGTAAAGGGGATGGAAGGATACTCCTATGAAGAAAGGCTAAAAAGGTTAGGGCTCTTTAACCTGGAAAAGAGACGGCTGGGGGAGATATGATAGAAGTCTATAAATTAATGAACGGAGTGGAACGGGTAAACGTAGATCGATTGTTTACGTTATCAGAATATAGAAAGACTAGGGGACATACAATGAAGCTACAGGGTAAACTATTTAAGATTAATAAAAGAAAATATTTTTTCACGCAATGTGTAATCAAACTCTGGAATTTGTTACCGGAGGATGTAGTAAAGGCTGTTAGTGTAGCTGGGTTTAAAAAAGGTTTGGACAAGTTCCTGGAGGAAAGGTCCATAAACCATTATTAAGAAGGGACCCAGGATATCAATGCTTGACCCAGTACAAGCATTGCGGAACCTGTGTCCCTTGGGGAAACTGCTAGGTACGTATGACCTAGATTGGCCACTGTTGGAAACAGGATACTAGGCTTGATGGACCTTGGTCTGACCCAGTATGGCATATCTTATGTTCATATGTTTCTTCTTCTACAAACTCCACACTTCGATCTTTTCACCTTGCTGCTCCTTATGCATGGAATAAAATTCCCCTCTCTCTCTCCCTCTTCAAATCCATGCTAAATACTTAACTCTGAGGCCGCATTTGGACCCGAATCCCTTGTTCTCCTTGTGTCTCCTTCCCTATTTGAACCCCCTTTGTTGCTCTTGTATTGTTCTGTCTATCTTGATTAGATTGTAAGCTCTACAAACAGGGACTGTCTTCTTTATATGTTTGTACAACGTTGCGTACGCCTTGTAGCACTATGTAAATGATTAATAGTAGTAGAAGTAGTAACAACAGAAAAACTTGACGGGTGCAGCCAATGTTCCCTGTAATTTTCTGTAGGTTGTGTGCGCATAAAATATCAGCTGTGCAACTTTTGAAGGAAGGTTAAATTTTTGTGCGCCACATAACGACACTCGGAGTTATATACTTTGAAATTTGACTACACATCAGAATATAGTATGTACACCACATTGATTTTAATCAAATTAAATGAAAATAGACGATTACTAAATGAAGGGGAAAATTTCTAGTAATTACAATCACAAATTTTAAATTTTAAGACGTCTGTGTTGTTTTCTATTAGAATCAGAACTGTAATTTTTGTGCGCTCTGTTGTAAAGTATGTGCGTTCGCTCGGCGAGGTGTGTGCGCGCGCACACGCACACAGCTTAGAGGGAGCAGTGGTTGCAGCTAGACCATTGCTTTGGAGGTGAATGGTTACATAACTTTTAACAGATTAATGGGAACTATTTACAGGTTAGCTGACAATCAGTTACAAGGCTTGGGTATGATCTGGGGAGGGGGTGGGGTTCTATTCATTTTGTGGGTAGCAGCCATAATAATCTTGGAAAAGGTAGGTCTTTAGTCTCTTATGGAAGCCTGCTAGAACTTCACAGCCTCTTAGGTCTGCAGGAATGGAGTTCCAGGTCATGGGACTATAGAGCACAAAGGCGCAGTTGCAAGCAGACTGTTTGCTCTTGGCTTTCTGGGGAGGTATTGTGAGGTTTTGTATGCTGTGCCTTCTTAGCCTTTCTACTGCTAGGTTTTGTTATTAGCAGTTGCAGACAAGTTTTACCCAAGTCTTTGAATTATGACAGGGCAAGTCAAAAGTTTATACCATTCATCATTACAAAATATTATGCAGTTTACAATACAAGTAACAGTTACTTTAAACATTTCCCCCCTCCCCCTCATTCCCCACATATAAGAACAAGACCTCCCTTATCGTCTCACAATATAAATCATCAAGGGGCCCTTTTAGCTGTCAGGATATGATCATCATGTTCCCAGCAGCTAACATGGAACTGAGTACATGGGAGCACCAAACACCACCCATAGAATTATCAGCTGGTGCATCTATGCTAATTGCTATGTTAATGGTGCTTGTGTGCTAATATGCCCTCCATGCCCACTCTCCACATTAGTGGGAGCCAGTTAACATGTGTCTTGATGGTCAGTAGCTGGCATACTTGCATGTTAACATTCACCGTGGCCAGTTACTGCATGCAATATGCACGTTAACTGGTTAGTGATGCTTAGCAAAAGGTCCCCCCACACCACCAATTCATCTCTTCCTCCCCTCCAATTCCCTCTTAATTAAAACCTCTACTTAATTCTAAAAATACTTGTTCAAAAAGAACCATGCTTCAGGCATTTGTGAAATCATAAAAAGTGAACCGCCTCCCTTAAATCACATTTATATATCGCTCTTCTCTAGAACAGATATTATAATCTTGATGTGTATTTTGTCTATACAAGTTTGAATTTTCTGTTAATTTTATTTTTATAAATTTGTCTTTGTTCCCCAAGCTCTGTAAACTTGCTGCTTTTGACTATTCACTGGTCAACAAATTTTTACAAAAGTCATGTGACAGAAATAAAAATAGTCATTTCTTATCAATTTTTATATGCTGAACACGAATATGACAGTGAAATTGCAAAGTTGGCTCTAGTTTTTTTGTAATCTACAAGAATTAATGTTTACATCACAAAATGCATGTCAATAGTAAATATAATAGGCCTTCGGTTAATACCTGTAAAAAAACAAGTCATAGACTACTTCTTAGATTTTTTCACCTGTCTCTTGTACAGCTGTTTGGGAGCTTCTCTGGGGAGTGTCCAGCAGTAGTCAGCCAGCATTGTAGTGGACCATTTTCCCTGGTATCTTTGCTCCATCGTTGCGATATCCTGGTGAAAACTTCGCCCTGTTCATCACTAACCATACCACAGTTGTCAGGAAAGAAATCGAGATGGGAATCAAGGAAACAGATCTTTAGAGACATATTGCAGCCAAGTTTCTGATACTGCATCAGCATGTCTTCTACTAGTTCCTTGTAGTTTTCTGCCCTAACATTCCCAAGAGAGTTTGTTGACACTAGGCGAAAAGCATTCCATGCTTGTTTCGCATCACCCTGCAGCAAGTTGTTGAACCGGCCATCTTTGAAGAGCTCTCGAATCCGAAGACCCACAAAAACTCCCTCTTTAATCTTTGCTTCTCTAAGTCAAGGGAATTTTTCATGCAGGTACTGGAAAGCTGGCGAAGTGCGGTCCATGGCTTTCACAAAGTTTTTAATCAAACCTAGTTTGATGTGAAGGGGTGGTAGCTGGATTTTGTGAGTCTCAACCAGTGCTGGGTGCTGGCTATTCTTCTCTCCAACTGTTACATTTTGTCTGCGATTCCATTCCTTCTGCAAGTAGTGCCAATCCCTTGCTCGGCTATCCCACCCACATAAGAAACACATGTACTTTATATATCCCTGCTGCAGTCCCATTAAAAGGGCAACTACCTTCAAGTCACCACAGAGGTGTCAGTTGTACTTGTTATAGTTAATGGAAGTCAGTAGATGCTTTAAGTTATCGTATGTCTCTTTCATGTGGACGGCATGCGCTACTGGAATAGATGGAAGACGGTTTCCATTGTTCAAAAGCACAGCCTTCAGACTCAGTTTCGAAGAGTCTATAAATAGTTTCCAGTCTTGTGGGTCATGAATGATTTTTAAGGCATTCATGAGGCTTTCAATATCGGAGCAGAATACCAGATTACTTTCCTTTCCGACTGCGTATAGTACACTGCTGACGTCAGATGGCTTCAGCAGCTGTCTGGCAGTAGTATTGCACTGCATCAGAAAATGATGCAATCAACTCTGGATGATGTGTGCATGCTGGTATTATGCAATGTGATGCAATATTACATCATTCAAGGCTTATTTGGGATGTTGTTGATGTCCTACTGGATAAATTTACATGGTGAAACGTCAAAAATAAACTACATGCAATATCTTCAAAATGAGAGCCAATAAAGCACAGTTACTTACCTGTAACAGGTGATCTCTGGGAACAGCAGGAATAAGTCTTCACATATGGGGTATCGTCGGTACCGACGGAGCCTGCGCGGGAACGCTCCCCAGCGTCCAAAAGGAAAGCTTTTGGGAGCATCCCACAGCGCCTGCGCGCTGCCTTCCCGCCTTTCCTAACCGCCTCTCTCCAGTTCGAGTTTTAAAGCTGAGACAAAGAGAGAGTGAGGAAAGGAAAGAAAGATAGAGAGATACAACTCCTAGGGGAGGTGGGTGGGTCGTGAAGACTTATTCCTGCTGTTCCCAGAGATCACCTGTTACAGGTAAGCAACTGTGCTATCTCCAGGAACAAGCAGGAATGAGTCTTCACATATGGGGACTCCCCAGCTAGAGATGCCTGGGAGATCACCCAGGTTGTGAGTCCCTGGGAAGGGCTCTACCTCCACTCATGAATCTCAGGCATCCAGGCAGGGATGGAGGGTAGGAGTTGGTTAGGTATGGAACAGGTGTTTGAGAACAGCCTGACCAAACAAGGCATCCCGGCGGGAGTCCTTGTCCAAACAGTAATGGGCTGTGAAGGTATGAACCGAGGCCCAGGTGGCCGCTCGACAGATCTGGTCGATGGACACAGAATTTAGATGAGCCATAGAGGCTGCCATGGCCCTCACATTGTGAGCTGTGACATGGCCCTCCAGAGAAAGGTTCTTACTCTGGTAGGCGAAAGAAATACACTGAGCAATCCAATTGGACAGAGTTCTCTTAGAGACTGGAAGTCCTAAATGAGAGGAATCAAAAGCAACAAAGAGTTGAGAGGACTTTCTATGTTACTGTGTCCTTTGTAAGTAGAAAGCAAGTGCTCTTTTACAATCCAGGGTATGAAGATTCCTCTCTGCACTTGAAGCATGAGGTCCTGGAAAAAAGACAGGTAAATAAACCTCCTGGTTCAGATGAAAAGGTGAGACCACTTTAGGCATAAAGTGTGGATTAGTCCTGAGGACTACCTTGTCATGATGGAACCTTGTATAAGGAGGATTAGCCACCAAAGCTTGCAGCTCACTGATGCGGCGAGCTGAAGTGACTGCAATGAGAAAAATAACCTTCCAGGAAAGAAATTTCAAGGAGGTAGTGGCTAAGGGTTCAAAAGGTGACTGCAAAAGCTGGCCAAGAACCAGATTCAAGTCCCATGCCACTGGAGGTGGTCTGATGGGAGGTTTAGTCAAAAGAAGGCCTCTCATGAATCTTGCTAAAAGAGGATGAGAGGAAATAGACTGTCCATTGAGAGGTTTAAGGGATGCTGCAATAGCACTCAAATGGACTCTTATTGAATTCGTTTTAAGGCCTGCATGGGATAAATGCAGCAAATACTCTAGTAAAGAATTCAGAGGTATTGCAAGAGGGTTAAGACCCTTCTCTGCACACCAAATGGTAAACCTTTTCCATTTAAAAGCATAGGAACGTCTAGTGGAAAGCTTTCTGGAAGCATGAAGGATATCCTTCACTTGCTGAGAAAGATGCAAATCTTGAAGGTCTAGGCCTTCAGCAACCAGGCTCTGAGATGAAGAGACTGGGGATTTGGGTGCCACAACATTCCCTCCTCCTGGGACAGGAGGTCTGGAGCAGATCCCAAGTCCAGGGAGGGAGCTTGGGAGAGATGCAGAAGTAGAGGGTATCACACTTGGCGTGGCCAATGTGGTGCTATGAGGATCATAGACCCCTTGTCTCTCTGGAGTTTGAAGAGAGTCTTGGGAATTAGGGGAATGGGTGGAAAGGCATAGAGAAAGTCTTGCCCCCAATGAAGGAGGAAGGCATCCCTGGTCTGAACTCCCTGACACGGAATCCTGGAACAGAACCGGGGAAGTTTGGCATTCCACAGACTTGCAAAGAGGTCTATGTCCGGGGTTCCCCAAATTCGGAAGATCCTGGCTATCTGGTCCCCATGGAGGGACCATTCATGTGGAAGCAGAATTCGACTGAGTCTGTCTGCCCAAGAGGTTTGAACCCCTGGAAGATACACTGCCATGAGATGAATTTGGTGCTCTCTGGCGAAGGCCCACAATCTCAGAGCTTCGTTGAAAAGCGACAGAGAGCCAGTCCCGCCCTGCTTGTTCACGTAGAACATGGCTACTTGGTTGTCCGTGTGGATGAGGACTGTCTTGTAGCTGAGCAGGGTGTGGAAGACTCTGAGAGCTAGAAAAATTGCTCTGAGCTCTAAGAGATTGATATGTAGAGATGTCTCTTCTAGAGACCAGATGCCTTGAGTGGAGAGATCTTGAAGATGAGCTCCCCAACCCCTTGGAGAGGCATCTGTTGTAAGGGTTGCTTGGGGTAACACCTGTTGAAAGGGGGACCCGAGCAACAGATTTTGAGTGGACTTCCACCACTGGAGGGACCAAAAGAGGCGACTAGAGGTTGCTATTTTGTCTGAAAGGCACCCTGATGCCTGGGTCCATTGGGTGGACAGAGTCCACTGAGCTGCACTCATGTGAAGGTGAGCGTAAGGAACCATATGCACAGTGGATGCCATGTGGCCTAACAGTTGTAACATCTCTCGAGCAGTTAAAAGGGATTTTAACTGAATTTGTGAGGCTAACTGCACCAAACGTAGGCAACGGGCCTGGGGAAGATAGGCCCTTGCAGTTGTGGTATCCAGCAAGGCCCCTATGAACTCTAGAGACTGAGTGGGGGTGAGATGGGATTTTGGAATGTTTATTACAAGTCCCAGATATTGAAGGATACGCCTTGTGCAGTTTAGAGAAGTCTGGGCCTCTGACTGGGATGGAGCTCGGATGAGCCAGTCGTCCAGATATGGGAATACGAATATCCCTAGGGTGCGTAGAAATGCTACTACTACTGCCATGCATTTTGTGAAGACCCTTGGTGCAGAGGCCAGACCAAAAGGAAGCACTCTGTATTGGTAGTGCTTTCCTTGATAAATGAACCGAAGGAACCTTCTGTGTGTTGGATGGATGAGGACATGGGTGTACGCATCCTTCAGGTCTAGAGAGCAAAGCCAATCCTGACTCTGAAGGTATGGAAGGAGAGTACCGAGAGAAATCATCTTGAATTTCTCCTTGCATAGAAATTTGTTCAAGTCTCTGAGATCTAATATGGGTCTGTAGCCCCCTGTTTTCTTTGGAATAAGAAAATAGGGGGAGTAGAACCCTGAGCCCTGTTGAAGAAGGGGTACTTCTTCTATTGCCCCTTGAGCAAGAAGGGTAGTAATCTCCTGACCCAAAAGGTCGAGGAGAGATGTCTGAGAATTGAACTGTCTCACCATGGTGTGAGGAGGAAGGTTTAAGAAATGAAGCTTGTACCCCTCCCTTATAATGGAGAGGGTCCACTGCTCTGCTGTGATTTGTTCCCATCTGGGAGCAAAGTACACCAACCTTCCTGGAATGGTGAGAGGCTCTGGATGTTCTAGAGCCAGAAAGGCTAAGCTCTCTAGTGGTAAGTCAAAGGCCCTGAGGAGGCTGAGGCTGTTGGGCCGTAGCAGTCCTAGCAGCCTTAGGCTTGGCCTGTTTTGGTTGTTGTTGTCTCTTTGAGGCAAAACGACCTGCAGTAGATGACTGCTGACCATAAGCAGAATAATATTTCCCTTTCTTGGGAAAAACCCTTTTTTGAACAACCTTTTCTTAAAAGGAGCAGAAGTAGACTTTGAAAGTCTATCTAAAGCAGAATTTTCAGCATCCATTTGTGTGGCCTTTGCTTGCCAATCTTTGCCAAAAAGATTTTCACCTGTACAAGGAAGGTTTCCTAGGCCATCTTGAACCCAAGATTCCAAATCAGAAGCTTGTAACCAAGCAACTCTGCGTGCACCTATGGCAATGGCCGAGGCTCTGCTGGCACCTTCAAAAGAGTCAAAGGTTGCACGGTTGGAAAACTTGGAAATATCCTGGGCATGTTTGAGCCAGGTGTGGAACTCTTCCCTTTTATCTGCTGCAATAAAAGGAGATAAAGTTTGCAGGTGATCTGTAACTTCTTTTAGAAACATTCCCATATAGAGACTATAGGAGTTGATTCTGGCAACAAGCATACTGGCCTGGAAAATTCTCCTGCCAAAGGCATCTAAGGTTCTGCATTCTCTACCTGGAGGAGCAGAAGAGTGCCTTTTTGTACTCTTTATCTTCTTCATAGCAGACTCCACCACAATGGAATGGTGAGGGAGTTGAGTCTTATGAAAACCAGGACAAGGAGGAACACGATACATGGTGTCCAACCTGCGAGAATGAGGGGAAGTGGTGAGAGGAGTCTCCCATATGCCCAACATGTGATCATAAAGAATCTCATGTATTGGTAAAGAGGCTGCCTCTTTAGGAGCCTTAGGATATTGTAAAATATCCAATTTCTTTGCTCTAGGCTCTGTCTCAGAGGCCACTGAGATGGAAAGACCCCTGGCCACTTCCCTAATGAAGTCTTGGAAAGACAAGTCCTCTGGAGGAGACATTCTCCTTTTTGAAGAAGAGGGCTCCTGAGGATGAATTACCGATGCTTCAACAGAAACCACTGATTCATCAGAGTCTTCAGAGGAATCGAAGTATCGCCTGTCTGGATGCTCCTGCAGAGCCCGATACGCATACCGGGTGGTATCGACATCGGGAGTGATCGGTATCGGATCGGTACGGATGGGCATCACCGAACAGTGTACCGCTGCAGTCGACCCCGATGCGGATGTCGATGCAATCGGTACAGGCACCGGAACCGGAGTCGGTACCGGCAACGGAGTTTGTTGCAGTACCGAAGGCGTCGCAGCTTGTATGAATGCCATTATGGCACGCTGCATGGTCAGAATATTCTGATCCATTGACGCAACCAATATCTGGATGTCGGTACCAGTGGGAACCACCGGTACCCCAGAACATGGCAACAGGTGATCGGTCGAGGCCGAGCCATCGATGTCAACCTGTGACCCCGTAGATAAAGCTTTGGAAGCCGGAGCCTCCCACCGGGGTAATTTTGCCAGTGCGGATTCCTCGAGGGCAAGCCCAGAGGCATCTCGATACTTGGAGGGAGATCTACCCTTCGGGGACCGGCTGGATTTAAGTTTGGTTACCTGAGATCCATGTGAGGAAGAAGCAGCCCTGGAAGACGTCGATGCAACCGAAGCCGCATCCGAGGGAAACAGGGTACTGAGCTTAGCTGCTCGGTTCTGAAGACCTCTTTTAGACATCATGGAACAGGACTCACAATCCGCAATGGAATGATTAGGACCTAAACATTTTAGACACCATTCATGGGCGTCAGTGACAGAAATAGTGCCGCTGCACTAAGTGCATTTTTTAAACCCAGAAGCGGGCTTTTCCATGAGGAAAAAGTTCTAGGCCTAAGGCCAAGAAGAAAATGCATTGAAGTGAGGAAAAACAGTATTTTTTTTTTTTTAGAATAAAGAAAGAAAAGACCGGCGGTACCGGTCCTGCGCTGAGAAGGCAGACGCGCGACCAAAGAAATAAAATAAAATAAAGAAATTCTTCAGCGATGACAGGAACACGACCTGCTGGCTCCGCGGAAAAGAAGAAATGGAGAGAGGTGGTTAGGAAAGGCGGGAAGGCAGCGCGCAGGCGCTGTGGGATGCTCCCAAAAGCTTTCCTTTTGGACGCTGGGGAGCGTTCCCGCGCAGGCTCCGTTGGTACCGACGATACCCCATATGTGAAGACTCATTCCTGCTTGTTCCTGGAGATAAAATTTTTAATGTTATATTCATGTTCAGCTCACCAAAATATTACAGATTAGGGACTTTTAAAGTCAGTAACAATTTCAATGTTGACCAGTGTGCTATAGGCAATGTATTGAACTAACAAACTTAAATCTATAGCAAAACATACGGGATCAGGTTTCCTAAAGATTATCACTGTGGAAGTACTGCCGTGCCCAGAGGCACTTTACGCACAGTGACTATTAGCAAACCTGCCCCATAGTTTCTATAACAAGAGCAGTCTAGGAGGGCAATTCTTGCACATACTAAAAGTAAAACATGTAAAATAACGCATTTGGATCAGTCATTTAAGAATTTCAAATCCGGATTTAAAATTCTGTCTTTTAACACAGGCCTTTCAGGGTTTTAATGGGTCGGGGTAATGGCAACAGCTGGCAGTTTCTGTAAAGATATGTCTTTTCCTATGTTCTTTCTTGTTTTAATTTTGTGGTTTTTCTCCATGTCTAGTTTTAATAGTATTATAAACTGCTTTGATATTTGCTATTTGAAAGGCGGTAAAGCACAGTTACTTACCTGTAACAGGTGATCTCTGGGAACAGCAGGAATTAGTCCTCACTTATGGGTACGTCGGTACCGATGGAGCCTGCGCGGGAAAGCTCCCCAGCTTCCCAGAAAGAGCTTTTGGGAGCCTCCCACAGCGCATGCGCGCTGCCTTCCCGCCTTTCCTAACCTACTCTCCTCCGTTCGAGTTTAAAGCTGAGACAATAGAGAGAGAGAGGAAAGGAAAGATAGAGAGAGAGATACAACTCCTAGGGGAGGTGGGAGGGTTGTGAGGACTAATTCCTGCTGTTCCCAGAGATCACCTGTTACAGGTAAGTAACTGTGCTATCTCCAGGAACAAGCAGGAATGAGTCCTCACATATGGGGACTCCCTAGCTAAGATGCCTGCGAGATCCCCAAGGGTATGAGACCCTGAAAGGTTCCTCGTCTTCCTATGGATCTCAGGCATACATTAAGGGACGGAGGGCAGGAGTTGTTTAAGAATGGAACAGGTGTCTGAGGACAGCCTGACCAAACAAGGCATCCCGGCGGGAGTCCTTGTCCAAACAGTAATGGGCTGTGAAGGTATGAACCGAGGCCCAGGTGGCTGCTCGACAGATCTGGTCGATGGACACAGAATGAAGATGAGCCATAGAGGCGGCCATGGCCCTCACATTGTGAGCTGTGACATGGCCCTCCAGAGAAAGGTTCTTACTCTGGTAAGCAAAAGAAATACACTGAGCAATCCAGTTGGACAGTGTTCTCTTAGAGACTGGAAGTCCTAAATGAGAAGGATCAAAAGCAACAAAAAGCTGGGAAGACTTTCTATGTTGCTGTGTCCTGTGTAAGTAAAAAGCAAGAGCTCTTTTACAATCTAGAGTATGAAGGTTCCTCTCTGCACTGGATGCATGAGGAGCTGGAAAAAAGACAGGTAAATATACCTCTTGATTAAGATGAAAAGGTGAGACCACTTTAGGCATAAAGTGAGGATTTGTCCTAAGGACTACCTTATCATGATGGAACCTTGTATAAGGAGGATTAGCCACTAAGGCCTGCAGTTCACTGATGCGGCGAGCAGAAGTGACTGCAATAAGGAAAATAACCTTCCATGAAAGAAATTTTAAGGAGGTAGTGGCTAAGGGTTCAAAAGGTGGCTTCATAAGCTGACCAAGAACCAAGTTTAAGTCCCATGCCACCGGAGGAGGTCGAATGGGAGGTTTTGTTAAAGTTAGGCCTCTCATGAATCTTGCAATAAGAGGATGAGAGGAGATAGGTTGTCCATTGAGAGGCTTAAGGGATGCTGCAATAGCACTCAAATGGACCCTTACTGAATTCGTTTTAAGGCCTGCATTGGAGAGATGCAGGAGATATTCCAATAGAGAATTCACAGGAAGTGCCAGAGGGTCAAGACCCTTTTGAGCACACCAAATGGAAAATCTTTTCCACTTAAAAGCATAGGAACGTCTAGTGGAAGGCTTTCTGGAAGTATGGAGGATATCCTTTACTTGCTGAGAAAGATTGAAGTCTTGAAGGTCTAGGCCTTCAGTAACCAAGCCCTGAGGTGAAGGGACTTGGGATTTGGATGCCACAAAGTCCCTTCCTCCTGGGACAGAAGGTCTGGCGCAGCTCCCAAGTCCAGGGAGGGGGCTTGGGAGAGATGCAGAAGTAGAGCATACCACACTTGGCGTGGCCATCGTGGAGCTATGAGGATCATAGATCCTTGATCCCTCTGGAGTTTGAACAGAGTCTTGGGAATCAAAGGAATGGGTGGAAAGGCATACAGGAAGCCCTGACCCCAATGAAGGAGGAAGGCATCCTTGGCCTGAACTCCCTGACACGGAATTCTGGAACAGAACCGGGGAAGTTTGGCATTCCACGGACTTGCAAAGAGGTCTATGTCCGGGGTTCCCCATTCCTGGAAGATTCTGAGTACCTGATTCATGTGCAGGGACCATTCGTGTGGAAGCAGAACTCGACTGAGTCTGTCTGCCCAAGAGTTTTGGATTCCTGGGAGGTATACTGCCAGGAGATGGATTTGATACTCTCTGGCGAAGGCCCACAATCTTAGAGCTTCGTTGCAAAGCGACAGAGAGCCAGTTCCTCCTTGCTTGTTTATGTAAAACATGGCTACTTGATTGTCCGTATGAATGAGGACTATCTTGTAGCTGAGGAGGGTATGAAAGACCTTGAGAGCTAGGAACACTGCTCGAAGTTCCAAGTGGTTGATATGAAGAGAGGTCTCCTGTGGGGAGCAAGTGCCTTGGGTGGAGAGGTCTTGTAGATGAGCTCCCCAACCTGTTTGGGAGGCATCTGTTGTGAGGGTTGCCTGGGGCAACAAAGGTTGGAAGGGGGACCCCAGCAACAGATTCTGAGTGGACATCCACCATTGGAGAGACCAAAAGAGACGTTTGGAGGTTGCTATTTGGTCTGAGAGAGCTCCTGAAGCTTGGGTCCACTGGGTGGACAAAGTCCATTGAGCAGCTCTCATGTGTAGGCGAGCATAGGGTACCACATGTACTGTGGAAGCCATATGGCCTAGAAGCTGTAGCATCTCCCTGGCAGTTAAATGGCTCTTTGACTGAATCTGGGAGGCTAACTGCACTAGACGATGACAACGGGCCTGAGGGAGGGTAGGCCCTTGCAGAAGTGGTGTCCAACCAGGCCCCTATGAATTCCAGGGACTGAGTAGGGGTGAGCTGGGACTTTGGGAGGTTTACCACAAGTCCCAGGTATTGCAGAATGCGCCTGGTGCGGTTCAGGGAGATCTGAGCCTCTGACTGGTTTGGAGCTCGGATGAGCCAGTCGTCCAGGTATGGGAAGACAAATATTCCCAGAGTGCGTAGAAATGCAGCAACTATTGCCATGCATTTGGTGAACACTCTTGGAGCAGAGGCCAGACCGAAAGGAAGCACTCTGTATTGGTAATGTTTTCCCTGGAACAGAAAACGTAGGAATTTTCTGTGAGATGGATGGATGAGGACATGAGTGTACGCATCCTTGAGATCTAGAGAACAAAGCCAATCCTGACTCTGCAGGTATGGAAGGAGAGTGCCTAGAGAAAGCATCTTGAACTTCTCCTTGCATAGGAATTTGTTCAATTCTCTGAGATCTAGAATGAGTCTGTATCCCCCTGTTTTCTTTGGAATGAGAAAATAGGGGGAGTAAAACCCTGACCCCTGTTGAAGAGGAGGAACTTCTTCTATGGCCCCCTGGGCCAGAAGGGTAGTCACCTCCTGGGCCAGAAGGGTAGTCACCTCCTGATCCAGAAGGGCGAGGAGAGATGTGGGAGAATTGAAGTGTCTCACCATGGTGTAGGGAGGAAGGTCTGAGAAATGAAGTTTGTAGCCCTCTCTTATGATAGAGAGGGTCCACTGCTCTGATGTGATTTGCTCCCATCTGGGAGCAAAATGAGCTAACCTTCCTGGAATGGTGAGAGGTTCTGGCTGTTGTAGAGCCAGAAAGGTTAAGTTCTCTAGTATCAAGTCAAAAACCCTGAGGGGGTTGGGACTGCTGGGTTGTAGCAGCCACTGCAGGTTTAGGCCTGGCCTGTTTAGGTTGCTGACGCTTAGTAGCAAAGCGACCTGTAGAAGATTGCTGGCCAGAAGTGGAAGGAAATCTGCTCCTTTTGTAAAAAGGCTTTTTGAAAGACTTTTTCTTGGCTGGAATGGAAGTTGACTTAGAAAGTCTATCCAGAGCAGAATTCTCTGCATCCATTTGAGTGGCTTTTATTTGCCACTCTTTGCCAAAGAGATTTTCACCTGTACAGGGCAGATTTCCTAAGCCATCCTGAACCTAGGGTTCTAGATCAGAAACCTGGAGCCAAGCAATTCTGCGAGCAGCTATGGCAATGCCTGAGGCTCTGCTGGCACCCTCAAAGGAATCAAAGGCTGCCCTGTTGGAAAACTTTGAAATATCTTGAGTATGCTTAAGCCAAAGGAGGAATTCATCCCTTCTATCCTGTGGAATAAAAGGGAGAAAGTTGTGCAGCTTTTGTGCAACTTCCTTTAGAAACATACCCATATAAAGGCTATATGAGTTGATTCTGGCAATAAGCATACTGGCTTGGAAGATTTTCCTACCAAAAGCATCCAAGGTCCTGCATTCTCTTCCTGGGGGAGCAGAAGAGTGTCTTTTGGTACTCTTTATCCTTTTCATAGCTGACTGTACCACAATGGAGTGGTGAGGAAGCTGAGTTTTCTGAAATCCAGGACAAGGAGGGACACGGTACATAGTGTCCAATCTGCGAGAATGAGGAGAAAGGGTGAGAGGAGTCTCCCGTAAGTCAATCATATGTTCATGAAGAATTTCATGAATTGGCAAGGTGACTGCCTCTCTGGGAGCCTTAGAGTATCCTAAAATATCTAATTTTTTGCTCTAGGCTCTGCTTCAGAGGTTACTGAAATAGAGAGTTCCTTTAGCCACTTCTATTATGAAGTCTTGAAAGGACAAATCCTATGGATGAGACATTCTCCTTTTTGGAGAAGTAGGCTCCTCAGGAAGGGTAATGGATACCTCGGGAGACTCATCTGATGAATCAGAATCATCAGAGGAATCGAAGTATCGTCTGTCCCCTTCCAATGATCGATACGCGTATCGATCGGTACCGACATCGGGCGTCCACGGTACCGGATCGGTACCGAGAGATAGCCCTGGACAAGGAACCTGAGTCGATATCCTGACCGATGTCGATGCAGTCGGTACCGGTATCGGCATTGGTACCGGTACTGGCGCCGGTACCGACAACGGGACTCATTGCGGTACCAACGGGATCGCAGCTTGAATAAAAGCCATTATAGCCTGCTGCATGGATTGCACAGTGTGATCCATGGACGCCACGACTGCCTGGATGTCGGTACCGGGAGATTGTGCCGGTACCCCAAAGCAGTCTAACAGGTGATCGGTCGAGGCCGTGCCATCGATGTCAACCTGTAACCCCATATGAGGAGCTTTGGAAGCCGGAGCTTCCCGCCGGGGTTGTTTGGCTGGGGCAGGATCCTCAAGGGCAAGCCCGGAGGCATCTCGATGCTGAGAGGGAGATTTGCCCTTCAAGGACCTGCTAGGTTTATGTTTGGTTACCTGAGACCCATCAGGACAGGAAGACCTGGAAGATGTCGATGCCACCGCCGGTGCATCCGTGGGAAACAGCACATGGAGCTTGGCTGCTCGGTTCTGTAACCCTCTTTTAGACATTATGGAGCAGGACTGGCAATCCGGAATGGAATGTTCAGGACCCAAACATTTAAGACACCATTCATGGGTATCTGTAACAGAAATTGTACCGCTATACTTAGTGCATTTTTTGAACCCGGAGGCTGGTTTTTCCATGAGGGAAAAGTTTCTTTTGGGCCTGTAGGTCTAAGAAGAAAAATACACCAAGTGAGGAAAAATATATATTTTTTTTTTTTGAAAGAAAAGACCGGCGGTACCGGTCCGGCGTCGGGGAAGGCAGACACGCGACCAAAGAAATAAATTAAAATAAAGAACTTCTTCAGCGGTGACAGGAACATGACCTGCTGGCTCCGCGGAAAAGAAGAACTGAGGAGAGTTGGTTAGGAAAGTCGGGAAGGCAGCGCGCAGGCGCTGTGGGAGGCTCCCAAAAGCTTTCTTTCTGGGAAGCTGGGGAGCTTTCCCGCGCAGGCTCCGTCGGTACCGACGTACCCATATGTGAGGACTCATTCCTGCTTGTTCCTGGAGATAACTTTCTCCTTTCTGGCTGCACACCCCAGGCTTGATCCCCTTCCAAGTTCCCTCTCTCTCTCTCTGCTCCTTCCCTCCTCCAAGATCTCCAGTTCTCTCTCTCTCTCTCTCAACTCCTCCCTCCAGCTTGTCTCTAGTTCCCTCTCTCACAGGCTCCACTCACATTGTTCCCTTCTCTATTCCAGCTGCTCGATCTGACCCTGTCACCCCAAAGAGTGGCAAGCAAGTCTGCAACTTCCTTTCTTCAGACCAAGCATGCTGATATCCACAGCTGCAGCTTTCTATTGCCTGGTCCGAGCAGGCCAATACCATTGCCTCTTGCTCCCCCATGCAGAATTCTGCAAGGCAAATGCAGCATCCTGTTCAAATTCTGTAAGGTGCATTTGCACAGAATTCCCCCAAAAAGAAAAGAGCAATTGCTGATATAGACGGTGTATTTGATTCTTCTAGCTCAGGTACCCACTTCCTGGAAGCAGATACAGAATCTCTGGTAGAGAACCCAGAGGATGCAACTCTGATAAGGCGTTAAATGCTCCACCTCCAGGCACAGGCTGCTGCTGTTCACTAATTACTCTGCCCAAGGGAAAAGTTTAATTAACAGCTTGCCTTTTTCTTCTCCATCCAATAGAGGAAAGAACAGTGTGAATCACCACTTTATACATGCATGCTGTGTTTTTTTTATTTGTTTCCTCAAATGATGAATATGTAATGAAAGTGTGTGTTAGAGGGACTTCTACACTTGGAAAAATTTCACCAGAATTATTTTTAAATCAGAAATCTGGAGTGGGACCTATTGCTCAGAAATTCCTTTCACATATCAGATACTAAATAAAACTATTTCTGGCTCCTGGTCCTGTTCTCCCTTGCCCAAGCAAGATCAGTGCCATCACATCACAGACAGACTGACCATTACTGCAGGAAGAAATGCTAGTTTGTAAAGGAAAGAGCACCTAAAATAATTGTTTATAATAGCAATGGCAAAATTACCTGTAAAAGAATGTGTGTGTCTTCTATTATAGAATATGTCATATGAAATGACTGCATACTTGCAAATATCTTATAACACAGACTAACAATAGTGAAATCAATAATACAGAATGACAGCAAACAGCTTTAATGCAGAACAGCATCACAGCTTTTCCTAGGACAAGCAGGATGAGTCAGCCACAAGTGGTGACGTCATCCGACGGCGCCGAGACGGAAGTACTCTCCATAGCTCAGAAGGGCTTTCGCCCTTCTGAGCATGGGCCAACTGGCCCCACCCCTCTGCCCGCCCCTAGCTAACCAGTTTCAGTTCTTCCGCCTTGCCAGCAAGACGGACTTTTCTACTCTCTACCAAGTTTTAACTTAAGGACTTCTAATCGTATGTATATAACCGTATGCATGTTACAGTTTTCTTGACTCAATGTTTCCTAAGCTTCCTTTCGGATCTGGCCCTGTGGAACTTTGATTCCTGCTGGCCATGTGCTCCAGACCAGCTCTGAAGCAATATTCTTACTGTAGGCTCAGTTAAGCCCGCTCCTCCTATGTATTGCTGTCTCTGCATTCATTCTTCTTCCAGGCTTGTCTCGGATTGCTAAGTTAATGTTCCAAAGCTTTTCAGAGCTCCCGGCGGAGCTCAGATTCCTGCGGGCCATGTGCTCCTAACTCAACATCTTGGAAAAGCTCTTACCGTTGCCCTGTTTCAACTCGTTCTTCTCTACCAGCATGTATAGTCTGTCTAAGCTCCAGACCTAGCAGCCTACAAGGTCCCTACTATTAATCAGTCTCGACTTGCGTTTCTCACCCTCACCATTATGTATGTCGAAGTTAACTTGCATTAATATTCTCTCTAAGCTTCTTCAATTTGCTAGGGCCGCGCTTAAACTCCTTACCAGTAGGTCGGGGATTCAAATCCCACTAGAGGACCTTGGGCCGGAAGGACTGGGGTTTCTAGTCCCACAGGTGCTCCTTGTGGTCTCGGGCAAGCCACTTAACCCTCCATTGCCCATGTTCCCTGTAAAATAGTTATCTCCAAGTTATAATGCCCTGTTCAATGTAATTTCAGTTTGTTTAATGTAAACCGACTTGATATCATGAAAGGCAGCATGTAAGAAATGTTAAATAAAAAAAATGTGAAAAATTAACAGTCAAGAGTGCTTCATTCAAGTAGAGAGCACAATCAGGGCCAGCCATTCCACTAGGCAGACTAGGTGTCTGCTTTGAGCAGCACAAATTTGGGGGCGGCAACAGCACAACAGTCCTCAACATCCCTAAATGAAAGCTGTTGCTGCAAAAGCAGCCTCTGAGGCCTTGAACGTATATGCATGCTCAAGGCCTGGCACATCCTCATCCCCCACCAAAAAACCCCCACCATGTTAGGAGGGGGTGGGTTGTGGCCTGTCTCGAGTGGCCACCTTCATTAGGTTTCCGAGTAGGCCTGATGGAAGGTGGTGGTGGCAGTAATAGCAGCAGCAGCAGCAGCTTTAATTTAGAGAAGCTAAAGACTGTCATTGCAGGGCCGTTCCGAGCCAGAATCGCATACCCCCTCCTCCCCATAACTCCGCCCATCCACTGCCGCCTCTGTTTTCTTCACGGTGGTGCCAGCAGCAGGGCAAGAGCAGGCAGTGGCTGGATGGAGGTATGGGGAGGTGGGGGGGGGGGCGCGCCCGATGTGCAAGTCGCTGGCAGCAGCAGGGCAGAGAAAAAGCAAACCTAACTCTAAGCAGATCTGATCTCTCCCTGCTCTGACGTCGCATCAGAGGAGGGAAGGACCAGACCTGAAGAAAGACCCATGCAAAGGCTTAGGGGGCTCATTTCGGCTGCCTGCTGTTGCCCTGCTGCTGCTGAGAGAACAAAAAGTGGCGGCAGCAGGGAAACAGTAGGCAGCCGAAATGCACCCCCTAAGACTTTGTGCCCTGTGCAGCTGCACCGCTCGCACAGGGCTAGGTGCGGTATTGCTGCCATGCCAATGCCGCTCCCAGCAGCAGCCAGGAGACAGCTGGACACCTAAAAGAAGGAACAGCATAGGCAAAAAGCATTGCTGGACACCTGCAAAGGGGGATAGGGAAAGGAAGGGGCAATTTGGACAACTGGAAAGGAGGGAGGAGGAAGATGTCGGAGTACAGAGGAAAGCTGCCCTACGAGTGGGGGGTGGCACAGCTGAAGATTTGCTTTGAGTGTCAGATATCCTCAAACAGCTCTGCTGGCAATTATGTTCTTCCATCTCCACAACAATTTAATTTATGAGAGACTAGTATGCACTGTTTTTCTGGGATAAACCCCAAGATTTGGAATTGATATCGTAGTGAATTGAAATCTATTTATTTAAGACTTTGTCCCTCATTTGCTCATATATGTCTTAAAAAATGAATAAAATGACTGCACTGGGAGCAGACTATTTATTAGTGGGATTGTTTGTATGTTGCTTGTATTGCATTATTTAAGAACTAATATAGTTTACATGAGGTTCACACTGAAGACCGCATCTCACTGAGGAGTTGTGTATCTGGAAAGGGACGTGGCGCTCTCAGGCCAATGCAGAAAGCTAGCGCAGCCTTTAAGTACACATCGCCATGTTTAAGCACCCTTTACACCTTTCTGAATGCAGAAAACAGATGTAAACCCCCACAGAAAAACTAATGCCCAATTAGCGCTACGTATATTTAAATGCATTTTAATGTACTTTAATCAGCTGCATGGTATGCAAATCATGATATGCCATATGCAGAGACAGGCGTAGATAATTTTGCAACCAACGATAGCGCCAAAAGTTTTACTTCAGGGTCTGAGGTAACTTAAACCTCTAACGCGTGTACCCAACAGTATTTAGATGGCACCGGGTGCTTTCCCCGATGTCTAGATCATCTTCTCCTCAGATGATCAGGTATCAGGCAAAGCCCCCAATGCCATCAAAACACTGATGGAGGCCATGCCCCACAAACAAGAATCCCTGGTGGCCCAGCAGCCCCATTTCCCCCCAACCCAACAGTATTTTGATGGCATCGGAGGCCTTTCCCGATGCCATCACAGTAACATAGTATATGACGGCAGATAAAGACCAGCATGTCCATCTAGTCTGCCCAGAAGGCAGCAAGAGTAGGTGCACCTGCCGCTCCGTGCAGGTTGCCCCTCCCCATGCCTTTGTTAAGGTGTTACCCACCGCTCCATGTAGGTCACCCCTATTTGTTTATTTATTTATTTATTTTATTTAGACAGTTTTGTATACCGCCTTATCCTTCAATCAAAGCGGTCACAACACAAGTGGGGGATACATTTAACACATGGGGATATGAGACACACACACTAATACTTACAGGGAACATGGGCAATGGAGGGTTAAGTGGCTTGCCCAAGACCACAAGGAGCACCTGTGGGACTAGAAATCCCAGTCCTTCCGGCCCAAGGTTGCTGTCCTCTAGTGGGATTTGAACCCCCGACCTTCCGGCCTGAAGTACCTTGCCCCAACCACTAGGCTACTCCTCCCTGCCTTGTTAAGATATGTTATATTTATTTTGATTTTATCTAGTTGCTATAAAGGAATCCACTGTCTGTCCCATGCCATTTTGTATTCTGTCACTGTATTTGCCCCCAACACTCCTATCGGGAGGACATTCCAAGCATCCACCACTCTTTCAGTGAAAGGATATCAAAATACTATTGGGGATTGGGGCCGCTGGACCACAAGGGATTCTTTTATTGTCGGGGCATCGGCCTCAGACAGTATTTTGATGGCATCGGAGGCTTTTCCCAATGCCATGATCGTCCCTGATGCCATCAAAATACTGTCAGGGCTAATATGCAAATTATCAAGGCAATGCCCAGAGAGCAAGTGAAATTAGCACAGGTTTCTCGTGCACATATGTTTGGCTTGCTTTTCCAGTTTAACACTGCAGTGGCACATTTGCATGTGCACGGTTAATATGGGGGTCATTTGCATACCATATCCTTCCTGCATCGTACGTTAAAATGTGTGCGCTGTCAGGAATGTAAAAAAATCGCTTCAGCGCGGGTCTAGCACTGGTTTTCTGCATCGGCCTGAATGGCATTACTATTATAGTTCATTTAATGGGAGTAGCTAAAGAGAGCTGAAAAAAGGGAATGATGGGTCAGCTAGTTCAGCCAGCTGGTTAATGTGACCGCAGGGGTACCTATCCTCCCCCCCCCCCCCTCCTCCCTTCTTTCTTCTTCTGAGCAGCAAGGCAGGCAGTTCCCAGGAGGAGGCAAGGGGGGAGGGAAATTGGGCAAGGTATGCAATTTTTAAATCCTGTGCTTGCCAAATGGTGCAGGAGGGCAGAGCAAGAAGATCGTGCTGTGCAGAGAGCCCTCCCCAAATTCACCTCAACCTCCTGAGCACCAAAACGATGCAAAAAGAAGTACTCTAGTTCTGTTTGCTACAGTCTTTTTTCCCCATGACAAGAGCACACTGGAGAGAGCAGGAAGAGAATGACATTACCACAGGCCATGCAGCTCAGTGCAGTTCAGGGGCTGTCCGACGTGCCGAGCGTCTTTGGAGAAAATCCCCCTCCCCTCATGCACTGCATCTCTTCAAGGAACATCACTCATATTATCGTGCTCAAGTTAATCAGGCAAAACAGGCGTTTTTTCCACAGCTATATCCTCTGCCTCCAATCGCACTTGTCAGTTCTCAGATCTCTCACTGCACTCCAGTCCCGATCCCTCTCATCGTCTTCCCCTTCCATCCCCAGCCCTTCTCGGCTGACCTCCTTTACCACCAAAATCACTGATCACCGAGCTTCATTATCCTTTTGTCCACCTCCACTGTCCTCTTCTCCTCCACCTCCACTCCTCTTTCTCATGTCTGGGCATCCTTCTATCCACACTCTGCCACAGAACTCATCAAATCTGTCTCCTCATCACATAAGACGACCCGTCCCCTTGATCCTATTCCCTCTTCCTGGCTCCTCGAACCTTCCCTCACCCTCTCTCCCTTCATCCTCCCTATGATAAATACCAGTCTCTCCTCGGGCTCCTTCCCCCAAACCCTGGAAACACGCTCTAGTCCGCCCCATCCTGAAAAAGCCATCACTCAACTCCCTCAACCCAGCACACTATTGTCCGGTCTCCAATCTTCCTTTTCTCTCCAAGATTCTCGAAAAAGCAGTTTTTGCCCAATTTTCCCACCACCTGGATTCCATTCATTTCCTTCACCCCCATCAGTCCAGCTTGCGCTCTGGCCATAGAGTTGAGACTATTCTACTTGCTTTCCTTAACGAACTTTACACCTCACATGATCGTGCTGATATCTTAGTGGCTGTCTCCCTTGACCTTTCAGCAGCTTTCAATCTTGTCGACCACTCAATCCTAATCTCTTGCCTATGTGATGCAGGTCTTCGGGGTACGGTGTTTCGGTGGTTTCATTCATTCCTTGTTTTCACGCTCATGCACAGTAACTTCCAATTCCATCTCGTCTGACTCTTTTCCCCTTCATTATGGTGTTCCCCAGGGCTCGGTTCTGGCACCTCTTTTGTTCAATATCTTTCTCGCACCGCTCGCTCTTCTCATTCAACAATCCAGGGTCTCTGCTTACTACTACACTAACAACATTCTCCTTATGCACCACACTAATCCATTACAGCCAGACCTCTCTTCCCTCAACACTTGCCTTTCATCGGTTGCTGATTGGTTAGCCACAAACTGTCTCTACCTTAACTTTGCAAAAACATCCGCCATCTGGTTCACTCATGGAAGTACTTGTCCTACTATAACACCACTACTTGCAGGTTCCCCCGTTCCTCTAGCACCCACTCTTTGTTATCTCGGAGTCTTTCTCGACTCTAGTCTCTCTTTCAGGGATCATATCTCTTAGCTCGTGAGGAAATCCTTCTACCGTACCTGCCAAATTAGGGCTATCCGTCCTTTCCTCATCCCCCAGGCACTAACCGCATTCCTGTTGTCTCTAGTCGTGTCCTGTTTAGATTTCTGCAACTCTGTCCTCGCTGGTGTTCCTCGTACTTAATTGCACAGACTTCAGCTCATTCAAAATACGGCAGCCCATATTATTACTCATTCCACCCGCCATGAGCACATCATCCCTCTTCTCTTTCAACTTCACTGGCTCCCATTGGAGTACCGTATACACTACAAGATTCTTACTACAGTTCATCAGGTTGTCTACACTCACACCCCACAATATCTGGCAGATCTCCTCCAATTCCACACTCCCACCCGTCAGCTATACTCAGCACACATAAATCGTCTTCACCTTCCCTCTCCAGCCCGTGACCATCTACAGTCCACACATTATTCAGCCTTCTTTTTCCTTGGACCTGACCTCTGGAATTCTCTTCCTACTCCCCTCAGATTGGAACAGAACTACAGTACTTTTAAATCACTCCTCAAAACCCATTTGTTCTCCTCCGCCTTCGATCTCCCAGCCCCCGCCATGTGACCTTGTGTCTCTCAGTTGTCTCTTCCCCCTGTCTTGTCTGCTTGATTATCTTTCTTTCCCGTCTTGAATTGTAGTTCCTTTTCCTTTTCTGGCCTCTCTGTACTTCCGTTTTTGATTATTGTACACCGCCCTGTTGTTACGAAGGGCAGTCTATCAAATTGAATAAACATAAACATAAACACAGCCATATGGGTCCCTAAGTGCTGAGAGAGGTGGTGAACGTCACAGCATGGAGACAAATGTTGAGATGGGAGGAAAAGAGAAGTATGCACAACTCAAGAGATGGGAATTGCTGAAACTCTGGAGTTGGCCCTGGATCGGCTTCACAGGTGCAGGCAGGAGAAAAGACAACCCCAGGCAAGGCTCAAGGAAAGAAGAGAAAGAATCCTGAAGTTCCAAGGGTAACTCAGGCAGCTGAAGGAAGCCTGAAAGTGGGCAAAAAAGGCTGGACCCTCTGTCCTGAGACTGGGAAGGGTTACAAAATAATAGACTCAAGATAAGCAAGGCCATTCTAAGAAGGTGGCAGGGCAGATCCTAGAGTGTCCTCTTAGAAAAAGGAGGAGCACTGCTCTCATATGATAACTAAAACAATCTCTGTTGCGATAGGAAAGTAAAGCAGAGGCCAAATTGGCAATGAAGCCCTAAGTGCAGCCTATTCAAGGAACCCAGAATTCTGAGAGGGGACAGGAGAGGGAGGAGTAGCCTAGTGGCTGGTGCAAGTTACCTCGGGGCCGGAGGCTGGCATCACATGACATCCCATGCAGATCTCTTCAAGAATCCATTGAATCAAAGGCTGAGCAAACTTCGTAATCTAATAATGTTTTTGGTGGCAATTTCAAACATAAAGGAAGCTACTTTAAGACACATCATTCAATTCAACAACTTCTGCATTTGCCTGGAAGGGTGTGAACAAATCAAAGGAAAGCTCAGCTTCTCAAACAGCAACATGTCAGACAGACAGACTCCAAGTTAGTGAGGAACAGGGCTCCACTATGGAGTCAGTGATGCTGGCACAGATGGTTGTACCCTGCCAAACAACAGGTTTCTTCCTAGACTAAACACATTTTTTCTAAAGTGCTGGTGTCTCTTTATCCTTAGAAATCATTCAGTGATGTGTGATGAGTCCTTACATGTTAAACCGTATTCTGCAGAAATATCTACTATAGCTCAATGTGATCGGGGTCTGAAGGTGTTCATCTTGCCCATATTCTACTACTCTCCAAGTCACAGCCTAACTGATTTGTAGGGGACTAAAGGGGGAAAAAATAAAAAAGAAACCACAATTCGTCCTGGTCGAATGGTTTAAATTTTACACATTAGCAACAACGGAGAGCAGGATGCTTTCACTAAGCAGTGTGTTTGAAGAAATGGACCAGCACAACATTCTATTTTAACCTGAATCTTAATTTCCAAAAGCTATTAAAAAAACATATTAAGGCCAATAAAATGATCACCTTTTACTAACTTGTTTTCGCGTTTACCACCACCACCAGTTTATACTCTGCCCACACATAAAGCTTTGTTACTGTTCCCTTTCTACAAATATTACCAGTGCTGGGAGTCTTGGGAGCTTCTTCATGCTCCTGAAGCAATCATAGGGGAACATCAGTAAACTAGGGGTCCTATAACCCTTCTGCCACAATTCTTGGGTCAATGCAACTGCAAAAGGATTACAGGTATGTGCGACCGCACCCTGCTCTACAAGCACTCCTTCAATATCTAAAGAGGGGAGGAGTGGCCTAGTGGTTGGGGCAAGTTACCTCAGGCCGGAAGGTCGGGGGTTCGAATCCCAATAGAGGACAGCAACCTTGCGCCAGAAGGACTGGGGTTTCTAGTCCCACAGGTGCTCCTTGTGGTCATGGGCAAGCCACTTAACCCTCCATTGTCCATGTTCCCTGTAAAATAGTTATCTCCAAGTTATAATGCCCTGTTCAATGTAATTTCAGTTTGTTCAATGTAAACTGCCTTGATATCATGAAAGGCGGTATATAAGAAATGTTAAATAAATAAATAAATAACCGTATGCACAGCAAAACTGATCCCAATTAAAAGGTGCCATTTTTTTCTAAGGAAGTACAAACATCACAAAAGAAATATTGTTAAATAAACCATAAAAGGAGCGATAAGCATAAGAGTAGAGAAGCATGTAAACTGAGAAGCCTAAATATAAGCTTGTATCCTACGAGGTCCAAAATCAGAGACAAACGTTAGTACCTAGACCCCCATTGGGAGACATGATAGTACTGCAGCTTTAAAATAAACTTCAGAAGCGTCAAAGACACTCTGTCCGTCTGCCTGAGATGGAAAAAATTGTGCCTTGTGCATGGGCTGCTTTTGGCAGTCCCTCTTCCCTTTGGGGCTAGTGGGCTTACAGAGTGGCTCAAAGGGGCAGTGTGGGGTCCAGGGTAGTTGTCCTGCTTTCCCACTCCTTGTGAAAGCCCTGGATAACCTATCAGCTCTAAGAGTCATTGAGGCAGCCATGAGGTAGCTATAGGTAGCCCTTCCCCCAAGCCATGCTGCGAACTGTAGATAGCCCTTCCCCCAAGCCATGCTGCGAACTGTAGATAGCCCTTCCCCCAAGCCATGCTGCAAGCCATGAGGCTCTGATCAGCCTGACCCTTCCCCCGCAAGCCATGAGGTAATCAGCCTGCTAAGAGAGACATTGAGATTCCAGTAGGCACCCTTCCCCCACTCCAGGTCTGAGCACAGTATTTCCCTAGCCCTGAAACCAACAGACCAGAGCATACCGGTTTGGACAGGTCACCCAGGTACCTCCCCAGGGGCTGCTGATTGGTGGGCAGGAAATACCTGTGGCAAATGGGATTGTAGAATGAGTTTAAAACTGTACTGTATATAAGGCATTGTAGGCCGTCCCTCGGGGCTCAGACCCTTGTGGAGGTTGCTGGTATCTCTGTCTGATCCTGTGTGCACATTAAAAGTTCCTGTTTGCATTCCAGCCTGTCTGAGAGTCTTCCTTCTGTGGGTGAGTGATAGAATAAGAGCTTTTCACAGCGATTGCTGTAACATCATAAATATACCTTACTGTCAAAAGTTAAGGTGTTTAAGATCTACTCCCCTGGACCTTTTCCAGCAGCAGCCAAAAAAATTAAAAAACAAAACAAAACAAAAAAATCTCCTCAGCTTGTTCCACTAATTCTCTGATGTAACACATCCATCGTAATCTATAACCCAGTCAATTCTCAGGAATAATGTCACACAACACTATATCCATTGAAAAAGTGTACCTGAACAGAACATTTCAAATTACCAGAAATAAATCATGGTAGACAAATAACTAAAAATATCCTCCGCACATATAAAATAGTTTCAGCTGGCTGTAATATCATTGCTTCCACCTATCTTACCATGTAGTGCTGTCATCCACAACAGATCTACAACTCTGCAAACCAACAGCAGCAGCATCACTGAACAAAGGACTAGAAAATCACTCAGACTATAGCAACATTTCTACTGTATTCTCTTCAAGCAGGCACAACCTTCAAAAGTAATATAGCTCAGGATGAATTTGAACAAATAATATTTTCTAGATCATTTGTGCTTCACTTTTTTCAAATTATACTATGGTAGTTATTTTAGAAGCCTTATTCATGTTTTGGACGTCTGAAATCGGACAGAGACATGCAAAGTACAGAGACCTTTCCAGAGATATTTTAGAAACTGGGTCTGTTGACGTCCCCAGCAAGAGGACATCCAAGTCTGAATGAGGATGGAGGTGTGGCCATGGCATTCCCAAGAAGCTGGACTTCACTGTCTGATCTCAGAACTAGCATAGTTACTCACATCTAAGGTTACACCTGCTCCAGGCATGAATAGGCATTGGGAAAGTGCTCGTTTTGGCCATAAAAGAGGGTATAGAGAAGATGGCACTCCACCAACCCTAGTACTCTGCATAATCACAATGACAGTAGCAGTGGGCTTTGAACCCCGACTTTCTTGGTCTTAGCCCACAACTCTAACTTTTTATGGTTTATTAAAATTTGATATACCGCCCTTCAATACACCAGAGTGGTTCACAATCATAAGCCATGAAATAGGAGAAGCGGAAAATAATTCCATTAAAAACAGAAAAGAAACAGCGAGGTAAGACTATTCCTAGATGTCTATGGTTTGGAATACTATTCTGGGCGCGTCTGCACAGATGTCCACATCTGGTACGTCCATGTTTGTGAAATTATGCCTGAACTTGGATGCGGCTGTTTCCCTGTCTCTCCCCCCAGACATTCTGGCTTAGATTGCACTTGGACATCATTTGTAAAACGTCACTTCACATATGTATCCTGGGATATTCAGGAAATGAGAAATTTCAGAATGAGAAAGAACAACTTTAAAAAGCGAGACATGAGTTGAAGATGGGGATCTGTTTTACTACAGATATTGTACAGAAACGTTTAATGTTCATATGTGAACCAGGCAAGTAAGGATACGTATGTTTATGGAAATAAATCACTTTTTGTTTTTAAATATAGCGAGACCGAACATTTTCTTGCCATATGAGATTTAAAAAGCTCAGCTTAGTTAGACAAAACGGAAGGTAAATTATCTCCCCAAAGCCACTTCTGTTGACTTCCACTTCTATCTTTACTATAGAACATTAAATTATCCAACATGCAGAAAGTGAACAGAGGACGCCAGCGCGAGAACTGTTTCCTGTACGAGAGCTTCCCTATGCCAGAGACAAAACTATGAATCATATTTGGATATCTGGTGCAATGTCCTGTGTTTCCCTCAGCTGTCAGTGTACATTAATAATATATTCCGCATACTTCTATATCTCAGAATTTCAAATATGAATATGCCAAATAAGCAGCTTTACTCTTTAGATGGCAAGCAGGATAAATGTATAATCCTAGTAGGCTGGAAATCAGACTTGCGAATTTTAATCCAGCATCTGGCTGAACTCTAGCTCTTCATGTTACCCCTTAGTGCACTGATAATGACCATCCTTTTTCTTGGTGGGAGGAGGAAGTTTCCTCTGTTCCTTTGGGCTTTTAGTTCAATCAGAACCAAGGCTGGCGTCCAGCACCATGAGCCTTCATGTGCAACTGGTCACAAGTGTTTCTCCCCTACTTTATATTCCCCGCCCTCTCCTCAGCCCAGTCACTGCAGCAACAGCCCTCAGCTGACAGCTGCACACTCAGATTACTTTAGGATTACTGCAGTCCAGGGCCTTAAATCTGGCCACTAGGCGCTACCATCACATAACTGGGACTCCCCCCCCCCCCCCCCCCAAGAAATCATGAACACTGCTTCTGCAGCATCCCTGGCTCTAACCAACCCGAGAAACAGAAGGCTTGACTCAGAAATGTAACCCTAGTCCTCCATGTGGCAGGTAGAGTATGCTACTATCAATGGACCAGCCTTTGGTCATCCTCTCAAAAAACTGTCATGCAGAGCCCCGAGGAGGCTGCAGGTCCATTTCATTGAAACATTCTGCAAAACTCAAGATATGATCTTGTACAATTACCTATAAAAGTAAATTACTTAATGTCGTATTTATTATCATATTATTAAGACACTGGAAGGTGAGGTATTACCTGGGGCTCAAAGTGCAGGATTTAAGGCTTTGGCTGAATTCCAATCTGGAAATGACTGCACATATTACAACACTAACAGGTGCTGCATTGTATCAGTTGCAAGCCATTAGGTAACTGAAGCAGCTACTTGTCACAAATAGATTTGATAACAGAAACCCACGTTCTACTATTATCTAGACTGGACTACTGTAATTCTGCCTTTATAGGCTTCTCAAAAGTGTTTCTTAGGTGTTTTGCAGGTTACACAATACATGGCGACATATCATCATGAAAAGATGACAAATACTAGAACAGTTACTACGCAAATGCAACTGATATCAGATTATCTATCTCAGCAGGAAAACTCAGATGAACCTGTGAATCCCAGATGTATGCAAGTACCACGGGACTTAATTACCCTGTCAACTCAGGTAATCCTTTAACTATGAAAAGGATCACTGGCTTTCCTGTACTCCATAAGTGTGGCATCAATGATCTGCCGAATCTTGGATTTCTAGGTACAGCATCCCTCCGAGATAAGCATTTCAACAAGTGATTGCTAGTCAGAGCTGATAAAGCTTTCATGCCAACCATGATAAAGATACATAGCAGCTCCTGTTTAAACAAGAATATTGCCTTTAGTGGCTATATTTCATTTGTGACTCATTCATTCCAACAAGCCAGGGCATTATCAATCAAAACCCTAAGTGCTGGCTTACAGACTGTGATGATAAAACCAAAAACTTCCTGTTCAATGCCAAAATGCCAGAGCATTGTTACACCAAAGCTCACACATTGTGATCGAAGCTTGGATGTACCAGAGACAAGATCATGCAAGAAAAATACTCCTGCAATATGCTGATGAACTGTGGGGTTTTTTTTGTTTTTTTGAACAGTAGAAATAAATTTGAATGTTCCAATGATTTTTTTTCCTTATTGATATTTGTTGCTTTATACAAAACTGCATCTGCCATTATTAGCAGCTCTTTGGACCACAGACTGTCCAGAAAACTTTTACTTACTGGCACCATGACATTTAAAGTACTTTCATCTTCTTGTAGATTGGTAACCATCAAATGCTCATTTTCTCTGTGCCTTCTTCTTTTGCCTAGTCCATTACTTGTGCTCCAATTATTCCATCTTTTGTTGCACTTTGATTTTTCTAACAATACAATTCATTTACAGGAGTTTAAACAAAAGTATCATGCAGAAATAGTTTTCATATTTTTACTCTATAGGAAGCAATGTCTCAGAATGAAGTACTCAGAGTGCACATATTTTATACAACGACGCCCTGAACACAAGAGCTTTCCAATAAAGAACTCCTGTCAGGACTGCCTCTGCAGAATGTTACTAAATAGAAAAGGTGGAGAAAGTGAGACATTCACTGGACTACATAAAGCCAAGAGAATGGATCAGAGGTAGGAGGGTTGTTTAAACATTCTTCATACCTTGTTTACTTATGAATGTCAAGAGTAAAACAAAAAGGATACCAGGGCACATGCCATTTGTTATGACAACAAATACTGGCAAAAAAACCCCACACATTTCTTCTCTACGTTTTGCAAAAATCAGACCTGATTGAAATTTCTCAGATCCCGTTCCAAAAAAACTGGACAGGGCTCTGAACATCTGCCTCTCTCTGGTTCTGTCATCTCTCCAAGCTCACATTTCTTTTATGCTTGGAGGGACTACTCAACTTCAACATTGCAGACTGTAAGCCTTTCAAACTTTTCCTGTGGACTCATTCCAACAAATCCAATCTTTGTTCCACTGAAGCAAGCAAAGGTCCATGAGAATAGTGTTGCATCACTTTCTACTGCTGGCCTAGAGAGCTCTGTCTACGCATTTATCAGAATCATCAAATTCACTAGCATCCTACTTCTACCCTAACACACCCCCTACTGCCAAGCACAGCCATCATAACAGGCACACTCACAAACCCTTCGGATAATTTAAGGATTTCCTTACACTCATCCTCCAGCGCCAAAAGTAACACAATAATTCACCTTCCAAAAATCCTTTCTTGAAATGGCCTAATAATGCTAGGCTGAGAAAGAATCCTTAGATGTTCTTCATTTTTTTTAATTGAACAAAAATTCTGATTTCAACCATTCCATACACAGAAACCTGAAACTCAGCACAGCTATATTTACTCTTTATGCCTTCTGAACAGCCAAAGGCCTTCTTCGACTTTAACTGATCAATCTCTGGGTTGCCAATACCATTTAGGTTTGGTCCTATAAACTAACTAGCAAGCCCAATCTCAAAATACAGCACAAAAGAAAACAGAGGACTCAGTCAGCCAAGAGACACCTCGATAATGACAGACACCTCAGAAAAAATATATACTGGCCTAAAATCATCAAAAGCCTATCACTTGGTACATCTTCTTTCTGCAAACATTTTCCTTCTTACAAATCAATGTTAAAGATGGACATCTCTGTGTGAAATGATACAGAAGCATTCCCACTTTTTCAAATCTCTAAGAATGGAAGAGAGATGAAGCAGTTTGTTCAGCTGGTTCACTCTTTATATATAGATAATTTGCAACATTAGTGTTTTGGTAATTCTAGCAGTCACGCTTTAAGAACACATTTATGTGGCCTTTTTCGGAGTATTAAATTGATTTCATTTTTTTTTTAGGATATACATTTAGTATCCCTCAAAAACATTGGCTGCTGTTGGAAACAGGATACTGGGCTCGATGGACTTTGGTTTGACCCAGTATGACATATCTGATGTTCTAAGCATACATTTTCTTCATGGGATACAAAGACAGCTATTTCATGCATGCTTCTTTTGTATGCAGCTAAAACAGCATTCCTGTTTCCGTGCAGATAAAAGTATACATGCTGATGGAACAGCAAATAAGGGCGTTCATTAGAAAACAGCAGTGGTTGCTTAGTAGTTGGAACAATGGACTGAGAACCGGGGAAAGCAGGGTTCAAACCCCATGTCTATGAGAACTGTGGGCAAGTCAGCTTATCTCCTGCTGCTTCAGATACTCGTTTAGATTTGTAAGCTCTTTGGGCTAAGGGACTTACTTGTATCTTAATTACTAAGAGTGCTATAAGCCAGAGGTGTTTACTTTACGTGATTCAGAGGATCCGTGCAGGGCCTTAGAGTGTGAAGCTACCGGGGACAACGGGGCAGATTCTAACCTGTGGAAGATGTCGTCTTGCTTCTGCTGACAACTTTGGATTGCCTTTGCTGACATAGTTTTACACAGGGCACAAACCTCTGGGTCATGGTCGGCACCTAGACACTGGAGGCAGAAGTCGTGTATATGGGTTAGGGACATGTTCTTTGCACACTGATCACACACTTTAAACCCACTGGCCCTTGGGGCAAAAAGGACCCCTGCGAGGTTGAAGACCCTCGACATGACCAGTGTTTAGAAAAAGGCATGAAACCGCGCTGGAAGAAAAAAAACTAAAGACAGTTCCATGACTTGATGCCGGGGCAATGGGACTAAGAGGCAGGAAAGGAACCAGTGCTAACTGGAGAAAGAAGGGCAGTTTTATGCACAAAAATATCAACTTTTTTCCAGGGAAAGAAGACAGATGTCTGTTGGGCTCCATGTAAAAAGGGAGACCGAGTAAGATAGCACTCTTGGGTGGAAAGAGGACCACGCATGCGTGGTGGCATCTCCCAAAGGCTTTCTTTGAAAGCTGGGGAAATGTTTCTGCAGGGGCTCCGTCGGCGCCAACGTCACCCATATGTGAGGACTGATTTCCTTCTTGTTCCTGGAGAAACAGGGGTACCACATGGCTAATCTGCATATGGCCCCAAACTTCCCCTCAGAAGATCCACGCATCCAGGAAAGCCCTCGATGCCATCAAAATACTATGGGGGTGCCAGTGCCCCTGACATAAAGCAAATCCCTGGTGGCCCAGTGGCCCCAATCCCCATACCCGCCCAATAAAAAAACAAAATCCTAGCAGCCCAGCAGCCCCATTCTCCCACCCACCCAATTTTAAAAAATCCTGGTGGCCCAGTGGCCCCAATTTCCCCCACCCACTTAAAAAAAATAAACATGGTGACGCAGTGGTCCCAAACCTCCTATCCTCTCCTGATACATTTACAAAGGAGCAGGGGCGTTGCCCACATGCTCCCACTCTCGTGCCACCATCTTGAAAAATGGCATTGCCTGACCCTGCATGGGGTATCCTGGGATGCACTGGGTGGGGTCAGACTGCCATATAAGGCATCTGACCCTACCCAGGATGCACCATACAAGGCCAGGTTCTGCCATTTTTCAAAATGGCGGCGCAGGAGTGGGATCATGTGGACAATGCTCCCACTCATTTATAAAAGTACTGGGAGGGGGAGGGAGATTCGGGGCCTCTAGGCCATCATGGTTTTTTTTTTAATTGGGCAGTTGGGGGGGGGGATCCGAGCCACTGGGCCACTAGGGTTATTTTTAGTTCAGCAGATGGGGAGGGATTGGACTGTTGGGTCACCAGGGATTTGCTTTCTGTTAGGGGCACTGCCACCCCGACAATATTTTGATGGCATTGGGGGCTGAAAGCCCCCAATGTCATCAAAATTCTGTTGGGAGCATGCGCAACAGGTTTAAGCCACCTCAGACTCAGGCATAGAGATATTGGTGCTAAGGCTGGTTACAAAATCCTCTACGCCTTTCTCTGCATTGGGCGCAGATAATATTAGCATGCTATTTTATTAAGAGCAGCTCATTTGCCTATAATTTAAATACTCTTGGCATTACATGTGCGCTTGCTTTTCCTTTACTGTTTACATGCACGTCTCTCTCTTTTCTGTATTTGGCGTGGTGGTAATTTGTACCTAAAAGTTGCGTTATCTGCACATAAAGGCCGCGCTAGTTTTCTGTATTGGCGCGTAAACTTGTACAGCACAGGAACTTCTTCCAGCTCACCTCCTCCCTTTTTTGTGACAGGAGAATTCCAGTGCTCCACTCCCACAACCTTCCCATTGGCTGGACCCTACCCATAATCTCTGCTGCTAGTTAAATTGGAAGCATGCAGGCAGGTTCATTTGCACAGGGAAGAGGATTAAGAACTAAAGAAAGAGGTTTTAAATACTGAAAAATGTGCAGATTTGTTAGCCTTCCTGCTTGCTTCCAGACATTAAATGTAAAAATCAGTGAAAATATGAAAAAAGCCCGACAGTTGCCAATCCTAACCTTCCGAGTGCTGAGCACATCTGACAGTGCTCCCCTACACTTCGGACCCTACATATGTTTCTACCATGTCAGTTTCTTAATCTAGCACTGCCCAGTACAATTCACTCAGTAGCTTTCATAGTGAAAATAACAAAGAAAATGAAATACACATGTGACTAATTTAAAATGCAGTAAATCACAGTTTGGGAATTATTTGTAATCACTGTGTCTGTGTTTGTGGTGTTTGATGGGCACGGCAATTGTGAGAAGGGATATTTTGGTGGATGGAGCAGTTGCAAGAGAGTACATTTTGGAAGTGAAGAGAATTTGCAGGGTTGTAGGGTAGATGCAGGGACATTTGGTAAGGTGGTTGGCCAGTTGCAGGGACATTTTTGAGGATGAGGCATTTTGCAAGGTGTGGGGGCAGGTTTGTTTTTTTTAAGATGGAACAATTTGTGGGGTGGTAGACCAGTTTCAAGATAGTATTTTTAGGAATGGGGCAGTGTGCGTGTTGTTGAGGCAATTGTGAAAGAATAGTTCTTGAGGGATAGGCAGTTGCGCGGAAGTAGTTTTGGGGTGATGGAGCAGATGCAGTGGTGCAACATTTGCAGGAGGGTAGTTTTAGCAGTGGGGCATTTAGTGAGGTGGAGGAGCAGTTGTGAGGGAATTTCTTTAGGCATGGGGCAGTTTGCATGGCGGTAGGAAGTGTACTTTACTGGTGGGACTGTGTACAGGTAGGTGGGGCAGTTGCAACACAGTAGTCATTGGGGCTGGGGTAGTTTGTGAGGGAGCTGGGCATCTGCAGCGGTAGTTCCTTGGAGTGGGACAGCTGGCAGGATAGTGGGAAAGTTGCATAGGTTGGTTTTTTTTTTAAAGGATGAGAATTCTGTAGAGCGGTAGGGCAGTTGTGAAGGGGTATTTTTTGGGGTGGGGCAGTTAGCAAGTTGGCAAAGTAGTAGTAGAAGGTTATGTTTTGCAGTGAGGACAGTTACTGATAGGATAGGGTACCTGTCAGAGTATTGTTTATGAGGATTGGGGCAGTTTGCAGGGTAGTGAGTCAGTTGTGGGGCGGGGGGGGGGGGTGTATTTTTTCATGCTAGCAGCATTTGGCAGCTTGGTAGGAAAGTTGAAAGGGAGTATTTTTTGGGAGTGGGGCAGTCTGTGGAATATCTTTAAAAGGAAATAGCATTATTAGAAAAGGTGCAGAGAAGAGCCACCAATATGGTAAACGGGATGGAAGGATACTCCTACGAAGACAGGCTGAAAAGGTTAGGGCTCTTTAACCTGGAAAAGAGATGGCTGAGGGGAGATATGATAGAAGCCTATAAATTAATGAATGGAGTGGAACGGGTAAACGTAGATCGATTGTTTACATCATCAGAATACAGAAAGACTAGGGGACATGCAATGAAGCTACAGGGTAAACTATTTAAGACCAATGAGATAATATTTTTTTTACTCAACATGTAATCAAACTCTGGAATTTGTTACCAGAGGATGCAGTAAAAGCTGTTAGTGTAGCTGGGTTTAAAAAAGGTTTGGACAAGTTCCTGGAGGAAAGGTCCATAAACCATTATTAAAAAGGGACCCAGGATATCACTGCTTGACCCAATATAAGCATTGTGGAACCTGCGTCTTTTGGGGAAACTGCTAGGTACGTATGACCTAGATTGGCCACTGTTGGAAACAGGATACTGGGCTTGAACAGTATGGCATATCTTATGTTCTTATATGGGAGGAAACAGTTTGGGGAGTTGGGAGAGTAGAGAAAAGGGAGAGATACTTTTTAAAAGGAACAACTCCCTAATGGCTATATTCCACTGTATGTAAGTTTCTATGCTACAGAAGCTGGAACTTCTTTTCCTTCCCCAACATAAAAAACATTGGGCTAGGGTTTTTTTGTGGGGAGTGGGGGGGAGGGGGAGGGGGCCTTATTTCTCTGGAACTTCCTTGTCCAATTTGACCCATTTTCAAACTACGTATATGGTGTTTTTTACCTGTTTTTCTCCCACAAACCACGTCATCCCATTCTATTAAATCTCCAGAGTTATTTTGCCCCCAGATAGACACTCTCAATCCTTTTTATTATATAATTCTTTCCAACTACCATTGCGTTGGAAAGAATAATACAAAACTGTACAAAAGTACTCAAAAATGTCACTCAGGTAGAGAACTCATACAAGGCACCTACACAGACAAGGGCATTACCGTTAATATTGCAATGGCCTTTAGATCATCAATACACCTAGCCAGATTACTACAGATCCTTACATGGGAACTCCATGCTAACATTATACCTGGCCTTGGTCACACACATTCAACACAGATAAACCCTCACCAATGAGTACCTTCAAGTCAGCTCCTTTCATCAGAGGTAATGGAAGGTTAAGTGACTTGCCCAAGGCCACGAGGAGTGCTAGGGGGAATCAAACACTGGTCTCTTTGCTACCAAGCCAGTGCTCTAACCACTAGGCTACTCCTCCACTCCACAAATATGTAGACAAAAATTAAAAGCTGAAACCAAAAAATTCTCACTCTGCATGCAGTGTAACACCAGAGAAGCACACAGTGATGTATTTCATAATAACATAGTAAATGTCGATACATAAAGACCAGCATAGTCCTCCCGCCCAGTAGGGAGGCTGGAATTGTACCTGCCGTTCCATGCATGTTACCCCCACCCCCAAACACTCTATTTTTTGAAGCACAAAAGTATTTAAGTTTGCTCTGATTCAATCCATTTGCTATATCGGGATCCTCTGTGTCTGTTCCATGCCTTTTTGAAATCTGTCACTGTTTTTGCCCCACCACCTCTATCGGGAGGGCATGACAGACATCCATCACCCTTTTTCTTATAGGATCCTTATGAATAAACTGAGCAGCCTGGGGAATGGGGACCAAAATAGTGAACTGGATCAAGAATAAGAAGAGATGAAGACCTAAATATGTATACCCTAGAGGAAAGGAAGGACATGGGAGAAACGATACAGACCTTTAAATACTTAAAGGTTATCAATGAACAAACAAATCTTTTTTTTAGAGAAGGGGAAGCTGTAAAACTAGAAGACATAGGATGAAACTGCAAGGCAGTAAACTTAAAAGCAACATCAAGAAATACTTTTTCACTGAAAAAGAGTGATGGATGCTTGGAATGCCCTCCCGATGGAGGTAGTGGGGGCAAATACAGTGACGGAAATCAAAGTGGCATGGGACAGACACAGTGGATCCCTTTATAGCGATACAATCAAAGCAAACTTAAGTATCTTTTATACTCAATAAATAGAGGGGGGCTAATCTGCATCGGGCATTAGGTACAACCCTAAACACAGGCATAGAGGGAGGTTACCTGCACGGAGTTGCAGTTACAACCACTGTAGCCACCTTGCTGGGCAGACTAGATGAACCATACTGGTCTTTATCTGCCGTCATATACTATGTTACTATAGTTGACTGACAGACAGAGGATGACAGTAAATGGAACGTATTCAGATGAGGAAAAGGTGAGTAGTAAAGTGCCTCAGGGATCAGTCCTGGGACCAAGTCTGTTTAAAGTTTTTGTGAATGATATTGCTGAAGGGTTAAAAATTAAAGTTTGCCTTTTTTGCAAGTGGCATGAAAATTTGCAAACTTGTGAAAATCTCTGAAGGTATAGACAACATAAGAGATCTACAAAAGTTAGAAGAATGGTCTCGTGCTCAACAGTTGAGATCCAAAGTGAAAAAGTGAAAATTGATGCACCTGAGATACAGAATTCCACAGGAGCAGTTTGCAATAGGGGGCAAGAGGCTGCTATGTTCAGACCAGGAGAAGGTCTTCGGAGTGATAGTGGTAGATGGTGAAACAATGGTGACAAGGTGATTTCCAAAGCCAGGAGAATCTTAGGCTGCACAATGAGAAGCATAACCAGCAGAAAAAGGCAGTATTAATTAGCAATGTACTTTTGTTTCAAAACAAAAGCAGCAATAGAGCCCACTATTGCAAAAAACAAAAAATCTTTTTGGTCTGCATCTCTAGCATTAATGCCACTGTACAAGTCATTGGGAAGGCCTCACTTGGAGTATTAAGCACACTTTTGGAGACACAGTAACATAGTAGTAACATAGTAAATGACGGCAGATAAAGACCAGTATGGTCCATCTAGTTTGCCCAGCAATATAACAGGAGTAGGTGCACCCCTTCCCATGTTTTTTAGGGAGCAGGTGCACCCCTGCCCATGTCTTCACCCCCCCCCCCATATCTTTGTTTCTTTGTTTGTTTAGGGGTGAACACACCGCTCCTCCCCCCATCGCTCCATGTAGGACACCCCTATTTGTTGAGGAATTAGATGGTTCAGTTTATTTTGATTTAGTCTTGTTGCTGTAAAGTGATCAACAGTGTCAGTCCCAGGCCACTTTGAATTCAGTCACTGTGTTTGTCCCCACCACCTCCATCGGGAGGGCATTCCAAGCATCCACCACCCTTTCAGTAAAAAAGTATTCCCTGTCTCTGGAAGAGGTTTGTTTGTTCATTATTTCTCTTTAAGTATTTAAAGGTCTGAATCATATCTCCCCTATCCCTCCTCTCCTCCAAAGTGTACATATTTAGGTCTTCAAGTCTCTCCTCATAAGGCTACTGACGCAGGCTCCAAATCATTTTTATCGCCTTCCTCGGAACAGCTTCCATTCTTTTTACATCCTTTGCAAGATACAGTCGCCAAAACTGAACACAGTATTCCAAGTGAGGCCTCACCAGAGACTTATACAGTGGCACTAGTACCCCTTCCTTTCTGCTGGTAATTCCTCTTCGAATGCAGCCCAACATCCTCCTGGCTTTTGCCACCGCCTTGTCGCACTGTTTTGCCACCTTGAGATCTACAGAAATAATCACACCAAGGTCTTTCTCCTGCTCCGTGCACACCAACCTCTCGCCCCCTATTTTGTACATTTTCCTTGGATTTCTGCTACCCATGTGCATGACACTGCACTTCTTCGCATTGAACCTTAATTGCCAAGCATCAGACCATTCCTCCAGCTTTTGCAGGTCCCTCTTCATGTTAAGCACTCCCTCGGGGGAGTCCACTCTGTTGCAAATTTTCGTGTCATCTGCAAAAAGACAGACTTTTCCATTCAGTCCTTCAGCAATATCATTCACAAATACACTGAACAGTGCCGGGCCTAGGACTGAACCCTGAGGCATCCCGCTAATCACCTTCCTTTCATCCGAGTGAGCTCCATTTATCATCACCTTCTGTCGTCTGTCAGTCAAACAATTTCTGATCCAGTTTACCACCTTGGGACCCATCCCCAAACTACTGAGTTTATTTATAAGCCTCCTATGAGGGACAGTATCAAAGGCTTTGCTGAAATCCAGGTAGATGACATCCATTGCGTGTCCTTGATCCAGTTCTCTGGTCACCCAGTCAAAGAACTCAATGAGATTTGTCTGGCAAGATCATCCCTCGGTAAAACCATGTTGCCTCGGATCCTGTAACCTGCTGGTTTTGAGATAGTTCACTATTCGCTCTTTCAGGAGCATCTCCATTACTTTTCCCGCCACCGAGGTAAGGCTCACGGGCCTGTAGTTTGACACTTCTTCCCTGTCACCACTTTTGTGTAGAGGTACGATGTCAGCCATTCTCCAGTCCTGAGGAACCTCTCCTGTTTCCAAGGATCTGTTGAAAACATCCTTTAACGGCCCTGCAAGAACCTCTCTGAGCTCTTTCAGTATCCTGGGATGTATCCCATCTGGTCCCATGGCCTTGTCCACTTTCAGTTTTGCAAGTTGTTCTAAAACCTCATCCTCTCTGAATGGTGTGGTATCTACCTCATTCCCATTTTTATATTTGGGAGTCACAGGTAGTCCTTCTCCAGGATTTTCTTTAGTAAAAACAGAGCAGAAGTATTTGTTTAGTAATTTTGCTTTATCAATATCATTTTCCACGAGTCCGTTTCCAGCACTTCTGAGTCCTGCAATTCCACCTCTGATCTTCTTCATTTCCCGAATATACCTGAAGAAAGTTTTGTCACCGTGCCTTGCGAACAACATTAAAAAACAAGTAACGGTTCAGAGGAAGATGATCTAAATTATATGGGGCCTGCTTTAGAAGACATATGAGAAAAGACTTGATGACCTAAATAAGTATATCCTAGAGGAGAGGGGGGACAGGGAAGATATGATATAGAAATTTAAATACTTAAAAGGTATTAATGAACAAACAAAACATTTACAAAGACGGGGAAGCTGTAGAACTAGAGGACATAAAATGAAAATGCAAATAAGTAAACCTAAAAGCAACATCAAAAAATATTTCACAAGTACTTTGCAAAATATAAAAACAATAGTTGCAAATTCGAAAAACTGACATATTCCAAATTACTAAACTGAAAATAAATATTTTTTCTACCTTTTTTTCTGGCCATTTTATTTTTCTGATCATCTCACTCCCACTCTCTAGTTTCTGCTTTCCTCCGTCTGTCTTCTCTCAATGTTATCCCCAGAGCATCCATGACAGCAAGAAGTACATTGATGAAATGCTTCTTGAAGCATCCAAGCTCTTCGACAGAAGTAAAGATGGTAGGCTACAGAATGAAGAGAGTTGGACACGAGTCACCAGAGCCTGCAGAATCGACAATCCAACTCCTCCAGCTCTCAAATTGAAGAACCAATATGCAGCCCTAGAAGTGGAGGAGGTGAAAGCATCCCAGGAAGGGAAGATCCAGAGCTCAAGCCTCCCAAAGTTGCAGAATCAGTGACTACAAGGAAGCAAAAGGTAGTGGCTGTTGGTGACTCTCTTCTGAGTGGTACACTGAGGCATCCATCTGCTGACCAAACTTGATAACCAGGGAGGTGTGCTGTTTGCCAGGTGCCAAAATCTGAGATGTTACAGAGAGTTTGCCAAGACTCATCAAGCCTACTGATTATTATCTCCGGGCATATCAAGAGTTACTTCATGGCTCTGGGACAGAGAGTGAAGCAGATAGATGTGCAGGTGATATTCTCTTCAATCCTCCCTGTTGAGGATAAAAGTTGAGGCACAGAAGCTCGCATCCTGGAGATGAATGAATAGCTGCGTGGATGGTATCATCAAGAGAATTTTGGTTTCCTGGACCATGGGATGATTTTCTCAAGGGCTGCAGAGCAGAGATGGCCTCTACCTATCTAAGAAGGGTCAAACGTGTCTTCTGCAGCAGGCTAGCTAATTTAATTAATTTATTTAACAGATTTTTTTATACCGCTTTAGCATTTTTAGTCAAAGCAGTTTACATTGTAACTTGGTAATGTACATTAAACAGGAACATTGATAACTTGGATTCTTCTGAGGCAACGCAGGGTTAGTTGACATACCCAACGCCACAAGGAGTACTAGTGGGAATCAAATCCTGGTCTCTTGGTTCCCAAGCCAGTGCTCTAAACACTAGGCTACTCCTCCACTACACTCTAATGAAGAGGGCTTTAGACTAGATTCGTTGGGGATGGGTAAAGAAAGCCCCCAGATAAGTAAAAGCGCTCAGGTAAGTAAAACATTAAATACCTCTGAAAAAACGTGGAAAAGGGCCAACATGTGGAAAGCAGTACACATAAATGCCCGCAGTATGGGAAATAAAATCCCAGATGTTGAGGCTTTAATAGAAGAGGCTGGCTTGGATTTAGTGGTGGTTACGGAGACATGGTTCATGGACAACCTTGACTGGGATGTATTTATACTAGACTATACTTTATTCAGGAAGGACAGGGGAGGAAGAAGGGGAGAAGGAGTGGCACTACATGTGACTGATTTTGGATCCTGATTTCTTGTTTTCCTCGTCTCTTTATCCTTCCCTATTTGTACCCTTATTCTCACTATCTGTCTTGATTAGATTGTAAACTCTAAGAGCAGCGACCATCTTTATATGTATCTGTACAGCGCTGCATACACCTTGCAGCACTATATAAATGAACAGTAGTAGTAGTAAAAAAAATAATATTAAAGCTACAGAATAACAGGGCTTACAAGGGAACAAGGAGGCACTGTTGGATTAAACTAGAAAGAAAGGGAAATCCATTTGGATTGGTGTAATATATTGATCTCCTTCACAAGCAGAAGTGGACAGCTAGAGGCTACCAAACCTGTAAGCCAAAAATCGCCTCCACGAGGCCGTGAGCAGAAGCCAATGTCCGAAGGAAGCCCAAGTCCTCAGGCCTTTGGGGCAAGCTCTCGGTAGCCGCAGAAGGGTCGGAGGGCAGGAGTTGCTTATACCCCAAAAAGACTACGGAGTACAGCCTGGCCGAAGGCGCTGTCCCGGCGGGACTCCCTATCCAGGCAGTAGTGCGAAGCTAAGGTATTCGCTGAAGACCAGGTCACAGCCCGGCAGATGTCCATCAGAGGCACGGAGCACAGTGAAGCCACCAATGCTGCCTTGGTGCGGACGCCGTGTGCGGTGACCCGACGATCCAGCGGGGCGCCCACCTTTGTTTGGGCAAAGGCGATGCAGTCCGCCACCAAAATGGAGAGGGTGCGCTTGATGACTGCGAGCCCCAGATGGTTGGGATCGTAGGTGATGAAGACCCGGGCGGACCTGCGATGACCTTGGGTGCACTGCAGGTAGAAGGCGAGAGCCCTCTTGCAATCGAGTGTAGGCAGTGTATGCCCGGTCAGCGTGAGGTCTCGGGAAGAAAGTCGGCAAGACTACCTCCTGATTGAGGTGGAAATCCAATACAACCTTCGGTAGGAACTTGGGATGGGTGCGAAGGAACATCTTGTTCCTGTAAAACCTGGTGTAGGGGGCCTCGGCCATGAAGGCTTGAAGTTCACTGACTCGCTGTGCCGAGGTCAGTGCAACCAGGAAAATCACCTTCCAGAAGAGATGCCAGAGTGAGCACGCCACTACTGGCTCGAAAGGCGGCCGCATCAGCTGCATGAGCACGATGTTCGGGTCCCATTCCGCAGGTGGAGGCCGGATGGGGGGGGGTCGGGAAAGCAGGTGGCCCCACATGAAGCGGGAGACCAGAGGCTGACCTGAGAGGGGTTTGCCCTTGACAGGCAAGTAATTAGCCAAGATGGCACTCAAGTGGACCCTGACCAAGTTGGATTTCAGTCCCACCTGCGAAAGGCGAATAAGGTACTGGAGAAACCAACGGGTGGAGAAGGAGAATGGGTCGATCTGGAGCTCGGAGCACCAGATCGAAAACTGCCGCCACTTCAGGGCGTAGGCCCGCCTCAAGTCCTTCCTCGACACGAGAAGGATGTCCTCGATCTCCACTGGGAAGTACAGCAAGGCTAAAGAGACCCGTTCAGTCTCCAGGCTGTCAGGGATAGCGAGACCAAGTTCAGATGAAGCACACGCCCCTCCTCTTGCGTCAGCAGACTGGGGGCACTGCCCAGGGGAACTAGAGGCTCTGACAAGAGCCAGAGTAGAAGCTGGAACCAAGGTTGTCGAGGCCACAAAGGAGCCATGAGAATCACCAAGGCTCGGTCGCACTGGATCTTGTGGAGGGTCCTCGCCAGGAGAGGAGTGGCAGGAAATGCATACAGAAGCCCAGAGGTCCAGTCCAGGAGGAAAGCATCTGGGGCCACCCTGCTCGGGTGTGGTGTTGGCCCGCAGAAACGGGGGAGCTGCGAGTTTGCCGGGCTGGCAAACAGGTCCATGGACGGAGTGCCCCAGTGGCAAAACAGGTGGATAACCACCTGCGGACTCAGGCGCCACTTGTGCGGGCGGAGAAGCCTGCTGAGCCTATCCGCGAGGACACTGTCTTGGCCTGGGAGGTAGACAGTTCTTAGGGTCATGCCCCAGCGCACTGCAAAGGAGCAGAGAAGGAGTGATTCCCGGCAGAGGAGGCGGGAGCCCATGACCCCCTCCATGTTTATGTAGAACATCGTGACTCTGTTCTCGGTCTGCACGAGCAGCGACCTGCTCCTCAGGTGGCACTCGAAGATCTTCAAGACCAACTGGACCGCCCGAAGCTCGAGCAGGTTGATCTGCTGTCGAGATTCCTCAGGTGACCACTGCCCCAGAGGTGGCCGCAGTGGGATCCCCAGCCCAACAGCAAGGCATCCGTCGTCAAGATGAGTTTGTGCGGACAAGTCTGAAAGGGCATGCCCTGAAGGAGGCTCCGGGGGTCCTAACACCAGACTAGAGACTTGACTAGGCTGCGAGACACCCAGACAGGATCCCGGAGGTGGCCCGAGCCCATTGCACCCTGAGGCACCATTGGGCTGCTTGCATGTGCATGCGAGTATGGGGAACGACGTGTACAGTCGAAGCCATGTGTCCCAGGAGACGCAGCATGGCGCGCGCTGAGACTCTGGGCCGGCCCTGGACCTCGGCAGCCAGAGCGCGTAGCCGATCCGTGCATGCTCGAGGGACAAAAGCAGTCACAAGTTCTGTGTCGAGAAGAGCACCAATGAACTCCAGGGTCCACAAAGGTGTGACATGAGATTTGGAGTATTTGATCAGGAAACCGAAGAGCTTGAGGAGGAGAACTGTGCACGACACAGAGAGATGAGCCTCCTCTGCCGAGGAGCCCGAGACGAACCAATCGTCTAGGTAAGAGTAGATGGATATGCCCTGCAGCCGGAGGTGGGCCGCGGCCGCCACCAGGCACTTGATGAAGACTCACGGGGCAGACGCGAGCCCGAAGAGGAGCACTCTGTACTGGAAGTGCTCTCCCTGCACTCTGAAACACAGGTACTTCCTGTGCTTGGAGTGGACAGGAATGTGGGCGTAAGTGTCTCTGAGATCCAAGGAGCATAACCAATTGCCCTGCCGGAGGTAGGCAGCAGGACCGCCAAGGGATAGCATTTTGAACTTCTCCCGCGAGGATGGGGCACAGGCCCCCCATCCTCTTTGGAACAAGAAAGTACCGGGAATAAAATCCCTGACCCTGGAGGTGCGGCGGAACCCTTTCGACCGCCTGTTGACTGAGGAGATTGTTCAGCTCTTGCTGCAAGCAAGCCTGGTGCGAGGGAAGCCGGGTAAGCTCTGTCGGAGAGAAGGGAGGAGGAAGTCTATCTGGATGAAGACGATACCCGTCCCGGATCACCTGTAAGATCCAGGTGTCCGAAGTGATAGCTGCCCATTTGGGGGCAAAAAGAGACAGGCATCCTCCCACAAGCGGAGGTGACCCCAGGGGATGGGGGGGGGCGAGAGGCTATACTTTCTGCGTCAAAACCCTGGGACTGGTTGGGGTGGCACCGGTAGCTGGGTCTTGGATCCGTTGGGCTTCCGGTGACCCCAAGCACCCCCTCTATGCCCTGAGCACTGGTTGTCGGCGCGGGGGCAGGCAGGTATGGCAGGTATCTCCATAGGGAAGCCCGTCCCTCTGGAAGAAGGGCTTTTTGGTGTACTGCTTCTTCCGTGGAAGCGAGGAGATTTTGCAAGAGAGATGGGTGCGAGTCACGAACTCCGTCTCGATCTCAGCTGCCTTGTCCTTCATGGGCTTGCCAAACAGCTTTTCGCTGAGGCAGGGGACATACAGGAGCTTCTCCTGGACCCACTGCTCTATGTCCGAAGACTGGAGCCACGTCTGGCATCGGGCTCTGATGCCAGCTGCCACTACACAGGCGGAAGACTCGAACCCATCATATGTAGCGCGGGAAAGGTATTTTGAGCAGTCTGCGACTGACCCCAGGAGGATCTGTAACCTGAGAAGGTGCTCCCTACCCAGACCCCCGGAAAAACTGCCGAGCTCCTTGGCGAGGTCGTGAAGAAACATACCCATATAGAATTGGTACACCTGGATGTGGCATGCCAGCATGGATCCCTGGTAAATCTTGCACCCGACGGCATCAAGGGCACGGGATTCCCTGCCAGGTGGGACTGAAGAGTGCAACTTCGGACTCTTCTGTTTCCGCACTGCAGATTTGACTACCATGGAGGTGTGAGGAAGTTGGGTCTTCCGAAACCCCAGGCCGCGCTGGACCCTATACATGGCATTGAATCTCCTACTAACAATAGGGACCAAGGCAGGCACTTCCCACATGCGGAGAAGCAGCCGGGATAGAATGGATGGTATCGGAACTGTAAGAGACTCCCTGGGCGGAGACTCATACTGCAAGATGTCGAATTCCTCTGCCCTCAGCTCCTCCTTGGTCTGTGTCGGCAGGTTGAGGGCCTGAGCCATATCCCGCACAAATGCCAGGAAAGAGGTGTTCTCTGGAGGCAACCGCCTTTGGGAGGTGGGCGGGGATGGGTCAGAGGGGAGATCTCTATGGGCACGGGTCTCCGGGGGACTGCCCCCATCCGATTCCCAGCCCGAGAGGTCCAAGGAGAACTCTGAGTCAGGCTGGTCCCCATGCTCTGTGGCCGAGGCCCGCTTGGAGCAGGAGGTACTCGCTCTGGAAGACCTCACCCCCAAGGAATGGGACAGCGAGCAAGACCAGTGCCACAGACCCTCACGAGGCCCGCAGCTCTCGGGGGTTTTAAGGGCAGTTTTCGGGACCCCAGTCAGGTGACCCACGGTCTCAAGGAGCGAGCCAGCCATGCTGGGCAAGAGCGCCTGCTGGGCAGTGAGGAAGGCAGAAACGCTGCACTCCAGTGCCAGCATACGGGACTCTCACTTGGGAGTGGGTCCCTGTGACGCCAACGACGGGGTTACTGGGTCTGGCGTGGAGGAGGAGAGGGCTTCCTCACCAGGATGACCCTCAGGAGACCGGGCGCCATTGCCGGAGGCCTCTGTGTCTGTACGAGGTACTTTCCAAGGCCGCTCCTTGTCCGACCCTCGGGAACACCAGGGAGGGCTAAGAGAACGAGCATGAGACCGCTCGCGCTTATCCGGAATCCCCAAAAGCAAGTTTGAGGTCTTCTTCTTCTTTCGCTGTTCTACCTTGGGCGACCATGATCAGAGACACACCTGGGCCACGGCGTCACTGTGGGGGACCCCGCCAGTGGTGGATCAGTAGGGCGAGGTGCCACCAGGGATCCCGGGGCTGCCTTATGGAAAATATCATCGGACTTCTGCTTGTGGCTTGGCAAGGCCTTAGCGGACATTTTCTTACGAAGTGAGCATTGCTCCGGGTTGTGGTCATCCCCCAGACACCGTAGCAGCATATTTTAGGAGCATCTATCACATTTCTTAAACCCGGTAGCCATGAGGGCAAAAAGGGCCCTTGCGAGGTCGAAAACCCTCGAGGCCAGTGGTCAGAGAAAAAAGGGCGTGAAAAGAGCCTGACAGAAAAAACACTAAGGAATAAAAAAAAAAAGGGATCCCCTAGCCCACAGCCGAAGCAGGGGTGAAGGGGAGGACGGGAGAGGATTAGTACAACCGGAAAAAAGGGCCAAAAGGCCAAAGTCAGAAAACTTTTTCCGAGGGACGAGGACATGCATCCGAAAGGCTCCGCGGAAAAAGGGAGACTGAGCAAGGTGGCACCTTTGGGCAGGAAGAGGACCACGCATGCGTGGCAGCAATCTCAAAGGCTTTCTTTGAAAGCTGGGGAATTGCTCCGCACGAGCTCCATCGGTGCCGACATCATACATGAGGACTGACTTCCTTCTTGTTCTTGGAGAACAGCTGGGGGATGTAGAAAAGCAATGGGCAAAACTGAAAGGAGCAATTTTAAGGGCAACAATCCTTCTTGTTAGAAAGGTAAAGAAATGTAAAAGAAAAAGGAGGCTACTATGGTTCTCAAAAGAAGCAGAAAAGGTGAAGAAAAAGAAAGTGGCCTTCATAAAATGCAAGAGATCTTGAGAGAGAAAGACAAACATCAATATTTGGAAAAACTTAGAGAAGCTAGGAAAGTAGTCAGGAAAGCAAAGATACAAAAAGAAGAAATAGCCAATGCAATAAAATGGTGGGACAAGACATTTTTCAAATACGATAGCGAGAGGAGGAAGTGCAAAAGTGGTATTTTCAGACGCAAGGGTGAAGGAGAGGAATATGTAGAAGCTAATGAGGATAAAGCAGAACTGCTTAACAAATATTTTTGTTCTGTGTTCGTAGATGAAAGGTCAGGAACAGGACCTCAGAAAATGCCCACAAATAGGAACAGAAGTGAAGGGGATCGTGAATGATTTTATTTGTGAGGAACTAGATAAACTAAAAGTAGACAAAGTGACGGGGCTGGATAGGATACATTCAAGAGTACTGAAGGAAACTGGGAAAGTTCTAGTGGCTCTACTGTCTGACCCTTTCAATGCTGCATTCCTAACTGTTTGTTTTAGTGTTACTTTATTTTATCTTATTTTATTGTAAACTGCAATGATTGCTTGCAGAATGGCGGTATATCAAATTCAATAAACCATAAACCACAGAGTTGGGAGTGGTCCCAGAAGACTGGAGAACGGCACTTGTGGTCCCATTACACAAAAGCGAAAGTAAGGATGAGATTGCATGACATTGAGAACTACAAGCCGGTTAGTCTGACCTCTCTGGTGAGTAAATTAATGGAAACACTGCTAAAACAGAGGATAGTGACGTTTCTGGAGTCCAATGAATTCCAGGATCTGAGGCAGTATGGGTTTACTAGAGGCAGGCCTTGTTGGATAAATCTGATTGATTTCTTTGACTGGGTGATCAGAGTGTTAGACCAACACCATTCCGCACAGGCAACTTATAAATAAATTGAGCACCCTTGGGATGGTCCCTAAAGTGACTGACTGGGTTAGAAATTGTTTGAGTGGGAAGCAACAAAGGGTACAGCTATAAATGGAGCTCACTCTGAGACAAAGGATGTTACCAGTGGTGTGCCACAGGGATCTGTCCTTGGTACGATTCCTTTTAACATTTTTGTTAGTGATAGTGCAGAAGGGCTGTGGGATAAGGTTTGCCTTTTTGCGTTTGATACCAAAATATGTAAAAGAGTAGACACCCAGGAAAGAGTAGATAACATGAGGACGGATCTAGCTAAGTTTGAATAATGGTCAAGAATTTGGCAGCTGAGATTTAACGCTAAAAAATGCAGGGTCATGCATTTGGGCTGAAAAAATCCAAGGGAGCGGTACAGTATAGGTGATGAAGTACTATTACTATTGACAAGTTGCATGGCCAAACCTCTGAGCAGGCGCAAAAAGAGGTATTAAGATAAACAGGGAAAAGTTGCTAATGACAGGCTGAAGAATCTGCTTAAGGGCTTTCAAAATCTGCAAATACTTGGTCTTCTTCAGAAATTCAGAATTCGGAGTTAAGGTGGGGATCCAAGTAGTCTTGTTTTGTTCTCAGTGCCCCCGATGAAACGCAGTATGTGAATGTGGGCACACACTGCGTTTCATAGGGGGCACTTGATACAGGGGCGATAGCCTCGAAACGTGCACGTCGTGCGGTGGATCAGTTAAGTGTGGATTTGCTCTCTTTTTTTGTTGGTTTTAAGTCACGTATGAAAAATGAACTTTGGATGAATAAAAGGGGCATGTACTATATGTGAGTGATTTATTTATTTATTTATTTATTTAACAAACTTTTATATACCGCAACCTTCCGGTGATCAGGTGCGGTTTACATATAACAGTTAAGGGGACAGAAAGACATTTCTGTTTTTACATTGAACATTGCATGAATTATGTACATTAACAATTAAACTTTTAAACTTTGGAGAACTATGTACATTTAACTATGTACAGTTAGCAGAAATGAGTGATAGAGTGGTTCTATCCCTCTTGTGGTTTATGCCCGACAAAAATGTAGTGGATGGTGGAGGGGATTTACGGTATTCTGCCAGTTTTTGAAGTGTTTTATCTTTTTAATACCATGGCAGACAGCATAAACAAAGACGCAACACACTCATTCAGGGCAAAAATTACAGCATTATCTTAGAATCTCATTTGATGAGTTGTATTGCAGTCAAAATTATTTAATTTCAACTGACATTAAAGCTAATCAATAAGGCCATATGGCCTATTCAGTCGGCCCATCCATACCAACTATTAAACTCTACACTCCCTTCCTCTCCCTTAAAGATCCTCTGTGCTTATCTCATGCTTTCTTTAATTCAGATATGTTTCTCCTCTCCACCACCACTGGGAGGCTGTTCCATGCCTCCACCACCCTTTCCGTAATGAAATATTTCCTTAGATTTCTCTCGAGATCTGTCCCCATATGCTCTATGACGACGACTGCTTTCCAACTGCTTCAAACACCATCCAGTTCACACACTAGGAAGCTTTTAGAATGCAACACCACCTATATGTCACATTAGCATCCCTGTTTTCTTTACTGAACCCAAGAAAAAATAACACACACGAGTCCTACCATCCAATCACATCTAGAGAGTTTTGCTTCCTCTCCTCCACCCCCCTCCCCCCACCCCACTGTATCTGGTCTCTCCTATCTTCAAGTTTATTTCAGTCAGCGCAGTGGATAATGCTAAAAGCATTCTGCTGCCTCAGGCAGCCCTGGGCAGGGTCACAAATGAAAGGCACTCTGCCTGGTATTGCAGTCCAGGGTCTCCATACCTCAGCGCTCATTCTGCAGCACGGTTCTCCAGCATGATTAGCATGCTTGCCTTTCATTTCTGTGCCAGCATGATAAAGGGTATCAGGCTGTCCTGCTAGGTCCCAGGCTCCTAGGGAAGAACGCAATCATGTTCAGTCATTCTGAATGCCATTTCCTAGAAATGTTACAGCAGCTGATCTGGTTTGTTGCCTAGCTGCAAACAACAACAGAGGACTTTTAAAGCAACAGCAGTGGCATTCTCTGGCCTTCCTTTCACAGAAAGCCCCTATTATAAGGGTGGTCCATGCTTCAGAAGTCTGCAATACTATCCTGTATAAATCCAACATATGACCTAAAGGAAAGTCGTACCTCAAAAATGCATACACCAGTTGACTAATTTAAAAACTTTCTAGAACATTTTTTCCAAAATTTTACTTATATTACTCCGAAAGACCAAAGGGAGCTACAGGGAAGCAGTCGTGTGTGAAAGCAATTCAAACTACTTCATACAAAATGAGAGGCAGATTGTCTTGCTTTTAAATTTCTAAGCAGCATCCTATATCCCAGTTCTCACAGGTAGGAAAAGCCGCTGAGGGGGCCAAGATGAGCAGTGTCTGCTAGCAGGAACACCATCTTCTGCCAGAAGGGAGAGAGGCCACTGCCGTACAGCTCCTGGTGGCAGGGGGCTCAGTGCCGGCTCCTCATGGCTGTCTCGCTACCTGGGGCTGTGAGGCTCAGTAGCAAGGAGTGCTGCATCCGCCAGCAGAGGAAATGAAGGCGGCGGGAACCCTATCCCCCCTGGCAGAGGACATTAAGGCAGCCACAGCTGCAGTGAAGAAAGCAGCAATGTGCCGGTGGGGATACCATCCTTCACCAGAAGAGAAAGCAAAGAAGGCTGTTGGGAACCCCAAAAACACCGCCAGGCAACAGCAATAGCAAGGGAGGTGGTGGCTGCCTAGTCTCTTCAAGGCAGGAGAGGAGTCTATGGGGCCAGGTAGAAGAGGAGCGTTCAGTGACCCATCCAAACTTTGGAGGAGGAAGAGGGACACCAACACAGCTGAATTTCTCCCTCCTCTGGGGCACATACCTATTCCTCTCCATTTCTCTTTTGCAAGCCTTAGAAAAAAAATGCAGCATAATCAGCCACCAGAGAATACATAGGAGTTAGGTCCAGAAAAAAAACAATGCGCTGGAGGGAGGGAGGAAAAGAAGAGTGCAGGAGGGAGAGATAAGAGAATAGATGAGGAAGGGGAGAGAAGACCATTTCTCCATGTTTAGGAGCATGAAGGCACACATGCACACTGCCTTCCTGCCTCCTTCCCATAATCCCCTTAATTCCCATCAATCTCCTCCCACACAGATACACCCTGCCTCCTTACTTCTTATCTATCATCCCCAATCCCCACCACATTCTCTTTCCCCTAGGCTTACCAGATGTCCCCAATTTTAGAGCTGCGTCCCCAACTCTCCATCAGCCTCCTGTCCCCGATTCCAGCAATGGGGACAGAGGGGATAAAAAAAACCTATATTTTCAATTTGGTGATTGCAAAATATAAAAATAATGGATGTAGATTATAAAAAGAGACACATTCCAAAGCACTGGGGAAATATATCACTGTTTCCATGTTTCTGTTAATCGGAAGTGATATTGTTTCTGTCATAGGATGGATGAGGGGCAGGATAATTACTCCTTTTTCTTCCTCCACGCCTTATTGCTCAAACCTGGAAATAAGGTGTCCCTTCCTTCCTCCCCCCATCCCCCCAACACACACACTTTAGAGAAGTGTCCCAGATTTGCCTGCAAAAAATCTGTTAACCTTACTCTCCCCATGACTATACAGCCACTACTGCAGACACCCTCTCAAACCACACATAGAAATCACATACCCCTTTTCAGCAACTACAGAGATGCTACCAGACCACTGCTACCCACTTATGATGTTTCCCCCCCAGGCAGGGAGAAAAGGGAAACCCAATATTGTGTCATACTGTAAGTGTGTACTTTTCAACTTGTTCATTCTCTCTTGCCTTTGTTTGGCATTCCCGCTGTCACCTCATTCATTAGTCCACAACTGTTATCCAAGTTTTTGTTCCCTGTTATCTGTAAACTCATACATTTATCTGTACTGAGCATTTTGTTCCATGTAAACCGCGCTGATGCCGAATAGTGCGGTATATAAGAGAATGTAAATAAATAAATAAACTCATTATAAGGCAGTGCACTATTCACTTTAACTGGATTTATGTCACCAGATATAAACAGGAGGTGTCACTATAAAACAAGAGCAAACAAGGGAAACCTGTTTATTGCTGCTTTAAGTATTATTTAAGGATTTTGAGAAATTAAGGGCCTGATTCTGGGAAGCATATTGCGGGGCTGCACGTCCTGGCGGGATGTGCAGCCTTGCAAGCTGTCTGGGCCCAATTCCCCCTCCAGCTCTCCCCATATGTCCTGAGCAGCAGAATGGGGGGAGCCGGCGGGAGGCGGTAGAATCTGGGCGGAGCATGGGCGGGCCAGCCTGGCAGGCTCAAAGGGGACATAATGGTTATTCCACCTCAAAGGTGGAATAAGCAGCACCGACCCGGCGATTGGGCCCAGGGGGGGTCCCTGCTGCCTGGATCCAGGCACCAGCAGGCCAGCCGTGGGTCAGGCAGCAGGGATGAGAGGGGCCGAAGCCATGGGAGTCAGGGGCGCCTGCGGGGAGGATGTCCCTGCAGGGGGCAGGGGCATGCCAGGCTGTCCACAGGCCTGATTCTGTGCACTGCGGGAAGGTGAAATTAGACTTACCTGCTAATTGTTGTTCCTTGTGGAACTCCAGTCCAATCCCGAACCTCTGGGTTTAGCACCTCCTCCAGAAGCTTGGAGACTCAATAACATCACTCTTTTGAAGACACTGGTACTAATACCACAGGGACCACCTCCTCGTTCCAGTAACCTATTGACAAAGTAGACTCAACAGAGCAACAATTAAGTAGCAAACATTATATTCAAATATTACTAACTGCAACTATTAAGTTAAGGTATGGGAAAAATTTCCCTTTCCAACCAAACAGAGCACTTACATGCTTTTGCACTGTATAGGGCTGCCCTCCCCCTTCAAAGAGGATCATGACCCCTTCCGAATCCCCATGTTGTTAACCTCCCCATATGCCCCTTAATCCTCACAACTGCTACTCCAGCTTACCAAGTGAAATATGATATCTCTTCGCTTCAGGCTACCGTCCAAAAGGAACACCACGAGGGAGGGATACGGGATTGGACTGGAGTTCCTCAAGGAACAACAATTAGCAGGTAAGTCTAATTTCACCTTCCTTATCATCCCTCCAGTCCAATCCCGAACCTCTGGGGATGTAACAGAGCAGTGAAAAAATTCAACGGGAGGGACCTGCTAGACCAGCCTGAAGCACCGCTGATCCAAAACAAGTATCCCTTTCCGCCGGAACATCTAGCCAGTAATGCTTGACAAAACAATTTAAGGACGACCAAGTAGCCACCTTACAAATTTCAACAGCTGGAACCAAACTGTACTCAGCCCATGACGCTGCTTGTGCCCTAGTCGAATGAGCTCTAAGTCCTTCTGGTACTGCCTTACCCTTCAACATGTAGGCTGACGCTATAGTCTCTCTGATCCATCTGACAATGGAAGCTTTTGAAGCTGCTTCTCCTTTTCTTGTCCCTCCAAACAGGACAAACAGCCTATCTGTATTGCGGAACCCCGCTGTTCTTCGTAAATACCTCTTTAACGCTCGACGGACGTCTATTAGATGCAACTTCTCCGAATGCACAACTTTACTACCATCCCCCAAAAACCGGCAAAGACACTACTTGATTCACATGGAAAGCCGACACTGCTTTGGGCAAAAAGGATGGAACTGGTCTCAATACCACCTTGCTATCATAAAAAGATATTCTGAAATCCTCCGAGCAGAACATATTGCCACTATAAACACTACCTTAAGTGTAAGGGGTCCTTTATTGATGCCTTTGACAGACGCTCGAAAGGCTCGCGTACCAACGCTTCTAGTACCAACTGAAGAACCGACGACCTACACAGCGGCCTCAAAAGAGACACTGCTCTCAAAAAACATTTAATATCTGGATGCGCACCCAGCGCCTCCCCTTTTATTTTACCTCTAAAACAGGATAGCACTGCCAACTGTACTCTCAATGATGCTGTCGCCAAACCTTTATCCAAACCATTCTGCAAGAATGCCAGAATCTGAGCAATCAAAGCTCTCAATGCTTCTACACTCTTGTTCACACACCATGCCTCAAAAACACGCCAGATACGAACATACGCCAAAGAGGCAGATCTCCGCCTTGCCCTCAACAAGGTGGCAATCACCGCCGAAGAATATCCTCTCACTCTCAGCCTCGCCCTTTCAAGAGCCAAGCCGTAAGCGAGAATCGATCCACCTGAGGCATGTGCAGTGGACCCTGGACCAATAGGTCCCTTCAAACCGGAAGATGCCATGGTCGCTCCACTAAGAGCTGCATTAGATCCACATACCATGGCCTCATTGGCCAATCCGGCACGATCAAAATTACCTGTCCTCTGTGGAATTCTATTCTCTGTAGTACCCGACCTATCAACACCCAAGGTGGAAACACATATAGGAGCTGTTCTTCTGACCATCTTTGTATGAGATCACTGGTGGACTGTTTCAGGATCTTTGTGTTTTGCATCTTTTTATGAGAGCATCTAGACCCTCTGACATTCTCTCTCTCCTTCTGCTGAAGAATCGGTTGTCCTTTGTTGACTCGAAAGTCGCCATCAGATCCATTACTGGTGTACCCCAACGGCGCACCACCATCTCGAATACTTCCGGATGCAGAACCCACTCTCCCGGGTCCACTTTTACCCGACTCAGAAAATCGGCCTCCACATTGTCTACTCCTGCCACATGTGACGCCGACAGAACCATCAGGTTTTCTTCAGCACAATCAAACAGCTGTTCAGCCTCAGCCTCCAGCGCTACACTGCTGGTGCTCCCTTGGCGACTGATGTAGGCCACAGCGGTCGCGTTGTCGGACAGCACTCGAATCGCCTTTCCCTGCAGCCAAGACGGAAAAGCTTGAAGTGCTAGCGTTACCGCTCTCAACTACAATCTGTTGCTTGACCAAACCTTTTCCATCTCGGTCCACTGTCCTTGAGTGAAACATCCTTTGAAGTGTGCTCCCTAGCCTACAAGACTGGCATCCATCGTTAGAGGTATCCAGGAGTGCAATTCCAAGGGCATTCCCTCTACCAGCCCCCCTGGACACAACCACCACTGAAGGGCCTGACGCGTCTCTGACGGACAGGGCAGTTTCTGAGACAGTGGGTCCTCTTGGTGCGACCACCTTCTGAGCAATGATCTCTGCAACAGATGCATGTGGGCCTTTGCCGACAGCACTAGCTCGAGCGTCGCTGCCATAGTACCGAGCAGCTGTAGATAATGCCATGCCGTGGGATTCATCCTTCCCAGGAATCTGTGGACTAGCTTTCTTAACCCCTGCGCCCGCAGTTGTGGTAGAAATACCCGTCCTACATTTGTATCTAATCGGGTCCCCAGGTACTCTAGGCTCTGCGACAGGTTCAACTTGCTCTTTGCCACATTGACTACCCAGCCGACACTCTGTAACAACTCTACCACTCTGGCTGTAGCCGACTCGCTCTCTCTCCTGGACTTCACTCAAATCAACCAGTCGTCCAAATAAGGGTGGACTAACACCCCCTCTCTTCGTAATGCAGCCGCTACTACCACCATCACCTTGGTGAAGGTTCGCAGAGCTGTTGCTAACCCAAACGGCAATGCAATGAAGCCAGAACTGAAAATGTCCAATGAGAACTGCAAATCTGAGAAACCTCTGATGTTCCAGATGAATTGGAATGTGCAGGTAAGCTTCTGACAAATCTAGAGAAGTCAGAAACTCTCCTTTTCTTACGGCTACGATGACCGATCTTAAAGTTTCCATATGAAAGTGAGTTACTCGGAGACAGCGATTTACTCTCTTGAGATCTAAAATTGAACGATACGAGCCTTCCTTTTTTGGTACCACAAAGTAAATGGAGTACCAACCGCAACCGCACTGGTCCGGAGGTACCAGCACCACTGCGTTGAGGTCCAGGAGCCTGTCCACAGTCTCCTGTACCGCTTCGTGCTTGCCGCGAGCTTTGCAAGGCGATTGAATGTAAGAATCGATCACCGGGCGTTGAAACTCTAGAGCATATCCATCTCGAATGACCTCCAACACCCTCTGATCTGATCTGATTTGGACCCAGGCCGGATAAAAATCCCGTAGCCGACCCCCCACGGGCACCTGTCCTACCTGGATCCTTCTGGCTTCATTGCGATTTTCTAAGGCTTGAGGGGGCGGAGGCCGCAAATCCCCTGCCTGCCCCTCAAAATCCTCGAAATCCCTGATTCCTATAAGGGACACATCCTCTTTGAAATTGCCCGGATCGTGGGGAATGAAAATGGAAAAACTCCCTCTGCTGACCCTTGGTCAACGGGATCGGGCGCCCCTGTTTGTGGCTTGTCCTCAGGCAGCCTTCCGCCCTTGGTCTCCCCTAGATCTTTTACCAGCTTCTCCAAATCTTCCCCAAAAAGTAGCTTACCCCTGAAACGAAGCTTACCAAGCCTTGCCTTAGAGGAACCATCTGCCGCCCAACTGCGCAGCCAGAGATACTGCCTAGCTGCTATTACAGATGCCATACTTTTTGATAGACCTCGAATGAGGTCATAATGAATGTCGGCCAAATAAGCGGCCCTGAATTCCAACCTGGCCGCTTCTTCAGTCGACTCCTCCATCTGCTCTCCACGAATCCGCTGAGACCAGCAAAGACAGGCTCTGGCCACCCATGCTCCACAAATAGATGCTTGAATGGATAGAGCATTGACATCAAACACCTGCTTCAACAAGGTGTCAAGCTTCCTGTTTTGTGCATCCTTGAGAGCGGCACTATCTTCCACTGGGATTGTCGTCTTCTTGTTAACCGCCAAGATTGCAGCATCTACCTTTGGAGTCCTAAATAACTCGCGGTCCTGGTCCACTAATGGGTAAAGGCGGGCCATAACTCTGGACCCCTTAAGACCCGTCTCGGACATGTCCCATTCTTCCTGAATCATTTCCCGCACTACTCTGTGTACTGGGAAGGCCTTTTGGGTCTTCCGAACGGCCTGCAACAATGGATCTTCCAAGGTGGCATCCTCTGCCGGTCCCGTGGACGGCATATTAAGTGGAGTGGAGGAGTGGCCTAGTGGTTGGGGCAAAGTACTTCAGGCCGGAAGGTCGGGGGTTCAAATCCCACCAGAGGACAGCAACCTTGGGCCGGAAGGACTGGGGTTTCTAGTCCCACAGGTGCTCCTTGTGGTCTTGGGCAAGCCACTTAACCCTCCATAGCCCATGTTCCCTGTAAAAAAATAGTTATCTCCAAGTTATAATGCCCTGTTCAATGTAATTTCAGTTTGTTCAATGTAAACCACACTGATGCAGAATAGCGCGGTATATAAGAGAATGTAAATAAATAAATAAAAAATAAATTAATTAAGCGCCTTAAGCATTTCTGCAATCAACGCCGGCAATTCATCCTGCCTGAAAACGCGAACCACTCTAGCTTGGTCTTCCTGCTCTGTGAGCTCTCCTTCCTCTAACTTGTCTTCTATTTCTAAGTCCGGATCCAACTCCTCCAAGTGGATGTCTTCGGAGACCTCAGACAGATCCGGCCACTCCGTCACGGTCCTAGGTTTTTTAGAAAGGACTCCACTAGTCCCTAACCCTAGGTGTGTCCCCGGATGTTTTCCACCCAGTTCCCCTTCTGCAGAACCGCCTCCTTTCTGAACACCCTCAAAGGCCTGCTGAAGGATTGTCACAAACTCTGGAGAAAACATCGCCAATCCACCTGGCAAGAGTGATGGAGAAGGGGCCAAGTCCGGAGCAGAGGAAGGCCCCGCCACCGCCTCTAAAGGTGGCAAAGAGGAGGAAACTGGCTCCAGGTGGCTTAAGGTCGCTCCTTTCAGACTTTCTACAACTACGTCCAAGTCATGCTCCATCGAGGTTGCCTCTTGTACACACCCCCTACACGTACCGGTATCAGACACAGCTCCCCTTCGAGTGCCACAGACCAAGCACTGTGGCCTAGAAGGCATCCGTTTAAGATTCCTGTCCCTTTGCCCCTTAACATGAGGATCTGAACCCGTAACAAACTGCAGCTTCTTAAAAGCAGTACTTTTTTATTTATTTTTTTAAACACTCAAATTTACCTGGAGTCTACCTCCAAGCACCCCAGCTAAATTCTGCTATCCGAACCGAAAAACAAAGCTCCCACAGCCACCAGGCCCTTCTGTAACTCCCGAATTCAGAGAAACTGAAAGCGTTGCTTCCCGCGCTTTTACCACACAGCTAGGCCTGCCTCCGCGAACCGCTCGCAATCGCTACTCACATGCCGGCTGCAACTGCTGGTCTTAGACCCCCCTTACCTCGTTCTGGCTGCCGTGGATGTGTCCTGCTCTCCCCACGCTCGGCCGGAACAGCGGCGTTAGCGACAGGCGGGAAAACCCCGATTAGAGGAGCAGCTGTCTCAGCGAACGTCGGTCTCCACACCCGTTTACATGGGGAGCCTACAAGCGTGCTGCGATCCTCAGAACACCGGCTCCTCACCCATTAACGTGGGTTTGGGACCCGGAGCACCTCTTCTGGTCCCTCCTTTACCTCCTGTCCACTATCCAAAGCCCGGAGGAGGGGGAAGGGGGGGCACCCCTCAGTACAGCACACTTTTTTTTGTTGTTGTTGTTTTGTATTCCTCCTCTTTAACCTTGTATTAAATTACTTTAAACTTAAAACTAAACTATCTAAACTCCTTAATCGTCCCTCAAGTGAGCCCTGAACCTCTGGGCTCATCACCCTCCAGCTGTCTTGAGACTGAGATAACTGGAGCGAGGAGGCGGTCCATGTGGTATTAGTACCAGTGTCATCAAAAGAGTGACGTTACTCAGTCTCCAAGCTGCTGGAGGAGGTGCTAAACCCAGAGGTTCTGGATTGGACTGGAGGGACGATAAGAAACATTTTGTGTTCCTGCAGTCCAGAAGCAGGTCCTAACAGGCTTGTCTTTCTTGGGGACATCCGGACATCCCCCTTCCTCAATCAGGCTCCATATCTACCTAAGCACAAGAGCATAAGTAAACCCTGGCCTGGAATTCATAAGCCTACATAGCAACACGGAGCACATTTCTTCTTTGGTCCATTGTCCACATGCTCCCCTTCCGGAAGCAGCTATTACTCTCCATTAGTTCACAGGACATGATGTCAGAGCTTGAACATGCCATGTGTGTGTGCAAAGAAAAAGCAAAAGAAAGTTATACAAAACGACATCATAGCCAAATAATGTTTCATAGCTTTTCGTCAGACTGCTGTTTCATTTTCAGCAGTGTCTGCTTTCTGACAGAGTGCTATACTGTGCCTGACCTGTTTTTCTGCTCCTCCATACAGTGCCTCACTGTCTGATATAGTCGACAGTTGCTATGGTGAGCACTCCCCAACAAACCTTCATTTCATTTCATTGCACCTCTCCTTTCCTGCTGTATCATGAATTCAACCCCACGGCACTGCAGCAGCCAGAGAACACGATTACAGTGACTAAACCTGCATGAAAGCCTTATATACCCCTTAGAAAATTCAAAATGAAACATTATATAATAGACTAGATACAAATTTCCAGTCCTCTACATGCCACATTTCCTGATCGGACTGAAGCACAGATGAACAAATACAAGGGGTATACTTTTACTGCACAGAAGTGACATATGAACTTCATTATGGGAGTAAGGAAGTAGAGATAACTGACTTCCTGAGTGGTGGGAGTTGAACTGCAATTCGTAAGTATCCCCCCCCCCCCCAATCTTTCATCCACGGCACATATGTTTTCAATGTTTGCTAGTTGTAGATATTTTCTGGTAGAGGAACTACAACAGGATATAAAGATTCTACTTAGAAAGTAGAAGAGCAGTATATCAAATTTTAATAAGCCGTAAACCATAGATGGGGTGGGCCATAGATTCTCAACAACAACAGTAAAAGATAACGAATCATTCAAAATGCAGGCTACAAGGAAGGTTTTCTCTGAGATATAAGTTCTTAACCAGTTAGTACTTTATGGGTAGGAATCGAGCAACAGTTATTTTTTATACATGTTGACACTATGGAAGCTGCAATTTCCTCTGGGAGGGAAACAAGGCAGAACACTGCACCACCCCAGGAAAGAACACGCTACTCAGTATCCTAGACAAGACTTTCTAAAGCTTTCAGGGCACAACAAAAAAACATTACAGGTAGAAAGAAATTTCTTCTTGAAAATACTTTCAAATCTTTCAATTTTATATCAAATTACACAAAAGATATGACTAGCTTATTCTTCCCTATGTTATTTGCTCCCCAATAAACTAAAGCAACCATAATAGCTAGCTAGAGTATGTCATGTCTATCAGCTACCTGCATGCAATATCACTTGTGACTCTATGGGTCTGATTCAGTAAGGTCTTTCTTCCATTCTGTGTCTAAGGGAAAAAAGTCATCTGGGTTGCCAACTCATGACAATTTTTCTGATAGAGAGCTTGGTGTATTAATTAAAGTGTTTCACCATTACGATATTATACACAAAAGGGATGTAAAATATTAAATAAGTGTCTCTAATGCAAGAATTAAACTACAGCAATTCTATATACTTAGGCCGTGCAAGAACACATTACCAGATGATATCTAATGCTGCCATTTGTTTACTGATTAGAGCAATCCGTTTTTCACAAACTATGAGTCATGACCAATGTTCCCCCTAATTTTCTGTAGGCTGTGTGCGCATAAAATATCAGCTGTGCAGCTTTTGAAGGAAGGTTAAATTTTTGTGCGCCACATAACGACACTCAGAGTTATTTACTTTAAAATTTGACTACATGTCAGAATACAGTATGTACACCACATTGATTGCACTAGAAAATATTGTAGAACTTGTGAAAACCGTAAATACACAACAACTTTTAAATTTTAAGATGTCTGTGTTGTTTTCTATCAGAATCAGAACTGTAATGTTTGTGCGCTCTGTTATAAAGTATGTGCGCTCACTCGGTGAGGTGTGTGCGCGCGCACACGCGCATAGCTTAGAGGGAACAGTGGTCATGACCCCAAATGGGGTCACAAAATCCTCATTTGGTATCAATTTAATTTTTTTTTCTGCAGACATGGTTTTATCAGCCCATGGAGGCTCACAAAACTCAAGCTGCACATAGGACCACTGGAAGGTGAGGACCAGCCTGAAGCAGAGGCCCAGACTTCTGCATCCAGACTCCCAATCCCTTATTCTCCTGTTTACCACTTAAGTGTCTTTACCATTTTCCCTAGATTTACCCTAGTCCCCAGTCTGCTGTGTTGTCGGTCCTGAATAGTTTATCTTGTATATGTATATGTACAGTGCTGCAAATGTCTGGTAACACTATACACATTTCATTTAATTTCATTTTGTATTTCCCTTATTAAATTTATACATAAAATACTTATAGAAAAACTTCTAAACAGTTCATAATATCACAAAAACCACAATTAAACACTTCTGAATACAAATCATACTTAAAATAACAAAGCCTTTAAATCTTTATAAAATTTTAAGAAAGCATAGTTGTTTGACTGTAACAGGGATTCTCCGTAGACAGCGGGGGTATACAGCTACACTATGATGGCGACGTCGCGGATGGAGCCATGTGTGCCAGACTCTCCCATAGCCCAGAGACGTCTTTTAGACCTCTCTGAGATAAGTACCTTCTCCTGCCTCAGCCTTCCCACTCTGCCCTCTTCAGTAGTTCACATAGCTGATGTCAAACTGAAGGTGCTAACATCCTGGAGATGCAGTGGTATCCATAATCCATGATGGGTGCCGTGTTTGTTGATAGTGCTTAGTCTCTTTCTGATGGCTTGTCATTCTGTTTTTGTTTCGTGGAGGGATTGGCAGGCAAGCAGGTCAGTGTGGCTGCATACTCCTGCTGTCTACAGAGAACCGCCGTTACAGGGAAGCAACTATGCTTTCTCCGGAGACAAGCAGGGGGATGCAGTCACAGTGTGATGCTGAATCCAGAGCTGGGGTCCGCTGTTCAGGATGAGCAAAGCTTGGCAGTTTGTAGCGTAGTGGGCGGAGGATGGATTATGAAGCTAAGAGGTTGTGGAAGACTACCTGTCAGAAGGCAGCATCCTGCGCCGAGGATGCATCAGTACAGTAGTGTTTGCTGAAAGTGTGGATGGAAGACCAAGTGGCTGCCTGATAGATGTCTTGAACTGAAACAGAGGCCAGGTTGGCAATGGAGATGGCTGTGGCTCAAAGTCGGTGAGATTCAATGAGACCCAGGGAATGTTGCTGTTCTTGAATATAGCAGAATGAGACACAGTCCACGATCTAAGAGAAGATTGTTTGGACGCTGGGTGTCTGGGGTTTTTAGGGTTAAAAGTGACAAAGAGCTGAGAGCTAGCATGGGTATCAGCTGTTGCTTTCAAATAGTACAGAAGGGCTTTATTGCAGTCCACAGAGTTTTCAGGATCTTTTCTGGTGCACCGGCATGAGGATCCGGAAAGAAAGTTGGCAGGACAATGCTCTGATTGAGATGGAAAACGGAGACAATTTTTGGAATGTACTTTGGATGAGTTCGTAGTACAACTCGATTGTGCAGAAATTGTGGGTGTGCACAAGTGTCTGAGCTAACTAACTTGCCTAGCCAAGGTGATTGCTACAAGGAAAACAAACAGTCTTCCACATTGATGCTTGAGGTAAGCCACTCCAAGGGATTTGAAGGGCGGCTTCATGAGCTGAGAAAGAACAATGTTGAGATCCCACATGGGAAGAAGTGATTTGGTCGGGGGCTCGATGTTCATGAGGCCCGCATAAATCACGATCCCATGGGGTATATTGACAGGGGCTTCCCTGCTATGAGGTCATGGGAAACAGCTTTTACCAAGAGATGGTATCAGAGTTCGACTGCAGGCATGACTGAAACAAATGATATGGATAATCCAGAATTTTGCTGACTAGGCAGGACACTGGGTCAAGGTGCTGTGTCGCGGCCCAATGCAAAAATCGTGACCATTTGCAATAGTAGTAACGCTGTGAAACCAGCTTCCTGGAAAGCAGAAGGACAGTGCGGACAGCCTCAGAGAGGTCTATCATGCTTTGGTTATTCTCCATGCTGCTAAGAAGAAACTCCTGAGGTTGGGGTGTAGGAGATGTCCATCATGTTGGGTGAGAAGAAAAAGATCACTGCTTAGCAGGAGCTGAGGATCCTCACCAAGGCAAGGAGTTGCGGGAACCATATGTAGCAATTACAAGAGGACCTTGATAAACTGGAAGACTGAACATTCAAATAGAAGATGAAATTTAATGTGGACAAGTGCAAAGTTATGCACCTAGGAAAGAACAACCCAAACTATGGTTACACGATGCAAGGTTTCACATTAGGAACCACCACCCAGGAAAAAGATTTAGGCATCATCATGGAGAACATGTTGAAACCCTCCGCCCAGTGAGCAGCGGTAGCCAAGAAGGCAAATAGAATGCTAGGAATCATAAGGAAAGGAATGACGAATAAAACAAAGGATATTATAATGCCTCTATCATTCTATAGTGCAACCACATCTTGAATATTATGTGCTGTTCTGGTCACCATATCTTAAAAAGGATATAGTGGAATTAGAAAAGGTACAGAAAAGAGCCACCAAAATGGTAAAGGGGATGGAAGGATATCCCTATGAGGAGAGGCCTGAAAGGTTAGGGCTCTCCAACCTGGAAAAAGAGATGGCTGAGGGGAAATATGATAGAGGTCTATAAATTAATGAATGGAGTGGAATGGATAAATACAGATTGATTGTTTACGCCATCAAAAAGTATAAAGAACACAAAGAAACTACAGTATAACCCATTTAAGACAAATAAGAGAAAATAAATTTTCACTCAACGTGTAATCAAACTCTGGAATTTGTTACCGGAGGATGTAGTAAGGACCATTAGCGTAGCTGGGTTTAAAAAAAAGGTTTCCACAGGGAACCCGGGAAATCCACTGCTTGCCCCAGTACGAGCACTGTGGAACCAGTGTGTCTTTCTGGGAAACTGCTAGGTACTTGTGACCTAGATCGACCACTGTTGGAAACAGGATAATGGACTTGATAGACCTTGGTCTGACCCAGTATGGCTTATCTTATGTTCTTCACCATTCTTGCTGTGGCCAATGCAGCGTGATGAGAACGATATTAGCTCCGTCTTCCTCTATCTTGAAAAAACACTCAAGTTAGGCTTGGGAAAGGGGGAAAGGCACACAGAAGTCCTGGTTCCAGGGTACTGCGAAGGCATTGTGGGCATAACAATGAGGACTGGGACAGATGGAGCAGAACATGCACTTTATGCTGTCTGCTGATGCAAAGAGATCCATGCATGGGGTACCCCACCATTCAAAGATGTGCTGAATGACATCACAACCAAAGGACCACTCGTAGGGATTGAGCTGTCGACTGAGGGAGTCTGCCAACTGACCATGTATCCCGGGTAGGTATGTTCTTACAGAGTGGTACCTAGGGACTGAGCCAGCAAACAAAGGTGAGCCACCTCTCGGCAAAGACTAAAGATGTCTAACTCTCCCTGTTTGTTTATGTAAAACATGGTGATTTGGCTGTCGGTCTGTACCAACAATATTCATTGACATGCCCACATTTGGAAGGCAGTGAGGCCATAGAAGACTGCATGAAGCTCTAGCAGGTTGATGTGCGGTGCCTGCTCATGGGTCGATACCTTGTGTGGAGAGGAGCAGAAAGTGAGCTTCCCACCCATGATGGGATGCATCGGTAATGAGAGTAAGGTGATATGGCGGGTTCTGGAAGAGACAGCCATCCTGGAGGTTGGATGGCTTGGTCCATATGAGTTAGCGACGCAGTGCAGACAAAGGGGGAAGCCGCAGGTGAAGCTTTATTTGAAGGGATTGCAAATGCTGATTCCAGTTGAATTTGAGGTGCCATTGTAGTGGACGCATGTATAGCCCCGCTAGTACTATGTGTGGAAGCTACTATGTGGCCCAGGAGGCGGAGGATGAAATGCACCATGACTTGGGTACGTTGCAGGAAGGAGGTGCTGAATTAGTGGAGGATGAGAACTCTGATGTATGGGAGGAATGCTTTGGCCATTGTGGTGTCTATGCGTACACCAATGAAGTAGAGGGTCTGTTGGGGGTCCATTTCAGAGTTTGGAGTTTAGACAAGTTCCTGGAAGAAAAGTCCATAAGCCATTATTAAAGAGGATCCAGAAAATTCACTGCTTACCCCAGGACTAGCATTGTGGAACCTGTGTGCCTCTTTGGGAACCTGCCAGATACTTCTGGCCTGGATCGGTCACTGTTGGAAACAGGATATTGGGCTTGATGGACCTTGGTCTGACTCAGTCAGGCATTTCTTATGTTCACCCCAAGTCCTGCAGGATCTTTACTGTATGAAGTATGGCATGCTTCACCTGCTTCTTGGGGGTAAACACAGAGACCCTGGCAGTGTAAGTGGGCTGCAACTACCACCAGATATTTTGTGAAAACATGGTTTGCTGACAAGAGGCCAAAGGGTAGCAACTGTTCTGGTAATGCTGGTCCTTGAAACAGAAGCGCAGGTACTTCCAGTGATGTGGGTGGATGGGGATAGGAATGTAAGCATCTTTCAAATCTAGGGAGGCTAGGCAATCATTTTTGCATAGCAGAGGAAGTGTACTGTGGAGGGAATGCATCTTGAACTTTTTGTGTTTGACATGGAGGTTGAGGTTGGGAAGTTCTAGACTAGGCCATAGACCTCCTGATTTTTTCAAAATGAGAAAGAACTTGGAGTAGAAACCCTTGTTGCGTTGTGAAGATGAAATGGGTTCTATGGCCCTGATGTGCAACACCTGGTTAATTTCTTAATGTGGTGTCCGGAAATGCTCCCTGTGCTGGAGTCAGAGAGGTGATACTGAAGTAGTTTCTGAAAGTTTAACATATAGTAACATAGTGTATGATGGCAGATAAAGACCAGCATGGTCCATCTAGTCTGCCCAGCAAGGTGGCAAGAGTAGGTGCACCTGCCACTCTGTTCCGGTCATCCCTTCCCATGCCTTTGTTTAGTGGTGTACCTACCGCTCTATGCAGGTCACCCTTATTTGTTGATATAAGAGATAGTTAGGTTTATCTTGATTTTAACATCTTTTGCTATAAAGGGATTCACTGTATCTGTCCCATGCCATTTTGAATTCTGTCACTGTATTTGCTCCCACCACTTCCATCAGCAGGGCATTCCAAGTATCCACCACCCTTTTAGTGAAAAGGTTTTTTCTGACGTTGCTTTTCAGTTTACCCCCTTGCAGCTTCATGTTATGCCCTCTAGTTTTACAGCTTTCCTGTCTTTGAAAAAGGTTTGCTTGATCATTAATACTCTAAGTATTTAAAGGTCTGTATCATATCTCCCCTGTCCCTCCTCTCCTCTAGTGTATACATATTTAGGTCTTCAATTCTCTTCTCATACGTCTTCCGGCAAAGGCTCCAAATCATTTTGATCGCCTTCCTCTGAACTGTTTTCGGTCTTTTTATATCCTTTGCAAGATATGGTCTCCAAAACCGAATACAGTTTTCCAAGTGAGGCCTCACCAGTGACTTGTACAGTGGCATTAGTACCTCCTCCTTTCTGCTGGTAATTCCTTTCTGTATGCAACCCAGAATTCTTCTGGTTTTGGCCATCGCTTTGTCATACTGATTTGCCACCTGGAGATCCTCAGAAACAATCACTCCAAGGTCCTTCTCCTGGTCCATGCACACCAATTTCTTGCCCCCTATCGCATACAATTTCCTTGGATTTCTGCATCCCTAGTGCATGACACTACACTTAACATTAAATCTTAACTGCCAAGCATTAGATCTTTCCTTATGTTATTCATTCCCTCAGGGGAGTCCACTCTGTTGCAAATTTTCATGTCATCTGCAAATAGACAGACTTTTCCATTCAGTCCTTCAGCAATATATTGAACAGTACCGTTCTAGGACTGATCCCTGGGGCACACCACTAATCACCTTCCTTTCATCCGAGTGAGTTCCGTTTACCATCACCTTCTGTCATCTGTCAGTCAACCAATTTCTGATCCTGTTCACCATCTTGGGACCCATCCCAAGGCTGTTCAGTTTATTGATAAGACTCCTATGAGGAACAGTACCAAAGGCTTTGCTGAAATCTAGGTAGATCACATCCATCGCATGCCCTTGATATAGTTCTCTGGTCACCCAATCAAAGAACTCAATCAGATTTGTTTGGCATGATCATCCCTTGATAAAACCATGTTGCATTGGATCATGCAACCCTATTGGTTTCGAAAAAGTCCACTATTTCTTTCAGGAATGCCTCCATTACTTTTCCCACCACCGAGGTAAGGCTTGTTGGCCTGCAGTTTGTCACTTCTTCCCTATTGCCACTTTTGTGAAGAGGTAGCACACCAGTCCTTCTCCAGGCCTATGGAACTTCTCCTGTCTCCAAGGATCTATTAAAAATATCCTTTAAAGGCCTTGCAAGAACCTCTCTGGGCTCTTTCAGTATCCTGGGATGTATCCCATCCGGTCCCATAGCCTTGTCCACTTTCAGTTTTGCAAGATGTTCAAATACATCATCTTCTGTGAATGGTGTAGTATCCACTCCATTCCCATTTGTATATTTGTCAATCACAGGTGGTCCTTCTCTAGGATTTTCTTTACTAAAAATAAAACAGAAGTATTTGTTTAGCATTTCTGCTTTTTCAATGTCACTTTCCACAAATCTGTTCTCGGCACTTTTGAGTTTTGAAATTCCATCTCTGATCTTCCTCTTCTCCCAAATATAACTGAAAAAGTTTTATCTCCATGCTTCACATATTTAGCCATCTTTTCTTCTGCCTTTGATTTTGCTATCCTTATTTCTCTTTTTGTCTCTTTTAGTTTTATCCTGTATTCTGTTCTGTGTTCCTGTTTGTGAACTTACGAATTTTGTGAAAGCTCTGTTTTTTGTCTTAATTTGTGGAGCTATTTCTTTTAAGAACCAAATAGATATATATGTAAGGAAAGTACATAAAAATATGAGGAAAAGGAAACCTGTTACCCCTTTTATTGACTCCTTTAGTTTAGCCCACTGCAATTCCACTTCCCTTACTTCTTCCCACTCTGCCAACTCTTCCTTCAGACACTTGGCCATTTTATTGAAGACAGTGTTTTTGAAGCCTAGGATTTTGAGCTTGCTGTGCTTGGACTCTGCCTTGATTTTTATCTCAAACCACCACACTGTGTGATGATCACTGCTGCTCACATGGGCACCCATCTGGATTTTCGACACACTAAATCCAGCATCAAACTTTCCCTGGTCGGTTCCATTATCATTTGTCTTAGCAACGCATCTTGGATGGCATTCACAGTTTTTTTTATTTCTTTCCAGATTTGCAGAAGGAATACTACAATCCACATCGGGTAGATTAAAGTCACTCAATATGATCACTTCCCCCTTCATGGCTACCTTTACTACATTAATAATCAAGTCTCTATCCATTTCTTCGGTTTGAGTTGGAGGCCTGTAGGCTACACCAGTATGAATGATAGTGCCATCTCCTCTTTCCAACACAATCCACAGCGCTTATTCTTTTCCCCAAGTCCCCTGCATTTCAGCAGCTTTAATATTGCTTTGGCTACTCCTCCTCCTTTTCTGCCTTCTCTATGTCTTCTAAATAAACCATATCCAGCTATGGTTATATCCCATTCATGCGAGTCATTAAGCCATGTTTATGTAATGGCCACAATGTCCAAGTCCTTTTCCACCTTTAGGGCTTCCAGGTCAGGTACTTTGTTGGCTAGGCTGTGAGCATTTGTGCTCATTGCTTTCCATTTGTTGACTGACTTACCTGTATTTTGCATGGATTTTGTTCTGCATGCCTCTTCCCACTTGCCATTTGTGTTTGGGTTAATAATGTGGCTGTTTCCAATGTTATTATGTTTTTGCTGGGAGCGATGTCCTGAACTTGTTTTCCTCAATCTGTCACCCCCTTCCCTAGTTTAAATGTCTGTCTACATAATGCCTGAATTTTTCACTTAAGATCCTTTTCCCTGTGACAAAGAGATGTAGTCCATCCACACAGTATAGCCTCTTCTTGTTCCATCTATTTCCCCCAGTCACCAATATATCTAAATCCTTGTTTGCACCAGTTTTGGAGCCATGTATTAAAGTTGATTATGTGATACAGCCTTTCTGCCCCTTGACCAAGAACATGTAGAACTTTTGAGAATGCTATAGTGTTAACAATGGGTTTCTCTCCCAGAATCTGGAAGTTCCTTTGAACTGTAGAGGCAAGTAATTTGTACTCAAGAGGACGATAACATCAATTTTGGAGTGCTCACCTTCTGCATTAACTATTCCAACAATTTGGTTCATATTCCTGCTGGCTGAAGAGCCTGGGAGGCATTTGACCATCTTCTCCCCTTTGAACCGTGTTCCCATGTTAGTGCCTCTGATGATGGAATCTCCAAGTAGTAGTAGTTTCCTGTTTTGTGATTTTTTTTCTTCATGTTTGGTGCATTATCAGTTGAGTGGGTATTAACCTTTTCATTTAAGAGCACTTCAGTTTCCACTAATTGGGCACTCTCATTTTCCAAGGCAGAGAAGGCATTATGCAGGGATCTCTCTTGATGGAGAGGGTGTCTCTGTGTAAAGGTCACAACCTACCAGAACCCACTGTGATCCACTTGTTCCTGGGCTGTTTGATTCTTTGTGGGAGTAGTGGTGGATTTTTTCAATTTGCACCCATGAGGTGTGTTTAATTGCAGTTAATTCTTCCCTTAATAGAATCAATTCTTAATGCATAGCAGATAACTTGAGACATATAGGGCAAGCTCTTAGGCTCCAAATGATTCTTCTTAGAATGAAGGCACCACAGCTATTGCATTGAATACACGACATGCTGATTAAGATGGCTATAAAGCACTTCTAGGACAAGGAGAAAAGGTGGGTGTTACACCTAACTGGAGGTAGATGTCAATCTATAAGAAGACTATAAATATATAAATAAATAAATATAGGCAATGCAACCACAGGGTGAGCGGGGTGAGATATATGGTGGGTGGGAAATTAAGTGTCCCTAGCTAGTAGATCTTATATGAACAGATTGCTGATTTATAAAGGCTATGCAAGGAATATAGGCAAGCTAAGGTTTCCTAATCTTATAACCAAAATTTAGTTTGTTTGCCACTAGACTGTAGATCAAAGTGACTGTGAATAGATAGAAATGTGATAGAGACAGAAAGATAGAAGGAACAAGGTTTATTTTTTCCTTTGTGTTTGTCCCCCTCCCTTAGTGCAGTTACCTTAACACACCACAGTGCCTAAGAAGTATTATAAGAAAATAAAACAGGTAAGCAATAGGCAAGAAAATTTTATATCAATAACCAGCCAAATAGTAAAATCTTAGCTTTGTAGAGTCTCTTGAAGTTGTTTATTTAGTTATTGTTTACTCAGTAACCTCCTAGGATGATGTTGAGAACCCAACAGTCCATGGTGATGGACTGCCAAGCCTCCCTGAATTGCATCCTCCCCCCACAGGAATGTAGTAAAAAAAGTTGGGTTGGGTTTGCTAGCAGGAGTAGAAGTTGAAGGTTGCTGTTTTCTCTCTTGAGGTCAGGACGTTGGTGATAGGAGGTACCTGTAGGATGTTGTAGAGGGGTTGGGGGTACGGTTGGCATCTCCTGTGAGGGTAAAACTGCTGGAAATATTGATAATGGTAGACACTGCAAAATTAGGAGAGCTGGCCTCTACGTGGTTGAGAGGAAGTCTCAGCTGATTGTGCGGCCATCTCCTGCACTGTAGAGGAGTGGTCCTTAACCTCAGACAGCTTCTTGGACTTTGGAACCAAACAAGCTGTCGCCCTGGCAGGGTGTGTCAGCCAGGCGATCATGGAGATCTTCTCGGAGGCCTGATACTCTTAGCCAGGCAGTGAGTCTGGCTGAGATGGCAGTGGCTGCAGCTCAGACGATGGAATCGTATGCATCGTAAGTGATACAGATATGATATGATACAGGGACTTATGCAAGTTCTCTTGGAGTTGTCCCTGATTGACCATTATCAACCCTTCAGGGCCATCCAGCTGCAGGAGCAGGTCATGATGGTAGTGCATGATTTGAAGTTGGTACTCCAAGACCCGCATGGCTAATAGGCAACTTTGATATACCTTCTGGCTGATGGTATTGAGGGTTTGTTGCTCTTTTCATGGCAGTGTCTGCGCTATGGATTTTGCATTTTTTTGCCTTCTTGAGGACAGCTTCAGACACTACCAACTGATGTGGCAATTGTGATTGGCTGAATCCCGGAGCAAGGAACACCTTATAGCGGAGGTCAAGACATTTGGAGGTAGCATTGACAGAAGTGGGATTTGCCCAGATATTAGACTTTAAGTTCTGGAGTAGCTGAGGCATTGGGAGGGCTAGGAAATCCTTGGGGGCACTGTAGGACTGGAGGATGGACTGGAAATCCCTTTTTTTTGTTTAGCACCCAATAGATCTTCTGAAGGAATTTAGGATATTAGTAGTCCTCAGAGGGCTCTTCTGGGATATCCTTATCTGGATGGGAAGGGGACAGTTCTCTGGGGGAAAGGAGGAAGAGGACTCCCAGGAATGGTGGCAAGCAGTGCTGAGAGTTGAGTGAGAAACATCCTCGAAGGGAGGGCAGGGGTTGCCACTCAGTGAGGGAGCAGACGCTGGGGATGGGAAGTCCACAAGTGCTGGGAATGGACCATAGTTCATGGGTTGAGCTGACTGCAAGAGAGCAACACTGTCCTCAACAAACCTCCGGAGCAGCAGGAGGAGGGAGGAGATGCAATTGGTGTCCCCTCTGGGTAGGGGGTCTCAGAGGGGGAAAGAATCAGCAAGGAGGCTTCAGAGAGCAGCTTTGCCTTGGGCGGGAGCACCTCGGTAGAGTGGGCCCCTTCCAAAGAATGCTGTTTCCTGTGGCTGCCTGACCTGGTGGCTGCAGGGGCAGCAGACTCCCAGAGATCGTTGGGAGTGTTTATTTTTGGCATTTCCCTTACCTCCCTTTTGCCCTGGTGCTCCTTTCCTTGTATCCATAGTGAGCTTGCTCCCCCCAGCCCACTTGTCAGTCAGCAGTGAGGGAGCCGGTGGGGAAGGGGTGCATTGTTGTGGGGTGGAGCCATGGGTCCTGACATGACGGCCCTGGGTTGCCCCATGAGAGCTGGTGCCTGGGGAAAACCTGTTCTAGGCATTTGTGGCTGCGGTGGCGACCCCTGATCGTACCTTATCTGCAGGGTGGATCGCTGTCCTGGAATTGCTGGAAGCAGTGTAGCTGGGTTTTGGGGTTTTTTTTCAACTGCCAATAAAGCAGCTGCCACTTCTGTACCCCCCCCCCCTTTTTTTTTTTTTTTTGAGAGCGAGACACGGCTCGGTGGCAGGGCCACGGGCACCCTCTGGAAGGCACAATCAGAGATTAGCTTTGAGGGGGACATTGATTGAGAGCAACAGGCAATCTGGAGCAATAAGGATCAGATAAGACACAATTGGGTGTTTGCTGCCAATGCTGGGAGGCACGATCTGGTGTTTCAGCAAAAAGGTTTAAATAAGCAGCACTGAGAGTGAGGGAGAGCCGTGCAGCACGCTGGCACAGCAAGAAAAATCTGAAGAGGGCAGAGCAGGAAGGCTGAGGTGGAAGAAGGCACGCATGCTCAGAGAGGTCTAAAAGACTTCTCTGGGCTTTAGAAGAGTCCAGCACACATGGTTCCGTCTGGAACATCACTATCACAGCGTGTCTGCATCCCCCTTACTTGTCTCCAGAGAAATCCTGGTCCTCGCTTAATTCTTGTGGGAGATTTTTTCAATGAGTAGGACCACTAATCAAGAAAGCACGAGATCTAGCAATAACGTTTTTTGCACATCCCACAGTTGGAACTGACAAGAGACCAGTTTGACAGGAGCATAGACCGAATGATAACTTATAAAGCAGATAATTCAGAACCCAAAGAGTCATAAATCGATCTATGAATCAAGTATAACACTTCAAAAAGAGGGCACACTTCTGAACTGGGAGCCAATGAAATCTCTTTATTTCTGAGAGATGTGATCATATTTCCTTAAACCAGATATCACCCAAGCCGCAGCATTTTGAATAATTTGTAAAGAATGAATAAGTGATTTGGGCAAATCCACATAAATACCATCACAATAATCCAAAAACAGGAGGATCAAATGATAAGTAGTAGTAGCAGTAGACGTATAAGAAGGAAGAAAGCCCATTGCCAGTACAAAAGTAGGGGCTGGGGTCATGTATAATTTTCAAATGTTAAAATGGTGTCACAATGGAATATAGCTTGGAAGCTCTGCCCCAGGTTAATGGCTCTGCGTTGGCTACTAAAAGAGTAGAGGATTATGCTTAAAATCTGTTTGCTGTTTAAGTATTCTGTATCTCATGGAAATCACTGAAACACTGTGGACACTGCGGTAAGCTAGCTCATTAGGGCTAAAGACCTGTTTGTTCAAGCAGGCTTTTGACTCTGATTCAAACTGCAGTTTGGAAGATAGATGGCTTAAACTGACATTTATCTATTTTAAATGCAGTATCTAAAAGATTTGTCTTAAATTTAAGATGGTATAATCCACAGAGATTAATAGGCCTCGATGGTGAAATTAGGCCTTACCTGCTAATTTTCTTTTCTGGAGTCCCTCCAGTCCAGTCCAGACGCATGGGTTATGCTCATCCCCCAGCAGATGGAGACAGAACAAAGCAAAGAACTCCCCTTAAGTAACCTGTGCACCCTTGTAAAGCCAGTAAGAACCTCGCAAAGCAGCAGAACGGAGTCCCAGAAACCCCAAGCTCCACCAGCTCTGGAAACAGCGAATGCCCCAAGGAGGGCATAACGCATACATGTAGGCAAAAGGGGAACTCTCTTTTCTCCTTTTTTTTTTCTTTTTTTTGCAAAAGAATGCCAACACAAGCAGTGAAACAGCACAGCAGAACCTCCAAGACAAAAGGAAGGGAAAAAAGGGCTCAACCTCGCCCATTCTAGCAGAAACCTTCTTTCAGAACAGACGCAAGACCAGCATCAGACAGAAGCCAAGTCTCAGGTGGACCCTGAACTGGATTGGACTGGAGGGACTCCAGGAAAGAAAATGAGCAGGTAAGGCCTAATTTCACCTTCCAGTCCGTCACTCCAGTCCAACACAGATGCACGAGATGTAACAGAGCAGTACTATTGCGGGGTGCGGATCAAAACGCCAGCCTGCAACACCTAAGCCCAAAGTCTTCATCCTGGCGGGCCTGCACATCCAGTCAGTAATGACATGTAAAGGAATGAAGCAACAACCATGTCACCCATCCAGCAAATGTCCTGATATGGAACCAGTATGAACTCTCCCCAAGAAACAGCCTGAGTCCTGGTAGAATGGGCTCGCAAACCCACCAGAATAACGCGCTCCTTCAGCAAATATGTAGATTCAATGGCTCCATCAATCCAACGCAACATGATCGCCTTGGAAGCTGCCTCGCCCTTCTGAGGCCCTCCACACAACACAAAGACTGTCTGAATGCCGAAACACCTTTGTCACTTTTAAGTACCGCTTGAGCGCCCTGCAGACATCAAGTAAATGCAGGCCCCCAGACTCCGCTAAGCTAGGAGAACCAGCAATGGTGGGCAAAATCACCACCTGATTGAGATGAAATGCCAAAAAACCACCTTAAGCAAAAAAGGAAGGAACCGGACACAGAACTACTCTTTCCTTTGTCAGCAACAAGTAGGGCTCCCTACAGGAGAGAGCCTGCAGCTCTGAGATGCAGCGCACCAAGCAAATAGCCACCATAAAGACCACATTCTGTCAGCGAAGCCTCCAAGAGGGGCTCAAATGGCAGCGCTGCCAGTGCATAGAGTATGAGATTAAGATCCCAGGATGAAAAAAAGGAACAAGGTGGTTTCAGATGCTTAACCCTTTGAAGGAAACGAACTACGTCACAATGAGACACAAGAGACTCGCCTTGCACCCTACCCCAGAAACAAGCCAGGGCCACAACCTGAACCTTCAAGGAATTTAAGGCCAAGCCCTTGTCAAGACCATCTTGCAAGAAGGCCAAGATCTCCAGAAGTGAGGCCCCTAGAGGCCGAATGCCTCTCTGCGCACCAGGCCTCAAAGATATGCCAGACCTGCACATAGGTCAAAGATGTAGAATGCTTCCGAGCCTTCATCAAGTTATCAATAACATGAGGGGAGTATCCCTTACGTCTCAGTCATGTCCTCTCAAAAGCCAGGCCTTAAGTGAGAACCGATCCATGTCTGGCATTCACACAGGACCCTGCATGAGAAGATCCAATTCCAAAGGAAGAAAGAAAGGCTCCACCACCTGAAGCTATAGCAGATCCACATACTATGGTCGCCTGGGCCAGTTCGAAGCCACCAGCACCACGTACCCTATGTCTGCCTCAACCCGCTGCAGAACACGACTGATCAGGGGCCACAGAGGGAACATGTAAAGAAGCCCATCACTGGGCCAAGGCTAAACCAATGCATTAAGTCCCTCCACCATATGCTCCTGGCGTCTGCTAAAGAACTTGGGAGCCTTGGCATTCATCACTGTCGTCATCAGGTCCATCATGGGAACATCCTAGCACCCCACAATCATCTGGAAGGCCGAATCGGATAAGGAACATCATGGCCTTTGCTGCTACCAGCAAGCTCTGTGTCGCTCTGACAGTTAATGTAGCCCATCATCGTCACATTGTCCATCAGCACTCTCACCGCCCACCGCCTGACAAGAGGAAGGAAAAACTCCAAGGCCAGACACACTGCCCTTTCTCTCCAGACGATTGATAGACCACTGGCTCTCCTCCAATGACCATCATCCCTGGGCCATCTGGGCCTGACAATGAGCCCCCAACTGAAAAGATTGGTATCTGGTCACCACCACCCAGTCCGGGGTCTTAAGAGGCATTCCCACCTTAAGATTTGATGAGTCTTGCTACCAAGTCTGTCTGACTTGTGCCTTGTCCGGAAGAGTGAAATGTACATCCATTGAATGCATCTGCAGTGACCATTCTGAAAGCAGGTTGGCCTGGAGAGCCCGCTTGTAAAGCCGAGCCCAGAGCACCAGCTCTAGGGAGGCTGCCATTGAGCTGACTACCTGCAGATATTCCCAAACTCTTAGGCGGGTCACTGCCAACAGCCTTCGTTCCTGACTTTGTAACTTTACTATCCTGCCCTCCGGCAGAAACATCATCCCCCACCGAGTGTTGAAGCAGGTTCCCAGGCTCCCCAAAGATTGAAACAGGGACAGTCTGCTCTTGGCAAAATTCACGACCCAACCCAGCTCCTGAAGCTGGTTGATCATGCAGGCTGCAAGGGCTGCAAGATTTTGACTGAATCAACAAAATCATCCAAGCACGGGTGAACCAGGACGCCCTGTTTGTGCAGGACCGCTGCCAAAACCACCACCATCACCTTGGTGAACACCTGATACAGTAGTGAGACTGAAGAAGAGAGTCTAAAACTGAAAATGCCCTTGTGACACCACAAAACGCAGGAACCACTGATGTTCCGGGCAAATGGGAATATGTAAATATGCCTTGGACAAGTCTAGGGACATTATAAATTCCCCTTGTCAGATGGCCCCGTTGACCCTCTTCAAATTCAAGATGGGCAACCAAGAACCCTCCTAGGGCACCATAAAATCAAGCAATGTCCCGCTCCCCACTCCCCTGGGGGCACGGGGACAATGGCCTCAAGCTGCAGGAGACCATGAAGTGTCACCTGAACTACTAAGGTCTTGGCAGGAGCCTGACATGGAGATACCATGAAGGCACCCGCGAGAGGCTTCACAAACTCAAGCGTGTAGCCCTCACAGATCACCTCCAACAGACATTCATTCTGAGCTGGGCCTATGCAGGACAAAACCAACTTAGGGGATTGCTTATCGACTGCACCTCCGCTAGCGTCCCCAAACCTTCACTGGGAGGACTTGGCAGCTCCAGAACCTCCCATAGCCCCCTCTGCCACCCCAACCGCTCCTATGAAAGGAAGTGTTCTTCAGGAGAAAAAATGAGACCTCTGAGATTCACCCCTCTGGCTGGACAAAACATCCGCGTCTCGTGCCCCCATCCCCTAGAGCAGGGATCTCCACTCCAGTTCTGAAGGGCTATAAACCAGTTAGATTTTCAGGATATCCCCAATGAATATGCATGAGATAAATCTGAATACAATGGGGCAATGCAAGCCAATATATCTCATATATATTCATTAGGGACATCCTAAAAATCTGACTGGCTTGCAACCCTCTAGGACTGGAGTTGGAGACGCCTGCCCTAAAGGGAGACCCACAGCCAGCAGCCTTGGGCTTGTCCTCCGGGAACCACAGAACCTTAGTGTCCCCCAGATCCTTCACCAACTTCTCCAGATCCTCCCCAAACAGCCATTCTGAAAAGGGAAGCTTACTCATCCTCGTCTTGAAGGCCAGGTCCGCCAACAAATTCCACAGCCACAAAAACCAATTAGACACCACCATAGCTGTCATCGACTTGGCATATGCCCTAAGCAAATCATAGAGGAGATCAGCCAGAAAGGCAGTGCCAGAGTGCAACTTAGCCCCCTCCTCACAGGCTGTGTCCTCAGTCAGCACCGCTTCAAAAATTTGGTGTGACCAGCGTAAACAGGTCTGCATGACACAGGAGCCACAGATAGCTCCTTGAAGTGCCAGGGCAGAAATCTCAAAGGCCTGCTTGAGCAGTGCCTCTATTCACCAGTCTTGTGGGTCCTTGAAAGCTGTCCCGACTTCCACCAGGATGGTAGTCTTTCTGGTGACCACGGTCACCAGTGCATCCACCCGGGGAAGATGTAAACATTCCTTCTCATCGGGCAGGAGGGGTAAAGTCTGCCCATACCCCTGCCAACCTGTATCGAGGACCTTCCATTCCTCAATCATCGCTTTCACTGCCCTGTGAACAGGAAAGGAACAAGGCAGCTTACAAATGCCCACAAGGAGCAGATTTCTCCACTTGCTCTGAGGGAGCAGGCGGCGAATCATCTTCAATCTGCAAGGCCGTCAAGGTCTTATCAATCAAGGAGGGGAGATCATCCCTATGAAAAATCTGGATAGCTAAGGAGTTCTCCGTGACCGGAAGCTCCACCTCCTCCAGCTCCTTGGGATCTGGATCTTCCTCAAAAGGACCCTCCAAAGCCCCGAACGACCCCAAGAAGGCACCATCCTCCAGTCATCGTCCGTCCCCCCCCACCGAGGCCCCAAGTCCCTCTAGCAAGGAAGAGGATCCCATGTCAGGAGAACCCTCCCCAGCCCCTTATGCAGCATAAAGGCTTGGTGCAGCAATAAGACAAACTCCGGGGAGAAAGGGGACTTGCTCCCACTGCCCAAGGACCTCACTACTCTCCCAGAGGGATTCAGGGGCACCAGCTGCAAAACTGGAGACTTCTTCCTCTCCAGTGCAGCAGAAGAGACAGCACTTAAAATGGCTGCCATTCCCGCCAAAACCGCAGATGCCCCGACCTCCCCTGCAGGGCCATCGTGGCAGGGTAACCCATCCGTGGCAGTCTCTGAGGTTGCAGACCCACCAGCAAAGCTCTCCATGGCAGCCACGTTCTCCTTTAAACAGACGCAGCAAAGGCTGACCGTGGAGAGCAGGCTCCGTCGGTTGCGACATGCTGCACATTAGGCCCTCTCAAGCTCAGTCATGTGCATGTAGCATGGGAGAACCCCCCCCAACCGGAGATTCGATCAATCAAGTACTCAATGCAATCCCGGGAGAGGTTCCTGCTATGCTGCCGCTGCTTCCCCCCTATGCTGCCTGCCTTTTTTTTTTTTTTTTTTTTTTTTTTTAACTTTTGTTTCCCTTCACAATGGAAAGAAGTACAGGAACTCAGAAGGCTCAGAAGGGATGAACTGGAAATACAGAATGTTTTTAAGCACCGTTGAGTCAATGGCAACTCATGGAGGCCCTCTGGATAGTTGCCCTAAACTGTGTTTGGTCTTGTGTCAAATAAATGCATAAACAAAACTTTACCTTGAGACGTTTTTATTTTTTAGATATTTCTATTATTTTATCATCATCAATACGGTTTGGGGTTTTATCAGACGATTTTTATGTTCACTCTGCTTCACCTAGAAGCATGTTATAAAAAGGCAGGTTATAAATGAGTAAATGGAATAAAAATGAATAAAACTAAATCACTTTAAAAAAAAAAAAAAAAAAAGAAGCTTTTCAGCACTTATGTTGAGACCCAAGAATAGGCAGACTTTTGACCTACTCTTCCAATATGGGGGCTACCTACGCAGTTGCTGGCTAGCCCAGAGTACTTCACGGCCTCTCACCCCCACCAGCAAGTAGTATTTCCTGGATTTATCATTTAAATAGTTAACTTTTTAGTACAATAAACTTGTTTATGTTTACTGTCAAACTTTCTATACCACCATTTGCAGCCTCATCATAGCTGTTTTCAATAACTCATCTGCTCATTCTAGCAATGCAGTATCTTCTCCACTATCCCCACAGGAGGAACCAGAGAGGCAGTTTTCAGGGCAGCTGATAACCGGGCTGCTATCAGCTCTTGGCTTCCTCTTGCAAACTTAACTGATGTGATCCAGTTTCAGGGAATAACACAGAATACTGGAATTTAACAGTTACCATATGCCTAGCATATACCATTTGTATTGAAATGTCAATAAAATCATCAGGAGCAATGGGCCTGAGTTTCTGGTGCTATGGCCTACACTCTGCAAGGCAGCAGTACTCAAGATTTGGGGAACTATATCTCAGGGCATAAAAGAGTGAATCCTTGTATGGCAAGTCAAGATGTGCACTAAGAATGTCAATATGTTATTTACCTGGCAAAGAAATTTGACCTCTAAACCCTGCATGCCACAGGCAGCCAATACAATTCCTTCAAAAATGAAGTCTTTATTTTAGCTTACAAAGCTTTTTGTACTGGTCAATCTTTTTATCGTTCCAATGCTTTAATCCACTATGTTCCTACTCGCACCCTGCAATTACAAAATAACCAATTTTGAGACCAACTGGAAAGCATACCTCAGTCAGCATGTTATTGCCTTGCCCCACTGCTCTGAATTTGCTTCCATGATATTTATGTACTGAAAAGTACTTTACAAAAACTTAAGTCTTGGCTCAAGGCACTCTATTTTGGACAAGCCTTTAGAGTAGGCTGATCAAATGGGGGACTGGACGCCGGGTGCTTGCAGACAATTTGCATGGGGTTTTTTTCTTTTTATTTCTGGTTTATTTTTAATTGGTTATGTTTTATATTATTTTGAATGTAATTTAATTTTTTTATGGATTGTAATTCTGTATTGTATTAATATTGCGCCAATCCGGAAATATTATAGAACAGCAAAAGAGGAACCAAGAGATATAAAGTGAAGAGTAGGAGGTCACGTGCAGGGATTAAAACATGAAAAAATAGAGCTCCCATAATCAGACCCCAAAACTCAGCAAACACACCATGCCATCTGAATCCCACCATCCCACCAGCCTGAAAGTGATCAGAAAGAGTGGTGAGTCCTAACAAGTAGAGAGAAAGCTGTAAGAAATGGGGGGAAGGGGGAGGGAAAAAAAAGTACTTTGGCATGGCATGCCCATAAAGCAACTAAGGGCTGGGCATGAGAGAAAGCTGCAGAGAGAAAAGTTAACGGCTGAGGCACAACAGCTCAAACCCCTATTCTTCCCCCCCCCCCAAAAGAGGGAAACCAAACAATGGATATCTCTAAGACAGTGTCAGCTGCGCTGGAGGATCACCATAGTAAACTGCAGTCTATAGTAGACGACATTCAGGAATAGTTTGAGCAGCAGATACAAAGGGTGAGCGAGCTGGAGAATTGGATAGCAGTAGAGGAGGCAACCCAGGTTCCAATTGCACAGCAAGTAGAACACCTGAAAAGAAAAAAAAAAGAAAAAAGAAAAGAGAGGGAAACCCTACTGGAAAGGACTGTGGAACAAGAAAACAGCTTCTGAAGAAATAACCTTCAGGTAGCGGGACTGGAGGAAAATATGTCTGATGCAGAGATTTACAACTTCTTTGAAAAATGGCTCCAATTCAGCTCAGTTTACCAACAGTGGAGGGCACGTGGAGATGCAAGCGGGCTCGAAGAGAGATGACATGGCCAGGGGATGAAAACCCTGGAGTACAAAAGTAAACAGCTGTTTCTCCCAGGGCAAGCAGGATGAAGTCAGCCACAAAGTGGTGACGTCATCCGACGGAGCCAGAACGGAAGTACTCTCACTAGCCCAGAAGGCTTTAGCCTTCTGGGCTGGACCGGTAGCCCCACCTCCCACTCCGCCCCTAGCTGGCCAGTTCTTGTCTTCCGCCTTGCCAGCAAGACGGTTTTTTATTTTCTCTCACACACTTAAAGTTTCAAGTTTCCTGTTACCTCCAAAATCAGGATCATGCCCGGTTTTAAAAAATGCTCCAGCTGCTCTCAGAAGATGGCCCTCTCCGACTCGCATCAGCTGTGTGTTCGGTGCCTCGGGTCAGAGCATGCCGTTGAGGACTGCCCCGCTTGCGGCCGCATGTCCCCCAGAGCCAAGAAGATCCGACGAAATGCTCTAACAGAGTTCCTCGCAGTGAGTACTCCCTCCGGTGATGCCTCCTCAGCTCCAATGACCGCTGCTGCCACTCCGGCCGGGGACGCACCTTGTCAGGCCTCCGTCCCCTGCCGTGGGATCGAGCCCCCCAGCCCCACATGCCAGCAAATGGAGGCTGACATATTGATTCATGAGGCTCCGGCGTCACTTCCGCCCGCCCCGATCACTTCCGGCCAAGCTCCCTGCGCTGACGCCTCCAACGCCGACCAGCCTCTTCAAGCCGGCAGCTCTCTCAGCGACCCCGGGGCAGCCCACGAGGCCTCCAACCAGCAGCGCGAGCTCAGCGCCAACCACCGCCGGAGTCATCGTTCATCTCGCAGCTCCCGACGGCGTTCTGGGAAGCGGAGCAAGAACCGCTCCAAAAAGTCACGGCGCAGATCTTCAAGCCGGCGCAGATCTCACAGACGGCGCAAAACGGATAGCCGGAGGCACCACGGTCAGCGCAATTCATCTAGCGGCAGCAGATCTCGGAGCAGGCACAGGCGAAGTCATAGGCACGCTCATACTGACAGACACAGGAGTCATAGTGTCAGCTCCAGCAGCTCTAGCAGGCGCAGCCCTGAGTCTCAGCGCCGGAGCGATTCAGCCGCACGCAGCGAACACGGAGAGCTGTACGACCACACGCATGGAGAGCTGGAGGAGCACACGCACGGGGTATATCTCCTCCCGGAGCCCACTTCAGCTGACACGGAGACACTACAACCCGATCCAGCTCCTGAGACCCTCAGACTTCTTCAAAATATGCTGTAGCAGTGGTCCTCCTCCCTAGCCACTCTGGCCTCGGGGACACCCTTACAGCCGCAGACTTCAGTGTCAGCACCTCCCGCTCAGGAGCAAGAGGTACCAGCGGCACAACCTCTTCCCGATGCAGCGTCTCGCCAGGACTCTCCCCCCAACGCAGACGGCCAATCTGACCAGCCTGTTCCTCCTGAGGATGTCACCTACTACAAATTCACCCAAAAAATCATTACCTCTCTCGCCATCCCACCCTCGCTAACTCCGGATAACCGGGACGAGGTGCAGAATGCCCTCAAGTTCATCAAGGTTCCTAAGTCCAACCTGGTGCTGCCTATCCATCAGCTCCTGCAGGACAACCTCACCAGAATGTGGCAGGCTCCAGCTTCAAACCACGCCTGCCCCCGTAGATTGGATAGCAAATACAGCGTCCATCCCATCCCAGCATTTGCGAAGCCGCAGCTCCCTCACCATTCCATTGTGGTGGAATCAGCACTGAAGCGGTCTAAGTCCTCACGCAGCTCCAATAACACTCCACCCGGTAAGGACAACAAGCTCATAGATGACGTGGCCAAAAAGGTCTACCAAGGGGCCATGTTGAATGCTAGGATCGCGGCCCACCAATTCCAGCACGTGATCTACCAAGACTCACTGGTGAGCAACATCAAAGCTGCTACCTCCCTTTTACCGGAGAACCCACCAGCTCTCTCCTCTGCTCTCGCAGAATAGGATGACTGCACAAAAGCACCAAGGACGGGCCGCCCACGATGCTTTTGAAACTGCAGTCAGGGTGGCGGGCACGGCCATCTCAGCACGCAGGCTGGCCTGGCTCCGGGCGTCTGGTCTCCGCACAGATTCCCATGACAACATTGCGGACACCCCCTGCTCCGGCGACTCCTTGTTCGGGGACAAGGTAAAGGACACTGTTAATGACATGCGGGAGCACTGCAACACTCTACAAACCTTGGAGGAGGGCTCTGACCGCCCTCGCACCTACCGCAAGCCCGGACAAAACAGCTCAAGTTCCAAGAGGTACCAACCTTATCGCAAAGGGCAACCACAGCCACGGTACAAGCGGCAGCAAAATTACCAGGCACCATACAAGCAGAAGCAACGGCAACGGGACCAAGGTCCTAAGAAATCTACGCCAGCCCCCGCAAAAAACAACTCGGGGATTTGACTTGCAGCCCTGCCAGCACCTTCCGACCGGGGGGCGCTTGTCCGCTTTCCTCCCTGCGTGGGAGAGGATAACATCGGACCAGTGGGTGCTGTCAATCATAAAGCAGGGCTTCCGTATCAATTTCTCTTCAAAGCCGCCCCTCCGGCCCCCCTCCCAGGACTCAGCTCCCCCGGAGCACCTCGCCCCCATGGCTGCGGAAATCCACGCCCTCCTGGCATCAAGAGCCATCGAGCCGGTTCCTCCGAGCGAGATCGGCAAGGGATTCTACTCCAGGTACTTCCTGGTCCCCAAAAAAACGGGAGGTGTGCGCCCCATCCTCGATTTAAGGAAGCTCAACAAATGTATCGCAAAGGAAAAGTTCAGGATGCATTCTCTATCCACCATCTTGCCACTCATACAACCAAAGGAATGGTTGGCCTCCCTGGACCTCCAGGACGCCTATACGCACGTCCCAATGCACCCGCAACACAAAATATTTCTACACTTCCTTGTGTCCGGCCGCCACTACCAGTACAGAGTGCTGCCTTTCGGACTCTCGCCTGCTCCAAGGGTATTCACCAAATGCGTAGCAGTGGCAGCAGCATCGCTCCGAAGACAGGGGATATGTGTCTTTCCCTACCTGGACGACTGGCTGCTTTCTGCGAGATCCCCGGCGGACTTACGGAAGGCGGTCAACTCAGCCATAGCCCTTCTTTCATCCCTGGGATTTTTAGTGAACTTCAAGAAGTCTCACCTATCACCAGTGCAAAAGCTGGAATTCATCGGTGCCCACATGGATACAAAACGGGCCAAGGCCTTCCTGCCCCGAAACAGGAGGCAGGCAATCGCCCGTCTGGCTCAACAGTTCCTAAGCAGACCTCGATCCCCGGCCAGGACCATTCTACGCCTCCTCGGACACATGGCGGCCACAACCCATGTCCTTCCCTTTGCAAGATTGCACATGAGAGTCCTCCAGTGGCACCTTCGCTCTCACTGGTGCCAGCACACCCAACTTCTCTCCGACAAGATTCCAAGGGACGATACCTCCTCCAAGGCGGTACGCTGGTGGACCCTTCCACAAAACCTCGCCAGGGGCATGCACCTGCAAGCGCCCTCGCACCAAATCACTGTAACCACGGATGCTTCAAAGCAGGGATGGGGAGCCCACTGTGCCAACTCGAGCACCCAAGGGGTCTGGTCCCCCTCAGAGACAAACCTCCACATCAACGTTCTGGAACTCAGGGCTGTCCGCCTTGCTCTCTCAGCCTTCCAAGGCCTGATCTCCGGCAAGATCGTCAGGATACTGACCGACAACCAGGTCGCAATGTTCTACATAAACAAGCAAGGGGGCACAGGATCTCGCCCGCTCTGCAGAGAAGCTCTCCTCCTTTGGAGCCTCGCACTTTCTCTCAACTGCAGCCTCCAAGCATGCTACCTGCCAGGAGAGGAGAACGTCCTAGCAGATCGCCTCAGCAGACAACTCAACCCACACGAGTGGTCACTTCACCAAGAAGTATCAGCATCCCTGTTCAAGAGGTGGGGTACCCCGCAGATTGACCTCTTCGCGTCACAGAGCAATGCAAAGTGCCACCTGTTCTGCTCAAAGAGACCCTCACGACTCAGGCTAGCGGCGGACGCCTTCGACCTCCCCTGGAACCAATGGACTCTGGCCTACGCGTTCCCTCCGACACCCCTGGTAACGCGGACCATCCAACGCATCATCAGGGACCATGCGACAGTTATCCTGGTGGCCCCTTACTGGCCCAGGCAAATATGGTTCCCGTACCTGCAGCGCCTGGTGCCGGAACCGCCAATCAGACTCCCCCTGAGAACGGATCTCCTGTCCCAGGACGACGGGTCAATGCTGCATCCCAACCTGCGGACGCTGTCGCTAGCGGCCTGGAAGCTGAAAGGCTAGCCTTGGGGCCTCTCAACCTGTCGGATGAGGTCCAGCGCATCGTCCTTGCAGCCCAACGACCTTCTACCAGAAAATGCTATAGTCTTAAATGGCGTCGCTTCTGCATCTGGTGTGAGGCACGGCGACTCGACCCTTTTTCTTGCCCAGTGCCTCAGCTCCTGGAGTATCTGGCATCTCTCTCCTCCCGAGGCCTACGGACGCAATCCATCAAGATACACCTCGCTGCCATAGCAGCTTTCCACCACCGCATCCACGATGCGTCAGTGGCTGTCCTCCCTGTCGTCACCAGCTTCATGAAAGGGCTGGCCAATCTACACCCCGCAGTCAGAGATCCGGTGCCCCCCTGGGACCTGAACATCGTGCTCGACCAGCTCACCAAGGAGCCCTTCGAGCCGCTGCTCTCCTCTGAGATGAAGTTTGTCTCGTGGAAAACTCTTTTTCTCATCGCCATCACTGCTGCCAGGCGCATCAGCGAGCTCCACGCCCTCGTTGATTACCCGCCCTACACAGTCCTGCTGCACGACCGTGCTCTCCTGCGGACACACCCGAAATTCGTCTCCAAGGTCTCGACCCCCTTCCACATCAACCAGACCATTGAACTACCCTGCTTCCTCCCCGGCCCACACTCCGACCCGGAGCAGCACCGACTGCACACGTTGGACTGCGTCAGGGCCCTTCGCTGTTATCTGCAGAGGACCGCAGCAGTTCGCAAAGGGTCGCAACTTTTCATCTCCTTCAACCCTAACAAGCCTGGCCGTCCAGTCTCCAAGTGCACACTATCTGGATGGATCTCAGCATGCATCTCCCTGTGCCTTTCGCTCGCTGGGGTGGCCCCCCCTGCGGGCGTCAAGGCACACCACCTGCGGGCGCTGGCAACTTCCATTGCCAACCTGCGCTCCACTCCCATCACGGACATCTGCAAGGCCGCCACTTGGTCCTCCATCCAGACTTTTCAGAGACATTACTGTCTGGACGGTGCAGACCACGGCGGACCGGCCTTCGGCCTATCCGTTCTGTCTGTGTGCGCTGGGCCGAGTCGTGTAACCTAACTCTCAGCCCACATCCAGGATTGTAATCCTGTTAAGCCACAGTTATGCCTTGTTACCATTGTATGCCTTGTTACTATTGTAACTATGCTAAACCACAGTTATGACTTGTTACTATTTTAACCCTGTTAAGACACAGTTTGCCTTGTTACTTAAGACACAGTTTGCCTTGTTACTATTGAGCACCTGGATAGGTGTACTTACTCTTGTTGTTCACGTTGAACATTGCTATGTTTGCACTAATTTGCACTAGTTCACTGTTATGCTGCTGTATACTACGTTCTGTTGAACATCTGTTATTTGCACTTGTTGTTTGCACAAGACTTTATTGCACAGTCCCTTGCACAGGCCTACTTACTCAGGCCGCATTAAACCTGGTTGCACCTTACAGCACTGTGTCTGGTTCTCGGTTCCCCGCCGCTGCCTGTGTAGCTAGGGAGGCACTACTTTGTGGCTGACTTCATCCTGCTTGCCCTGGGAGAAATACGAGTTACTTACCTGTAACGTGAGTTCTCCAGGGACAGCAGGATAAGTCAGCCACACCTTCCCTCCCTCCTCCCCGGCGGGTACCTCTATATCCGTTCCGCCTCCTAGCTGCTGGAATGCCTCAGCTGGGGAGATCTGGCCAGCTAGGGGCGGAGCGGGAGGTGGGGCTACCGGTCCAGCCCAGAAGGCTTAGTGAGAGTACTTCCATTCTGGCTCCGTCGGATGACGTCACCACTTTGTGGCTGACTTATCCTGCTGTCCCTGGAGAACTCACGTTACAGGTAAGTAACTTGTATTTCTCTTAACATTACTCTGCTCGGGTAGCAACAAAAAGGTGTGAATGTGCCCTGTGTGCTTAGCACTATTCTAAAAAGGCATATGTTTTGCGTTATTATTTCTACATTAAGACTTTGGCATGAAGGGAAAGCATTGATAATGCACACTGTTGAAGGAGGAAAGAGCTTCCTGGACAGATGCAATAGAAAAGCTCAGCCAGTGCACGGCAAGTAAGAAGCACAGTAAGGAGAGTGGAGGGGAGCAGCGGTGCGTAGACTGTTGGTTTATCCTAGTTTTCATATGCTACAAGAGAATGTAAAATAATTTGGAGGACTGCTAAGAGGATTGGAGTGGTCAAAAAGCTTATCCCAACATTGTGATCATGGATTGGGCATGCATAAATGAACAGGAATGAGTGTGCCTGAGTGTGGGCATAAAGACATTAAAAGGGATGATGAAGCCAGATGAGCCTGAGAGACTGGCCGAAAGGAATCCAAAAGGAATGCAATAGCTACTGGACCGAGTTGATGCAGACAGGGACGGACACTCTAGGCTTCTGTACAAATTATGTGGATAACGAGTGGACCCCATGGCAGCAGTGATCTGCAGGAGGACGGCAGGAGTATGTTATGAGCCTGGACCAAGTGCAGGATTGCAGAGAGGCAAAGGCCCAAAATGCAGCAAATCAAGAAATAGTGACCTTCTGAGAAAGAATGGCATGTGAGAGACTGTGTGGTGGCGAGAGTGTGAGCCTGAGGGCAGGAGCGACTATGCGCAGACTTATGTCAGAGAAGCCTATGATTCAAATGGGACAGTAAACAAGAGAACAATGCTGCCGCGAATATGTTCTGATGGATCTCTGCAAGAGTGACACCAAAAATGGACTCTGGCAAGGAGGAGAAGCCAGCAAGTAAGAGGACTCTTGTACAGATACTGATTTTGAGAGGGGGGCCAAAGCGTTAGAAGCAAATGGGGAGTGGAGGGGAGCGTAAGTGATATAAATTGAAAAGTGGGGAGAAAATTGCTTAGAGGGTTGATAACAGTTTGGAAGCGTAACAGCAAAGGAGTAACTGGAAAATGGGAATGTTTGAAACAAAGGGGGTGTAACTCAGCCTGCCATTAGGAGAAACAATGGGTAAAAAGCGAGGGATGCATGTTAAGTAAGTATTTAAAGTGGTGGGGAACTGAGGAAGAGGGAAGGATGGCATGTGGAGCTGGAGTGAGAAAGGGGGTCTGAATGGTTGACGTAACCCTCGAGTGAGGGACTAGTGATGGAAGCGAGGTGTGTGAGTGGCAGAGAGCCCGATTCACAAAGGGGCACGTCCAGGCTGTCCGGTCAGCCCCGAGCAAGATGAGCCCGTTAGGAACCTATTCTGTACCGCAGGAACAAAACAAACATTCTCGCAGCACACAGAATCAGGCCCGGAGGATAGTCAAGCGTGCCCCTGGCTGCGGGGATGTCCTGCCCACAGGCGCCCCTGGCTCCTGCAGCTGACCCCCTCTCTTACCCACTTCCTGACCCACAGATGGCCAGCAGAGGCCTAGATCAGCCAGGAGGGACCTCCCTGCACTCGGCCCCTGCCCTGGGGGGGGGGGGGGATCCCCAGGCCTGATCGCCCTGCCAGTGCTGATTATTCCACCTTCGACCCCACAGGACATACAAGGCTGTAACCTGAAATTGGCCCTGTATGTCCTGCCGGCTTGGCCCACCCCTGCTCCGCCCAGACCCCACCCCCCACCAGCTCTAAGGCTCCAGCCATGCAGGGAGAACAGGAGGGGGAATAGGGTCAGAATGGTTTGCAGGGTTCCTCATCCCACCGGAACACGCAACCCCGCAATTCACAATTCAGAATCGGGGCCAGAATGTTTTAAGTGTGATGTGAAAGAAGGATGAGGAAAGCTGTGGAGATGAATGGTATGCAAAGGAGGTGGGGGAGCAGGGAAACAGAAGGCGGCAAGTATGGGAGAGGCAAAGGGAAAGGCAGCCAAAAAAACAGAATCAAAAGCAGTGTGATGGTTAAAAGGGTGTGAATGTGCCCAACGGCCAGTTACCTTGTGCCTGATAGGAGCTTGGCTGGAAGACTCCAAGAAGGCAAATGTAGAATCAAAGAAGTACGCAGGACCAGCCCAAGGGTTTCTACCACCCTAAGTAAGCCCATCATGCTGCTCCACTCCCCCGTACCACACTACCCAGACCATCATGCCCCTGACATCCAGTCTCCAGCCTCCAGCTGGGAGAGGTCGATAGCATGGTGATCCCTCTTGTCTTCTTTGAAGCAGTGGTGAGCCTAAAAGGACCTGCATGCACACTCATGACCTACTGCTCCTGCCCCCACCACCACATCTTCATGTCAGAGGGGGCAGGAGTATCAGGCCCACTGTGGTGATGAAGTGGTAGCTCAGCTGCTGCTTCAAAGCCACAAGGGAGCGGTATGCCGCCCACCAGCGTTTAATGTCCTAGATGATCCCCTGGTTCTCCTAGTGGATGGGCCAGCCCTGGAAGTATTTACTATAATTTTGATATGGGGAGGGGAGAAAGGACTGAGGTAAATGTCACCACATTGAACGTGGAGGGGTGGCCTAAATTCTCCAGTAAGAAAAGACTCTTACCTATTTAAGGAAATTAACACTGATGCGGCTTTTGTGTAAGAGATGCATCTCATGCTAAAGCTGGCTCAAGGGTTTCTGCCACACTATGCAGAAGCATTTGCCGTGCTGCCTCCCCCCCCCCAGGTACCGAGCTGTGCCTCCCCCATGCTGAGCCACGCTACTGTCAATTCCGGCAGCAGGAATGACGGAGGAGGGGGCATGGCTCGGCTTAGCAGCAGGTCATATGCTTCAGCACATATGGCCTGCTATTTCTGCCCCCCCCCTCAAATATAACTTTGGGGGTTCAGATGCAGCAGGCCATGTGTGCCAAAGCATATGGCCTGCTGCCGAGCCTAGCCATCACCCCCCTGCCTCCGGAATCAGCGGCAGCACAGCACATGCGGCCTAGCACGGGGGGGGGAGGGGAGAGGGTGGTGCAGCTTGGCATGGGGGGGGAATCATGTGTACCGCATGGCCTGCTGCTCAGAGATCTGCTGCCCTAGGCGGCTGCCTAGCCCACCTAGTGGATAGGTCAGCCCTGCTCACGCCAGGGGAGCACAGGACACTCAAAGGATGAGTGAGGGAGGTGATATCTTCCTCCTACAGTTCCTGTCAGCAGGAGGTGGCCATTCTAACTGGAAAAGAGTTGCATTTGAAACCCACAAGGTGGTTCAGGACACAGAAAGGAGATATATTATTGTCCAGGGTAGCTTACAAGCAGGGCTAGCTCAAAGGCTTCTGCCACCCTAGACACAGCTACTCGCCATGCAATCCCTCACTCACCCCCCCTCCCACCCCAGTATCCATCAACTCATCTTTGAGTGGCTGGGTGCATAGATTTCATTTATTTTATTTAACATTTCTTATATACCGCCTTTCATGATATCAAGGCAGTTTACACTGAACACCACAATCCCTCCACAATTTTTCAGCACCTCTGGCGGGCCCTGAAACAGCTGTGCGCGTGCTTTCATGGTCTGCTGCTCCTGCCCCCCTCGAACAAGAAGTAGCAGATGGGTGAGCAGGAGCAGCAGACCATGAGTGTATGCGCATGGGTGCTTTAAGGCCCACTGCAGGTGTTTTGCAGAAGGGTTGCTTGAGAACCCTGAAAGCTTACTGGTCTAATGTGAGGGTCTCCTCAATACAGAAACTGCTTGAATTACACCCCAACCTGCTGCACCTCAGGAAGGACCGCTGAATCTCACCGAGAAGGATTACAGGCTTGCAATGGAGCCATGGTGGAGACTTGAGCATGCCAAAAGTTCCAAAAGGACTGCTCCTACTGCAACTAAGAACCCAAAGGACTCTCAGTAGTCCAAGGGCACCACTAGGCTCTATACATGGCCTCTATGCATGCCAGCTCTAGGCCAAACGTCCAGGAGTCTTTGTGGGCGATCTTCTCTCCTGAAGAGCAAATGGCACTTAAGGAAATCTGCTCAGCCACAGCTTGGAGAAAGCATCTGTCAACTAAGTGTAGTTCCAGTGCTGCCAACTAGCCAATACAACCGCCGCTATGGACATGGAAGAGACTCTAAACCAGTCTTAATGAGGAATAGCCACCTAGGCTGTCTGCTGCAAGCCTCCTAGTTTCCAGAAAGGTGACTGGGTTTGAAGACCATTTGGCCTAACCCTGCATGGTAAAATCAAGTAAACCAGGGATCAGACTTGCAACCTTTGGAACCAGAGGCCATAGTCATATGGCTGGAGCCATCATCAAAGGGCAAGTCTCCAAGAGTAAACACAGCACTGCTCAAGGAGCCAACAACAAAGGCATTTTAAGGAAGACCTTAACTCTCCTTGCACACAGCATGTCCCTCCACTGTCATTAAGTGCATGACAATCCCAATCTTGAACAAGACTCCCACCCAAAGGAGACTGAAAGGCTGATCTTGCTCGCAGGGCTGATGCTACCATTAGGCGAACTAGGCGGTCGCCTAGAGTGCTGGACCTGCAGGAGCACGAATTGCCACTACTGTCACCCTTCTCAGGACCTACAGTGATGGCAGTCAACACAAACAGCTCTGGGGTGCTTATCTTAAGCATCGGCACCACAGGGCTGTTTGCTTCCTCCCTTCTCTGACTCCCGATGCCAACTTCCTGGAAGCCAGCATCAGGAGTCGGAGAGGGGCGGAAGCAAACGGCCCCATGGCGCTGAAAATTAAGGTAATCACCATAGGGCTGTTTGCTGTCATTGCCGTCACTGCAGGACCCGGAGAGAGGTGGCAGTGGCAATGAGCGTGGAAGGGGGGGAACGCAAAGGATGAGGTTCACCTAAGGCACCTCATCTCCTTGTACCGGCCCTGCCTGCTCGTTCTGGGGTACAGGAAACAGTCAAGACAGCAACTTAGGACCCAGTTTGGAGATTTGCTCCCTGAAACATGTATTGCTGCATAGGTTCAGGGAGAGATATAAATGTAGCAGACCACTGGATACCCACCAGGTATAAAAGGGGACTCATCTGCTAGCCCCCTTCAAAAGCATGCTCTGCATCACTCAGAGCCACCACAGCATCCTGGAAAGGCCATAAGCAGAGCCAGTCAGTAAAAAAAGATAGATCATGGAGATCCTAGCTTTTCCCTAGAGCAGGCATGTCCAACAGGTAGATCGCGATCTACCTGTAGACCGCGGAGGGGTCAGAGGTAGACCGCCAGCCCTACTCTCCAGCAGCTCATCCCGTCGCAAGGAGAGAGCTCGTGCCAGCAGGTCGTCTGCCGAGGGCTTGCAGCTGCTGCTGATCCTTTGCCTGTCTTTTTTCCCTGCCTGCGGGAATCTTGCCTGCGGGTGTATTGTGGGTGCTTGTTGTTTTCGTACCAATAGTTAGTGGGTACCCCAGGGGGCCGCCACCCGCTCCCTGCGACGAGACGCCACAGGCCCAGCGTCATACCTTGTCTCCTGCCTCTCAGAATTACCCATTCCTGCCCCCGCCCCAACACCCCTTATAAGTGTGTTATATACTGGGCGATAACCATTCACTCGGGCTTTACCTGAATACACTTATTGTATTAGTTGTGTCGTGTGCTGGTCGTTGGTCGCTTTATAGTTCGCTTTCATTAAACGTTTTCGGGCAGACACAACAAAGTATCAAGAATTTGGTGATTTTGGCAGGCTTTTCCAATTTTGTTCTAACCTGCCTATGCCTTGCCTTCGAATTGGTTCAAACCACTGTGACTTTGCTTGCCTCTGCAATTTTATTTTGCTTAGCCTTTGTGTTGATTCTACACTGCAATTTTATTTCGTCTTGCCTTTGCGTTGATTCTACACTGTGTGCAGAATTTATTAAATTGCGTGTGGTGGTATTTGAACTTGTTTGGCGGTATTTGATTTTATCCGGTTTGCTGGACAGGTGTTTGAGTATTTTTGATGATTGTCTGGTGGTATTTGATTATTGGTGCCAGTATGATGAATTCTTATTTTTACTTTTAGAACTGCATGTGTGGTTTTGGCATCTTCAGTCCTTGTATTGCACATCATCCAGAGGTCTTCAGTTCCTGTTGATCTTTAATACTTTGGGACAGTGACAGCCACCCCAGTATAACAAAGATGAGGGTTCCAAAGAAGAGCAAAACCTACCACTTTCATGATGAATGGGAAATGGACTACTTCTTCATCATGGTGAAAGACAAGTATTGTTGTCTAATTTGTAACGCCCCAGTATCCTTGCCCACAAAGGGTAATCTGGAACGTCATTATAAGGCTCTGCATAGCAATAAGTTTGATGCTGATTTTCCACCCAAAAGTGGAATTCGTAAACTGAAGCTCAAAGAACTTAAATCAAAATTGGCTATTCAGCAACAGTTGGTGAAACCAAGGTCACATTCGGTCAATGCAACCATAGCATCCTTCAAGGTCAGCAACCTGATCGCAAAGAAATGCAAACCTTTTCACTGAAGGGGAATTTGTAAAAGTTTGTTTTCTTGAAGCAGCTGACAATCTTTTTGAAGGATTTAAAAATAAGAAAGAGATCATAGCTGCCATTCAAGATGTACCATTGTCAAGAAACACTGTCGTGCGGCGAATAGAAAAGATGTGCGGAGTCACAACTGAACAGTTGTTGGAGGATGTTTCAAATTGTGTTGCTTTCTCACTCCAACTGGATGAATCTACAGACATAAGAGACATAGCCCAGTTACTAATCTTTATCTGGATGGTTTTTGAAGACTTCAGTGTTAAAGAAGAACTACTTGGAATGATTGCTTTAAAAGGGAGAACTACCGGTCAGGAAATATTCAGTTCTTTCCATTCTTTTGTGACAACGTGTAATCTTCCATTGCATAGACTTGTTACCATCACTACTGATGGAGCAAGAGCAATGACAAGTGAGGTTAATGGTTTCATAGCCCTCTGTAGACAGCATGACAACTTCCCAGATTTTCTTTCTTACCACTGCATCATTTCACCAGCAAGTTTTGGCAAGAGACTCAATATAAAGACTGTCATGGATATCACTTTCAAAATTGTACATTCAGTTCATTGAAGATCACTTCAAAGACGGCTTTTCAATCTTACTCTTGATGAAGGGGCAGCAGAAATCATTTTGCACACAGATGTAAGGTGGCTAAGTAGGCACAAATTTCTGCAAAGATTCCGTGATTTGCTGAATGAAATAAGAAGTTTTTTGAAGGAGAGGGGAGATGACCAAGTAGAGTTGGAAGATGAGGAGTGGTTATGTAATCTGGCATTTCTCACTGACTTTTCAGGCAAACTAAGTGATATGAACCTTGAACTATAAGGTAAAAACAAATGCAATGGCAAGATGATGAGTACAGTTTCATCCTACAAGAGCAAAATTGAGCTAATGATGACTGACCTTGCAAACAACACTTTTGATCATTTTCCTAATACGCAGGACCATCTGGGACATTATCCAAATTTTGTTTTTCAGAACGAGAAATATGTGACAGAAATCTATTCTGTTATCCAGGAATTTGAAAATAGATTCTGTGACGTCCAAAAAATTGGAACAGTTGTGGAGTACTTGTCATACCCATTCAAAGTAGATGTGGACATTAAAGAAACTGTAGCTGCTATCAGTAAAAATTACTCATTGAACAAGCCATCTCTTGAAAACAAAATATTAACCCTTAAAAATGACATTTTTCTCAAGACCCGTGCTAAGCAAGAATCGTTTTGGAAGCAAGTGCCTAGAAACAAATTTCTCAACTTGAGAAGATGCAGTGAAGCTGTACATGCCTGTTTCGGTTCAACTTATTTGTGTGAATCTGCGTTTTCCCATCTGAAAATGACAGAGTACACAACGTTCCAACATGACAGATGAACATCTCCAGGATTCCCTGAGACTGGCCCTCACGCAATATTCACCCAACTTCAAATAGCTGGTGGATGAAATGCAGGCTCAGACGTCTCACTAACGACCTAAATTTAACACAAATTACTCAATAAAAATTAAAGAAAGTTATTACTCAAAAAAACTTTAAGAAAAAAATGTACTTTCCATTTCCCCTCGCAGCTCTTACTGGATCTTCGTCTCTCTGTTTTGTTTTTGCTTAATTTGCTTAACAGCTGATCACATCCAAGTAAATGACAGAAGGTTCATTAAAAATGGGCGGGGGGGAATCCTCCAACTTTATTGGATTAAAATTTAATTTGAAACTAATCTGAAACTTAATTTTCATGGTGGTAGATCACCGGCACTTTTGGCCGGAAAAAATAGATCACGACCTGTTCGAAGTTGGACATGCCTGCCCTCGAGGAACAACATACTCCTCAGACTTACCTTCTGGAAACAAGAATTTCACTTGAATCTTTCAACCAACTCTGTAAGGGATAAGGTTGTTCTCCTTGAGGAAGAAGGAGCACAAGGGAAAAGCAGAGGCCATGACCCCTCTTACTGCCTGTGAGAGAAGCACTCGTGAGCCCCGGATCTCTGAAGTAGAAGCCTGGGCCCACCACAAAGCCAAGACTGAAAACAGCCCATGAGCTGTTTTAGGAGCTGCAATGCTAGCTGGAAAGGTTAAAGAGCCATTTGAAAAGGTGAGCCCCAGGGGGTCCTCAGGAGCCAACAAGTCTATGACTAAGGCCACCCCACCAAGCTCCACCTTCACTGGGCCTAAGCTGCCATCTGAAATGGCTGAGATGCCCACTGATGGGAATAATAAAAGATAAAAAAAAGCAGCAGCAGCAGCGGCCAAAGAAATAGCATCAGGCCCTGGGCCCCCTGCAGAGGGTCCCAAAATGCCAAAAAAACATGGTTTTGCAGCTATAGATATATATATATTTTTTAAAGTGCTGTCAAATCACTGCTGACACCTGGTGACCCAGCAGCCCCTGGGTTTTCTTGGCATGGTATGAACATAAGTAAATTGCCGGGCCTTTACCCTCCACTGCCTTGGAAGAAAAAAGTGACTTGCCCAAGGTCATAAGGAGTGCCAGTGGGAATCAAACCCTGATCTCTTGGGTACAAGACTGTTGCTACTCCTCCAATCTCTGCAGCCATAACAGGGCAAAATTAAGCAAAAGCAGAAAAACAACATTCAGGGTCACAGGCTACAATGAGTCATGCAGCTAAAACCTGCAGCAGTAGAGTTTAAAAAAGACTAAGAAAAGAAAATGTGCTGGAAAAAAGAAGCAGGGCTGTGGTGAAAAAAAAATAGAGAGTCCCAAAAAAGGAAATCCAACACTGTCAGACTATCCAGGGAAAACAGAGTAGGTAAGCCCTGGACACCCACAAAGGCCTGGGAGTCCCAACTATCAAACAAAGGACTTTGCTTTTTGTTTTCTTTGTTTTTTTTCTTTTTTAATTTGGAGCTGCTTTATTGATGTAGCCAAGAACCAAATACTGCCCATTGAAACCAATAGGACCAAAAAGAAATCAAATAAAATTTTGAATTTTTAAAAAAAAATACAGGGCATGCAGATAAGGACAGCAAGAGGGAAGGGGGCCCCAACTTACAGAGCCCTCCTCAGGGACCCTATGGGGTCCTCCTGTACCTTTTCAAGCCCATCAATCACTAGTACATACTTGGTCAAGGGCAGGCCCGCAGGGGGGGGGGGGAGGCTGGAAAATCAGCCCTGTAGTGCTGCACTGGATGTGCTGTCTGTGCCTGTACAGCCATTTTAGCAGGCTGCTCCTATGTCTAAGTGGAAGGGAATTTCCAAGGCTTTTTTCCCCCCACATGCAGCTTCCTAAAATTGCTGCTCCTGCAAACCATGCAGGAGCATATCTGTGCAGTCCTGCAGCTCTTTTACAAGGGGCTCTACATTTAAGCAGGACCTCTTATAAAATACTGGCCTAATTCTCCACATCCTGAGATGGACAAGATAATGCCCATATCCACGGCCCTTCTAAACTTCCCCTTTAAGTGTATATACTTTAGGAAAACATATTGTCTCTCTTGTCTGTGTACTATGCTACTGTATTGTTTATGTTGATTGTGACCTGCTTACACATGCCAAGGGATAGGCATGATATAAACGTAGCTAAATTTGTTCATAGGTCCATTCACTCCAGCACCCCCCCCCCCTTTACCTTGCTGATCAAGTTCACCTTCACACCCCTCACCGTTCTCTTCGGTCCATTCACGCCAATCGCATGTCCCTTCCTTCCCCATCCCAAGTCCACCTGGAATCCACCCGCTCCTCTGCCTTCTACTTTCTTGGTCCACGTCTCTGGAACTCGCTCCCTCCTTCCCTTCACTTAGAATCTTTTTAAAACCTTTAAGGTTAAACTAAAAATTCATCTATTCTGCACTGTCTTCAACCTCCCTCCCCCTTCTGTTCCTCTCTCCCCTCCCCCTCGTTGATTTTCTGCTCCTTACCTGTTCTTAGTTTTTTTCTTATCTGTCCTTTTGAAATTTTAATGGCATTCTTTTTCCTTTCATTGCAGCTTTTTTTTAAATGATTCTTAAAATTTTTGGTTTGTAAACCGCCCAGATGCCCTGGTTATGGGCGGTATAGTAAGTTTTTAATTAACATAAACATAAACAAACATAAATAAATAAACTATCCATATGAACTGTTAAGAGTTCTAGCATGACTGAAACAATTCAAAGCAGTTCGAGCCATCAGCCCTAGTGTGGCTTTTTATTTTTAAATTCATTATATTGTGTAAGTTTATTATTGTGATTTTCCATCCCAGCAGTTCTGTACTTTTAGCAACCTAATTTAGGTCACGGGAGCTGCATATAAATTGTCATTAACAAATTCTAGTTCATTGTCGGTGCACCTCACAAAATCAATTTCTGGAGGGTATTTTTTGTTATTTTATTTTAGATATTACATACACACACACACTTTTTGCACATCCTTGGCTGGTAGTGGTACAATTCACTAGCAATTTAGTTTCAGATTAATTAAGGAGCAAACCACTAAACACTTGTGCCATTAAAAGTGCACCAGACATTTTTCAAGGCCAAACAAACAGAAGAGATTACTACACTGAAACTGTCCACATAATGATTACAGATTCTGACCTTGTACAGAAGAAAATACACTACTAGAAGAAAAGGTCTCAACATGCCAGCTGTGGAGAGCAGTACGAAGCTCTGTAGTTTCACAAATATGTCAAACACTATAATACATATAAATCTTTTGTTCAGTTGTTACCAAAAGCCTGCTGAAATCAAACCTTGCTTTCACGTGATCTTCAAGATGCCTTCCGTTTCCAGAAGTGCCGCATAAACAGAAGCGGATAGCAATAGTCTCTCTCATTGCTGTGAGTCAGAAATAACACTGTTGGTTGCAATACCGTTTTACCACGCTTAAACGTTACTAAGATATTCCCTTCCCTCCCACAATTCCAGGGAAATTAGTAGCAATACTAAAACGGCCTGAATTTCAGTTCTAAGCATAAATCTAGTTGCTGTCAGCCACCACGTTTGGGGGACTCTTGCCACATCGTCTAGGACATTGCACTTCAGTGCAAGTGACCTGGTAAAATACCGGTTTATAGTCGTTGCATCTTACAAAGCCTATTTGTATGTATGGGGGAGAGGGGGTTGCTGCAAGTGCTCTTTCTTTACTTGCAGCATGCCAGTGACACACACATATGCATGGTGCGCATGTACACACACACACACACACACACCCCTCACTAAGGCTGGCAATTAATTAGCCAGGGTCCCAGGGGCCATGAGTCATGCAGAGTTTGCATAATAAAAGGATTTACTTAAAACCACCTATAAATATTAAGTCTGCGAAAACAATTTCAGGTTCTGGTGATGTTGGACGCAATGTACAAAACTCAAATCAACAGAATTGCTGAGATAAAGACAGCTTTAAAGCTGTTAAAGTTATCGATTGAGCGTGCATGCAGAGACATTTTGTTTCTATTCACACACACACACACACAGTGTGCCGCATACACACATGGAGGCTTCTTCAAAACTGCTCATAATTGAAGTTAAGAAAGCAACACTTGGAACTACTACTGCTTTTACAGACTGATGCAGAAAGCCGGCGCTGAAGTCGCACTCTATTAATGTTTTACACCTATTTCCAGCACACCGATAGCATGCGAATTCAGCGCGGGCATGCAGAAAGGAGCTCATATGAAAACGAGCTGTGCGTTAAACTGTGCACAAAAGTGTTAAATGGGAGAGCAAGCCAAACACGTGTGCAGAGAAGTCAGCACTAGTTTGGCATGCTCGCCAGAGAAACAGGGCCACTGTATGGCTAATTTGCATATGAGCCCCGACAGTTCTTTGATAGCACTGGGGCTTTCTCCAATGTCTGGATCATCTGAGGGGAAATGTCAAACTCCCCTCAGAAGATCCAGGCATCAGGGAAAGCCCCGATGCCATCAAAATACTGTCAGGGGCCGGTGCCTCCAACAGAAAGCAAATCCCTGGTGGCTCAGCGGTCCCGAACCCCCCACACTCCTCCCAGTATCTTTAGAAATAAGCAGAAGTGCTGTCCACGCACTCATAACAACATAAGAAATGCCATACTGGATTAGACCAAGATCCATCAAGCCCAGTATCCTGTTTCCAACAGTGGCCAATCTAGATCACAAGTACCTAGCAGTTTCCCAAAAAGACACACAGGAACGTCTCCAAACCTTTTTTAAACCCAGCTACATTAACAGTTTTTACTATATCCTCCGGTAACGAATTCCAGAGTTTGATCATGTGTTGAGTGAAAAAATATTTTCTCTTATTAGTCTTAAACTGGTTACACTGCAGCTTCATTGTATGCCCCCTAGCCTTTCTACTTTTAGATAGCGTAAAGAATCGATCTGTGTTTACCCGTTCCACTCCATTCATTATTTTATAAGACCTCTATCATATCTCCCCTCAGCCATCTCTTTTCCAGGTTGAAAAGCCCTAACCTTTTAAGTCTCTCCACCCCCCCCCCCCCTTTTCCATTTTGGTACGTCTTCTCTGTACCTTTTCTAATAACACTATATCCTTTTTAAGATACGGCGATCAGAATTGCACACAATACTCAAGGTGCGGTCTCACCATGGAACGATACAGAGGCATTATAATATCCTTTGTTTTACTTTCCATTCCTTTCCTTATGGTTCCTAGCATTCTATTTGCCTTCTTGGCCGCTGCTGCACAATGGGCAGAAGGTTTCAATGTGTTATCCACGATGACACCTAAATCATTTTCCTGGGTGGTGGTTCCTAATGTGAAACCTTGCATCGTGTAACCATAGTTTGGGTTGTTCTTTTCTAGGTGCATAACTTTGCACCTGTCCACATTAAAATTCATCTGCCATTTGAACATCCAGTCTTACAATTTATCAAGGTCCTCTTGCAATTTTTCACAATCCTCTGGGGTTTTTAACAACTTTGAATAATTTTGTGTCATCTTCAAATTTGAATACGTCACTCTTTAATTCCATTTCCAGGTCATTTTCGAATATGTTAAAAAGCAGTGGACCCAGCACAAATCCCTGGGGTACTTCACTATTTACCTTTCTCCATTGGAAAAATTGGCCATTCAGCCCTAGCCTCTGCTTTCTATCTTTTAATCAGTTCCTGATCCACAATAGTACACTGCCTCCTATCCCATGACTTTTTAACTTCGCCAAGAGTCTCTCATGAGGGACCTTGTCAAAGGCTTTCTGAAAGTCCAGATACATTATATCGATCGGCTCACCTTTGCCTACCTGTTTATTCACACCTTCAAAAAAACATAACAGATTAGTAAGCCGAGACCTTCCCTGGTTATACTCTACCTTATAAGGCAGTCTGACCTTGCCCAGTTCATCCCAGGATGCATCACGTGGGGCTAGGTTGTCACCATTTTTCACAATGACAGGGCAAGAGTGGGAGCATTTCTTAAGGTACCATGAGGGGGTGGGGGGTTTGGAGGTCGCTGAGCCAACAGGGATTCACTTTCTGTATTTTGAAGGTATCAGGGGCTTTCCCCGATGCCTGGATCATCTTTGACATTTCTCCTCAGATGATCCAGGCATCGGGGAAAGCGCCCAATGCCATCAAAATACTGTTGGGGACACATGCTAGATGCTTAAGCCATCTTAGACTCAAGCGTAAAGATATTGGTGCTAAGGCTGGTTGCAAAATCCTCTACATGTTTCTCTGCATCAAGCGCACTCAATATTTGCATACCATTTCATTATGTGCAGCTCATTTGCCTAGGATTTAAATACATTTAAATACTCTTGGTGTTAATTGTGCATTCGTTTTTCCTGGGTGGTTTACGCATGCATCCGTTTCTTTTCTGCATTTGGCGGTAGCAGTTAGTGTGCTTAAAAGTGGCATTATCTGTGCTTAAAGGCTGCGCTAGTTTTCTGCATTGGCCTGTTAGCCCTCATAAAGACAGAGAGTAGACTGCATGCTAACTTGCACAAGCTCATGTGAAAGGCTTACCCAAAGTCCGATCTGTGGCCAGATTTTCAAGAGCGAGACAACTCTTTTCCACATGTTTAAAGGTCACTGTGCCAAGCCTTGCTAGACAGTCAGATCTTGTGGTTCTGGATGGGGAACACAGCCCTCCTTTGTTAACAGTCTGTCCAGCTCTGGCTCTCCATTGTACCCCAACTCTAACTAGTATGTTTTGCTTGAATTTGCCAAAAATATTCTGCAGCTGGAATCTCTGCTTTTTAGTTTCTTGCTGAGATGACTGATGCACTCCCTATTTTTAAGCTTTCACAATTCAGGGCAGTCCTTTAACCAGGACTGTAATGCAAGTGAGGAACTAAATGAAAACAAGGACTCAGACATGTTATTTAAAGTCCAAGGGTTTATCCCAGAATTTTAAGAACAGGAAAGATGAAGGTGAAACTTGCATACCTGATCATTTTATTTTATTTTCATGAATCCTGCTAGAGAAGTCCAGATGAGTGGTTTATGCTCCCCAGCCAGTAGGTGGAGGCACAACAGAGCCAATACTCAGCGATAGCATCGTTAATATATCCACTGATGCAGCACGGACAGAAGTCAGTATGATACTTTCAAAACAGAAAGCAAGCCTGAAAAACTTGAAAAAACTATGAACAAACTGTGATTCTCTTACCATAATTCTGTAGTGGTATTTAGTTTACATTTTTCCAGTGGTAGTTCAAGGCGAGTTACAATCATAGGTATTTCTGACTCTGCATCAGGCACCAATATTGACAACATAATCAAGGGGCAGCAGGGCTTCTCTAACCCATGGGAGAAGTAGTCTTCCAGGGAGAGCTCTGGATTGGTATGGCAGGATTCAAGGAAAGGAAATTAGCAGGTATGAAAAATGTATCCTTCTTTATCATCCTGCTAGACTAAGCCAGATGAATGGGGTGTACTCAAGCAGTCAGTACCCAGTGGGGGAGGAAGCCTATACTCTAGGCAGCGAGCCCTGCCCTGCCCAAGGCTCCATCTAATCTAGCTCCCACATCCAATCTGTAGTGCTCAACAACGGTGCTCAGAGATGACCTTACATATGTCCTCTGGGGACGCCAAAGACGACTCCACCCAGTAGGAGGCTTGCAACCCTAGTGTAGTGCGCTCTGACTTCCTCCAGTATGCGCTTCCCATACAGAAGACAGGCTGAAACAACAGCCTCCTTAATCCAGTGGGCAATAAAGCACTTGGTGCAGCCTGTCTTGGACCACTGAGAAGGACAAACAGATGGTCCGACTGACAGAAGGAATTAGTATTCTCCAGATACTTCCCCTAAAGCCCTACTTCATGTCCAAAAAAACAAAGTGAAGGGTCTGTCTTAAGGTTCTCTTCTAAGGAGGAGGGCAGGATCATAGTCTGATAAAGGTCAAAGAAAGATAGCATCTTTAAAAGAAAGGATGGTACTATCCTCAGAAAGACCGAATCCATTGTGATGATCAGAAAAGTGCCCTACAGGGCAAGCCTGCAGCTCTGACAGCCACCTGGAAAACACAACAGCCACCAGAAAGACCACTTTCAGGGAAAATCCTTGAGAGAGGCCTTGAGATCAATTCTTGAATATGCCCACAATAGCACAAGAGGGGCACTACCCAATCTTAAGAGAGTTGAGAGCTAACTCCTAGTCCAAATCAAACTGTAAGAAGGACAAAATGGTGACTATATTTGCCTTCCCAGCTTCCAGGACCTCAAAAACTCTCCAAGCTCTCACATAGGCCAAGGAGGTAGAGGCCCTCCAGGCCTTCAGAAGGGTATCAACTACAGCTCCAGAGTAGCCCTTTGACAGTCTATGCCTCCAAAAGGAGGACGACATCATCCATGTCCAGGAGGCCCTGCCGCAGAAGATTCTTCTCCTGAGGTGGCACCAACAGGCTCAAGAGATCCACGTGGCCTGCATGACCAGCCAGGTGCCATTAGAATGAGCAAGCTCAGGCAAAATTGAATTCTGTGCAGTAGGCATCACATAAAGGGCCATGGGGAAAAGCACACAAGAGCCTCTCCTGGGGCCACTCCAGAAGCAGGGCATACAAAGCCTGCCACCCGCAGATCCTTTCTGTGGCTGAAAAAGTTCTCCACTTTGGCATTCCCCTGGGTGGCCATCAGGACAGAAACGGATAGGCCCCTTCTCCTCTTTATGTGGTTGAATGCATGGGGGTTTATTTCCCTCTTGCTGGAATCCACTGTATTTTGACTCAAGAGTTGACCTACATGTTGTCAATGCCCACTATGTAGTTTGTCGATAGAGCAATTAGATCATCCTCTGCCAAATGACAGAGTTCCACCACCTCAGTAGCCACTGTGGCACTGTAACTGCCACCTTACTTGTTGGGCAATACTACAGCAGTAATTTATGTCAAAAACAATATGACAGCTTTGACCTTCAGGAAAGATCAAAATCTCACCAGGGTTAGGTGGAATGCTCTGGCCTCTAACCTGTTTATCAACCAGGAAACTTCCAGGAGGACCATCTCCCCTGAAAAAATGACCCAGAAAGTGCACTCCCAAACCCTGCAAGCTGGTATGGGTGGTAACTCACCCATCCTGATGCTTCCAAAGGCATCCTGTCCATCAGAGGGTACATCTGTAGCCACCAGACCAATTACTATTTGATCTATGGGGGGGGGGGGCAGGAGATGAAGATGCCAACTAATTAACTGGGCATTGAGCTAGAGCAGGGGTGTCCAACATATGACCCGCGGGCCAGAGTCCGGCCCACCAGGCATTTTTATCCGGCCCGATCCAGCCAACCTCCCTACCCATTGGCGAAAATGCCCCCAAAAGAGCCGCCTCACGTTTAAAAAACAAAACAAAACAAAGCTCCATTCCGCTCCCTCTCCTGCAGCCCGTATCAGCTCCATTATTCACTTTCCCCTCCCCAAGCAGCTGCTATAGCAATAATTTAAATGAAAAAGAAAGCAAAGCGGACCCTTCCAGCCTTTTGTAACCCCTGAAACTGTGTCCCGCCCTCAAAACGGAAGTGACTCTAGAGAGTGGAACGCAGTTTCAGGGGCTCCAAATGGCCAGAAGTGTCCACATCGCTTTCTTTTAAATTACGGCTATGGCAGCTGCTTGGGAAGGGAAAGGAGCATAACAGAGCCGATACAGGCCGTAAAAGGGGGAGCGGAATGAAGGCAGCAGGAAGGAGAGAGGAACAGAGCTTTGGGGGCTGCAGGAGGAGGAGTGGAACAGAAGCGGCAGGAAGGAGAGATGAATGGAGGCAAGGAGAGAGGAACGGAGCTTCGTGGGCTACAGGAAGGGGAATGGAGTGGAGCTGCACAGGGGGAAAGAGGGCGAAAACTGGAAAGGAGCTGACAGAGGGGGCAAAATAGGGCTGGAAAGGGGCTGACAGAGAAAAAGAGGGCTGGAAACTGGAAAGGAGCTAACAGAGGGAGCAAAATAGGGCTGAAAACTGGAAAGGAACTGACCGGGGGGGGAGAGGGCTGGAAAGGAGCTGACCCGGGGCAGGGGGCCGCTCTGGCCCACGACCTTTTTAAAAATTGCCCATGTGGCCCTGCAAGCTAAAAGGTTGGACACCCCTGAGCTAGAGGATAACCCTGCAGAGGGCACATGTCCACCCTAGCCCAAGGTCAGGGACCCTAGAAGCTGCAGATAGTCCCAGGCTCTGGGATGCCTGAGAACAAAATTCTGAGCTACCACTGCGCCATGGCCAACCTTTCCAGTGTGAGAAACCTTCGCCCCAAGATGCTCCAAGTCCTCAATCACATGAGCCATATTTGCTCTGAAGTTCTCCATGCAGTCGGACTGAATCAGCCAGTCATTTAGGTACAGGTGCACCCAGATTTTCTGTTTGTGCAGAAGGGCTACCACCACCACCACTACCACTACCATGACCTTCGGAAAGGTGCATGGCATCATGGTCAGTCTAAAAGTGGAGTGAAGGATTAGCCTAATAGTTAGAGCACTGGCTTGGGAACCAAGAGACCAGGGTTCGTCCCACTAGCACTCCTTGTGGCCTTGGGCAAGTCACTTAACCCTCCATTGCCTCAGAAGAATCCAAGTTATCAATGTCCCTGTTTAATGTGCATTACCAAGTTTACATTACGATGTAAACCACTTTGACTAAATGATAAAGCAGTACAAAAACCTGTTAAATAAATAAATAAAAGGTAGGGCACAAAACTGGAAATGGTATCCCAGGATACATGTGGAAGAACCAACCTGAGGGTCTCCATACAGAACTGGAGCACTCAGTTTTGACAATCGCTTCAGCAGCAGCACACACATTACTTCATAGTTATATATGTATACTAGCAATCTCCATGCACTTTAAAATTTTAAACCCCAAATGAACCAAATGGGCACTCACAAATGCACATCATTACCTTCCAGTGCTTTTCTATCTCTTCGTTTGGTCACACAAGTCCCCATCCATATCCATACTACATACGTCAAAAAAGATGGAATCCAACACAACATTTTTGTTAATTTAGGTGTGTCTTTGGTTTGAAAAGATGAGGAAACACTGACTTTAACCAACAATACTGAAGTACTAAAAAATATGAACACTCCCTAAAGCTGTATCTTACACAAAATATAATTTAACAATATCTACTGTATATCAAATGCTCATTGCAGGGGGAGCGGAATACTTTTTTTTAGCTGGAAGGGCCAAATTAACAAATTAATCTCCAACCGCCTCCCCAAGCTCTCTAGTTGTGGATGCTGTGTTTAGTAAAATACTAATGGGCCATGGTCTAGTAGCCTACCCCATTCCGCTGCCTGTCATTTTACTTAAAAGAAAAAGGAAGTTCCTCTTGATCACTTAGCAGCCATAAAAGCAGCCATGAGTGTCTGATGATGGAAGTCTAGTAATTCGAACTCCACTATTTAAGGAAGAAATGATAACCAGAGTACACATGATAACCAGAGTACATTTCTTCCTGGACAACCAAAACCATCAACAACAATCAATCAACTCAAGCAACCAAAGTTGATTTCTCTGTACTGTACATACATCAACCTCAAAATATTAAAAATCTCCTACCTAAATGTATATAGTTAATAGTTACCTGTACATAAGTTCAACTGTTCAATGTAAAATCTTTACCTTTGTTCTATGTAAAGCGCCTTGACCATGGATAAAAAAAATAAATAAATCTATGTGAAATCACAGGCAGAGGCACTGTTTGCAGCATAAACCTAGACAGCACATACAGTAGATTTATTGGTTCAGAGGTGGAACCAGGTGTCAACAGTTCTAGCTGAACTAGTGCAGGACAAGGCAGCTGGGTATAGAAACAACTCAGCTAGGGTCTCGAACCTGCATACACTGCACTTACTAAAGTCCCTCTCATATCTCCAGCGCACACTTAAGAAATATCTCCTGAAGTTACTGCATAATTCTGTTTCACCTATTGGCAAAGCCTTTAATTTACCATCTGGAAGAGGAGCCCATCCCGATTACAAATAGCGTGGACTCCACTAGGATGCTGGAAAAGTCACATTTTTAGTGACCTTTGTGTTCCCACAGGGGAGGTTGTATGCTTCACTTGTATTTTTGCAATATGAATAATTTATTTCTGTGGGAAAAAATATGGCTCTAGGCAGACCCAAGTCATGCTATTAAGGAGAGAAGAAAAATGTCTAACTTTAGCCCTAAAGATTCTCTCGCTCCGTGCAAATTTTCTTTTACAATTTCCTTGTATTTATCAAAAATAGACAATATGTGATCAATTCACTATGATGTAGAATTATCCCGAGAGACAGAATGTATGTAAATGATAATTGATATCTCTTGGTTAATTTTCCTTTTTTTGCTCTGAGATTATTCTTTCTGTTTGAATCCCCTTCATTTTGAGCGCTTAGGGTATTAACTATTATTTTTGTACTATTTTTTCACTCTCTCTTTTTGAATCTATTTTCATGTTTTCTCAGACAAGTCAAACTTGTTAAAAAAACACTAAAATGAAAATTAACAAATACAAAACCACAGACCTACATAGGTCTGAATTGACTTTATTAGGGAAAAAGGAATGCCTGTGGAAAAGGTGGGGGTCTTCCGCAGGAGAAATATACTATGGTTTTCCGTGGGGATGGTCCTCTCTCAGCCTTACCCTCTGCCCCCCCATCAAACCTGCTCCCTTAAAAACTATTCTACACTAGATCCTTAAAGAAACATGTCTGTGGCATTGGGATAAGTGCAACATGACACTGCTGTTAAGGCTGAGCGATGCTGAAATGTGATGGCCACTCCTTGAGACAGCCCTCTAGGCACAGACCTACATGGCCTAGTGAAAAAAAGACCTGGACCTCGGCATCGAACAAATTTCACTGTCAGACCCCAACGAGCAGACCACAGTCCTGTGCGTCAATAAATCCAAGCAAAATGCCAGTACCCAGTCCCTCACTCAAAAGCCTTCACCAAGTTGCACCAAGCTATACATGGACAAAATAATGCAAAGAAAAATATATAAGAACCTTAGACCAGTGGTTCTGAACACTGTACTGGGTGATCACCAGCCAGCCAGGTTTCAGGATATTCCCAATGAACACGCGCGCGATGAATTTGCATGCAATGGAGACAGTGGATGAAAATCTCATTCATGCATATTCATTGTGGATATCCTGAAAATCTGACAAGACAGATCCAAGAACCACTGCATCAGATCAAACAGCTGTAAGAAAACTAGAACACTTGCCTGATGAAAGACTACAGTCAGACACCACAGAGCAAGGAACAGGCAATGGAAGAGACAGAGTTCCTTGGCCATCATGTCAGATGGTCCCTCTATTCTATTCTTTACACTTGTTATCACACTTCATCATGCCCACAAGACCACCCAAAGCAGCCTACATTAATATATAACTACAAGAAATTAAACAACATATTTACTATACATTTATGAAATGAAAAATAAATTCAAAACAGTTCATATAATAGCAAAATTAACACGCTAATAAGTCCATAGCACCCATGCATCACCCCCTAGTCTCACCTGGATGACAAGGGTTGATATTAAAGAAAAAGGATGTATGCAGGTAACTATAGGACTGGCTCTGGAAACTGTCCTCTTAGTATTTTATTGTTGATTTTTTTTTTCAAATATTTAAAATAGTCATTTCTTTCCACCCTGGAATCTAACTTTGTAATCTGAAATTGAAGCAGTCAGATAATAATTCTTTAGGCAACCAGAATGGTAACATCTGAACTAAACACTTTTAGCACCTGTATGAAGAGATCAACCCTGAAAATATCATACAAGATCAGACGTACACCTAAGAGCAATTAATCTTTTATGATGCTTTTCAGCAAGTTTATCAAACATCATTTGACAACCATATAATAAATTCAGCCCATTAAGAAATACCTCCAGACACTTAGGGGGTAATTACGGTAAAAAGCTAGGAAGATTTGTGTGTGAATACCACATGCAAATTGAAGTATTTTAGTCATATATGGACATAAATGGGCATTCATGGGCCTGATGTGAGCACTGTGCTTAAAGTATTACCCTGATCACAAGAATTTTCACTGTGGACATGCACAGGGCGGCACATGGCAAGGCACAGAAGTACATGTTTAACTTATAAAATGCTCTAAGCTACACATGTTCCTTACAAATTTAGAAGCAGGTATTTACACCAGCCCTAGTGCCTTAAATTAAGGTGAATTTTTGAACATTTGCGCTAGCATTTTATAAAGTAAAGTATACACATGCACTATGCACATAAAAATACTTGTTAACTACATAGGCGTTCATGCTTTACTGGGTTTTAAGAGAGTAATTTTATGAAGAACTAATAGGGTACTAAATAAAATGCTCAAACACAGCAGTCTATAAATCCAGAAAGCACTAATAAAAATTATTTAACTTGATTCTTTATAGTCATCTCAGGAGGTTTCATTATCCCAAATCTATAAACATGGTGATATCAGCAACCAAAAATCATTAGAGACAACTGTATCAACAATAATGTTAAACTGTTCTGTATACTCTTCAAACACATACTATAAATTCCTAACAGCCAAAGCTTGCACAAATGTCAGACTGGGTTCCTTCCCAAGCACATCTTTACCTTACAAAACACTGCTTAACAAGCTTGTGAGAAACAGCCCTTAGGGAGAAGAGTTGCCAGTTAGAATGAAAAGCCTCTTTAAAATCAATAAAACTCGCACCTGGAAGGAAAAGGGGAGGGAAAAGAGGAAGAAAGGCACAGAAAGCTATGCTATAATTCATCTATGACCTTTAAGGTAAAGTTGGGCATGCAGACAGCTTCAGGCAGGAATAAAAGGGACGTAGCTCGAGCCCTGCCCTCTTCACCGTCAACATCAATGACCTTCTCCCACTCCAGAAAGCTTCTCAGCCCCAGGACTGAAAAGGAAGACTTCAAAGATCAAATGTCTGCTGTACCTAACGGATCTGATCGTTCTCTCTCCTACCCCAGAGCCTCCCATTTCTTGCAACGGCTCATGGCAAATTGTACAGCAAGAGATAAGAAATTGTGTGTGAAAAAATGTTTATGTTCTGCAGAAATTCTGTGGCACTACTCCTCCACATAGAAAAGGATGTTTATAAAATTGCCAAATATATGTCTAAAAAGTACTCGTGCCAAAAGATTGCATCCTAGTCTAGCAAGGACGATGTGAGTAGACAGACTAGGGGGGTGAGGAGGAGAGAAAGTGGTAGGAAGGAACTGAAAGGGAGGGACTAAGAGGGAGAAAAAGTTACTGGCGGAAAAAGGCTGAGAATAGGCAGGGCAAGTAGAGAATAGAGATACTTATGGGGGGTGGTCAACAGGAAGGTACTAGGTGAGAGAAACTAATGGGAAGGGGCTAGGGAGATACAGAGACTGGTGAGGAAGATTTTGGCTGCAGGAGGAAGTGATACTGGTGGGAAGGAGCTAGAATGGAAAGAGATAAAAGGAGAAGTTGAATGGGTGCAAGACTGGTGGGGACACGAGGGTCCCTAAATCTTTTGAATACTGAAAAGAAGTTTTTGCACCCAAAAACATTAAAAACCTCTGCTCTAGGATAATTCAAAAAGGTGGTGCTCACGGAATCCATTTTCTATCACATCCTGAGAAGCTTCAGCTAATCAGACTACTTCAGCCTCCTACTTAACACTTATTTCCCTACCAATACATCTCGGGCAACTTACTAAAATCATAATGATGGATGCTAAGAGGATCAGCTTTAACTGATGAGAAGGCTTCCTCAGGATAATGGTTAACAACCAGGGAAGCCTGGTTTGATTTCCGCTGCTGCTCCTTCTGACCTTGGGCAAGTCACTTAATCGCCAATTGCCTCAGCTGCAAACTTAGATTGTAAGCCCTCTGAGGACAGGAAAATACCTACTGTACCTGAATGGAACGCACCTTGAGTTCTGAGAAAGGCGTGATCTAAATCCAATTCCATTTTCCATTAATATAGTCAACATGGGAAATGAAAACCAGCAAATCTTAGCCAAATAATGTGTTTTCAGTTTTTCACTTAAGATTTAGATCTTCAGAACTATTAGACAAAACTCAGTTTAAATATAAACAAATCCAAACGAATGGATCCAGCGACACACGGAATCCAAACTGCTCAGTTTTACGTTATTTCTAAAGAAGAGGTATTTAAAAAATGTTTAAAAGTCTGCCTTTAAGCACTTGCCTTTTCCGATGGACTGGCTTTCACTTTTAAATTAACTACAGCAGTTCTCAATCTTCCTTCTCTTGTTGCTGAAACATTTGAATTCATCTGTTGATCTGAAAGCCGCTGCAGCCAGATGTAACAGAGCAGAGCTTTGACAGCTTGAACACAGAAGAACTCAGCTGCAGCAGTAGTCAAAGAGCAGATGACAAAACAGCATGTCCCTGGCACAACAGTGTGAAAGGAGCACACAGTAAAAGCAGAGGCAATACAAACTAACCAAAAATTCACAGCTTTTCAACAAGTGAGAGATACCCCAGGAAAGGTCAGAAACAGGAGAACACTTAAAAGCTATTTCTGCTTCAGCATTGAACAGGGAGGGGAAAAAGTGAGGAACAGGGGAAACCATGAAGTTACTGTCAACTGTGTTACAAGTTTTCTAAAGTTGGTACTGCCAGCAGAACAACTGAGCTTTTCAAATCCTAAATTGAATTGGAAATATGGTAAAAAATGTCAGTTTGTTTTTAGAGAACTAATATTTAGGTAAAATAATTAGAAAAGCAGTAGAATCAAAACTGCTCAATTGCTTGTCTTAGCAACGTCAGCAAAATAAAATTATGCAGTCCAACTACTTTTACAAAAGTGAAATCTAGCAAGGTTACTTACCTGTAACAGGAGTTCTCCATGGTGATGTCATCCGACGGCGCCATGGATATGGACGTACTAAGAACATAAGATATGCCAAACTTGGTCAGCCCAAGGTCCATCAAGCCCAGTATCCTGTTTCCAACAGTGGCTAATCCAGGTCACAAGTACATGATAATTACACTTACCTGGTAATTGTAGTTCCTTGAGTGACGACAGTTCAATCCTCTACCTCTGGGTTGTCAATCTCCTCCTGCAGCTAGGAGACTGGTATGTCAGAATGATGACATCACTGGATATAGCCTGCTGCACTCCGACTTGCATCCCAGTGTGAACTATAACAAAGCAGACTCAAAGGAGCAACAAATAAGTAGCTAAACATAATAACATATGCACTATAAGTAATCCACCCCTTCCGACAAGGCTCTCTTACCGCCCGCCTTGCCATCGAGAAGGGAACAAACAAAGAAATGGAAGGAATCCAGACTCACCTGTAACCATCTGCCGCCTACCACCAATCGGGAACCCCCCTCGACACCTCTGGGCGGGAAGGAGGACTGAACTGTCGTCACTCAAGGAACTACAATTACCAGGTAAGTGTAATTATCATTTCCTTATCGTTCCTCCAGTTCAGTCCTCTACCTCTGGGATGTACCAGAGCAGTAATCAATGGGAGGGACCCTTCCAGCCAGCAGATAAGACAGCCGAGCCGAAACGAGCATCCGAAGCCGCAGCAACAGCCAGTCGGTAATGTTTGCTGAACGTATGCAGAGACGACCAAGTCGCCGCACTACAAATGTCCCCCGGGGGGACCAAACTATGCTCTGCCCAAGACAACGCCTGCGCCCTGGTGGAATGCGCTCTCAGCCCCATAGGCACAACATGACCCTGAAGCAAATAAGCGGATACAATCGCTTCTTTAAGCCAGCGGGCGATGGACGCCTTAGCCGCCGCCTCACCCTTGCGAACTCCGCCGTACAGAACAAACAACCGGTCTGACCTGCGGAAGGCCTCCGTGACCCTCAAATACTGACGCAAGGCTCTCTTCACGTCGAGACGCCGAAGACCGCTATCCGAGTCACCACCCCCCAAAGACCCCAGAACGGGCAAACACACTGCCTGGTTCACATGAAAGGGAGATACCACCTTAGGCAGAAAGGACGGGACCGGACGCAAGACCACCTTTTCCCTAGAAAAAGACAAGAAGGGTTCCCGGCACGACAACGCCTGCAGTTCCGAAACTCTCCGCGTGGAACAAATCGCCACCAGGAATACTATCTTGAGCGTCAAATCTTTCACAGACGCACGACGCAAGGGCTCAAAGGGGGGCTCGGCGAGGGCCGTGAGAACGAGATTCAGGTCCCAAGGGGGAACGCACACCCTGCGCGCCGGGCGTACCCAAGTGACCGCCTTCAGAAAACGACCGATGTCAGGATGAGCCCCCAAAGGCACGCCATTGATCTTGCCCCGATAACAGGAAAGGGCTGCCAACTGGATGTGCAAGGAACTGGCAGCAAGACCTTTGTCAAAGCCGTTCTGCAGAAATTCCAAGACCAACGGGATCGAAGCCGAGCCTGCCCTAACCTGACGCCGCGAACACCAATCCTCAAAGACACGCCAGACATGCACATACGCCAAAGAGGTCTAATGCTTACGCGCCCGAAGTAAAGTTGCCACAACCGCCGACGAGTAGCCTTTCTTCATGAGTTTAGCCCTCTCAAGAGCCATACCATAAGCGAGAACCGATCCACTTGAGGCATGAGGAGGGGCCCTTGGAGCAACAGATTCGACCTCGCCGGCAGCCGCCAAGGCTCTCCATCCAAGAAACGTATCAGGTCCGCGTACCAGGGATGCCTCGGCCAATCGGGTGCCACCAACAGCACTCTCCCCGCATGCGCCCCGATCTTCTGAACCACCCGGCCTATCAGCGCCCAGGGTGGAAAGACATAGAGGAGGCCGTCCGACGGCCACCGACGAAGCAAGGCGTCGATGCCCTCCGACATACTTTCCCGCCGTCTGCTGAAGAAACGGCCGATTTTGGCCGACTGAAAGGTCGCCATGAGATCCATGACCGGAGTACCCCAGCGCCAGACTATCTGGCGGAAAACCGCGGGATGCAACTCCCACTCCCCTGCATCCACGTGCACTCTGCTGAGGAAGTCCGCGGTGACATTGTCTTTGCCGGCAATGTGCGCTGCCGAGATCGCAGACAAGTGAAGCTCTACCCACGCGAATAACTCGTCGGCCTCTGCCTCCATTGCGGCACTCCCGGTGCCGCCCTGGCGGTTGATGTACGCCACCGTCGCCGAGTTGTCAGAGAGAACTCGCACGGACTGACCGCGCACCAAGCCCTCGAACGCCTGAAGGGCCCGGAACACTGCTCGAAGCTCCAAGCGATTGATCACCCACGAGGCCTCCAGGGGAGACCAAAGCCCCTGTGCAAACTGACTCCTGCAGTGGGCTCCCCAGCCCACCAGACTGGCATCCGTCAGCAAAGGCAGCCATTCCGGCTGCTCCAACAGCAAGCCGCCTGCCAGCGATGAGGGGCGAAGCCACCAACGAAGGGACTGCCGAACTTTGCACGGGCAAGGGAGACGCGTGCTCAATGAATCGTTCTGATGCGACCAACGGCAGAGCAGCGCTCTCTGGAGAGGCCGCATATGAAACCTGGCCCAAGGCACCGCCTCCAACATTGCCGCCATGGTGCCCAGCACCCGAAGATAATCCCATGCCGATGGTGCAGACGCCGACAGGAACTGCCGCACCAGAGTCCGCAAGCCCTCGGCCCGTTTGCTCGGCAGGAACACTTGCCCCTTGTAGGTATCGAACCGGACTCCCAAGTATTCGAGGTCCTGAGTGGGCTGCAAACGGCTCTTGGCCGGGTTGACCACCCAACCCAGCTCTTGCAAAAACTGCACCACCCTGCCCGTCACCCGGAGACTTTCCTCCGCGGACTTGGCTCGAATCAAACAATCGTCTAGGTAAGGGTGGACCAGAATACCTTCCTTGCGCAACGCCGCTGCTACCACCACCATAATTTTGGTGAAGGTCCGCAGCGCTGTCGCCAGGCCGAACAGCAATGCCTGAAACTGGTAGTGGCCCCAGGAGAGGGCAAACCGCAGGAAGCGCTGGTGAGCTTCTCGAATGGGAATGTGCAAATATGCCTCTGACAGGTCTAGAGACGTCAAAAATTCTCCGCGCCGCACCACTACTATGACTGACCTCAACGTTTCCATCCGAAGGTGCGGCACCCGTAAGCACCGGTTCACCCCTTTCAGGTCGAGTATGGGTCGCAATTGTCCGCCCTTTTTGGGCACCACGAAATAAATGGAGTAGCGACCCATGCCGTAATCGGCTTTTGGAACTTCCACCATGGCTCCTAAGCGAATGAGCCTTTCCAAGGTTTCGCGAACCGCCGCCATCTTCGCGGGACCCCGGCAAGGAGACATGACAAAGGAGTCCCACACGGGCCGGGCCAGCTCCAGCACGTAGCCGTGTTGAATGATTTCTAGCACCCATTGGTCTGAGGTGATATGGGTCCAGGCAGAAAGAAACCCCCGAAGCCGACCGCCTATGGGAGGCTCCTCCGCCGAGACCCGCCTCGCCTCATTGGGTCTTACGGGAAGTGGACGCCGGGTTGGAAGAGAAGCCTCTACTCGCTCCCCGAAACCCCTGAAAGCCCTGGCCTCTAGAGGGAAACCGCCCTCTCTGGAAGGCACCGGGTCACGTCGAACGGAATCTTCTGAAATCCCGAAACTGACCCCGAACGCCCTAACTAGCTCCCAAAAAAAAAATTTGAACCCCCTGCAGCCCCCACCCCCTGAACACGAAGGGCTGCCTGAAGAGGCTGAAGCCACACAGGAAAGAAATAAGGTCCACCAGAAAGAAATCAAAAGAAAAGAAAAGAACACGCAGCAGTGCTCAGACCCGAAAACGGGAGATGATTAGCTGCCACGCGGCTGCATCGCGGCTCAGAAAATGGCCGCCGCGAGTGCAAACCGTGAAGGAAAAAGGGCGCCAAAAGCACCGCGGTGTCCTTGCTCACCCGTATCAGTGCGGCCTGGACAAAAAGAGCAGCCGGACGCCGGTGAAGCACTTACCGGTCCGGTCTGCCACGCTCCCCAAAAGCGTCGCTGTCAGCGCCTGGAACCCCGGGCCCTTAAAGCACCTCATGCGATGTACAGCCACCGGATCACACGCGGAGCACAGGAACTGCAGCTCCGCGATGCACACCGTCAAAGAAGGGCTCACCCCAGTAAATTCAGGGAGGTGAGACTTCTGGGCCAAGCGGGGGGGGGGGGGAAACTCGAAGGCCTGAGTCAGAACCCCCCCCAGGAAGAAAACCCCAGCACCGGCACAGGCAGGGATCAAGAAAGCCTTTCTTCCTGGTTTTTTTGGTTTTTTTTTTAAAGAGGCACTGCCTAGAACTAATTCCAACCCACTTAACTATCCTAAAAACCTCCTGGCTCCTTATCCATTCCTCCAGAGAGCCTCTCCCTAAGGCTCATCAAGACCTCCTGCTGCAAGGAGACTGGTTACACTGGGATGCAAGTGGGAGTGCAGCAGGCTATATCCAGTGATGTCATCATTCTGACATACCAGGTCTCCTAGCTGCAGGAGGAGATTGACAACCCAGAGGTAGAGGACTGAACTGGAGGAACGATAAGGAACTAGCAGTTTCCCTAGAAGACACAGGTTCCACAATGCTTGTATTGGGACAAGAAGTGGATTTCCCGGGTCCCCTTTAATAATGATTTATGGACCTTTACTCCAGGAACTTCTCCAAGCTTTTTTTAAACCCGGCTACACTAACAGCTTTTACTACATCCTCCCATAACGAATTCCAGAGTTTGATACACGTTGAGTGAAAAAATACTTTCTTTTATTAGTCTTAAATTGGTTACCCTGTAGCTTCACTGCATGTCCCCTAGTCTTTCTATATTTTGATTGCGTGAACAATCTACGTTTACCCGTTCCACTCCATTCATTAATTTATAGACCTCTATCATATCTCCCCTCAGCCGTCTCTTTTCAAGGTTGAAGAGCCCTAACATTTTTAGCCTATCTTCATAGGGGTATCCTTCCATCCCCTTTACCATTTTGATGGCTCTTCTCTGTACCTTTTCTAATAACACTATATCCTTCTTAAGATACGGTGACCAGAATTGCACACAATATTCAAGGTGTGGTCACACCATGGTATGATACAGAGGCATTATAATATCTTTTGTTTTATTCTCCATTCCTTTTCTTATGATACCTAAATTTGCTCTCTTGGCCATCACTGCACACATGTTATCCATGATGATGCCTAAATCTTTTTCCTTGGTGGTGGTTCCTAATGTGGAACTTTGCATCGTGTAACCATATAGTTTGAGTTGTTCTTTCCTAGGTGCATAATTTTGCACTTGTCCACATTAAATTTCACCTGCCATTTGGATGCCCAGTCTTCCAATTTATCAAGGTCCTCTTTCAAATTTTCACATTCTTCATGGGTTTTAACAACTTTGAATAATTTTGTGTCATCTGCAAATTTGATTACCTTACTCATTATTCCCATTTCCAGGTCATTTATGAATATGTTAAAAAGCAGCGGACCATAACAGATCCCTGGGGTACTCCACTATTCACCTTTTTCCATTGGGAAAATTGGCCATTTAGTCCTACCCTCTGCTTTCTATCTTTTAACCAGTTCCTGATCCACAATATAACACTGCCTCCTATCCCATGACTTTATAATTTTGCCATTTCATAAGGAACCTTGTCAAAGGCTTTCTGAAAGTCCAAATACACTATATCAACCGACTCACCTTTGTCTACCTGTTTATTCACACCTTCAAAAAACATAACAGATTAGTAAAACAAGACCTTCCTTGACTAAAGCCATGTTGGCTGTTTCCCAATAAGCTATGACTATCTACATGTTCAGTAATTTTGCTCTTTATAATGGTTTCTACCATTTTTCCCAGTACTGACGTCAGACTCACTGGTCTGTAGTTTCCCAATTACCCCTGGAACCCTTTTTAAAAATTGGCTTTACATTGGCCATCCTCCAATCTTCAGGTATTACAGATAATTTTAATAATAGTTCACAGATTACTAATAGTTGGTCTGCAATCTCATATTTCAGTTCTTTCAACATCCTCGGATGTATACCATCCGGTCCAGGTGATTTGCTACTCTTCAGTTTATCAAATAGTTGTAATACATCTTCCCGGTGTATCAATATATCTTTTAATTCTTCTGCAGCATCACCTTTAAATATCATTTCAGTCATGGGTAACATCCCTACATTTTCCTTAGTAAAAACTGAAGCAAAGAATTCATTCAGTCTCTCCATTATGACCTTGTCCCCTCTTAGTGTCCCTTTTATCCCTCTATCATCTAATGGTCCAGTTGACTCTGTCACAGGTTTTTTGCTACAAATGTACTTGAAAAAGTCCTTATTATGCGTTTTTGCCTCCACAGCAAGCTTCTTCTCAAATTTTCTCTTTGCCTGCCTTATGAAAGCCTTGCATCTAACTTGCCAGTGCTTATGCTGTTTCCAGTTTTCATCATTTGGCTCCTTTTTCCATTTCCTGAAAGGTGCTTTTTTGGCAACAGCCTCTCTGACCTCCTTTAAACCATGCTGGCAGTTTTTTGGGCTTCCTTCCACGTTTCATAAAATGTGGAATACAGCTGGTCTGGGCTTCCAAGATAGTATTTTTAAACATCACCCATGCTTGATGTAAATCTTTAACCTTTGCAACTGCTCCTTTTAGTTTTTTCTTAACTATTTCCCTCATTTTATCATAGTCTCCCTTTCGAAAGGTAAAAGGTAGTACTGTGGATTTCCTTACCATCCTTCCTACATTTATTAAATCAAACGCGATCATGCTATGATCATTATTGCCAAGTGGCCCCAACACCTTTATCTCTTGCACCAGATCTGGTGTTCCACTAAGAACTAGGTCCAAAATGGCTTCCCCTCTGGTCGGTTCATGAACCAGCTGCTCCAAGAAGTATTCATTTATTTAATCTAGAAACTTTATCTCCCTAGCATGTCCTGCCATGACTCTGCCCCAGTCGATACCGGGGTAAATGAAATCACCCATTCTTATTACTGTGCTGTAACGTTTGTTAGCTTCCCTGATTTCTTTGAGCATTTCATCATCCATCTGTTCATTCTGGCCAGGCAGCCAATAGTACACCCCCACTGCCATTCCCTTCCCCTTTCTAAGCATGTGCTGGCTGCCCTCACCCCGGGGCCTACCTCTACCTGGCTCAGTTTGTACTTAGCTTACGCCAGTCTCACTGCCCAGGTGGGGTCGTGGCCCGTTTCGACAGCATGGGCAGTGGGCACCGAGGTGCCTTCATCCGTAGGGGAGGTGGATGGGAATGTGTGGCTGACTTATCCTGCTGTTCACAAAGAACTCCCATTACAAGTAAGTAACCTTGGACCTCCTAGGACAAGCAGGATGAGTCAGTCACACCTGGTGACTCACCAGGGCAGCTGTGACCACCTCAGGAAGAGGTAGGATGAAGGCCCTGGTAATAACATAGAAACATAGAAACATGATGACAGAAAAAGACCACATGGCCTATCTAATCTGTCCTTCCATAACAATAACTACAACAGTCCACTTTCTACCTTTAGAGATCCTCTGTGTTGGTCCCATGCTTTTTTGAATTCAGTTACTGTCCTCATCTCTACCACCTCCACTGGGAGACTATTCCATGGATCCACTACTCTTTCTGTAAAGAAATATTTCCGCATATCACTCCTGAATCTATCTCCCTTCATCCTCATCCCATGTCCCCTCGTAGCAGAACTTGCTTTCAATTGAAAGAGGCTCTCCCTGAACATTTATGCCATGGAGGTATTTAAACATCTCAATCATATCACCTCTATCCCGCCTTTCCTCTAAGGTGTACATATTAAGATCCTTAAGTCTGTCCTCATATGCTTTATAATGAAGCCCATTAATCATTTTAGTAGCAACACTCTGCACCGACTCCATCATGTTCACATCCTTTTGAAGGTGCGGTCTCCAGAATTGCACACCATACTCCAAATGAGGTCGCACCAAAGACTTATACAGAGGCATTATCACCTCCTTTTTTCTGCTAGCCATTCCTCTCCGTATGCACCCAAGCATCCTTCTAGCTTTTGCCGTCGCCTTTTCTACCTGTTTAGCTACTTTAAGATCATCAGACACAACCACGCCTAGGTCCCGCTCTTCTTTAGTGAACAAAAGTACTTCAACTCCTATACTGTATTGCTCCCTTGGATTGCTGCAGCCCAAATGCATGACCTTATATTTTTTAACATTAAATCCCAGCTGCCAAATTCTAGAACATTCTTCAAGCTTAGCTAGATCCCTCCTCATGTTATCTACACCTTCCTGGGTGTCTACTCTACTGCAGATTTTGGTATCATCTGCAAAGAGGCAAACCTTACCCGACAGCCTTTCCGCTATATCACTAACAAAGATGTTAAAAAGAATCGGACCAAGGACAGATCCCTGGGGCACACCACTGGTAACATCCTTCTCCTCAGAGTGAGCTCCATTTACTTGTATTCTTTGTCGCCCCCACCCAACCAATTTCTAACCCAAGCAGTAACTTTAGGGTCCATCCCTAGGGTGCTCAGTTTGTTTATAAGTCGCCTGTGAGGAACAGTGTCAAAGGCTTTACTGAAATCTAAATACACCACATCTAGAGCTCTCCCTCGGTCCAACTCCCTGGTCACCCAGTCAAAGAAATCAATCAGATTTGTCTGACAAGACTTGCCTCTGGTGAATCCATGCTGCCTCGGATCCTGTAATCCGCTGGACTCCAGAAACCTCACTATTTTCTCTTTCAGCAGCGTTTCCAATAATTTACTCACCACCGAAGTTAAACTAACCGGCCTGTAGTTTTCAACCACATCCTTACTTCCGCTTTTGTGTAAAGGCACCACATGAGCCTCTCTCCAGTCTTTTGGCACCACTCCCGACTCCAACGAGGCATTGAAAAGGTCAGTCAGTGGAGTTGCTAGAACGTCCCCAAATTCCCTCAGTATTCTAGGGTGTATCCCATCCGGTCCCATCGCTTTGTCTACTTTAAGTTGAGCTAGTTTCTCAAGAACACAGTCTTTTGAAAATTGTTCAAGATGTCCCTCGCTTCTGTTCTTATTTGTGGGTGTTTTCTGAGGTCCTGCTCCTGGTTCTTCATCTGTGAACACAGAACAAAAATATTTGTTAAGCAATTCCGCTTTATCCTTATCAGCTTCTACATATTCCCCCCCTGCACCCTTGAGTCTGACAATACCACTTTTGCCCTTCCTCTTCTCACTAATATATCTGAAAAATGTCTTATCCCCCCATTTTATTGCATTGGCTATTTCCTCCTCCTTTTGAATCTTTGCCTTCTTGACTACTTTGCTAGCTTCTCTAAGTTTTTCCAAATACAGATGCCTGTCTTTCCTCTCTCTGTGATCTCTTGTATTTCATGAAGGCCTCCCTCTTTTTCTTCACTTTTTCAGCTACTTCCTTCGAAAACCATAGCGGTCTCCTGTTCCTTTTGCCTTTATTTACCATTTTAACAAAAAGGTTGGTTGCCTTTAAAATACCCCCTTTCAGTTTTGCCCACTGTTTTTCTACATCCCCCAGCTGTTCCCATCCCACTAACGACTCCCTGAGGTATTGGCCCATCTTCGTAAAGTTAGTCTTCCTAAAGTCTAAGATCCTCACCTTGGAATGGATTCTAACAGCCCTAGTCCTAATACTGAACCACACCATCTAGTGATCACTGGATGCAAAATGATCTCCCACTACAACATCAGAAACACTTTCACCATTGGTAAGCACCAAGTCCAGTATGGCCCCTTCACGTGTGGGGTCTGTTACCCATTGCCTGAATAGTTCTCCCTGTAGAGAATCCAGGATCTAGACATGACACCTTCAGATGCAATTGAGGTGGTTTATTGAAGGTCCTCCACAGGTAACCAATGCAGTACACCGACGTCGGTGTGTCAAAAAGAAACTGGGTGGCGCAAACAGCATCCACCTTTGGGTGCAACAGGCACCATAAATGATAACAATAACAATTGGCTCAGTGCAACAAGCAATCAACAGAGAAGTTATTGGCAACATTAAGCCGAGACAATGAGCAGAATGAGTCCGGCTACTACCCTGGGCCGGGGTCACCGGGGGCAAGTGGCCCATCCTTCGGCCGGGCCCCTGCCTCCAGGACAGAATGTCCAAATGAGCTGTCAGTGTTAACTGGTCTAGACAGTAGTACCTCTGAAAGGTGTACGGCGAGGCCCATGTTGCAGCCTTGTAGATGTGGTCTAAGGGAACCATGTTGAAGTTCACCAGGGTGGGCCTGGACGGAGACCAGAAGGTCAATGTCCGCCTGTGAGTAGAAGTAGGCGATGCATGTGGTAATCCATTGAGACAGTGTCCTTTTTGTGACCGGGCATCCGGGTCTGTTGAGGGTCGAAGACAATGAAGAGCTGGGACCATTGATGGGCAGTCACAGTGCGTGACAAATAGGTGCGTAGTGCGTGTATGCAGTCGAGGGTGTGGAGACGGCGCTCTTCGGGATAGACATGTGGCTCCAGGTAGAAGCTGGGGAACTCGATGGTCTGGTTGATATGGAATGGCAAGGCCACCTTAGGTAGGAATTTCAGGAGAGTCTGCAGCAAGGTGCAGTCCGAAAAGAGTAGGGTGTAGAGAGGGTGTGCAATGAGTACCTGGAGCTCATCCTCCCAGCCGAGGTAATGGTGATGAGAAACAGGGTCTTCCATGTGGTATATTTGAGCGGTGCCCTCTCCAGTGGCTCGAAGGGCTCCTTCGTGAGTTGTTCTAGCATCATGTTGAGTTCCTGGGAGTGGGGGGCACCAGCTTCTTCATCAGGGATCGCAGGTTGGCAAGGCTCTTCATAAACAAAACAAAAGGGTGCACGGAGATGGGTTGGCAGTCAAGGTGGTTGTGGAAGGCCACAATGGCAGAGAGGTGAATCCTGACAGACAAAGTCTAGAGGCCAGACTGCGTGAGGATGGCCAGGTATTGGAGTACTTGAGGCAGGGGGCAAGAGAGAGGGCTAATTCCCAATGCCCTGCACCAGACATTAAACCAGTTCCACTTCAGTGTGTACAAGCACTGGGTTGAGTCTCTCCAAGCGGCCAGGATGACTTGCTGGACGTCGCCTGTGAGGTTCAGGGCGGACAGTCAGGACCTCTCAACTTCCAAACAGTTAGTGCGAGAACAGAGAGATTAGGATGCAGGGTCTTTCCTCCATCCTGGGTGATGAGATCCAGCCGATTCGGCAGGCACACTGGTGGGCTCTCGGCAAGATATTAGAGGTAGGGGAATCACATCTGCCTCGGCCAATAAGGTGCAATGAGGATCACTGTGGCCTTGTCGGTGATGGTTTTCTGCAGAACCTTGGAGATGAGTGGTGTTGGATGGTATTTTTCATTCTGTTTCTAAATTTAGATTCAAACAATTATTAGGGGATAGTGCCCATTCAACATATCTTATTTAGTGACGAAGGTTCTGAAATGCTAATTTATTGGTTTGTAGGAAGTAGTTTAGAGTGGAGGAATAACCTAATGGTTAGAGAAGTGGCTTGGAAATCAAGAGATCAGGGTTCGATTCCCACTAGCACTCCTTGTGGCCTTGGGCACTCAACCCTCCATTGCTTCAAAAGAAAAACGCCTGACAATCTACTTCTGGTCACACTGCCAAGAAAACCCAGCAGCTGCTGGGGTCGTCAGGAGTCAGCATTGACTCAAAGGCACACATTGCATGAGGTAGTCAATGCCTTCTTAAGTCCATCATTACTCCCATCTTAAAAAGAAGTTCTGTATATGAGGTAGTAATCTTGCCTGCCATACTTAAGGTGAAATTAGGCCTTACCTGCTAATTGCCTTTCCTTGAGTCCCTCCAGTCCAGTCCAGAAGCATGGATTGTGTCCCTCAACTAGCAAGTGGAGACTCAGCATGGAAAATCTTCTGATGTCATCCTCTAATGGGCCAAGTGCATTCTCTAGGTGGCCAGTATTTGCGTACCAAAGCAGAGAGACAACCAAAACTAAACAAAACCACAACACTTATCTATACAACACCGGACTTACTCCCTTTGTCTTTGCATTTCCCCCTTTTTTGCTTTTTCACATGTCATGTCATCGTCCCACCCACTTATGACATGCAGGAGAAAACACAGGAACCCCCTTCCTGAAAACACCTGAGGACCCAGCACACCATCCAACATTCCGCCGGAAGAGTCCAAGACCGCAATTGCCTGCAACCACTGACAGACAGATCCTGGACTCACTGCCCAAAACCTTAATCCAGCAAAGAACCACCAAACAGGGAGGGCACTGGACTGGACTGGAGAGACTCAAGAAAAGGCAATTAGCAAGTAAGGCTGATTTTCATATCTCAGTTCTTTCTTTATCTGATCATCACCTCCTAACCTTCACCCTTCATCACTCCCTACATCAATCTCACCCAGTCTCCTCCTACCTTTCCAGGAATCTTTTATCAATCCTTTGGCTCTCTCTACTATGGTCTCATCTTCTCTTTCCCCCACCTTGTCTTCTAAATCTGTTGATGAGGCTATAGTTTAATATAATACTGCCCCTCTCCTCTGCTCTAGAAACTCTTACTCCACTCATCCCATATCGTGTAAGATGCACTATACCTCAGCCTTGGTTGTCTTCAACTACCTCCTATCTATGCTCCTGTGCCAGCTCAGCTGAGTGCATTTGGCTCAAATCCCGCTCCCTCTCTTTCTTCACATCAAATTCAAGATTACCTCCTTCCAAGCAGCCTTAGCATTTGCAAAGCCAAAAACTACTATGTCCATCTGATCAACTCTCTTGCCAATGACCTCCACCGTTTCTTCTCAACTCTTAACTCTCTCCTCAAGGCTCCTCCCCCTCCAACTATTCCTCGTTCTGCATAAACCCTAGCCAACTATTTCCATGACAAAATTCACAAGATTAAACTCCAAGTCCCCATTAGATTTATTTTATTTATTTACATTCTCTTATATACCACGCTATTCTGCATCAGTGCGGTTTACATTGAACAAACTGAAATTACATTGAACAGGGCATTATAACTTGGAGATAACTATTTTACAGGGAACATGGGCTATGGAGGGTTAAGTGGCTTGCCCAAGACCACAAGGAGCACCTGTGGGACTAGAAACCCCAGTCCTTCCGGCCCAAGGTTGCTGTCCTCTAGTGGGATTTGAACCCCCGACCTTCCGGCCTGAAGTACCTTGCCCCAACCACTAGGCCACTCCTCCACTCCACTCATCTTCATGCCCTCTTCCCCCACCTCAATACCAACTTTTCCCCTCAATTTCCATTACTCTTTCTTCCTTTTTTATGATCTCTGATGAGGAAACCTATCATCTCCTTTCCACCTCTAAACTTTGTACTTGCTCTTCTGATCCTATTTCCACCAGTCTCCTTAGCTCCATTTCCTCCTCTATCATCCCTTCCATTTCACATATTCTCAACCTCTCGCTCTCAACCGCCATTGTTCCCACAGCCTTCAAGCATGCTGTGGTCACACTTCTCCTTAAGAAACCTTCTCTTGACCCTAAGATGTCCTTCTAATCGTTCAATCTCCCTTCTTCCCATAATTTCTGAACTTCTTGAGTGTGCAGTCCTCCACTGTCGTCTTGAATTTCTTTCCTCTCAAGCCCTGCTGAATCCACTTCAATCTGGCTTTCGTCCCTTACATTCTACCGAGACGGCACTTGCCAAAGTCTCCAATGACTTGTTCCTGGCTAAATCCTTCTTGATCTTTCTGCTGCTTTTGACACCGTTGACCATCACTTTCTCCTTGACACATTGTCCTCGGTTTTAGGGACTTTGTACTGTCCTGGTTCTCTTCTTATCTCTCCCATCACTCTTTTAATGCTTCTTCTGGTGGTTCCTCCTCTACTTCTATTCTTCTCTCAGCTGGTGTACTTCAGGGATCTGTTCTCAGCCCTCTTTTTATACCCAGTCTCTTGTTGCTCGCATCTCCTCCCATGGATTTCAGTACCATTTTTATGACGATGATTCTCAGATCTATCTTTCTATGCCTGATATATCTCTTCAACGTTCCAGACCCGCATCTCTGCCTGCCTGTCTGACATTGCCACCTGGATGTTTCACCACCGTTTGAAATTAAACTTAGCCAAAACCAAACTTCTTATTTATCCCCCCTAAACCTTCACCCTTTCTCTATCTCTGTGGATAATACTCTTCTATTTCCTGTTTCCTCCGCCCACAACCATGGTGTCATCTTTGACTTCTTCCTTTCCTTCTCCTCAAATATCCAAAATAAAGCTAAAACCTGTTGTTTCTTTCTCTGTAACATTAACAAAATTTGCCCCTTCCTTTCTGAACACACTACTAAAACACTTGCCCACTCTCTAATTACTTCCCATTTTGACTATTGCAACCTTCTTTTTGCTGGTCTCCCTTTTAGCCACCTCTCTCCCCTTAAATCTGTTCAGAACTCTGCTGTGCAATTAATATTTCGCCAGCCTCGATATACCTCAATATAACCCCTCTTCTCAAATCACTTCACTAGCTTTCTTTCCGTTTCCCATTCAAGCTTCTTCTTCTGATCTATAAGTGCATTCACTCTTCTGCTCCTCACTACCTTTCCTCTCTCCCTACACCCCTTCTCATGAACTCCGCTTTTCTACTGGCTTGCTTCTCTCTTTGCCCTTTTCTTCCATTGCCAACTCAAGACTTCGGTCCTTTCATCTTGCTGCTCCTTATGCGTGGAACTGGCTCCCTGAGTCTGTGCATCAAGCTTCATCTCGGCCCCTTTTCAAGTCTATGCTGAAGGCTCACTTCTTTGAAGCTGCTTTTGGATCCTCACCCCTTATTCCTTATGTCTCCTCATCCTTTGTTTTTCCCCTTATTCTCATCTCTTGTATTGTCTGTCTTAATTAAAATGTAAGCTCTAACAAGCAGGACCATCTTTATATATGTCTGTACAGTGCTGCGTATGCCTTGTAGCACTTTATAAATTTATAGTAGTAGTGGTAATTTCACCTTCCAAATCATCCTTCCAGTCCAGTACAGACGTATGGGATGTACAGCAGCAGTAGACCTAGCGGGTGGGAACCATGAACCCAGCACGAACCACCCAAGCCCCAGAAACAAGCCTCCTCTTGGGCCCAGACATCAAGACGATAAAGGCGCATGCAACGGAGCACTGGAGGCCACTTCACCCTTGCACGGACCCCCAAACAGCATGAAAAGGTGGTCTAAATGCCAAAATTGCACTGTACACTGTAGATGTGCAGTACCCTTTTGGCATCGAGCAAGCGCAACTATCTGTTACCATCCATGTTGCTCTGCCCCACCCGAACTGCCAACGACACGGGCTGATTAACATGAAAAGGGGTTATTACTTTTGGTAAAAAAAAGATGGTACGGTCCACAGCACCACCTTCTCTGGATGGAAGACCAAAAATGGTGCTCGACAGGACAATGTCTGCAGTTCCAAAATCCAGCAGGCCGAACAGATTGCCACCAAGAACACCACTTTCAGAGTGAGATCTTTGCAAAGCACCCTCTAGGGATTCGAAAGGAGGCCTGGCTAGGGAAGATAACATGAGATTCAGGTCCCATGGAGGAACCACAGGTCTGCAGCAGAAGACTGACATGCTTTACTGCCCGCAAGAAACAAAACACATCTGGGTGAGCTGCCAGCGAGACTCTGTGTACCTTTCCATGATAACAGGCCAGGCAGCCACCTGCACCTTGATGGAGCTGAGAGCCAAGCCCTTGTCCAGCCCCACCTGCAAGGAGGGCAAGATCTAAGGCACTGGGGCCATGAGGGCATTTGCCCCAGAGACTCCACACGAGATCCATGAACCAAGGTTTCCACAGCCAATGGGGCACTACCAAGCACCCGTACACTTTGATCCTGCGGAGAACCCGCTCAATCAACGGCAAGAGTGGAAAAAGAGAGGAGGCCCCCTTGAGGCTACAGCTGAGCCAGAGCATCAAGTCCTCCAGCAATGCGCTCGTGACACCTGCTGAAGAACCAGCTGGCTTTGGCACTGGCTGTTGACGCCATCAGATCCATCACCAGTGGCCCCCAACGACTCACAATGCCCTGAAACACAGAGTCTTCCAGAATCCATTCCGCCGGATCCACCAGATGCTGACTCAGAAAGCCCGCCTGGACACTGTCCTTGCCAGCCACATGAGCCGCTAATAAGGTCACGAGGTGATCCTCTGCCCACTGTAGGATCGGGGCGGCCTCCTCTGCCAGAATTTCGCTAACCATCCCACCCTTGGCAACTGAGGTATGCTACAGCCGTCGTGTTGTCTGAGAAGACCCTCACCACCTGATGAAGCAGGTGGCTCTGGAAATGCTGCAAGGCCCTGAGCACTGCTCTCAATTCCAACTGGTCGACTGACCAACTTGCCTCTTCCTGCGACCAGCTGTCTTGAGCAAACTGGGAGAGACAGTGCGCTCCCCAACTGGAGAGACTGGTGTCAATTACAGTTATCCAGGTTGGCGGCTCCAGGGGCATACCTACCTCCAGACTATGTGCTTGCAGCCACCAGGCAAGACTGTCCCTGACCTCCAACGGGAGTCTCTGTGGAGACCAGCACGACAGGAATGCCCTCTGCAATGACCTCATATGGACCAGGACCAGGTCTAAGGTTGCTGCCATGGACCCGAACAGCTGCAGATAATGCTAGGCTGAGAGCCGCACTATTTGGAGGAAATGAGCCATCTGCTAGTGCAACTTCTGCATCTGCTCTGGTGGCAATGACACCAAGCCCTTCTGCATATCGAAAGCCGCTCCCAAATACATCAGTTGTTCGGAGGGAGAGAGATGGCTCTTATCGAAGTTCACTACCCAACGTAGACTCTGCAGGACCTCAACCACCCTCTGGGTGGCAGTCGGACTTTCCTTTCAGGACTTCGCTCTGATGAGTCAATCATCTAGGTACAGATGCACTAGCATGCCCTCCTGGCATAAAACCACTGGTACCACCACCATCATCTTTGTAAATGTTTGGGGAGCTGTAACCAAACCAAACCAAACGGCAGGGCTTGGAACTGAAAATGTCCCAAGAGTACCGCAAAACGCAGGTAGCACTGATGGTCTCATTAGATGAGTATGTGCAGGTAGGCCTCCGAGAGATCAAGGGATGTGAGAAACTCACCCTGTCACACCACGATGATAAGAGTGCAACATTTCCATGTGAAAACACAGAACCTGCAAGGTCCCATTGACGTGCTTGAGATCCAGGATTGGCCAAAAAGTTTCCTCTTTCTTGGGCACGACAAAGTAAATCCAATAATGACCTGCGCCACATTGGACTGTGGGGACTGGGCACACAGTCCACAACTGCAGTAGCCTGTCTCGCATCTCTTTTACTGCCTGTAACTTTCTGTGAGCTTTGCAGGGCGACAGCAGAAAAGCCTTGAGGATATGACGTGCCAGCTCGAGAGCATAACTGTCCCTGATGACCCACTTGTCCTCCATGATTTGGACCCAAGCGGAATAGAATAGTCGAAGGCGCCCCCCTGATCTGCAACTCCTCTTGGGGCCTCATTGTGGCTCCTTAGCAGAGCCAGCGGCCACAGTGAAGTAGCCTCTGTCTGCTCCTCTACCGCAAAAGGACGAATTTCCCCGGGCGGAAAATTGAACCCTCTGAAAAGAGAGAACGCGCACTGCCCAAAAGCGATGAAAACCCCTGGACTGGCCCCTCACAGTGAAGGTTGATTTTCCAACTCTAGGCCTGTCCCCCCAGGTCCTTGACCAATTTCTCCAGAGCTTCCCCAAACAGCAACTTCCCCTTAAAAGGAAGTTGGCTGAGGCGAATTTTGGGAGGAAACATCCACAGCCCAGTTGCGAATCCACAACAAGCAACGGGCCTCTACCACCATGCTCTTAGAGGCCATACTCTAAGAGGACGCTCAAATCAGATCATAAAATGTGTCCACTAAGCAGGCCACCCCGGACTCCAACTTCCCAGCCTCCGAACCTGAGGCTACGGCTGAGTCCAGTTCTGACAGGCCCTGTGCCCACTGTAGGCAGGCCCTAGCTACATAAGCCCCTCATATAGAGGTCTGCAGGGTCAGGGGCTTTGCTTCAAATGCCTGTTTCAACATGTTCTCCAATCCCCAGGAGTGCCACACTACTTTCCACAAGAATGGTGGTCTTGGTTACGGCAGTCACCGGAGTGTCCACCTTGGGAAGCTTAAGGCCTTCCTTCTCCTCAGGTGTGAGAGGATGAAGGCGAGACATATTCCTACTACCACGCAGACTAGCCTCGGGTAGTTCCCATTCTGCATCTATCATCTTTTTGATGGCTTTGTGCACTGGGAAAAAATCCTAAGGAGTATGAATACCGTGGAGAAGCGGATTTTCCAGGATCACTTCCTCCTGAGGAGGACCCGCCAACATGTTGAGTGCCTCAAGGGACAGACTGATTAGGGCTGCCAGCTCCTCCCTGCAAAAAACCTCACGACATTGAGGTCATCTCCCCTTGAGGGTTCTCCTTCCTCTCTCTCTCTCCTCCCGAGGGGATCCTCCCAGGGTCCCCAGTCGCCTTCCACCTCTTCTGCTGAGGAGGACCACCAGTGGACTCTGCAATTTCCTTCAGCCTTTTAGCTGGCAGACCTCCCCCCCCCCCCTGGCTGCGGCAGAGAGAGAGCACCTCCGCTGTCCCCAAAGCTGCAGCTGAAGCCGTCTGAGCCAGAGGTGCCAGGCCCTATTTCATGCAGAAGATCTGGTGTGTGAACAGCATGAACATAGGAGAAAACGGGACCCCAGGTAGCTGAGGCTGGGGATTAGAAGTTTCCTGTTTGCACCATTTCTTGGTCTTCTGGGACACCCACAAGGGCCCAGGAGCCTCTACTTTGCCTGTCCCCTCAGTGTGGCTCAAAATGGCTATTTTCCTGCCAAAACCACGTTGAGCTGAGGGGAAGGAACTGAAGCAGAAGACCCTGCTGCTGGCTTCCCCTGTGGCCCCGAGGCCACCTGAGCCATTGAAAATTCGTGCTCAGCTGTCCTGCCCTCCTCAACACACACCCAGCAAAGGCTACCACCAAAAGCGTGCCTCTGCGCACCCCATAAGCACCACAGACAGGCTTGCCGGAGGGCATCAGACCATACAAACTACTGCCACCACACATCTTTGCTGACACTGGGAAGACCAGTCCCCAATCATTGTCAGAACCAAGAACTCTCTACTTGCAGCTCCCCGCACACACACACACACACCTCCAATCCAAACACCACACAGCAGCCCTGAACACTGCAAAACACAATCAAAGCAGGGGAAAAGGAACACTGACTTGCAAGCAACACTCATCTAAAATCACTAGCATAGATCACAAGAATCTTTGGGAAAACAAAAGATGCTGGCAGGCCAAAAGGGAGCGACCCGGGGCTCCCAGGTTTACACTTGCGTGCTCCCGAGTCCGTCATTGCTTTGGACAGGTCACAGACTCGCACTCACCAGCAAAGTGCCTCAGCGTTACCCCACAAATCTATCAGACACGCAAACTGATCCCAGTACCACAAACTACACTTGCCACCAGGCCAAAACCACACACCAGTAGAGCCCAGGCTCATGGGTTGTCCATCACCTGCTGGAGACTGAGCACTACTGGCCACCTAGAGGATGCACAAAGCCCTTAGGGGATGACATCAGAAGATTTGCCATCTTACTCTCCCACCTGCTAGTTGGGGGGGGGGGGCACAACCCATGCATAAGGACTGGAGGGACGATTTGGAATCAGGATTATTAAAAAGGTGTTTTTTCAAATTAGTGAGGTCCTGGAGGATCAAGGAAGGTTTGATCCTAAACAGGCAGGATTCAGGTTAGGCTCAATTACTAAATCAACCTTGAGTGCACATCTGGACAAAACTCATCCAGTATTGCAACATAAAAAGTATCTATCAAATGCATTTGTCTTAGACCCATGTTAGTACATCTTGGGAATAAATGATCATAATCTACCATCAGAAAAGACATTGGATTGGCTTAGATCTTTTTTTACGTGAAAGATTTAGGGTTAAGGTTAACTCTGAGCTCTCAAATGTTAAATCTTTGACTTGTGGTGTTCTATGGGGGGTCTTCCTTCACCAAATTGCTATTTAACATATTTTTACTACACTTGAGTCAGACTGCTAGCAGTGGATGATCAATTCCTGTGACTTGTGTTATCTTAACTGACAACTCTTGCACAGATATAAAGATCACCTGATTACGATTTAATAAGTTGGTTGTTAACACTCAAAAACTGAACTGTGATGCTATGGAGGAGATAGGTTGGTCTCAGGTTTCTAGCAGACCTTTGGTTGAAAGGAAAACAGGAATTACACTTACCTGGTAAAGCATAGTTACTCACCTGGAACAGGTGATCTCCGGGAACAGCAGGAATAAGTCTTCACACATGGGTACCGTCGACACCGACGGAGCCTGCATGGGAACACTCCCCAGCGTCCAAAAGGAAACCTTTTGGGAGCATCCCACCACGCACGCGTGCTGCCTTCCTGCTCAACTACCTCTCTCACTTCAGTTGAGCTGAAAGCTGAGAACAAAGGAGAGAAGTAGAAGAAAAATAGCAAGAGAGAGAAAGACAACTCCTAGGGGAGGTGGGTTGGTTGTGAAGAGTTATTCCTGCTGTTCCTGGAGATCACAGGTGAGTAACTACGCTATCTCCAGGAACAAGCAGGAATGTAGTCTTCACATATGGGGACTCCCCAGCTAAAAATGCCTAGGGATGACCCCAGCATGTTGCGGATCTATGTAAGATGGGCCATGCTTCCTCCCAGGGACCTCAGGCATCCAAGTGGATGGTGGGAAGGAGTTGATCTAGGAATGGAAGAGATGCTGTAGAACAGCCTGACCAAACAAGGCATCCCGACGGGAGTCCTTGTCTAAACAATAGTGGGCAGTGAAAGTATGTACAAAAGCCCAAGTTGCTGTTTTGCAGATCTCATCAATAGCAACTGAACGAAGATTAGCTGTTGAGGCTGCCATGGCTCTAACATTATGAGTCGTAACATGGCCTTCAAGAGGGATTCCTTTACTCTGATAGGTAAAGGAAATACAGTCTGCAATCCACTTAGCGAGAGTTCTCTTAGTGACTGGAAGTCCTAAATGACTAGAGTCAAAAGCCAGAAAAAGCTGAGAAGACTTTCTAAATGGCTGAGTTCTGTGAAGATAAAAAGCCAGAGCCCGTTTACAATCTAAAGTATGAAGATTTCTTTCCGCGCTGGAGGCATGAGGCCTAGGAAAGAAGACTGGGAGATAAACCGATTGGTTTAAATGAAAAGGTGATACCACCTTTGGCATAAAATGAGGATGAGTTCTCAAGACTACTTTGTCATGATGAAACCTCGTATAAGGCGGGTCAGCCACTAAAGCCTGCAGTTCACTAATGCGTCTTGCAGAAGTGATAGCAATTAGGAAAATGACTTTCCATGAAAGAAACTTTAGCTCTGAAGTAGCTAAAAGGTTCAAAGGGTGCCTTCATGAGTTGACCCAGAACAAGATTAAGATCCCATGCCACCAGAGGTGGTTTGATGGGAGGTTTTGTTAAAAGGAGACCCCTCATAAATCTTGAAACAAGAGGATGAGAGGAAATTGGTTGTCGATCGAAGGATTTATGAGATGCAGCAATAGCACTAAGATGGACTTTGTCTTGAGACCAGAAGCTGATAAGTGAAGGAGATAGTTCAGAAGGGACTCTACTGGTACCAAGAGGGGATTAAGTCCCCTCTGGGAACACCAGATTGAGAACCTCTTCCACTTAAAAGCGTAAGAATGCCTTGTAGAAGGTTTTCTGGAAGCTAGAAGAATATCCTTCACTTGTTGTGAAAGGCCTAGATCTTGAAATTCTATGCCTTGAGTAGCCAGGCCTTGAGATGAAGGGACTGGGGATTGGGGTGTAGTAGGGATCCGTTGTTCTGGGACAGAAGATCCGGAGCACTTCCCAACTCCAGAGGAGTGGCTCGGGAGAGACCTAAGAAGAGGATACCATGTTTGCCTTGGCCAACAGGGAGCTATGAGTATCATGCGACCTCTGTCTCTCTGGAGTTTGAATAAGGTCTTGGGAATTAGGGGAATTGGTGGGAAGGCATAGAGAAAATCCTGGCCCCAATGGAGCGGGACTGCATCCCTCGCCTGACAATTTTGAGCTGGAAATTTGGAACAGTACCGGGGAAGTTTGGCATTCTGTGGACTTGCAAAGAGGTCTATGTCTGGAGTTCCCCAGACTTGAAATACTCGAGCAAGGTGATATGAGTGGAGAGACCACTCGTGTGGCAACAAGACTCGGCTGAGCCTGTCCGCCCAAACGTTTTGAATGCCTGGAAGGTATACTGCCAATAAATGAATTTGATGCTCTCTGACAAAGGCCCACAGTTGCAAAGCTTCATTACATAATTGCAGAGAGCCTGTTCTGCCTTGTTTGTTTAGGTAAAACATGGCCACTTGATTGTCGGTTTGCATCAGAACTGTTTTGTTTACAAGATGGAAACAAAAGACTCAAATAGCATTGGAAATGGCCCTTAGTTCTAGGAGGTTTATTTGAAGAGTAGCCTCCTTTGGGGTCCAGAGACCCTGGGTAGACAGATCGCCCAAGTGAGCTCCCCAACCCAACTTGGATGCATCCATCGTCAGGACAGCCTGAGGTAGGGATTGCTGAAAAGGAGAGCCTACTGTAAGATTTTCCAGAGATTGCCACCAATGCAGAGACACAATCAGGCGTGTGGTAACTCTGATCTTGTCCGACAGGCATCCTGAGGTCTGGGACCATTGGGAAGCTAAGGTCCACTGGGCCGCTCGCATGTGAAGGCGTGCATAAGGAATCACATGGACTGTAGATGCCATGTGTCCTAGAAGTCTAAGCATCTGTCAGGCAGTGAGGAATGTTAGCAGCACTGCTTGAGATGCTAGTTCGATGATGTGCAGACAGCGAGGCTGAGGCAGGAAAGCCTTTGACTGCTGTGTGTCCAAGCGAGTTCCTATAAACTCGAGGGATTGAGATGGGGTGAGCTGGGACTTTGGAAGGTTTATGATCCATCCCAAGTACTGCAGTATGTGCATTGCTCGGGAAAGAGCATGACTTGCCTCTAGAGCTGACGGTGCTTGGATGAGCCAATCGTCTAAGTAAGGGAAGACATAAATTCCTAGAATCCTCATAAATGCTGCTACTACTGCCATGCATTTTGTGAAGACCCTTGGAGCAGAGGCCAGTCCGAAAGGAAGGACCCTGTATTGAAAATGACTTCCCTTGACTAGGAATCAAAGGAATTTTCTGTGATCTGCATGAATAAGGATATGCATGTAAGAATGCCTTAAATCTAGAGAACATAGCCAATCTTGCTCATGAAGGTATGGAAGAAGTGTGCCGAGGGAGATCATTTTGAACCTTTCTCCGACTAAATATTTGTCCAGTTCTCTGAGGTCCAGGATTGGTCTTAGTCCCCCTGACTTCTTTGGAATGAGAAAATAGGGGGAATAGAATCCTGTGCCCTGCTGGGACATTGGAACCTCTTCTATAGCCCCTTGAGCCAGAAGAGTGGTGACCTCTTGCCACAACAGGTCTGAGACCGGTGGTTGAGATTTGAACTGTTTTATTAGCGTGGATGGGGGCAAGCTGAGGAAATGAAGCTTGTATCCCAGACTCATGATAGATAGAGTCCAGTTTTCTGATGTGATCTGTTGCCATCTTTTAGCAAAATGGCAGATACAGCCTGGAATATTTAAAGTTTCTGGGCTTAGACTAGGAAGAATGGCTAAATCCTCTAGACAATAGTCAAAGACCCTGTGGAGGCTGGGTCTGCTGAGCCTGTGTCTTTCTTTGTCTAGTTTGTTGTTGCCCCTTCTGGGGAACATGTGTTTGCTGGGTGGAAGATGGATAGAACTTTTGCTTTTTAGAGAAAAAGGGTTTTTTGAAAAACTTTTTCTTGGCTTGGTTAGCTGTAGATTTTGACAATTTGTCTGACGTTGTATTATCAGTGTCAATTTCATTAGCTTTGAGCTGCCAATCCTTGCCAAAGAGATTTTCTCCTGTGCAAGGAATGTTTCCCAGCTTATCTTGCACCCATTCCTCCAAGTCTGAAGCTTGGAGCCAGGCAATACGACGTGCTCCTATGAATATAGCAGAAGTTCTGCTAATACATTCAAAACAGTCAAAGGTAGCACGATTCATAAACTTGGAGACATTTTGAGCATGTTTGACTAAAGTCAAATGATCTGTCCATTTATCCTCCTTAAGAAAAGGGTTCAAAAGTTCCAAGTCTTTTGTAACCTGCTCAAGAAACAGTCCCATGTATAATATATAAGAACTGATTCTTGCTGATAGCATGGAGGACTGAAAGCATCGACGACCAAAGGCATCCAGTGTTCTAGACTCACGACCTGGTGGATTGGAAGAGTGTCTTTTAGCACTCTTAATCCGCCTCATGGCAGACTCTATCACCATAGAATGATGTGGTAACTGAGTCTTCTGAAACCCTGGACAAGGTGGTACTCGATACATAGTGTCAAGACGTCTAGAGTGTGGAGATACTGTTAAAGGAGCTTCCCACATTCTTAACATTAGATCATGTAAGATCTGGTGTATAGGAAGCATAGCTGCCTCCTTTGGAGCCAAAGGATATTGAAGAATTTGCAATTCTTCTGCCCTAGGCTCCTTTTCTGGTACTACTGTAATGGCAAGACCCTTTGTCATATCATGTACAAAATCATGAAAAGACATATCCTCAGGAAGGGACATTCTGCGTTGAGGAGAAGGAGTTGAATCTTGTAAAAGTTCAGCTCTGGTATCAGTGGAATCATCCGAGTCATCGGAATCGGAAGACTCAAAAGGAGGAAGCACCGGGTTCTCCCGAAGCAGATGGCGTCGGTACCACTTGATGTCGGTACCTGATCCCCCATGCTGGAGAGAGATTCCAAACTCAGCATCGGGGGAAGCATGCCTGTTGAAGCAGGTACCGAGGGCACTGGCACCGGTACCAGTGCCTGCGGAACCATCTGCAGCAACTTTAGCGGTACCGAAGTAGCTAAAAGAGTCGCTAGACTGCATTCGATAGCGAGGAGTCTATTGTCCACTGCCGATGCTGGGATGTCGGTACCGGTGGTAGCGGCCACAACCCCCAAGCATGGCACCAGTAGTTCCATCGAGGCCGAGGCCTCGGGAACATCCTGGAGCCCCGATAAAGCTTTGGAGCCCGAAGACTCCCGCCGGGGCTGTTTTGCTGGTGAAGTATCCTCGAGGGCAACGCCAGTGGCATCTCGATGTTTAGAGGGAGATCGACCCTTCGAGGACCAGCTAGTCTTAGAAGACTTGTGTTTAGTTACCTGAGATCCCTGGGAAGAAGTAGAAACCCTGGAAGACATTGATGCTACAGACATCATGTCTGAAGCAAAAAGGGCACCGAGTTGATTCGCTCGATTCTGAAGACTTTTTAGTCAATTTCCTGCAGGAGACACACTCTGCAGGGCAATGGTCAGGACCTAAACATTTAAGACACCAGTCATGGGTGTCGGTAATGGAAATTGTACCGCCACATTTTGAACATTTTTTAAAACCAGTGGCTGGGTTTTCCATGGTAAGGGAAAAGAGGGCCTAATGCCCAAAATGGCACCAAGCACCAGAGAAGGGAAAAAAAATCCCTAAGAAAAGCACTAAAATTGAAATATTTTTAGAAGAAAAGAAAGAAAAGCACTGGTGGTAATGGTAGGCGTTGACGGAAGGCAGACGCAACTACAAAAAATATAAAAATAAGAGAAGATTTTCTGCAGTGACAGGGGACATGTCCTGTCGGCTCCGCGGAAAACGAAGAACTGAAGTGAGAGAGGTAGTTGGGCTGGAAGGCAGCACGCATGCGTGGTGGGATGCTCCCAAAAGCTTTCCTTTTGGACGCTGGGGAGCGTTCCCGCGCAGGCTCCGTCGGTGTCGACGGTACCCATATGTGGAGACTACATTCCTGCTTGTTCCTGAAGATTTGTGGTTCCTTTAGGGAATCCAGTTTAGTCCTTCACCACTGGGTAGTGCACCTCCTCCTGCAGCTTGGAGACTGGGCATGTCCAAAAAACGTGACATCACTGCATGTAGTCCACCGGCTCTCCCATCAACCCCCAGTGAACTATTGACAAAGCACACTTAAAGGAGCAACAAACAAATATATAATCAATGACGTTGTTATTAGTTAACCATAAACCCGTAAGAATAAAACATGAAATAATTTCTCTTACTTTTATTTATTTATTTATGTTTTTAATACAGACAGGCCTTTTTCCTTATGCCTGCCTCCGAGCTCTTGTAGCAAAGTCATAGACAGAAAAAGAAAGCAAGCAAGGAACTCTTACCTACCAGTAACCACACTTGATCTGAATTCCTTCAGCTCCCTATACCATCCCAGGAGGGAATGAGGACTAAACTGGATTCCCTAAAGGAACCACAATTACCAGGTAAGTGTAATTCCTATTTCCTTATCGGTCATCCAGTTTAGTCCTCCACCACTGGGATGTAACAGAGCAGTAGCTATTAGGAGGGACCTTTCCAACCAGCTTGCAACACCGCCGTCCCAAATACAGCATCCTTTGCTGAAAGCACATCCAGGCGGTAGTGTTTACTGAAAGTATGAAGCGACGACCAGGTGGCCGCCCTACAAATTTCCACAGGAGGCACCAGGCTATATTCTGCCCACGATGTAGCCTGCGTCCTGGTCGAATGAGCTCGCAAACCTGCCAGCACCACTCTGCCATGTAAGAGATAAGCGGAAGCAATAGCTTCCCTAATCCACCCAGAAATAGACGCCTTAGCCGTCGCGTCCCCCTTACGGACCCCTCCGAATAACACAAACAATCGATCCGATTTGCGATAGGACTCTGACACCTTTAAATACCGCTGCAGCACTCCCTTCAAGTCCAACCGGCGCAAACCGCGATCTGCAGCACTGCTGTCCAACGAACCTAGAACTGGAAGAGAAACTGTCTGATTCTGGTGAAACGGAGAGACCACCTTTGGCAAAAAGGAGGGAACTGGCCTCAACACCACCTTTTCTCTAGAGAAGGACAAAAACGGTTCTCTGCAAGATAATGCCTGAAGCTCCGAGATCCGCCTTGCTGTACAAATGGCTACTAAAAACACCGTTTTTAGAGTTAAATCCTTCACCAATGCCTTGTGCAAAGGCTCAAAGGGCTCTTTAGCTAAGGCTCCTAAAAACAAATTGAGGTCCCACGAAGGAACTATGACTCTACAAGCAGGACGCAGCTTGGTAACAACCTTCAGAAAGCGAAGCACATCCGGATGCGTCCCGAGCGACACCTCCTGTACTTTGCCCATATAGCATGCCATAGCCGCTAACTGTACTCTTAACGAACTAGCAGCCAATCCCTTCTCAAAAACGTCCTGCAGAAAGCTGAGAATCACTGGAACTGATGCCGTCGCCGCCCATACTTGTCTCCTGGAACACCAATCCTCAAAGACACGCCATACGCGAACGTACGCCAAAGATATTAAAAAATGTAAGGTCATGCATTTGGGCTGCAGCAATCCAAGGGAGCAATATAGTATAGGGGGTGAAGTACTTTTGTCCACTAAAGAAGAGCGGGACCTAGGTGTGGTTGTGTCTGATGATTTTAAAGTAGCTAAACAGGTAGAAAAGGTGACGGCAAAAGCTAGAAGGATGCTTGGGTGCATACGGAGAGGAATGGCTAGCAGAAAAAAGGAGGTGATAATGCCTCTGTATAAGTCTTTGGTGCGATCTCATTTGGAGTATAGTGTGCAATTCTGGAGACCGCACTTTCAAAAGGATGTGAACAGGATGGAGTCGGTGCACAGGGTGGCTACTAAAATGATTAGTGGTCTTCATTATAAAGCACATGAGGACAGACTTAAGGATCTTAATATGTACACCTTAGAGGAAAGGCGGGATAGAGGTGATATGATTGAGATGTTTAAATACCTCTGTGGCATAAATGTTCAGGGAGAGAGCCTCTTTCAATTGAAAGCAAGTTCTGCTACGAGGGTACATGGGATGAGGGTGAAGGGAGATAAATTCAGGAGTGATATGCGGAAATATTTCTTTACGGAAAGAGTAGTGGATCCGTGGAATAGTCTCCCAGTGGAGGTGGTAGAGATGAGGACAATAACTGAATTCAAAAAAGCATGGGACAAACACAGAGGATCTCTAAAGGTAAAAAGGGGACTGTTGTAGTTGTTATGGAAGGACGGACTAGATAGGCCATGTGGTCTTTTTCTGTCGTCATATTTCTATGTTTCTATGTTTCTTCCTTGCCTTGAGTAACGTTGTCATAACCGCTCCTCAATAGCCTTTCTTCCGTAGCCTTGTCCGTTCAATGGCCAGACCATAAGCGAGAAACGATCCACCTGAGGCATTCAAAGCGGACCTTGCTGTAATAGACTCTCTGAGGCCGGTAATCTCCACAGATTCCCGCTGAGTAGACGAATGAGATCTGCGTACCACGGTCGCCTTAGCCAGTCTGGAGCCACCAACAACACTCTCCCTCGATGGGCTTCGATCCGTTGCACTACCCTGCCGATTAGTGCCCATGGAGGAAACACATAGAGGAGACCTGACGTTGGCCAAGATTGCATCAGAGCGTCGATTCCCTCAGACATCCTTTCTCGCCGTCTGCTGAAAAATTGACTCGCTTTTGCTGACTGGAAGGTCGCCATGAGATCCATGATCTCTGGACTATCTGTGCAAACACGTCCGGATGCAACTCCCATTCCCCGGCATCCACTTGCACCCTGCTGAGAAAATCTGCCGTCACATTGTCCTTCCCTGCGATATGCGGCGCTGAAATCGCCAGCAGCCGAGTTTCCACCCACTCGAAGAGCGCCTCTGCTTCCGCTTCCATGGGCGCACTTCCCGTACCACCCTGGCGATTGATGTAGGCTACTATCGCCAAGTTGTCGGATAGCACTCGGATCGCTCTTCCCGTCACGGTGGACTCGAAAGCTTGAAGCGCCAGCGTCACCGCTCTCAGTTCCAACCTGTTGATCGACCACGCGGCCTCCTGAGTTGACCAGAGCCCCTGCGTGAAGAGTTGTCCGCAATGCGCTCCCCAGCCGACGAGACTTGCGCCTGTCAGCAACGGAAGCCACTCCGGCTGTTCCAGATGCATCCCCGGAGGTCAACGAGCGCAGAAGCAGCCACCAGCATAGTGCTTTATTGACCTTGAGAGGGCAAGGAAGTCTCGTGTTCAGCGAGTTCTCCTGGTGAGACCAGCAGCGAAGCAGTGCTCCTTGCAATGGACGCATATGAAACCTGGATGAGAAACGTAAGCAGGGTACAAAACTTTTATTGGTCCTTATGTAATAAAAGAAGGGGGGCCAGACCCAACACAGGCCGTGTTTCATGGGTACTTCGTCAGGGCTGAGGCACACCACAAACTACAAAACAAGATAAAATCATAAAAAAACAGAATAAAAACAAGCAAAATTAATAATCATGAATACAATAAATCATTAAAAACCATATTAAAAAATAAATAACACAGGTACACTAAAAAAATTTTTTTTTAAACTACCTCTAATGTTTTGATTGATTTTTACGTTTTTTGGTGCACTGAATCCAAATCTGGTAACCAATTAGCTCCATCACGTACAGATTTTTTGCTACATTGGGTTAGCAGTTTGAGGTGAACGTTTCAGATTGAGTGCGATCGAGATAAAAGTTTCTTGGATGAATTCTTTATACTAATTGTTTAGTAGTTATTCAAATAAGAATAAAGAAAATTGTAACAAGGCAGCACATAAGAATAGAGTAATTTCAACAAAACACACTGTGATGGTAGCAAAATTGTCTGCACTTAAAACAGCCACATACATGTGCACAAACATTGAGCATATAAGAGCGAGGTTAGACACAAAGCAAAGCAAAGAAATGTGCAAAAAATGTTGTACAGGTATGTATGTAAGAATAGAAAACGCAAACCGCACCATTGCAATACATGAAGACAAACACCCGATGGTGTGAAAATAAAATTCTAATAAATGAGATCCGACACTGTGGTAATAACTAGCAAATTTTTATTTCAAAGTTTAGTAAAAACACGATATTTGTCAACACAGTTTAGATTTTAAAGTCATTCTTGGGTCAATCAATCTCCTGGTGGGCCCGTTTCTTCTTCCCCCGAATGCTTCTCTTGGTGCGCTGCTTGGCGTATTTTTCATCTGGGGTTTCCCGCAGCAGCAACCAGCAGAAATCAGCCATCATAGTGGTGTTCCATCTTCCTTGGTACCTTCTCTCTGCGTCCTTGATGTCCTGGTGAAACCTTTCACCTTGTTCTTCACTGTACGCCCCCAAGTTTTCGGGAAAGTAGTTCACATGGGAGTGCAAGAAATGGACTTTCAGGCTCATGTTACAGCCTTGTTCTTTGAAGGCATTGAGCATCCTGGCAACAATATCCTTATAGTTCTCATCCCGCCTGTTCCCCAAGAATTTGAGAACAACATCCTTGAAGGAATCCCAGGCTTCTTTTTCCTTCTCAGACATCGTTTCAGCGAATGCTCCATCTGAAATGAGTTTCCTTATATCAGGGCCAACAAACACTCCTTCCTTTAGCTTTGCTTCAGAAAGTCGGGGGAACTTTGAGCAAAGGTACCGAAAGCACTCACCATCTTTTGGAAGGGACTTGATGAATTGCTTAATGAGACCCAACTTAATGTGGAGAGGTGGTAATAGAATTTTATCACGAGGTACCAAGCTCTCATGAAGAACATTTTTCTCACCGGGTCTCAAATACTCCCGAATTGGCCAGTCTTTTTTCCCCCAGTGTAGGTCGCGGGCCCGGCTATCCCACAAGCAAAGGAAGCAGGGATATTTGGTGAAACCGGATTGCTGCCCTAATAGCATGGATAGAATTTTAAAGTCTCCACAAATCATCCACTTATGCTCATCATAACGAATCTTCTGAAGAATCAGGGCCAAATTCTCGTATTTTTCTTGGAGAATAACAGAGTGAGCAATAGGATCTGAAGCGAATGTGTTGCCATTATGAAGAAGAACACCTTTTATGCTGTCTTTTGACGAATCAATGAACAGCCGCCATTCAGCAGGATCATACTTGAGTTTAAACTTTTCCATCACTCCGTATATATCGTTGCAAAATACCAAATCTTCCTCTTTGCTGAAATACTTCAAAAATTGTGTCTCGCGGTTGCGGTACCAATAAAAGTTGTTCCTGGTGACAATAGATTTTTCTGTTTAAGCCGAGAACCTAGCAGTTGGGCAGCATCTTTTGGGAGTCCTAAATCCCGGACTAAATCATTCAATTCAGCTTGAGAGAAAAGTTCAGGTTTCGGATCTGGTTCAGTTTCAAACTCGGAAGTACTGGACTCATCGGGAAAAGCCATCTGATGAGTCTCATCATGATCAGAACCGTCCACACAATATGATCCAAAGATTTTGGTGGTTCAGGCACAGGTACTTCGTTGCTATGAGGCATAGGCCTAATTGCTGAGGGAAGGTTGGGGTAACTTATTACGTTCTTATTTTTTAAGTTGTATCCCTTCACAATGCAAGAGCAAAAATAGCAGTCACTGCTGTGGTCTCTTTGTTCACGCCACATCATAGGTATTCCGAAACGAAATGCTTGTTTTTTACCTTTCATCCATAAGCGTAGATCTTTCTCACATGTCTTGCACACTTTGTGAGGAGCCCACGGTTTGTCTTGATCGCCTAACTTCAAACCGAAATAGGCGAAATATACTTTAATAAATGCAGAAATGTTCCTCTGCCGCTTTTTCACGGTATATTCCCCACAAATAAAACAAAAACTGTCCGGAGAGTTGACGCAACCTCTGGCTCTGTGAGCCATCACAAATACACACACTGCAAACTACAACTGTAGTGAACCACTTCGGAATAAAGCTGGATTACGACTGAGCAAACAAAAGGTAATAATGAACTTGCAAGAAACTGAAATTTGACAGGAACGTTCATGTCGCAACCACCATGTTTGAGTGAGCGAACGAGGCGAGGCGAACAGGAAAGAACATGCGCCTCCCAATTGTCCTGTTAATGTATAAAATGAATACAAAACACTCTAAAATATCATGAGGGAGTGTTTCTAGTTAGTTAACCATTACAACCTCTATTTTGGGCCAAGAAAATAAACTGCAGTCGGCTAAAAAGAAATTATGTGAACATTCCTTATATGGGTAAGAAATCTAATTTTGCAAGAAAACGTGACGTGATGGAACATTTTGGCTATTTTTCCTGGATTCAGCACCCCAAAATCTATAGGAATCAGTTGCAAAACTGGAGGCAGTTTTTTGGTAGTGTACCTGTGTAATTAAACAAAGAGTAAAAAAGAGAGTGAACACAAATCATCATAAAACAAACGCATAACAAAATTGTCAACTACACCATGAATCACACTTCTTCCTCTTTTGAATTTCTCTTTTTCAAGTTTATTGTTTTAATATTAATGTACACAATGACACTTTTTTTACATGTTGTCACATTTGCAAAGGTGTTTATATTTGGTTTGGTATTTACATGTTCCTTACAACATTGTTTGTTTCTTGTACATATGTGATTTTATCATAATTATTTTAATCATTGTTATGATGGTTTCATTATTTATTTATTTATTTATTAAAATATGACTTCTTCATGTGGTGTAGTTGACAATTTTGTTATGCGTTTGTTTTATGATGATTTGTGTTCACTCTTTTTTACTCTTTGTTTAATTATTTATTGTTTTTTAATATGGTTTTTAATTATTTATTGTATTCATGATTATTAATTTTGCTTGTTTTTATTCTGTTTTTTTATGATTTTATCTTGTTTTGTAGTTTGTGGTGTGCCTCACCCCTGACGAAGTACCCACGAAACACGGCCTGTGTTGGGTCTGGCCCCCCTTCTTTTATTACATAAGGACCAATAAAGGTTTTGTACACTGCTTACGTTTCTCATCTTGGTTGCTACGCCTGTCTACGTGGCAGTTGCTGCTTTTTTCCTGATGCGCATATGAAACCTGGCCCACAGCACCGCCTCCAACGTCGCCTCCATGGTTCCCAGCAGCTGAAGGTAATTCCAATCCAAAAGGTGCCAGAGTAGCCAAGAAGCGACGAACCAACGCTGTTAATCCTTGCACTCGCCGGGACGGCAGAAGCACTGTCCCGTTGCGAGTGTCGAACCGGACCCCCAGATACTCGAGATCCTGTGACGGTACCAGGTGACTTTTCGTCAGATTAACCACCCAACCGAGGTTTTCAAGAAACTTCACCACCTTATGCGTGACCTGAACACTCTCGGCTTCGGATTTCGCTCTAATCAACCAATCGTCAAGATATGGATGAACCAGAATTCCTTCCGCAACGCCGCCGCCACCACCACCACCATAATCTTGTTGAAGGTTCGTGGCGCTGTCAAGAGACCAAAGGGCAAGGCCTGGAACTGATAATGCCCTCACAGAAGGGCAAAGCGAAGATATCTGTGATGGCTCTCTCTGACTGGGATATGCAAATATGCCTCTGTAAGATCGAGGTACGTTAAGTACTCCCCCTGCCGCACTGCGACAATAATGGACTTTAATGTCTCCATTCTGAAATGCGGTACACGAAGACAGCGGTTCACTACTTTTAGATCCAATATAGGGCGTACCGAGCCGTCTTTCTTTGGGACTACGAATAAATGGAGTATCGACCCCTGCCGTAGTCGTTCATGGGCATGGGAAAGACCGCCTGCATTTGCAACAAATGGTCCAGAGTGCTGCAGACCGCCATGGTTTTCCTTAGGCCCTTGCAGGGAGACAGCACAAAGGAATCTTGTATGGGCTGAGCGAACTCCAGTGCATAGCCATTTTGAATTATCTCCAGAACCCACTGATCTGTCGTTATTTGGGCCCAAGCAGGAAGAAACTCCTGAAGTCTCCCGCCTATCGGTTGACTTCCGATCAGGGCCTGCCTCACTTCATTGTGATTTCCTAGCGAGAGTTGCGGAAGCCGCTGCAAAACCTCTGGCTCCACGAAACCCCCAAAATCCCTGTGCTCGCGGAGCAAATCTTTCTTGTTGGAAGCCCCCCAACTGAGAAGTTCGAAACCTCCTGAAATCTCGGAACTGACCTCGAAAGAACTGCGAGGACTTCCCTTGCTTAGGTTTATCTTCCGGAAGTCTGCCCCCTTTAGACTCTCCCAAATCCTTAACCAGTTTGTCTAAATCCTCACCAAACAGGGTTCCTTTTAACGGATGTTTACTGAGCCGCGCTATAGAAGAACCGTCCGCCGCCCAATTCCTCAACCATAGGGACCTTCGACCAGCCACCAAAGATGCCATACTATTAGCCAGGGCCCTGATTAAGTCATAATGCACATCGGACAAGTAGGCCGCACCAGACTCCAGGCGGTCTAACTCCCGCAGGCCCTCTTGCTCTAGCTGAGTAACCTGGTGTAAACTCTGGGACCACCTGAGACAAGCTCTCTGGGACCATCTAGAAACCATCATAAAGAATAAAATTACTCAGCATGTAGACAGTCATGGCCTAATGGGAGACAGCCAACATGGCTTTAGACAAGGAAGATCTTGTCTTACTAATCTGTTATGTTTTTTTGAAGGTGTGAATAAACAGGTGGACAAAGGTGAGTCGGTTGATATAGTGTATCTGGACTTTCAGAAAGCATTTGACAAGGTCCCTCATCAGAGACTTTTGGCAAAACTAAAGAGTCATGGGATAGGAGGCAGTGTACTACTGTGGATCAGGAACTGGTTAAAAGATAGAAAGCAGAGGGTAGGGCTAAATGGCCAATTTTCCCAATGGAGAAAGGTGAATAGTGGTGTACCCCAGGGATTTGTGCTGGGTCCGCTGCTTTTTGACATATTCATAAATGAACTGGAAAGTGGAATAACGAGTGAGTTTATCAAATTTGCAGATGACACAAAACTATTTAAAGTTGTTAAAACCCAAGAGGATTGTGGAAAATTGCAAGAGGATCTTGATAAATTGGAAGACTGGGCATCAAAATGGCAGATGAAATTTAATGTGGACAAGTGCAAAGTTATGCACCTAGGGAAGAACAGCCCAAACTATGGTTACACGATGCAAGGTTCCACATTAGGAACCACCAACCAGGAAAAAGATTTAGGCGTCATTGTGGATACCATGTTAAAACCCTCGGCCCAGTGTGCAGCGGCGGCCAAGAGAGCAAATAGAATGCTAGGTATCATAAGGAAAGGAATGGAAAATAAAACAAAAGATATTATAATGCCTCTATATCGTTCCATGGTGAGACCGCACCTTGAATATTGTGTGCAATCTGGTCACCGTATCTTAAAAAGGATATAGCATTATTAGAAAAGGTTCAGAGAAGAGCCATCAAAATGGTAAAGGGGATGGAAGGATACTTCTATGAAGAAGAAAAGCTAAAAAGGATAGGGCTCTTTAACCCTTTCCAGGCCGAGCCTGAAACTCTTGGGATCCAAAATTCTGACTAAATATTCCTATCAAATGGTATATAATACATGACCACAGCAGAAGGAAGATCACTATTAGAACATATTGAATAAGACGGGCAAAATTTTCCTGAAATATGCAAGAATTAACCCAGCTGCAGAATGTGGATTAAAAATTTAAAGGAGGCCTTGAAAGGGTTAACCTGGAAAAGAGACGGCTGAGGGGAGATATGATAGAAGTCTATAAATTAATGAACGGAGTGGAACGGGTAAACGTAGATCGATTGTTTACGTTATCAGAATATAGAAAGACTAGGGGACATGCAATGAAGCTACAGGGTAAACTATTTAAGACTAATAAAAAAATATATTTTTTCACTCAACGTGTAATCAAACTCTGGAATTTGTTACCGGAGGATGTAGTAAAGGCTGTTAGTGTAGCTGGGTTTAAAAAAGGTTTTGACAAGTTCCTGGAGGAAAGGTCCATAAACCATTATTAAGAAGGGACCCAGGATATGAATGCTTGACCCAGTACAAGCATTGTGGAACCTGTGTCTTTTGGGGAAACTGCTAGGTATGTATGACCTAGATTGGCCACTGTTGGAAACAGGATACTGGGCTTGATGGACCTTGGTCTGACCCAGTATGGCATATCTTATGTTCTTATGTTCTTACCCAAGGTCCACAAATGGAAGCTTGAAGAGACAAAGCATTTGCCTGAAATGACTGCTTCAACAAACCATCCACCTTTCCATCCTGCGCATCCTTCAGCGCTGCGCTGCCCTCCACCTGGATGGTGGTCTTCTTTTTACCGCCGAGACTGCTGCATCAATCCTTGTGGTGCGAAACCTCTCTCTGTCCTTATCTGCCAAGGGATACAACCTATTCATAGTCCTAATTCCCCTAAGTCCTGCCTCCAGCAAATCCCATTCATCCTGAATCATTCGGTCAACCACCCAATGCACGGGGAAGACCACCTGGGACTGTCTTACTGCCTGAATAAGGTGAAATTTCACTTACCGTTAATTTCCTTTCCTAGAATACTGCTAGACCAGTCCAGACAAACGGGTTGTGTCCCCCTGCCAGCAGATCCTGGAGACAGAGAACTCTACCAGAGCTCTAATAGGCTGATCCCTGGTGATGCTGCTGAGATGATGAGGCTGTACCCCATGGGGTCTCCCTCAGTATCGTCCACAAGCTGAACTTCATGAAAACTAAACAACTACATACAGCCAGTCAACTGACCCGGCCTCAACTATGTACAAGGTGCTGAAAGCATTCCCAGAAACTGAAGGCCGCCAAGAAGGACAAAGGGACTAGAGGCTCACTTGCCAGGCCTCCGGAAGGAAAAAACAAAAAGCAAAAGATAACAGCGGCTCCGCTGCACCAGCAGGATTGAGACTGACAGCAGGGTGGGTCCTGGACTGGTCTAGTAGTATTCTAGGAAAGGAAATTAACGGTAAGTGAAATTTCACTTTCCAATTCATACTGCTAGACCATTCCAGACAAACGGGCAGTATCCAAGCTACCAACCTCTAGGGTGGGTCCAAAGCCGCCGAAAGCACTGACGCGCCAAAACTCATCTCCTGCCGAGCGTGGACGTCCAATCGATAGTGACGGACAAAAGTCGATAGCGACGACCAAGTCGCCGCCCGGCAGATGTCGAGGGGTGCCACATGGGAACGCTCGGCCCAAGACGTTGCCTGCGCCCGCATGGAGTGTGCTCGGAGCCCTACAGGCACCAACTTGCGCTGAAGAATATAGGCTGCTTCAATAGCTCCTCTTAGCCACCTGGCGATAGTAGCCTTAGAGGCTGCAAACCCTCGACGGGAGCCCGCAAGAAGGACAAAGAGATGATCCGTCTGCCGAAAGGAATTGGTGACTTTAAGATACCGACAGAGGACCCGTTTGAGATCTAATGCACGTAAGTGACGACGCCAACCCGTACACTGCTCTGGAGAGAAGGACAGCAAGAAGAGGGGTTGATTGACATGAAAAGACGTAACCACCTTGGGCAAAGAGGATGGAACTGTCCGAAGAGTCACGCCCTCCGACGAGAAAGAAAGATAAGGATCCCGACAAGAGAGCGCTTGGAGCTCGGAAATGCGCCACGCTGAGGTAATTGCCACCAGGAACACCGTCTTCAAGGTTAAGTCTTTGAGCGAAGAGGCCCGTAACTGCTCAAAAGGCGAAGCCACCAAGGCCCAGAGGACCAGGGCGAGATCCCAGGCCGGGAAGACCGGATGGCACGGGGCCGCATGGATTTAACTCCTCTGAGGAAACGCGAGACGTCGACATGCAAAGCGATAGAGCCCCCCAAAACCGGACCACGGAAGCATGTAAGGGCCGCCACCTGAACCCGAAGAGTACCGAGAGCCAGCCCCTTGTCCAGGCCGGCCTGGAGGAACACAAGAATATCAGGCATGCCGCTACTCCAGGGAGACACCCCACGCTGTGAGCACCATGATTTGAAAAGATGCGACACCCGAGCACAGGCTAAGGAGGTGGAAGAACGGCGCGCCTTAAGCAAGGTGGATACTACGCTAGCCGAATATCGCTTACGAACTAGCCTGCGGCGTTCAAGAGCCAAGCCGTAAGCGAGTAAGGAGCCGGGTCTTCCATGGCAATTGGCCCCTGCTGCAGAAGCACTGGAAAACCCTGAAGCGGCAGAGGAGCTGCTCGCACAAGCCGGACGAGATCCGCATACCAGGGCCTGCGAGGCCAATCCGGAGCTACCAGAATCACCAGCCGTGATGCTCGCTGATCCGTTGAAGAATCTTGCCAACCATGGACCACGGAGGGAAGACATACAGAAGGAGTCGGGACGGCCACGGCTGCGACAACGCATCTATTCCGTTCGACCTGCTGTCTTTCCATCGGCTGAAGAAGATCGGTGCTTTGGCATTTTCCCACGTCGCCATGAGATCCACTGCCGGCTGACCCCATTGGTGGACAATCAGCTGAAAAGGCGCCGACGCCAGAGCCCATTCTCTGGGATCCAGCGTATGGCGGCTGAGAAAGTCCGCTTCGATGTTGCTCTTCCCCGCAATGTGCTGCGCCGAAATGGCGAGGAGATGCCGCTCCGCCCAAGGAAGGAGAAGCCTCATTTCTTTGGAAACCCCAGGACACTTCGTGCCCCTTGGCAGCTGAGATATGCCACCGTCGTGGCATTGTCGGAGAGAACGCGAACTGCTTGACGATGTACGAGAGGCAGGAACCTTTGCAAGGCTAGGCGAACTGCTCTCGCCTCGAGGCGATTGATGGACCAGCGGGCCTCCTGAGGCGACCAGACCCCCTGTGCTGCGTGTGTGCCGCAAAGCGCTCCCCACCCGGAGAGACTGGCGTCCATCGTCAGAAGCAGCCAACGTGGAGACTCCAACGGAACCCCCTGTAGAAGGTTGCGTGCCCGGAGCCACCATCGAAGGTCGAGCCGGACCGACGGCAGAAGTGGAAGTCGAACCTGATAATCCTCCGACACCGGCGACCATCGCGACAGGAGCACCCTCTGCAATTCTCACATATGCGCCCGTGCCCAAGGCACCACATTGATGGTAGCCGCCATGGACCCCAGAAGCTGGAGGTAATCCCAAGCTCGAGGTGCCGCTTGCTGCAGGAATCGCTGGAGCTGATCTACAATTTTCTGGAAGCGAACTTGTGTAAGCATCAGCCGCCCGCGGCGAGTGTCGAACCGAGCCCTGAGAAACTCGAGGACCTGAGACGGCTGGAGGCAGCTCTTGGAGTGATTGATCACCCACCGAAGGCCCTCCAGAAAGGCCACTACGCGGTCTACCGTCTCGCGAGCCTCTGCCAGAGAGCCCGCCCGAATCAGCCAATCGTCCAAGTAAGGATGAACTCTGATCCCCTGCTTGCGTAAGGCCGCGGCCACCACCACCATTATCTTGGAAAATGTCCGTGGCGCCGAGGCCAAGCCAAAAGGCATGGCTTGGGACTGAAAATGCAGGCCTAGAACTGCAAATCGGAGGAACCGCTGATGCTCCATTCGGATGGGAATATGAAAGTACGCTTCCGCGAGATCGAGCGATGCCAGGAACTCGCCCCTGCGTACCGCCTGGATCACGGAACGCAACGTCTCCATCCGAAAATGAGGAACCCGAAGGCTGCGGTTTACCCCCTTGAGATCTAGACTAGGTCGAAAGGAACCATCCTTCTTGGGCACCACGAAATAAATGGAGTACCGACCCATCCCTTCTTCGAGAGGCGGGACGGGATGTATGGCGTTCAAAAGAAGCAAGCGTTCGAGTGTTGTCTGGACGATGCGGCGCTTCTCGGGAGATCCCGCCGGAGAGACTAGGAATGCCTCGGGGATCGGGCGAGAGCACTCGAGGGAATAACCCCGAGAAATGCTGTCGAGAACCCAAAGATCGGAGGTAATTCGCGCCCACTCCAGAGAAAACAATGCCAGCCGACCCCCTACAGACCGGAGTGGACCTAGCGCCCCGTCAGCAGGAGGACCTCGCGGTCCCTGAGAACTTTCCTCCTGCCGAGTAGGAGTCGGAGTGGGCCCCCCAAAAGGACTGACTTCCTCTTCCAGAGCGATTAGGCTGAGTCGGAGGCTTGGAGGAGCGATACCTCCTAAAGTCCCTGCTCCTGGAGAAACGGCGAAAAGATTGTGCCCGCGAAGACTGGCGAGCTGAAGCTCGTGGCCTATCCTCTGGCAAGCATTGGGGCTTAACCTCCCCAAGATCCTTTACGAGTTTGTCCAGCTCCTCGCCGAACAGAAGCTTACCCTTGAACGGCAGCTTAGAGAGCCTGGACTTGGAAACGACATGCGCAGCCCACTGACGGAGCCACAGCCAACGCCTCGCCACCGTCACGGCTGCCACCGATCGAGCCGAAAGGTGCAACAGATCATAAAAAGTATCTGCCAAAAAGACCGTGGCAGACTCCAAACGCCCGAGAGAGGAATCTTCAGGCAAGCGCTGGATCCAGCACAACAGCGCTCGGGCCGTTAGCCCCCCGCATGACGTCGCCTGCAGAGCCATGGAGGATGCGGAGAAAGCAGTCCTCAGCAAGTTCTCCAGCTTCCGATCCTGTGGATCCTTGAGAGCCGCTCCTCCCTCCACAGGGATGGTGGTATGCTTAGTCACTCCGGAAACCAAGGCATCTACCTTAGGGTAAACGAGCCACTGCTCCAGAAACTCCGGCGGCCAAACATATAACTGCTCTAGGCGACGAGCGTTTCGCAAGGGCGTGTCCGGAGAGTCCCATTCCCGGGACACTATTTGCTGTAATTTCGTAGGGAAAGGAAAAGCCTTAGAGGGCTTGCGAATGCCCAGCAAGATGGGATCCGCCTGAGATTGAGCCTGAGAGGCTGGAGGCTCCGCCGGCGCCGAAAGACGGAGAACTTCCGTCACTTGACCAATGAGGGCGGATAATTATTCTTTGCGGAATAGCTGGATATCCTGTGACTCCTCCAGCCCCAGAATAGAAGAATCCGATGCAGAATACTCCCCATCCTCGTGCCCAGAGAGGTCCTTGGACTCTCCCACGGAAGACACCTCCTCGTCAGGGTCACGATCATCCTGCACAAGCAAGTGTAATGCCTTAGACGTACCCTTGTGAGCTACAGCACCCTTAGAACGCTTACGGCCAGCTGGAGCACCCAGGCGCTCAGGTGTCTTTGGCTGAAGCCCCACCGAGGGAGCCGAGGATTCAGCCCGCCACAAAGCCCATGCCTGGCGGAAAAGATGGAGAAGTTGGTCCTCGGAAGGAGAGCCAGGCGCAAGGAACTCAGGGCAGCCGGAGAGACCCCCGTAGGGGCTCCCTGCAAAGCTGCCACCGAAAAAGGAGGTAACGGACCCTCTACTGCAGTTAAGTCAGGAGCCGTAGCTTCCTGAGTGGCCAGCAACACTGAAGACTCCCCAGGGTGCGCCAAAACAGGATGCGCATTGCTGATTTTGCAGCTTCTTCTGCTTCCTGTTACACACAATGCATCTAAGCCCAGAAGGCGGCATTGTGTGTGAAAAATAGCGATTTTAAATCTTATTCTCTGGAGCACTCCTCTTTCTATAGTACAATCCTAATAAAAACCCCTTAAGAGAGGAGAAGGAACAGAGGCACATACAGCAGGGCAGAGCTGAGCTTCCTGCCAAAAATCGGAGCTCCGTGGAAATTCAAAATGGCCGCCGGACAAATAAAGGTTAAATAAAAGGTAAAAAAAAAAAGCAGCGAATTTTTGAAACAAAAGGCAGAAACCAGCCCCCCAGGCCAGGATTGACCCCTGTGCCAAAAATGGGACAATTCTGAGAACGCGAAAATTCGGCTTCAGCATGCATTAAACAAAGGAAAGCTGTACTCACAGATGCCGGCCAGTGCAAGGATTCCAAGGGCAGGATCAGGAAAACCACATCTGATGCCAAGCGAGCAGTAACGCAGAGGTAACCCTCGAGTGTTAGTGAGCCCTTCTTCCAGCCAAGGCTGCCCTCATGGCTAGCTGCTGGGAATGCCTTCAGTCAGCGAGCGTCACTGTTTCTATACAGGAGCTCAGCTGAAACACCCTGCCAATAGAGGGGATCACTCTCAAAGTAGAGGAGCCCCCGAGCTTCGTCCTGAAATAGGGAAATTAATCCTTTCTCCAAAGGAGCAAAACAAAAAAGCTACCAGGTCTGCTGGAGACAGAGAAATACTGAGGGAGACCCCTTGGGGTACAGTCTCATCTCAGCAGCATCACCAGGGATCAGCCTATTAGAGCTCTGGTAGAGTTCTCTGTCTCCAGGATCTGCTGGCAGGGGGACACAACCCGTTTGTCTGGACTGGTCTAGCAGTATGAATTGGAATAGGGTCTTCTCCACCTTCGTCTTCCACCGGTTGTTCAGTGGCTAATTTCAGTGTTTGGAGGGATTCTGTGATAAGTGCTACCAATTCCTCTCTCCAGAACAACCTAATCATTTTCGCCTGATCCTCCGGCTCAGGAATTTCTCCTTCCTCCAACTCCTCCAATCCGGCCTCCAGCTCTGACTCACGTTCCTCCGAGTCCTGCCACTCCACCTCCGGAGGCGAAAGGTCACAAACCTTGACTCTCTTGGGCAGTCTCAGGGCAATGCTGCCCAACCCAGCGGTAGTACCCTGCCGACTCGGTGTGGCCAATGGCAAAGGATCAGACGCCTTCCCCTGCCACCTCAAACAGAACGCTTGATGCATAATTAATACAAAATCTGAGCAAAAATCACCGAGCTGTTGACTTGATCCCCCTGGCAGGGAAGCCAATAACTGTCCCTCCTGGGAACCTTGACCGGTTGTCTGCTGAGAAGGGGACGGAGACTCCCCCTCTGTCCCAGCTACCATGCCTGGAAGCTCGGACGACTGTGTTTCCATCTGGTGCTCCAGACTGGCAGATACTGCCGTACACCCCCAACAGATTCTGGACTCCGCAATCGCCCCTCTGCGGCTGCCACACGCCACACACTGAGGGCGTGCCGCCATAAAATCTCCCCCGAAGGAGACAGCAACAATCCTCTTTGTTTTGTCTTTGTTATATATATATAGGTTAAGCTACTCTTCTTATTGGGCAGCAGTGTTTTTGCCTTGGGGGGGCTCATTCTGTGCAATTTCTTGGTAGGATTAGTACTGTATATATATATATATATATATATATATATATATATATATATATGTTTGTTTTGTCTTTGTTTTATATATATATTGTCTTTATATATATATGTTTTGTCATTATTTATATATATATATAAAACAAAGACAAAACAAATATATATATATATATATATATATATACACAGTACTAATCCTACCAAGAAATAGCACAGAATGAGCCCCCCCAAGGCAAAAACACTGCTGCCCAACAAGAAGAGTAGCTTAACCTACCCCCCCCCCGAAAAAAACTCTAGGCCCAAAGCAAAAAAACGGACTCCTGCCCAGCAGAGCCCCCAAACGCAAATAAAGAAACTAAAGAAATTAAAGAAAGCCAATTTACAACAGGCTGACCGAAAACATTGACTACCTAATCTATATGTGATGCGCTCACACTCGCTTGCTGTCTGCACGTGGCTACCATGAGGCCAAAATGGCCGCCGCTGACAGAAGCAGAAGAATGGCGCCAAAACGTCCTGCGACACTTCACAGTCCAGGCTCTCGGCCTTAAGACTTCCCACTGCTCGGCCCCCCGCCTACCTGGGATCGCTGCTCAAATGCTCTTTACCACAATCGTGCGGCTCCAGCCCGCGCGATTCCACTCAGCCCGAAACGAGCAAGGAGCCGCCGGACGAGCTACCCGCTAACCAGCCTTCGTTCTCTGCTGGCTCGGGGCGTTTGATCGGCGGTGGTAGTCCAAGCGTCTCGCCGAGAATAATTGAGCTCTCCCCCGTACTTGCAAGGGGGAGAGATCAGAGCTGTGAGCAAAGTGGCAACGCTTAAGTTAGGAGAGATCAAGCAGGGACCGGCAGAAGAAAGATTTATCTCCCGTCTTTTCTTTTTTTTTAATTTAAAGATACAGATCACATAATAAACCAAAACCAGAAAATAACCCTCAAATCAAACCCAAAACCAAGGGACTGCTACTCTAATGCTCCTCAATTATTACCTAAAGTGAGCCCAGCACTAGGCTCACTACGTCCTCCTGCTGCATGGAGACTGAACACACACTGGGGGTTGATGGGAGAGCCGGTGGACTACATGCAGTGATGTCACGTTTTTTGGACATGCCCAGTCTCCAAGCTGCAGGAGGAGGTGCACTACCCAGTGGTGGAGGACTAAACTGGATGATCGATAAGGAAATTGCCCCTTTTGTAACACAACTGGATGCACAAGTCTCTTCCAATACGCAGATATCTGCTACTTGTCAAAAAGCTTATTTCAAATCCTGTATGTAAAACAACTTAAATCTTTATTGGAAGCAACAGTTCTAAAAACTATGATACAGCTTTAATGTTAACCATATTGGGCTATTTTAATGCTATATACATATACAACTTTCAGGAAAGTCTCTTAGAAGACCAAGACAGTCTACAATGCTGCAGTGTAGGTCATCACCAGCTGTATTTAGAGGGAACGTACTCACCCATCCTTGGTGAGTCTGCATCAGGGCTGGCCCAACCATTAGGCAAATGAGGTAATCGCCAAGGGCAGCAGCTTCGGGGGGGGGGGAGGGGGAACAAAGAGCAATGCATTCAAAGCTAAACAATAGATTCTGACACCCAGAGGCTGCATAAGGCTTAAGATTTGCCTAGGGTGTCAACATCTTGAACCAACTCTGAGGCCAGCCCTGGTGTGTATTGCTTGCCAATGAAAGCATGGATTCAATTTAATATCCTGGTATTGGCACTCACTTATCTGGATGAATGCAATGAAATTAACAGACCTGCTTATTTATAAGATAGCTTAGTGTGGAACAATCCAGATAGAGCATTAAGATACAGCCAAGGATGTCAGCTGGTGGCCCCTGCTAAATTGTACAGTGCAGGTCTTGAACCTTTTTAACAGTTGTTCCACAGTTGTGCTACAATCTAATAATTGAATTCAGTCAGAAAACCAACTTGCCAAGTTTTAGAAAAAATGTAAAGCCCTTTTTTATTTCCTTAGAAAATAATTTATATTAGCCTATATTTTGTTGTAGATGTGGCTGAACATACAATAAAAAATACAAATGCAAAAATATAATTAGTAATTTATGTTATAATTTTTTGTATGAAATAATTTTTTGTATATCACATTGATTTAGCTTTGGTTGCAGAAAGCAGAATACCAATGAAATTAAATAAGAATATAAGAAATACCATGCTGGTTCAGACCAAAGGTACATGAAGTTCAGCATCCTGTCTCCAACAGTAGCCAATCCACGTCACTAAGTTGTACCCTGAGGATTCCAAAGAACAGATCCATTCTTTGCAATTCCCTCCCTGGAATGAACAGTAGTTTTCAGAGGTTTACTTTGCTAATTGTTTATGGACTTCTTAGTTCTCTTGCCACATCCTCTGGCAAAGAATTCCACAGCCCGATTGTTCATTGACTGAAAAAACACTCTTTATTTTGTTTTATTTTTTATTGAGTGTATTTCATATTTGTACATCATCTTCATTAACAGGTATCTAAGCAACATTACATGGTTACAGAAGAAGTACAGCATTAGAATTTGTCCTTACTTTTTTTTCAGTTGTTGCAGTACAGGATTATGTAATCTTTACAACTAGGGGTATGTTTACTAAAGCATGATTGGCTTTTGCAGCTATTGCCAGTCATTAGTTGTAAAAGCTCAACAGTAGCTGCAAAAGTCACATATTTTCTGTTGTGGGCATGCCCGGCATTTGCCCAGCAGATAATGCGATGAAAATGCAGGGATCATGGCGAGATAGCCGATGCACTTGACGCCACCCTTTGAGGTAGCGTTAGTTGCATCAGCAATGTCTGGAAAACGTGTGGTTACTGCACACTGTCAATGCTCATGGCAACCACACGGTACAGGCATGCCCATTCTCTAGTGTCACGCGAAATGCAGCTAGCATGGAAAATTGTCTGCAGTTCTCCTGCATTAGCTATTATCGTGACACAATTATCCCAAGTTAGCACTGCAATGTCAGCCAACCCCTTTTGGTAGACATGCTCCTTACTGATCTCTCTCTCTCTGCACTTTCTCTTGAATATAATGTGTAACTATAATAAAAGATTTTGTATGACACACACTTTATCTGTCTGTCTTCATTGGTACAAAACACTCTGCTTTCTTACAGAAAGTTCCCTCCCACCTCCCGGAGAGTCCAACTCTCTGATAATACAAATACTTTCCTGTTGCTATACGAAGTAGGCAAATGGTCACTATTTATTGTTTGCTGATCCCCCCCCCCCCCTTATGAAATCTGACCACTTTTTTCATATTGGTCTAATTTATTATTACATATGGCTTCTAGTCTAAACATGTCACAGTAGTTTTTTATTGTAGTTTTTCCTGTAAATTTGGATGGTAGAGACCTGAGATTTCCTCCACAGAACCACTAGACTAATTCAAGCTGTTGACATTCCTAGTAGTATGTATTAATTTATCTTTTGATCTTTCTAGACCCTGCACCTTAGAATTTACTAGAGCTACGTCTATCTTCTGGGGAATTTTGCTTTGGTTAATTTTAGCTATAGTTAAAGACGTCTTCTCAGGATTGTATTTATGAGTAATCCCAACAGATAGGCTTAAAAGATCCCGTGTCTGCATTCTTTCCAGCGTTTGTCTTCAAGTCCTTTGTGAACTTTTTGTAGTTTATCTGGGAAATAATGCTATCTCATAAGTATTCGGAAGCATTTTCCACTATTTATTTGAAACAGCCATTTTGCTTGTTCTGCTGAGAATCTTTTCCCCTTGGTCTTCTTCAAATATTTTTGCCCAAGTCATCTTCTCATTTCCTCATGTAGGAGAGAGGTCTGCCTTTTCTGGAGCTGAGAAATTTATATATTCCCTTTTTTGGTTATTTGCCAGTTAGATCTTCAAATTTGCATTTCCCTCTTTTCATGTCTTTATTCACTGCTGGTCCCATGACAAAATGCTTGGCTTAAAGGTAGGAGAACATATCCTTTGGGGGAAGATTGTATTTATTATGTACGACAGAAAAATCTGGAAGTCTCCCTTGTGTAAATAGTTGGCCTAGAGTGCTAAGGCCCATTTTTTTCCCAGCACCTGAAGATCATTTCCTGATCAGCTGCATTGTAATTTGCATAAATTGGGAGTATTACTTTCCGTCCAGTAGGTATGTCAGCCTACACAATGAAAGTTTGGCAATGTAGGGATTGTTGATAGTTTTGGTGGAGTTTTTCTTCCCACTGCCCATGGCAGTTGGATTAAGTGTATCCTGATCGTCATCTTCTCCCACGTCTACTCATTGTTTCCTATTTTCTTTTTGCCATTCAATAGGGCCTGTAATTGTGCTGCTGCCCAGTATTTCTCAAAGTTCAGTACTACCAATCCTCCTCCTCTTTTTGATAGATCCATAGTGGATTTTGCTAGTCTTGGAAGTTGTTGATGCCATACACATTTAAAAAATCTTTCTGTGCAGCCCTTCCAGTATTTAGTTTGGAATTTCATTTGGAAGTATTTGAAAGAGCTATAGGAATTTGGGAAGGATCGTCATTTTGACTGCTTCAATTCTGCCAAGCCAGGACAAAGCAAATTTGGTCCAGTGGTCAAGTTCATTAGTTATACATTTAATCAATGTGTTATAATTTAGATTGATTAGATTCTTCACCTATTTTGTTAAGTTGATCCCTAAGTATTTGAGCAAGGATGTCACTCATTTGAAGGAAAATTGTTTTTGTCAAGTGTTGATTGAGGTTCTGGGATATTTAGAATTTGTATTTCAGATTTTAAGACATTGATCCTGAAGCCTGAATTGAGGCCAAACTGTTGTAGAGTCTGAATTATTGCATTTAGTGAACACTCAAGATCCGTCAGAGTAATCTGCAAATAGTGATATTTTGTGTTCCCTATATCTTATCTTCAGACCTGACACTTGAGCGTCAGCTCTTATTTTCTGACTTAGTGGTTCGATAACCATCGCAAATAGGAGCAATGAGAGGGGGCATCCTTGATGTGTGCCTCTTTTCAGAGGGAATGGCTTGGAGTATCTCCCATTCACCTTGACAGATGCTAGAGGTTGATTGCATACTACTCCAAGCCATTCTGTAAAGTGTGGATCCAGACAAAATTCTGAGTACTGCAAACAAAGGGCTAGTATACCCTATTATAGGCTTTTTCTTAGTAGAAGAGATTTTGGCAATTTGAGCCTTCCAGATAACATTAAGAGTTGATCTGATGTTATCCGAGGTTTGGTGTCCTATAAAGAATCCGGATTGTTCTTTGTGGATTAGTTTTAGGATTTCTTGCATTAATCTATGTTATAAAAATATAGCAAGAATTTTTGCTATCATAGCTTATTAGAGAGACAGGGCTGTAGGATTCGCATAGTGTTTGATCTTTGGTTAGTGGATAATTGTTATTCCTGCTAGTCTCATGTAATAGGGAAATGTTTCTTCTTTCCCCGAAGTAGTTGAAACATTTTGCTAGAAATTTAATGAAGATGTGCTTGAAAGATTTATAGAATTTGGCAGTGAAGCCATCCAGGCCTGGGGATTGGCCAAATTTATGCTGTTAATGGCCCTATCTCACTCTCAGTTATAGATCTGTCTAAGAAGTTTGATTTATCTTCTGTTATTGAAGGTAGCTGAATTTATTCTAGATATTGCTTTAATTTCCTTTTCATTGGGTTTTAGTTTGGGTGTATAGTTCTTCAAAGAATGTTCTGAATCTCCTTCTGAGGCACTCACCCATAGTGAATATTTCACCTTTTGGTCCTTGGATTTTCATGACGCTGTTTGTAGTTTTGTGCTGGATTTTGGTTCTAACTGTGGCAAATGGTGGTGGACAGACTGGAGGGAGTGATCTCACTAGGCATCTATCTTTGGTGGTGACTTCACCGGAATTCTCTATTTTGTCCCCTAGTACAAGTACTAATTAAGCTTTTAATAACCATTCCCTATTAATCTGTTCCACCTCACTCCAGTGGGCCTTCTCCACACAATCTGGTATATGTTTAAAAATAAAAAGTAACAGCATTATGGATAACTGCTATGGGCATTTTTTTTTAAAACTACCACCACATCAGTTAATATATTACATAAAATCCAACCCTGTCTTTCATCACCTGTCTGTTTGCTCTCTCAGATCATCAATGAGCCACTTTGAAATGTTAAAAATGCAATGATATGTTTGTCCGTGAAACAATTTCAACAATCTGTGTCAACAAAAATGTACCATATCACTGTATGATTATATGGGGAGCTTTCATGATCCTAAAGTAAACATGCAAGCTTTCCAAGCCCCGCCGAGACAGCAAGTCCATAGAACAACTTAACAGATGTTCACTACAACAAACACAAATTAGAAAAGGTGTACTCTTATGAAATACATAATATTTCTGAAGGTGTTCTTTACACTAAGCATACATTCTAAAACATGTTTGTATGTGTTAAAACAGACTGTGAGGGAGAGCGAGAGTGAGATTTTGATTTGTGCGTTTAAGAAAGGAGGTTGATTGTGTATTTAAAGGTTATTACAAATGTTTTAGTGTGTTTGCTTGTTACTATGGATGTTGTCGTTTGTGTGGGTGGATGAGTGTATCTGCATATGAAATAAAGGATGCCTGTGGGGAAGGGTGATGTTGGGTGTGTTTTTGTGTGAGAGAAAAAGAAGCAGTGTGTGTTTGAAAAATAGAGTGTGTATGGGTATCTTTGGTGATTTCTATTCACGTGTTTTTTCAGTTTGTGTTTTGTTGGTTAATCTACGCATACAAGTTCCATGGCATAGGAAACATAGGTGCTAATGTGGACTTGGATGTGGGAGCAGATGCCAGCTTGCTTCAGATATGGTCAACATATGCACTTATCTTTTGATGCCACTGAATTTGTGTGCTCAAGTTTGAAAGCTATCTTGACATAAGACATTCCTCAGGACTGTAAATAATGTCTACTATATCTTCACCCTCCGATTACAAGGGATAATTTCATCGTTAGTTTGGCTAGAAATACATCACTTCACATTCGGCTTTCAAACTAACCAAATTGAGACAATCTACTAGTGATCTACAAGGTGACTCAAGATCCCTCATCTCATTTTGACTAGCACATTTAGAAGGTAATCCATTTATGCAGAATCTAGAAAGGGTGAATTAAAAAGAAGGGTCATATTCATATGCCCTTTATCCAAAATAACCTTTATTGAACAAGCAGTACAGCAGCTTGATGCGATCCCTGAAATGCACAGAAGCATCAGGACAAGTATGGAAGAGTCTTGCAGTTATTTGCATCATTCACAGTGGCGATCAGATAATGGGTCCCGAGCAACGCCTTTCAATAGCAGCCTTGCATATTCAGAAAGTATACTTTTGAAAACCCAGAGCCAGAGTCGTGCCAGAGACATCAACCACCAGCTTCTACGCACAAGGTAGAAAGTCTTCTCTGAAATGTTACAGCTTGTATCCATGGGAACTTGTAGGACAAGACATTCTTACTGAGCACATTCAACTTCATCCTGGTGAAGGTCCCAATAGAAAACAAAAAAAAGATTTAAAGCTAATTGAATAAAGTATGCTGCATCCAATATGCTACAAGGTGGGAATACTTAGCACTTCAGAAATATACCGTTTAGCCAGTCTCTTCGTCACGAAAGAGATGAGAAGCGGCAATTTTATAGAATTCGACAGACAAGCACAGAGATATAAAGCCACTAGGCAAAATGAATAAGTCAGTGGCAGAACCTGAACCAAAGAGTCCTTTGGATTCTCAATCCAGTGCTCTAAGCCCTGTACCACCGTCCTAGAGAAAACTGTTTCAAGGTATTTTCTATTTTCAGACAGTCCAAAATAGCTTACTGACATTTAAAAACTAGCTGAAAAGGCCCATCAAAATAAAATAGGCTGGGAAAGCCTCACCACCAGCCCTTCTACCTCCATTTCTGTTGTCCTCCCACAAAGTTACTCCAAGCAGCTAGCAAGATCTGAACGGTATGTCGGAAATGCAACTCACACTGGCTTAGCACTGCATGCCACCCTTGGGCCCAGCCACCAGAGCAGCCAACCGACAACAATGGCAGACAGTCAGGGCCTAGGCTCTCTGCTATCCACACCACTGACTGAGACTGGCACTGTACACCATCTTGCAGGCCAGCCCCGATTGTGGCTAAAAGTAATAGCAATAAACAGCACACCCACACATGCACAGAAGCTATCTTGAAAAAAAAGACACCCTCCCCCCCAAAAGCCAAGCAAACATGGCACAAGCAACCAAATTGACTACTGTTTATAGGTGAGGGTTTTACAAAATGTAATAAAAAGGTATTTTCCAGCTGATCAGGAATCCTTTCGAGTTATGAGTGTTTTTTGGTACAGGTGCTATTGCTAGGTGCCTTTTCCAGCTGAATCAGGAAGGTAGGAACACAGTCCCATTCGAACATTCCCCTTTTCTGCTTGGAATGTCTGACAAACAGAAGGACTTTGTAACAGATTCAAGACTATAGCAAACTGAAAGGACCAGTTAAAAGGCAGCTTTCGATTAGCACTGATAAACTGAAGGTCATTTTGAGTCCCTTGCATAAAACTGTCAGTTCTGTGCTTACTGCAATTTCTGCAGCATTCCTTAACTGACAGATGCATTTTAAGACCTTTCAATTAACATATACATTATGCTATCCAAATCTACTTAAACTTGAACTGTTTTACTATTCCCAGTTGTCTGATAGTTTTCTTTGAGAAATGTAGCCATCTAGTAAAAGAGAAGAACGGAGGATTTCTATGTAATAGTTAAGTCAAATGTTTCCAAATCCTGTCATGAAAGTGCACCTAGTCAGTCTGAATCTTAGGATATCTATAATCAATAAGAATAAGCTAAACTTGCATTCACTGGAGATCCAGTTTATACAGATTTGTGCCATGTACATTCATTGTGGCTATCTTGAAAACCCCATCTCTAAGACTAGGTCAGAAAACAATGCATCACATTTGCCTTATTTATTATATCCAGGGCCATGACCTTCCATATTGACTTGAACTTTGCTATGATAATGCATCAGTCAGAATTAATTGTGATAATTAGATTGCAGCTTTCTCACATAGAAGCTTTGGAATAAACATCAAAGAAGTTGTATGTGAGATGTTATTGCATTAGCTTAACATTTGCTACTGGTTTTCCAAAACCCTAGTCTCTTCATCAGGTTTGTGTATATAGAAGCTGAATTACAATGCAGTTCATGCAAAGCATCTACAGTGAATATGCGAAGTGCTAACAGAAAAACAAAGAATTAAGCCAGTAGACCAAGCAGAAATGCAGGTCCTCACATAGCCAAGTTCATTTGGTATGCTGCGTGTTATTGGTTTTACTAAGGTCAGCATGAGGGGGCAACATTCAGAAAAGACAGACTCTTAGGAGACCAGATATTCAAGTAACAGCGGTGGCCTTGCTAGTATTGATGACTTTTGTATTACTGTAGAGCATTATGGCTGTATGTGGGAAGGGAGAGATGCTGGGTGTGAATTAAAAAAGAAGATCTTGCATATTGAGCAACCCGAAGAGTGAAGTACATACAACAGAAATAACAAAAACTGTTTTGGATATCCATACCCTACTATTGGGAGCAGTAACATATATATCACACTGTAGTCCGGGATAAATGGGAAACTTAGATGGACTAAGTGATCTTTTTATATCATCATCTACTAGGTTACTATGCAAATCAAGTATGTATATATTCTACGGAATGGAATCTCTGATCCCATGCCCAGTCCAAAGCTTGTCTTCTCAGGTAGCCGTTCCTCTTTGATTTTTCTCCCCTCTTCAACTGCTCTCTAAGTTGCATCTCATAAATAGACTCCTTGAGGTGCTCTGAAAGGCTTGTAAAGTTCAGAGGCCTCCAGAGAGTGAAGCATAAATAACACTGTAAAGCTACTGTCAGGAATTTAAGGATATTAATTTGGCTTCTTTAGGTAACTGCTATTTCATTATTCCAACATCTGACGGGAAGAGACGCAGACTCAAGGCTGAGAACATCCTAACTCCTTTTATTAAGAGCACTTCAGAAATATGACTAGAAAAGAAAATATTCCAAAGTACAGTTATAGCAATGGATGCTACTTTGTCCTAGATATTTTATCTGTCTTTTCAGGCACATGGCTGAATGGTGCTCTTTATCTCCCTTTCACCCTCCTTCCCACACATCTGAGCATTCAAAAGACAGAAGATTTCAAAACAATAAATTTTAAACTGGCAAAAAACTCAAAAATATGGCTTACAGATTCAAACGCTGATATGCCTAGTTCAAGCTCATCACACTTTCATAACATGAATTTGTAAAAATAAAAAGCATCCAAGAATAAATACATTAAACGTCACAGTTTCTAATCCTTCACTGGGAATTTTCTGAGCCGTCAAACCATTACAACACTAATGCAAGGCACACTTTACGCAGTCGCACGACCCCTTAGCCAAGGCACAAGCAAGAGCCATTTCCAAAACAGACCTTAGGATTCTTCATGCTGTGGTTTTAGTGCCTGTATTAGTCCTGAGAAAAGCAGCAACTTTTTAAGCTGCGATACCTATGATTAGATCAACAAAAAAGAAGATATAGTGCCTGAGCTAGAAAGATAACAGTGTCAGATCTGAAGAAGAAATCTATGCAATCTCTTAAGTCCATGCACTACAAAGATACAAGGATGTCCATGCTGAGAAAAGGGGATGAGTAACACCACCTCTGGGGCAAACTATGTCCCAATCACCAGACAGCAAAAGGCTAAAACATGCTGAAATCTGGTATTCTATCCAGAACACAAAGAAAGGACCATGTTCATATTCCAATACCACCTCACATACACTACTCTGCCACAAAACGTACAACCACGGCAACAAAATGGTGCAGTTTTACTACACTGAGAAAACGCATGCCAGCAGTATGGAAGGGGTGCATGCTCGGAGGCAACTGTTCATATCACAGATTTTTGTACATTCATGGAAGGAAGCTTACAGCTGTCATACACAGAATCCAAGAAAGCTATGCTCCCAACTGATCAACTGAAAGACAAAGCTAGCACAAGCTGTGTAAGCAAGGGATTGTAGTGCTTTAGCAAGGGCCTAGGCCAGGACAAAAAGAACTGCTGCAACAAGGTTCCTGCAGGTAGCTCTAACTAAAACTGCATTCATCTTTTTCAACCTTCCTTTTTAGAGCGCTACATCACCTGCCTGATCTAGCAGAGCAATCATGAAAGCTCTTGAGATTTGAGGTCTACTCCCAGACCAGACATCCACACCTTATGTGGCTTGCAGTAAACTGATTCAGCATGTCTCTGCTCGTCTATTAAAAAATAATAATAATAATTCAGCAAATCCAATCTTCTATCTGCAAACTGTTGTGCTCGACAGACTTTCCATTCCTGAAGGGGCTGTATGTACGATTAATATTATTATTATTATTAGTAGTAGTAGTATTAAGTTTGCTCCTTTCCAGTACTAATTCAAGGTGAGTTACAATCAGGTACTATAAGTATTTCCCTGTCCCTGGAGGGCTTATGATCTAAGTTTGTACCCGAGGCAATGAAGGGTTAAGTGACTTGCCCAAGGTCACATCGGATTTGAAGTCTGGTCCCAGGCTGCTCCTCTTACCTGGATCTAAAGTGTTAGAGGAATGCAAATTATTATTATTACTTCTAAGTTACTGGTGCTATTTTATGTACAAATTAGTCTAGAAGCATTACTTGAATCTTTTTCATTCAAGGTCAAGTTGGCACAGCAGTTCAAACCGCTATACATCATGCCATTTTCCCCCAGCCTCCAAACACTGCCCATCAGATCACTGCTATGTTTACGAAACTCCTTGCTCCTGATCCTGGAAAGAAGCTGATCCAGAATATGGCCCAAAATCACAGTTACACTAAATTGTTGAGCTGCACCATGGTACGTGATTAATTTCCAGGTCGGGGGTTCTGCAATGAGGAGCATTACAGCGCTGCTGTTACAAACACATACCGATGTCTGCTGCAATGCAAAAAAGAAGTGACAGTCTGATCAGGAAAAAAACTGAAGGTAGAGTCAGCAGCCTAGCTTTTGAAAACCACGGGCTTAAGGGAGATCAGTTATAATGGACAAGAAAAGAAGGTAACAAAAATTTGATTTGAAAAACACACACACACACACAGTAGAAGGGGGTCTGCCATCAGTAAGCAAAGACAATGAGCACAGAGGCATAGTGTGTGCGCTCCACTCAGTCTGTACCAGGAAGAGATCTACCTTCCAGCAGACAGACTCCTGACAAAGCGAATCAAACTAAACATTGTTTCCCTAGCTGCATTACATTTAAGATTAATTAGAGGAATTACATTTAATTTAACGGGCCTATCAATATGTATCTGTCAGCAAGAGACAAACTGTCTACATTTTCCACTTCCATGGAAAGAAAAGCAAACTTACCATGAAAGTAAAACGGGAACGGCAAGCATACGTTTACATCCATGATGCAACAGTAAAAGACATGTCAATTTCCGACCTACAGTAAGACTCTAGAGGTCAGATAGAAGTTTCAAGCAAGAAAGTAAAAAAGGCGCGCATTGTGTGTGAAGTCAAATTTCCAAACAAATTCGTAAGAATGCAGCTCTTCCCCGAGTATGTATGTTTTCTGCAACTCAAAAAGTGTAGAGAAAATTATGCATACAAAACCAGTGGCAAAAGCACTGAAGGAACCTTTTGCAAAAAAACTAAATTTGGCTGGATGAATCATAATGCATAGGAGGGAAGATTCTAAAGACTATATACATACGTTTCTGCTTGCATAATATTTTCTATGGACCTTTCCCCCTAGATGTAAGAATCTCTGGCAAAAAATGAAGTATTACAGACCTATGCAAATGAAGCTACTTGCAAGATGTCTGTATCACTTTTCTCTACATTAAAATTTAATTGGAGTAGAGATGATTTCTGAAAATGTGATTATTTAAGAAATTCAACTATGTATTTAATATAATGAAAAGCACCATTTTTTTTCTAACTGAAGTTTGATCGGCCTTCACAAAAAAGTGTGGAGGTTTAAGGCGCTTTTGTGCAGGGCATTTCTGGACTATTTCCTGAGGCAGAACTTTATAAAGCAATTGGTTCAAAATATGGTACTGTATCAAGATTGGACTGCTTCCCGGTTGCCTTTGATGTTTCTATATCAGAAAAGTTAAAGATTTTCAGCAGTTTTTCAACACACACTTTTCCAGACGTTGTTCAATAAATGCATTAAAATGGAACATTTGTAAAATTAGGTTAAGACCGCAATACAAACTGTCCGACAAAAAATCTTTTTAAAGGCATCAGTTATGCATGTATGTGATTAGCGCTCTACTGGCTCGATCTTTACTGCTTCTTTATGGCGTTGTTCCACTTTTAGGCCTTTTTTGGGGGGTTTATTTGTTTGAATATAGTGTTGACACACTGTATGATGAACTTTACTCTTAATCTTATTTTAATCCTATATTTTTTACTGTATGGCATAGGATGAGTAATGTTAAATTGTGGTTTATTTTAATTGACCTGTATGTCTTTGTTCTCTGAAATCTTGTAAACTGTAATCTGCTTTTAACTTCTGTATGGTTTAGTGAAATACAAGGAAATAAACAAAGTCTAACCCTAAGATTAAAAGCAACATCAGCTGCTATAGTGGAGTACATCTATATACTCTAACAAAATCTAGTAAAAAACATTAACTTAAAAAAAGGAGTGGAAGGTAGTACTGAAATGTTATTTAAAAAAATAAATAAAAGCATGACGACTCATGGCAAAATCTTCCTTTTCCCCAATGCCAATCTAGACAGTGTTCTAACTGCAATACAAAGCTTCTTACAGCAAAAGTGAGTAATGGCTCAAGGGTGAAGAAAAGCATGATGACTTTCCTTGACTCCTTTTAAAATTGGATTTGAAAGTTAAAATCAGTTATGGAATTAAACTAAGAGAAAACCCCAGGTAAAAAGTCCCAGCATCCTCTGCCTGTCAATTAGTCAAAAGAAGGGCGACAAGATAAGAGTATGGCAAACTGGGCACAGCAACTACTAAGGGACTTAGTGTTCATCCAGAGATAGTGGATCAAGAAAAGGGCACTTCCTGCCGCTCTACACTTAATTGGAAACCAGTTAATACCTTCACTGGCACTCTGGATATAGCATTTCATGTCCATCTTTACAAGTGTTCTTAATTTCACAATATCTCCTACACTTTTTTTAAAGCTAGTTGATGAAGAAAGCCAGACGATGTCAAACATATTGTATATTTTGCTTTTTACAACAAAGTAGAAGGCAGCCTCACTTTTCTTCTAGAATGGCATTCATTTATTAGTTACTTTTAAACTAAAAGCATTTAAAATCACAAAAGCAGCTTTTCAAAATCAAACGCGTGTTTGCAAAGGCCTAAAGATGTCCTACATAAGCAATGAGTTCAGTAGATTATACAGCACTTTGTAACATCTATGGTTACAATAAACTGCAACTGTTAGTAGCCAGTTTTCAGTAGACAATAACTACTTATTTTAACAGCCTTCTTCAGTACATGACACCTGCTCTAGCTTGGAATAGGTGGCCACTCTGAGTCCTCCACAAATTTAACGAGGCTAAGGACCCATTAGGCACTGCTGACTGCTTTGAGTAGCACTTTCACTACCAGCAACTCTGATTTTTCTAACCCCTTCAGGCTGAATCATTCTTTGCCACCACCTTCTTATGCCTTAAAGAAGGCACACTCAAAATAATTCCTAAAGTTACCCTTAAAACCCCCTGTAACTTAACAGACAGAACGAACAATTTATTCCAATGATTTTTGTCGGATCGCCTGTAATGAGGATGTCAAACATACTCTTGTAACAGGCCCTCCATTTTATTCAATTTTAAAAGAGGCCGTTCAGCCAACTTTGCATGAGGCTATATAGTCCAATGGACCTTCTTATGAGCAACACTATCAACAGCAGCAATGGTTCTGTATTTCCCAGTCTGCTGGACAAGCCATAGCACAGCATACAACAGGCTTCTCACTGGAACAGGGTGCCTTGATACATGAAATGTCCTTGCTAATAATGTTAATACCCATGCGCCAGCTATCTCCGAGTAGGCAAACTGCATTATCAGAAACATGTTTTTAAATACATACATACATACTACAGTTATACTGGACTGTCCACAAGCATTTCCATTTAACATAAATGTGCTACACTTGAACTATGCAAGCATTAAAAAAATTATTACAAGACAGCAGAATCAAGACTATTTATCTCAAAACAGAATACACTGGCAGGATTGTACATGCCACAACTGATCAACCTTTATACTTAATACAGATATAGACAGAATAAACGTTTCTCCAACTGATAGAAAAAAAAACAGGCAACACTACTTAATATATCCAACTTTCAGTAAATATGGAATAAAATCCATTCCAACAGAGATTCTGGACATTGTCGGTATTTCACGCCAAACTAATTTCTTCTGTTTATTAAACAAAGTCAAACACTTGACATATTCACATTTCCTTTTTTACATCCTCTATATTTAATTCCAAGGGGGAAAAAAAAGGTTTCATGTCTATTTCTGACACAGCGCCTTAGCAAAAATAACATTGCAAAAATTGATGGAGCCCACTGCTACCTGTAATATAAAATGCTGACACCTTGCTAAAGCATCCATTTTTCCTGCCTCTGACAAGCCACTACATTACATATCTGCAGCTGCTATCAAGAACAAAATCAGGCTGTCCTCTTAAACAACTCCAGGTCCACCACCTCCTCCCACTGCAAATGAACACAGAAAAGAATCAAGTCAACAAATTAGATCAATCATTCATCCAAAGCACATCAGGAATCCTTGGAAACAAGCCCATCATCAACAGATCACAAACAATATTTTCTATACACAACATTCTACGCAGTACAAATAAGCTAAGATTAAAACTATGAAAAATGGTACATACTTATAATAAAAATTATAAAACATTCACAGTACCAGTACTGTCAAATGAAAGAGATGCTACTTTGAACACAGAGCAAAATCTCTTCCTTTCACAAAATGTTCCCTGCTTCAACTTATGAGCATCACAAACTAAAAAGATGTTCTAGTGCATTCAAACAGAAAAAGTTAAGTTTACAGCTTATGTCTGAGGAGAAATTAAACAAGGAGAACACATATCAAAACATTTAGAATAAGACCAAATGACAACACATTAGCATGCCCTTTACTGCAGAACAAAAACACAAACTGACTTATTTCAGAAATTTTGCAAGTGGACTTGAAGGAGAATGAAAGATGAATAAAACCAAATGATTAAGAAACACCACCTGTAAAGCTGCCCTGATTTCTGCAGAAAGGAAGGAAAAAGAACACATCCTAGCAGCTGGAATGATGACAGCTGATGGCCCATGGCAGGTAAAGGACGGATGGATCATAGTGCACGGGTGCGATGGATACTCCAATGCAAGCACAGCAGGAATCTTTCAACCCCCTCCTCCTCCTCAAAACACCCACAGAGGACATACAAGGACCATCCCCTTCAAACCCCACACACGAAGGGAATAGGGATTCCTCTCCAACACACACGCGCGCGGCGCTGGAAGCCAAGCTGCCTTTCCCGGATGCGGAGGTTGGGAAAGTGGTGGGCTAAGGACACGAATCTGGGAGCGAAAGGGGGCAACAGTGTAACGCCCCCCTTCTCCCTTCCCCTCTTACCTTGGCCTTAGTAACGATGTGCGTTGCCAGCTTGACGACGGCGAAGTTGCCTTTGCCGATGGTCCTCTCGATCTCATAGTAGCCGATGCGGGCCAGGCCGGGCCGGTGATGATGGTGGTGATGCTGCTGGTGCTGCGCCGGGTGAGGGTGGCGATGTGTAGGGGGCAAGTGGCCAGCAGTCACTGCCGGAGCAGCAGCGGCACCATTCGGCGCCGCCATCTTGTTCCCGGACTGAGCGAGCGGCGGCAGCAAACGCTGCCACAGACGAGAGCGGCGGTGACGTCACCTAGACGCTCCGGGAAGCCCAAGCCCTTCCTACGTGAGAGCGGCGCCTAGCGGACGTAGCCATAGCAACGTCCAGAGGCTGGCGTCAACGTGCTGACGCCAGCAAAAACAAATGACGTTCGCAACGCCGCAGCGCTAAGGAAGAAAAGGATGAAGGGGGCGGGGTGGAATTTGGGCCCCGGAGGCATAACCATGGCAACAATGACATCAGCGGCGAGAAAGACAAGTTGGTGCAATGGGCTGCTGTAGAGCGACCCCTGTTGGCGCTCGTTTCTTTTATGCAGAGTTAACTCAGCCCTTCAACGCTGGAAGTGGGTGTTTTTCCCAAGATTTGATCTGTTTGTTTGAAAGAGCTAAAAACCTTGCATTTGGACATCTGTAAGCAAGGCAAATGCAAATACCATATACCCCAAAGCCAAGGGGCTCTCCCAATAAAAGCAGTCTTACTGGCTACTTTATCTCTTTTTAGTATTTCCTTTCATCCAAGGAGTTTGAACAGGGAGGTTTAATGAGTAGCTCTGGTGGCACTAGTAAATCTCAGGAAAGGTATTTTGTGGGGGTTTAACATTTTTCCTGGCTTGGTAACTAAGAGACCAAGCTTCCATTACCATCACTAGCACTCCCTATGGTCTTGGTTAAGTCACTTAACTCCATTGCATCGGAAAAAAGGCCTGGCAAACTACTTCTGGTCACACTGTCAAGAAAACCAGGAGCTGCTGGCTCGCCAGGAATCAGGACTCCAAGGCACACAAGGACAACGACCTGACAAAAACAAGGCACTCGGAGCCAAAAGTAATCCTCTCCAGATTCCACCATGTCCATACAATACATCTTTGACTGAATGCTACTTAATCAAGCGTCCTTCAAATCTCATATTTGATTATATAAAATTCCAGTAATGTGTAATTTCTTTTGTTCAATTAGTGCTTCATTGAACCAGTTAAAATTGCTTTTGATACTCATTTACCATGCAGTTATGTATTATTTTTGAATATCAGCAATGTGTGCCACCTTATTCATGTAAAGGGCCACTTTAGCCACCCGGGGATATTTTTGTGGATGGGTTCCCCTTTTACTTTTACCAAATTGTTTATCCCCCAAATCATGCATCCCATTAATACAGAATCACCTCCAAGGCCTGTGCAAGGGTACTGGGCACCTTAGGTGAACCTTCAGTCTTACATCCTCACCTTCCTTCCCCCCCAAGATTTTTTATAATTAAACTCAAATATCCCTCTCACATCAGCCATGCAAAAATATACAAACAAACCAAGTCCAGAGCAAGTTACTCACAAAGCAGCTTTATTGAAGACCAAGAAATATCCACTTGATAGAGGAGAATATCAGTCACCCTACAGGCTATTTTTCATCATAGTGTTTGCCAGGGCTTGATAGTTCTAAAAAACATATATAAAAAGTTACAATCAAAATTATGAGATCCATCTAAAACATTGTTAAAACATTAAATAAAGCCAATAAATATTAATTCAGATTATGCTGACATCATATAAAACATAATAATAATTAATTAAAAAGGACAATAATGAAAGTTAATGGAAAAGCATTCATGTAAACATCAGTTAGAAATGATATGGAGACTAATAACAATTAATAATAAACTATAATTAATGAAAATAAAACTTATGTCAAAATATTGTAAATAGCCAAAATACAAATTTCTATAGAACAGATTGAACAAAGAACTCATTATACCAGAGATATTTAAACTGTATAAGGACACAGAGGAATATGAGAGGCATACTCATGGTCTAAAAACTACAGTTACGTTATGGTCAATGCAAAGATATAAATAAATGAGATGCAACCTGTAGATCGATACATAATCAGTTACAGGTTAACATATATAGGTTACAAAAATGTACATCATAAAATATTAAACTTTGCTTTGTATATATATGTGTGCCCGCTGTTCTTGCAGATAAAGGAATATGCCGATGGCTCTTTGAGTTTGTGTGATGTTCAGCATCTATTGCTTTGCTTTGACCGCTGCTTCTTTTTGCTACCTCTCAAAAGCTGTCACCCTAGGCAACCACTTAGTTTTGCCTGATGGTTGAGCTGACCCTAATTGCATCCCCCCAAGGTACAATTACCTTTCAGTTTTGTGCTTTGTCATTTCAAAGATCATGAAACACAGAAGTATCCAATGGAAAGACAAGCGGCCCCCGGCATCCAGCCCCTTTATTTTTTCTGTTAAACCCTAGCCAGATTCCCATTTCCCCTTTTTTTTTTACCTCTCTCCCAGTCCCATTTTAGTGATTTCTCTCTCCTTCTTCAAAGACCTATCCCTTTCTTGCCCCTTACAGTCTTAAGATTATTTACAATGCCTCTCCATGCTCTCCTAGCTTCTCCAAATCCTTCACACCTTCTCATCCCTCCCTCCTGACACTCATAAGAACAAAACATAAGATATGCTGTACTGGATCAGACAAAGGTCCATCAAACCCAGTATCTTATTTCCAACAGTGGACATTTCAGGTCTTGAGTACCTGTCCGGTTCTCCAAGGCATACACATTCCATGTTGCTTGTCCCAGGGGTAAGTAGTGGATGTCCCAGGTCCTCTTTAATAATGGTTTATGGAATTTTCCTCCAGGAATTTGTCCAAACCTCTTTGGAACCCATCTATACTAACAACTTTTACTACATCTCCGGTAATGAATTCCAGAGTGAAAATATATTTTCTCCTGTCAGTTTAAAAGGGCTATATTGTAGTTTCATTGGTGTCTTCTAGTCTTTCTACTTTTTGAAGGAGTAAACACAATCTATGTTTAGCCATTCCACACCTTTATTTTACAGACCTCTTTCATATCTCCCTTCAGCCTTCTTTTCTCCAAGTTGAAGACTAGGTGAAGACAAAATGGTAAAGGGGAAGGAAGGATACTCCTATGAAGAAAGGCTAAAAAGGTTAGGGCTCTTTAACCTGGAAAAGAGACGGCTGAGGGGAGATATGATAGAAGTCTATAAATTTATAAATTAATGAGCGGAATGGAACAGGTAAACATAGATCGATTGTTTACGTTATCAGAATATAGAAAGACTAGGGGACATGCAATGAAGCTACAGGGTAAACTATTTAAGACTAATAAAAGAAAATATTTTTTTCACTCAAAGTGTAATCAAACTCTGGAATTTGTTACCAGAGGATGTAGTAAAGGCTGTTAGTGCAACTGGGATTAAAATAGGTTTGGACAAGTTCCTGGAGGAAAGGTCCATAAACCATTATTAAGAAGGGACCTAGGATATCAATGCTTGACCCAATACAAGCATTGTGGAACCTGTGTCTTTTGGGGAAACTGCTAGGTACATATGACCTAGATTGGCCACTGTTGGAAACAGGATACTGGGCTTGATGGACCTTGGTCTGACCCAGTATGGCAAATCTTACGTTCTTATGTTAAGAGCCCTAACCTTTTAAGCCTTTCCTCATCCTTCCATGCCTTTTACCATTTGGTAGCTCTTCTCTGTACCTTTTCTAATTCTGTTTTTTCTTTTTTAGGATATGGCGACTGGAACTGCACACAGTGTTCAATGTGTAGTCACACCATGGAACAATACAGAGAAATGATAATATCCTTTGTTTTATTCTCCATTCCTTTCCTTATGATTCCTAGCATCCTATTTGCTTTCTTGGCTGCTGCTGCTGCACACTAGGCAAAGTGTTTTAATGTATTATCCATTATGATGCCTAAATCCTTTTCTTCGGTGGTGATTCTTAATGTGGAACCTTGCATCGTGTAGCCATAGTTTGGGTTGTTTTTCCCTAAGTGCAAAATTTGCACTTGTCCACATTAAATTTCATTTGTCATTTGGAAGCCTAGTCTCCCAATTTTTCAAGGTCCTCTTGCAATTTTTTGCAATCCTAGAAACATAGAAACATGACAGCAGAAAAAGACCATATGGCCTATCTAGTCTGTCCTTCCATATCACCTACTATAGTCACTTGTTTTCCTTTAGAGATCTATTTTATTTATTTAACAGGTTTTTATGTACCGCTTTATCATGTCATGCTTTCTTGAATTCAGATATTGTCCTCATCTCTACCACATCCACTGGCAGGCTATACCATGCATCTACCACTCTTTCCGTAAATAAATATTTCCGTATATTACTCCTGGGTCTATCCCCTTTCACCCTCATCCTATGTCCCCTCATTGCAGAGCTTACTTTCTGTTTCAAGAGGCTCTCCTCCTGTGCATTTATGCCACGGAGGTATTTAAACATCTCTATCATATCTCATCTATCCCGCCTTTCCTCTAAAGTACACATAGTGAGAGCTTTAAGTCTGTTCCCATATGGTTTATAATGAAGACCACTGACCATTTTGGTAGTCACCCTCTGCACTGACTCCAACCTGCTTATATCTTTTTTGAAGGTGCGGTCTCCAGAATTGCATACAGTATTACAAATGAAGTCTCCCCAAAGACTTATTCAGAGCCACTATCACTTCCTTTTTTCTGGTGGCCATTCCTCTCCCTGTGCACCCAAGCATCCTTCTGGCTTTTGCCGTCACCTTTTCTACCTGTTCAGCCACTTTAAGATCATCAGAAACAATCATGCCCGGGTCCTGCTCTTCTTTCATGGACAGAAGCACTTCACTCCTTATACTGTATCACTCCCTTGGATTTTTCCATCCCAAATGCATGACCCTGCATTTTTTAGTGTTAAATCTCAGCTGCCAAATTCTCAACCATTCTTCAAGCTTAGCTAGATCCCTCCTCATGTTATCTACTCCTTCCTGGATGTCTACTCTTTTGCAGATTTTGGAATTATCCACTAAGAGGCAGCCCTTCTGCAATATCACTAACAAAAATGTTAAAAAGAATCGGACCAAGGACAGATCCCTGCGGCACACCACTGGTAACATCCAGGGCCGGATTTAGCTAGAGTGAGGCCCTACGCCAAGAAAAATTGTGGGCCCCCCCCCATGTCCCCGTGCAGTCCTGGGCCCCCCCTGTGCAGTCCTGGGCCCCCCCGTGTCCCCCCCCCCGTGCCTCCGTGCAGTCCTGGGCCCGCCCCCGTGCAGTCCTGGGCCCCCCCATGCAGTCCTGGCCCCCCGGACAGCATCGCGGCTGTCTGAGGGGCTTCAGAGGGAGCCGGGGAAGCCCGCGCGAGGCCCCGGCTCCCTCTGTACAGCCGCCAGCGTGAAGAGCCTTTTCCTTCACGCTGGCAGCTGTTTCTGTGAAGCCGGGAATGCTGGGAAAGGTTAAAGGGCAACCTTTAACCTTTCCCAGCATTCGTGGCTTCACAGAAACAGCCGCCAGCGTGAAGGAAAAGGCTCTTCACGCTGGCGGCTGTACAGAGGGAGCCAGGGCCTCGCGCGGGCTTCCCCGGCTCCCTCTAAAGACCTCCGGTGGGCCCAGGGGCGGCCCAAGGGGGGTGCGGAGACTCGGTGCGGGGCCTCATTTGCATAAGGTGTCTCATTTGCATAAATATTTGCATAATGTTACCATACACCAGAGCTACTCAATTCCAGTCCTGGTGGTCCACAATCCTGCAGGTTTTCGGGATATCCCTAATAAATATGCATGAGATATATATGCATTGGAGGTATCCTGCCAACCTGACTGGTTTGTGGCCCTGCAGGGCTGGATTTGGAGACCCCTGCTTTACATCTCTGTCATTTAAGATTGTGAGTGAACAAGGTACAGATATCCTATACATCAAAAGGGTAGATAGAATGTGTCACATTCCTCCTCGATTCTCACCACCACCAAAAAGTTGTCTAATAGATAATATTTTGGTGGTGGTGAGAAGCGAGGAGGAATGTGACAAATGCTATCTAACTTTTTTGATGTCTTGGACATCTGCACCTTGCCCACTCACAATCGTAAATGACAGAGATGTAAGGCAGGGGTCTCCAAATCCAGCCCTGGAGGGCCACAAACCAGTCAGGTTGGCAGGATATCTCCAATGCATATATATCTCATGCATATTTATTAGGGATATCCTGAAAACCTGCAGGATTGTGGACCACCAGGACTGGAATTGAGTAGCTCTGCCATACACTAACTTTTAGTAAACATGCCTCTTAATGAGTATATGGATAAAGAAAGACTAAAAGGTTTCTACATTACTATAATCCAGTACCAACCGCCAGGCACATTAGGAACTACTACAAACACTGCCCATTTAGAACCCATAGCAAACCCGCCATATCCTAACAGCACTACCAGGACTCACAAAGCACCATACCCTAACTATCAAAAGGCAACACTGCAAATATTAAACCAATACATTTCAGAGAACAACAATACATGACCTACTGGGGAAAGAACAAGTGGCAATGTCAAATAGGAATTATATAAACAGAATACCTCAGCTCAGTTACACATGCACAACATAGACCATCACCAAACAAGGAATCACAATTTAGAAACAGGAAGACAATAATTAAACTGGGAACCCCAAAAGCCAAACTTGGAATATACAACAACACTGTAGAAATAAAACTATAAATTAATTTCCTCTTGTACTAAACAAAGCGCAAAAATTAATGATGCACATTTCCCAGAGCTGACATATTCCAGTTAATAAATTCAAAATAAAGAGATATTTTTCTACCTTTTGTGCATTTTTTTTCAGTTGCAATTGTTCCAGCCACTTTCTTCTGGTTTCCTCGTGTCTTCTGCTAACTCTCCATCTGCTGTCCATTTGTCCTTTCTTCTGTCTTCTTGGTTTTTTTTTTCCATTCTCTCTCTACATCTGCTTTAGCATACTAATCTTTCTCCTTTTGCTCTTTCCTCATTCCTATTTCATCTACTCAAAATTTACCCCTCCATCCTCAATCCCCACTTACTCTCCCAATACCCGGCCAATTGTAGATTTTTTATCCCTCCCACACAAAATATTTTTCCCCTCTCCATTTTACTCTCCCAGCCCCATCCCATTCTAATCCTCCCCCAACACCAGCTCCCTTCTAGTTCCAGCCTCACCCAGCATCCATTCCCTTCTAGTCCCTGCATCAGCCCATTTCCAGTCCTAGCCCCCCATTAGCCCATTTCCAGTCCTAGCCCCCCCCATCAACCCAATACCAGTCCTAGCCCCCCCATCAACCCACTTCCAGTCCTAACCCCCCATCACCCCATTTTCAGTTTAAGCCCCCCCTATAACCCATTACCAGTCCTAACCCCCCATCAGCCCACTTCCAGTCCTAACCCCCATCAACCCATTTCCAGTCAGCCCCCCATAGCCCATTGCCAGTCCTAACCCCCCCCCCATCAGCCCACAGTCCATTACCAGTCCTAACCCCATCAGCCCACCTCAAGTCCTAACCCCTCCCCATCAGCCCATTTCCTGTCCTAGCCCCCCCCCATAGTCTATTATCAGTCCTAACCCCCCATAGCCCATTACCAGACAGCCCCCATCAGCCAACAGCCCATTACCAGTCTTAACCCCCCATAGCCCATTGCCAGTCCTAACCCCCCCATCAGCCCACAGTCCATTACCAGTCCTAACCCCATCAGCCCACCTCAAGTCCTAACCACTTCCCATCAGCCCATTTCCTGTCCTCGCCCCCCATAGCCCATTACCAGTCCTAACCCCCCCAACAGCCCACAGCCCATTACCAGTCCTAACTCCATCAGCCCACCTCCAGTCTTAATCTCCCAGCCCATTTCCAGTCCTAGCAACCCCCCAACCCATTACCAGTCCTAGCCCCCCATAGCCCAGTCCTAATCCCACCAGCCCATTTCCAGTCCTAATCCCCATCACCCAATTTTTAGTTTAAGCCCCCCCCATAGCCCATTACCAGTCCTAAGCCCCCATCAACCCACTTCCAGTCCTAATCCCATCAGCCCATATAGACTTAGCTCCCCCATAGCCCATAGCCCCCCCCATAGCCCATCACCACTCCTAACCCCCCCATAGCCCATTACCAGTCCTAACCCCCCCAACAGCCCACAGCCATTACCACTCCTAACCCCCCCCAGCCCATCACCAGTCCTAACCCCCCCAACAGCCCACAGCCATTACCACTCCTAACCCCCCCCCAGCCCATCACCAGTCCTAACCCCCCCACCAGCCCTCAGCCTTTATCTCGCATACCCGCCCCAGCCCATGACCACTCCTAACCCCCCCAACAGGCCACAGCCATTACCACTCCTACCCCCCCCAGCCCATCACCAGTCCTAACCACCCCAACAGCCCACAGCCATTACCACTCCTAACCCCCCCAACCCATCACCACTCCGAACCCCCCCAGCCCACCCCAGCCCCGCGAATTGTTTTGACCAAAACAAGCTGTCGCTGCCTCTGCCGGGGCCGGGGCCGCCGCGGCAGAATCGAGTGTGCCGCGGGGCCCCCCCTGCCCAGCAGAGCCTGCCCTCCCCGGTATCACCTCTCTCAGCTGCCTCCCTCCAGTCACACGCGCCGGCGTTCAGAGCGCGGGGGAAGAGTTTTTCCCGCGCTGCTCTGTTTAAGCCCGCGGGGGCTGATGGGACTTCCCATCAGCCCCCGCGGGCTTAACAGAGCAGCGAGGGAGAAACTCACCTCGCGCTCTGAAAGCCGGCGCGTGTGACTGGAGGGAGGCAGCTGAGAGAGGTGATACCGGGGAGGGCAGGCTCTGCTGGGCAGGGGGGGCCCCGCGGCACACTCGATTCTGCCGCGGCGGCCCCGGCAGAGGCAGCGACAGCTTTTTTTTTTTTTTTAAATTTTAATGATGGATCAGAATGTTTTTTGCGCGGGGCCCCCTGAAACGCGGGGCCCTGTGCAAAAAACATTCCCGGTGGGCCCTTGCCAGCTGTGGGCCCTACGCCACGGCGTACGTGGCGTATAGGCAAATCCGGCCCTGGTAACATCCTTCTCCTCAGAGTGAGCTCCATTTACCTGTATCTTTTGTCGCCTCCCACTCAACCAATTTCTAATCTAGTCAGTCATTTTATGGTACATAGCTAGGGTGCTCAATTTATTTATAAGTCACCTGTGCGGAACAGTGAACATAACATAAGATATGCCATACTGGATCAGACCAAGGTCCATCAAGCCCGGTATCCTGTTTCCAACAGTGGCCAATCCAGGTCACAAGTACTTAGCAGTTTCCCAAAATGACACATAGGTTCCACAATGCTTGTATTGGGGCAAGCAGTAGATTTCCTGGGTCCTCTTTATTAATGGTTTATGGACCTTTCCTCCAGGAACTTATTCAAACCTTTTTTAAACCAAGCTACCTTAACAGCTTTTACTACATCCTCCGGGAATGAATTCCAGAGTTTGATTATGCATTGAGTGAAAGAGTATTTTCTCTTATTAGTCTTAAATGAGTTACACTGTAGCTTCATTGAATGTCCCCTAGTCTTTTTACTTTTTGATGGTATAAACCAGGCATGTCCAACAGGTAGATCGCGATCTACCTGTAGATTGCGGAGGGGTCAGAGGTAGATCGCCAGCCCCACTTGGCTCCATCTCTCCAGCAGCTCGCCCCGTCGCTAGGAGAGAGCCTGTGCTGGCAGGTCATCTACCGAGGGCTTGCCGCCGCTGCTGATCCTTTGACTGTCTTTTTTCCCTGCCTGCGGGAATCTTGCTTGCGGGTGTATTGGGGGCGCTTGTTGTTTTCGTGCCAATAGTTTGTGGGTACCCCAGGGGGCCGCCGCCCGCACCCCGCGACGAGACACCACAGGTCCTGCATCATATCTGGTCTCCTGCCTCTCAGAATCACCCATTCCTGCCCCCGCCCCAACACCCCTTAGAAGTGTGTTATATACCGGGCGATATCCATTCGCCCGGGCTTTACCTGAATACACTTACCGTATTAGTTGTGTCATGTGCTGGTCGTCGGTCGCTTTATAGTTAGCTTTCATTAAACATTTTCGGGCAGACACAACAAAGTGTCAAGAATTTTGTGATTTTGGTGGGCTTTTCCAATTTTGTTCTACCTTGCCTATGCCTTGCCTTCGAATTGGTTCAAACCACTGTGACATTTGCTTGCGTCTGCAATTTTATTTTGCCTAGCCTTTGCGTTGATTCTACACTGCAATTGTATTTCGTTTTGCCTTTGCGTTGATTCTACACTGTGTGCAGAATTTACTAAATCTCGTGTGGTAGTATTTGAACTTGTTTGGCGGTATTTGATTTTATCTGGTTTGCTGGACAGGTGTTTGAGTTTTTTTGATGCTTGTTTGGTGGTATTTGATTATTGGTGCTAGTATAATGAATTCTTATTTTTACTTTTAGAACTGCATGTGTGATTTTGGCATCTCCAGTCCTTGTATTGCACATCATCCAGAGGTCTTCAGTTCCTGTTGATCTTTAATACTTTGGGACAGTGACAGTTTTAGACCAGATTCAGCCAGTGTTTTTTACTAACTTAGCAGATTTGGCCTTCTTACATCCAGCACCCTAGTACAACAAAGATGAGTGTTCCAAAGAAGAGCAAAACCTACCACTTTCATAATGAATGGGAAATGGACTACTTCTTCATCATGGTGAAAGGCAAGTGTTGTTGTCTAATTTGTAACGCCCCAGTATCCTTGCCCAAAAAGGGTAATCTGGAACGTCTTTATAAGGCTCTGCATAGCAAAAAGTTTGATGCTGATTTTCCACCCAAAAGTGAAATTCGTACACTGAAGCTTAAAGAACTTAAATCGAAATTGGATACTCAGCAACAGTTGATGGCGAAGCCAAGGTCACATTCGGTCAATGCAGCCACAGCATCCTTAAGGTCAGCAACTTGATCGCAAAGAAATACAAACCTTTCACTGAAGGGGAATTTGTAAAAGATTGTTTTCTTTAAGCAGCTGACAATCTTTTTGAAGGATTTAAAAATAAGAAAGAGATCATAGCTGCTATTCAAGATGTACAATTGTCAAGAAACACCGTTGTGCGGCAAATAGAAAAGATGTGTGGAGACACAACTGAACAATTGTTGGAGGATGTTTCACATTGTGCTGCTTTCTCACTCCAACTGGATGAATCTACAGACATAAGAGACATAGCCCTGTTACTAGTCTTTATCTGGATGGTTTTTGAAGACTTCAGTGTTAAAGAAGAACTACTTGGAATGATTTCTTTAAAAGGGAGAACTACTGGTCAGGAAATATTCAGTTCTTTCCATTCTTTTGTGACAAAGTGTAATCTTCCATTGCATAGACTTGTTTCCATCACTACTGATGCAGCAAGAGCAATGACAGGTGAGGTTAACTGTTTCATAGCCCTCTGTAACACATGACGACTTCCCAGATTTCCTTTCTTAGCACTACATCGTTCACCAGCAAGTTTTGGCAAGCAAGAGACTCAATACAAAGACTGTCATGGACATCACTTTCAAAACTGTAAATTCAGTTCATGGAAGATCACTTCAAAGACAGCTTTTCAGTCTTACTCTTGATGAAAGGGCAGCGGAAATCATTTTGCCACAGATGTAAGGGGGCTAAGTAGGCACAAATTTCTGCAAAGATTTTGTGATTTGCTGAATGAAATAAGAAGTTTTTTGAAGGAGAGGGGAGATGACCAAGCAGAGTTGGAAGATAAAGAGTGGTTATGTGATCTGGCATTTCTCGCTGACTTTACAGGCGAACTAAATGATATGAACCTTGAACTACAAGGTAAAAACAAATGCATTGGCGAGATGATGAGTACAGTTTCATCCTACAAGAGCAAATTTGAGTTAATGACTGACCTTGCAAACAACACTTTTGATCATTTTCCTAATACGCAGGACCATCTGGGACAATATCCAAATTTTGTTTTTCAGAACGAGAAGTATGTGACAGAAATCTGTTCTGTTATCCAGGAATTCGAAAATAGATTCTGTGACTTCCAAAAAATTGGAACAGTTGTGGAGTACTTGTCATACCCATTCAAAGTAGATGTGGACATTAAAGAAACTTGCAGCTGCTATCAGTAAAAATTACTCATTGAACAACCATCTCTTGAAAATGGAATATTAACCCTTAAAAATTACATTTTTCTCAAGACCCGTGTTGAGCAAGAATCATTTTGGAAGCTAATGCCTAGAGACAAATTTCCCAACTTGAGAAGATGCAGTGAAGCAGTACACTCGTGTTTCAGTTCAATTTGTTTGTGTTAATCTGTGTTTTCCTATCTGAAAGAGTACACAACGTTCCAACATGACAAATGGACATCTCCAGGATTCCCTGAGATTGGCCCTCACGCAATATTCACCTAATTTCAAAAAGCTGGTGGATAAAATGCAGGCTCAGGCGTCTCACTAATGAGCAAGAGCGAAATATTAAAGATTGTGCAAGATCAGCCTGGATACTCAAGCTAAATTTAACACAAATTACTCAATAAAAGTTAAAGAAAGTTATTAAGACAGTTAAAGAAAGTTATTACTCAATAAAACTTTAAGAAAAAATGTACTTTCAAATTCCCCTTGCAGTTCTTACTGGATCTTCGTCTCTCTGTTTTGTTTTTGCTTAATTTGCTTAACAGCTGATCACATTCAAGTAAATGACAGAAGGTTCATTAAAAATGGGGGGGGGGGGGGGGGAAACCACCAACTTTATTGGGTTAAAATTTAATTTGAAACTAATTTGAAACTTAATTTTCATGGTGGTAGATCACCGGCACTTTTAGCCGGAAAAAGTAGATCACAACCTGTTCGAAGTTGGACATGCCTGATATAAACAATCGATCTATGTTTACCGGTTCCACTCCAATCATTAATTTATAGACCTCTATCTTATCTCCCCTCAACCGTCTCTTTTCCAGGTTGAAGAACCCTAATATTTTGAGCCTCTCCTCATGGGGGTATCCTTCCACCTCCTTTATCATTTTGTTTGCTCTTTTTTGTACCTTTTCTAATTCCGCTAAATCCTTTTTATGATATGGCAACCAGAATTGCACACAATCAAGGTGCGGTCTGTCACGCAGCAGACCCTCTGGGAACAGAAGAAAATGTTTTAAACACAGAAAAAGTCAGGCATAAGCTGCAATATTTCGAGGAACCAGATAGAGGGAGCAAGAGAGACCTCCGAGAGACTGAGGAACCACGCCCCATAGGTCGTGAGGTAATGCCAGCCAGCCTCCAATCAAGGAAGAGAGGAGTACCTCTTAAAAGTCTGGAAGACTGGAGAGGGGAGGAGGAGGCAAGATCAGCAGAAGAGGCAGGACCAGCAGAAGAAGCAGGACCAGGAGAAGAGGCAGGCCCAGCAGAAGAAGCAGCCAGGTCTGGGAAAGGAAGGGCGGAAGCATTAGCCCTTGGACAGGGGTTTGGCAGAAGGCAGCAGCAACCGCTGTGGCGTGAAGAGAGGAGCAACCGAGGAGAAGGAGAGACAGCTCCATCAAGAGTGAGTGCTCTTTGTCCAGAGAGGCGAAGGCATTGCTGTGACTGCAGGAGAAAGCCAACTGAAGGACGGCTGGAGAACCTAAGGCCTATTGCTCAGGCAAGTCAGAATCCCAGCCGAGGCAGGCCTCAACCCTCACCTGGAGTAGAGAAGCCAAAGATAAAAGGTAAACCTTATTTTACTCGAAGCAGGTTTCAAACTGCCGATATATGGGGAGGACAGGGAGCAGAGGAATACTGTCCATATAGAACTGCCTATGATACAACATACAAGAAACGTTTATCAAATAAGAGACTTTTTAATGAGAAAGGTTTGCAGGAAGCTAATGTAAAATCCTTGCAGAGGGAGGACTGTTCTCAGTATAGGAGAGCACAGGACCGACGCCCTACTCTTAACCCTGAGCATTGGGAGGTCATACAAAAGTTATATAAGAAGCCAGACTACAATTTGCCAGAAACTACAGACTCAGTTTCAGAGGCTTCCGAATTGGAACCAATGCAAGTGGAATTTGCTAAAGAGCTTTCAGATACAGAAATGGACTGTAATTACTGCATGACAGGAAGCCTGGAGTCCTTGCCTAGCGTATAAGCCATAACCTGTGGAATAGAAAAATGTTTGTTTTGTACACCACTTTGTGAAGATAACAGTTTTGCTTTAAACTCATGTTTTACTTTTTCTTCTAACCTGAAGTAAGGACACTTGTGTTGATGTTATTGTCCAACCGTTTGAACCTTTGCAAGAAGGGGAAATAAATGCCTTTGTTTTCCCTCCACTCTGACCTTTGTGTTCTTTGAGATTTGGTAACAAGGAGGCTACCAGGCTAAAAGTCCCTGGGCCCTGTGAAACACTTGCCAAACTCAACCTTATATATTTTTGTGTCCAACCTACCTTGGTTTATTACCCTGCCAAGGTGGTGCACGTGACAGGTCGCACCATGGAATGATATAGAGGCATTAGAATATCCTTGGTTTTATTCTCTATTCCTTTCCTTATGATTTCTAGCTTTCTATTGTCCTTCTTGGCCGCCGCTGCACACTGGGTGGATGGTTTCAATGTGTTATCCATGATAATGCCTAAATCATTTTCCTAGGTGGTGTTCCTAATGTGGAACTTTGCATCATGTAACCATAGTTTAAGTTGTTCTTTCCTAGGTGCATAACTTTGCACTTGTCCACATTAAATTTCAACTGCCATTTGAACGTCCAGTTTTCCAGTTTATCAAGATCCTCTTGCAATTTTCCACAATCCTCTTGGGTTTTTTAACAACTTTAAATAGTTTTGTGTCATCTGCAAATTCGATAACTTCACTTGTTATTCCCCTTTCCAGGTCATTTATGAATATATCAAAAAGCAGCGGACCCAGCACAGATCCCTGAGGTACTCCACTATTCACCTTTTTTCCATTGGGAAAATTGGCCATTTAGACCTACCCTCTGCTTTCTATCTTTTAACCAGTTCCTGATCCACAATAGTACACTGCCTCCTATCCCATGACTTTTTAGTTTTGCCAAAAGTCTCTGATGAGGGAACTTGTCAAGGGATTTCTGAAAATCCAGATATCCTATATTGATTGGCTCACCTTTGTCTACCTGCTTATTCACACCTTCAAAAAATATAACAGAATAATAAGAGAAGACCTTCCTTGGCTAAAGCCATGTTGGCTTTCTCCCATTAATCCATGACTATCTACATGTTCAGTAATTTTGTTCTTTATAATGGTTTCTACTATTTTGCCCGGTACTGAAGTCAGGCCATTCGCCAGTCGTCAGGTATTATAGATGATTTTAATGATAGTTCACAGATTACTAATAGTAGGTCTGCAATCTCAGATTTCAGTTCTTTCAACAGCCTCAGATGTACACCATCCAGTCCAGGTGATTTGGTATTCTTTAGTTTATCAACTAGTTGTAATACATTGTCCCGGTTTATTGATATTTCTTTCAATTCTTCCATTGCAACACCTTTAAATAGCATTTCAGGCATGGGTAACTTCCCTACATCTTCTTCAGTAAAGACCGACACAAAAAATTCACTCAGTCCTGCTATGGCCTTGTCCCGTCTTAGTGCCCTTTTTACCCCTCTAGCATCTAACAGTGTCAAAGGCTTTACTAAAATCTCAGTACTCCACATGTAGGGTGTACTTAGATTGCCACATCTAGGTGCCTTTTTCCAGCTTCTCTCCCCTCCAGACATTCTGCTCCCCTCAAGATACTCTTACCCCTTCTCACTCCCTCTCTCCTTTCCAGCCACTCTTCCCTGCTTGTCATCTCCCTCCCTTTTCTTGCCTTCTTCTTCCTCCTCTTCTCTCTTTTATGCCCCTCCTTCCTTCCAGACACTCTTCCTGCCTTCTTCCCCCTCTTCTTTCCTCTTGATACTCTTCCCTGCTTTTACCTCCCTCAATGATTTTTTTCTTCTTTTCTCGAGCTCTATCCCTCCAGATGATCTTTGTTTGTCTCACCCTTCCTTCAAGATGCTCTTCTTCCTTTTTCATCCCTCTCTCTTTAGATGTTATTTTGCCCCTTCACACTGTCCCTCTCAGGCTCTTTCCTCTTCTCACTACTGTAACTTCTCTCAGCTCTTTTCCTCACTCTTCAGGCTAGATCTTGTGACCCCCCCCCCTTCCCCGCAGCAGCAGCATCAGCAGGAGATGATATGCAATTAAACATTTCTCCTGTTGCCAGCCGGGGTTGTGCATAAGGCCAGCTATAAGTTTTCTGCCACCCAAGCAAATAATATTAGGCTGGCACTTTCTGTGAATTTTAGCTTTTTACTCATGCTTGTGCTTTGCAATTTTGCTTTTAGTACACATTAGATCTTTTGAATGTTCGCCAACTGATTATACATTTATTAATTTGTAGGTTAACGTGCAATAAATTGATTTTTCATTCACTGAAGTATTTAAGGCACATGAATGAACCAAATGCACACTAATGAAATCACATCCCTAGATATTTGTCAAAACAATGTACAAAATGCCAACCCAGATCTGTGCAGCCCTAAGCACATGCATGCGTCACTGGTGCTTAGATGCATGCATGTGGTTAGGGCTGCACTGGTACAGTGTGGAGGATCGGGTGAAGAGGGCAGGGCAAAGATGTAGGCCTTTTCCAATCACTAAAACTGGGTTGGCACTTCTTTTACCTATGGGCCCCTTGTTAAGCAGGGCCTGAGGTTATGCCCATTGATAAGAGCAGCCCTGTACATGTATAGAGAGCTGCAAGATTATTTTGCAAATTTACATGTAACCCGGATCCATGGGGGTGCTGATTTGTTGCCAGTACCAAGGGACACAAACAAATATGTAGAACTCAATACAGAGATTCTGGTAGGGAGAAGGAGGAAAAATGCCCAAGGCCTTCACTGGATGGTTCACCAAAATTTACTAAAATGTTGCTACTCCATTCACAAATGACTAACCATACATGTATTATAGAATAAAAGAACATCTTTATTTTTGTGAAATCCCAAGTTAAAAGTGCATACAAACTAAAACCTTGAAAGCATCCAAAGAAAATACATCTCTATTGACTTAAAGTCCCTGTCCGAGTCTTTTTTCAAAAACAGAACAATCAAGCTCTCTAGTCAGATAATCGACCTCCTGCACTTTCCTGGGTCAGCTTTGTCATGGACTGGCCCTCTTCCCTAGATCCTGGGCAGGGTATCTCAGATTCCTCTTTCTCTGACAAACACTCGTAAGGTAAAACTCCACAAAACACAGACACGATTTATCTATTGACTGGCAGGCACTATACAGATAAGTTCCCTATCTATGAATTTTCAGTGGCACTATCTGGATTGTACCAGTGAACATTCCTACAGACCACTCTGGCATTATTCGGAGAGTGCCAGAGTAGGGCATGGCTGTTCCGCCTAACTGTATGGATAGTCAATGATTTTCAGCTGCTATCCATATAGCAAAAAGGTTATCCTAAATTAAACAGCAGAGCTGGCCCCAGTGTTGGTTCAGACTTAAGCCTTATGCCCTCCCACCATCTGTCAGAATCTATTGTTTAGTTCTGAATGCCCCACTCTTTGCCGCCCCCAGAAATTGCTGCCCTAGGTGACCACCTAGTTTACCTGATGGCTGGGCCAGCCCTGCCACTTAGCTATATGGATAGCAGACTGAATATGGCTTCTCTCCGTAGAGCAGCCGCAATCACCACACTTCACATATATTCAGCTCCACTCACTTGCTGATAATGGTACTGAATATTCATGGGTAATTTAAATGCCACAGTTGGTGTTTAAAATTACTGACCATAGCATTTGAATATTGATCTGAGAATTTCTCTGGTGTTTGGTTTAAACCCTTTTGTCTATGCCATGGACTTTCTACTAGAAAAGAATCCCCGAAATAACATGCTCGACTTACATACCATTAGAGAAAAGCACCAGGGGAGCACACGTCACATCTCTAAAGACAAAATAGTAAACAAATTATACCAGTCTCTCCTTGCTGTGTGTAGGGGATGCACTGGGCTTTGGTCCCTTATAATTACAGTTTGGGCTTCTCAAGAAGCCGAGTGGAATGCATTGTCTAGGTTCCCCCAATTTCTCATGGCATACAAAATCCAATATTTGCAGCTTGAATCTTTGTGGGACCTCTGGCTGAGTCTCTTCAGACTTCTGCTCCTTCCCTCCAGCTACCCACAACTGGAACACCACTGACAGACCTCCCGTATGTCTGCACACTGTTCAGCTCATCTTCACTGGGTAGGCCAAGCCGGCATGGGAGATCCTTTCTCTACATAAGGCCCAGCCAGTCATGATAAGAGCCAGCCCTCTGCTGTCTCTCAGCAGACAGGAACCTCAGAGATACCGAGTCTCACTCGTTAGGAGCGTGTCACACTCATTTGAAGGTTTTCTCACTCTCACACTCTTTGAGGCCTTTCTCTCAAGCATTAGAGCCTCAGTGCCAGTCAGGGCTAGTTCCACCATTAGATGAACTAGGTGATCACCTACAGTGCCAATGGTCCAAAGGCGGTCCACTGCCACCCTTCTCCAGGACCTGCAGTGGCAGCAATGCCTTTATACAGCACCATAGCGTATACCAAAACCTCCAGTGCTGCGGTACTGTTCGTGCTTCTGTCCCCTCCAAAGCAGGCTTCCTGTTTGCATGGTGGTGGAAACAGCTGAACCATCCACTTTTACCCCCATGCAAAAGCAATTGGAGGGGGCAAAGCAGGAACAGCACTCCAGTGCCAGAGGTTATCATAAGCACTGCAGTTCCATTTCAAAGGTGTTGTCGCCGCTGCAGGTCACAGAGAGAGGCAGCAGTGGTCTCAATGGGGGTAGGAGGAGCAGGGGCTGCTAGAAATGAGATTCACCTAGGAAGCCTCATATCCTTGCACTGGCCATGGTGCTAGTGCACTGATTCTGACCACTGCTTTCATGATAGGCAAGCCTATGAGAAAAAAAAACAAGTGGCCCAGCCAGTAAGGAAGAAATCTCAGCTCATCATCCTCTGTATTTCCTCCTCCTCAGGGCTGGCCCATCCATTGGGTGAAAATGTTGTTCGCACAGGGCCTCACGCCAACTTCATTCTGCACAGGGTCGGTTTGCAGGGCTGGGTACTGGGAAACAGGAAATGCCCTTTAATCTCTGGCACCAGCAGGCTTCATGAGAATAGAGCTGCTGGAGTGAAGGAACACACTGCTCTTCACTCTGGCGGCTCTGCAGAGGTGAACTGGAACTTTTGGCCTCTCCAGCTCCCTCTGAAGACGGTCAGACAGGCATGGGCTCTTCTGGGGGAGGGGGGCTAGGATAGGACTGGAAATGACTGATGGGGGGCTAGGACTGGAAATGGACTGATGGGGGGGCTAGGACAGGACTGGAAATGGCTGATGGGGGGCTAGGATTCGAAATGGGCTGATGGGGTCATGGACTGGAAATGGACTGATTGGGGAGGCATGGACTGGAAATGGGCTGATGGGAGACTAGGATAGGACTGGAAATGGTTGATGGGGGGGCTTGGACTGGAAATGGGCTGATGGGGGGGCTAGGATAGGACTGAAAATAGGCTGATTGGGGGGGCTAGGACTTGAAATGGGCTGATGGGGGCTAGGACTTGAAATGGGCTGACGGGGGATAGACACACTGAGGTGAGCCCTAAATACTTTAAAAGAGCACTATCGGGCCCGGAGAAGTCCTAACATACAGCCCAACTACTCAAATAGAAGTACTCATACGATAGAAATTGAAGCATATGATCTAGCTTTGTAATGTACAAGAAGTATAGAGCTAGCAATGTAATGTACAAGTATAGCAAAGTTTAGAAATCTAGCAATACCTGTTGTGATGATGCAGAGGGTTTAAACACTAAGAAAAAGGGTTTAAAACTGCAGCTTTCCTCAAATGCTCACATTAAGGCAGGCAAGGAAGGGGTTAAAGCACAAGCCCAAAGAAACTCTCTGCACAGAAAGGCAGTGAGAGAGCCACACCCCAGCTACAGGACAAACAGGGGAGCTGACGTAAGAGGCAAGGGGGCGGAGTCAAACCGGATAGGACAGCCCTATGCTCTTAACCAGGAAGTAACAGAGAGAGTTAGTTCGAGTTCGAGTGGGAGGAGTCTGAGGAGAAGTTCCAGTTCCAGTTCAGGTGAAAGCTCGAGGCAGAGTAACACTGATCTTGGAAGGAAGAGAGTTCATGTGGGAGCAGGAGGAGTGCCTGGGAGAACAGGAAGTGTTCAGGCAGGAGACTCAGGACCTGACTTTGACCAAGTTGCGGAGAGAAGCAAAGGGAGGAGCAGCCATTGCCAGGATAGCACATGGTGCTGGGAGAGTTGCCTTCCAGACTGCTTTGAGACACGGAGGTCTCTGAGAAAGCAGTGGAGAAAGCTTCCTCTGGGAGAGAGAGGTCACCACGAACCAGACAGCCAGGAGAAGCAGGTGGGAAGCTACTTTTATTCTCATGGGGAGAGGCTGGAACCCTTACCCAGAAGAGATAGCATTACTTCCCTAGAGTCTTCCCTAGAAGCTGTGAACAAAGGTGAGAGTTTGAGCAAGTATAAAGTTCTGTATGATAAGCTGCCTAAGTGTTCCAAGTGCAGGAAGCCTGATACTAGCAGAAGCTTAGAAACTAGCCCAGCTGTTCTTAACTCATCAGCTGATGGTAGGCTATGTCGACAGAAGCTAAAGCTAGCCCCTGCTAAGCCAGTGAAACGAGAGCAGTGCAAAGACAGAGACTTGCCTTGTTACCAACCTTTGCAACCCAGACACACTAGAAGAAGATTAAGCCAGTTGAATTCCTTTAACACTACTTTAAAGGAGGCTGCTGATTCTAGCTACATTCAGATACCATGGAGGGAAAGGAATAGTAAGTGGAAACATCTTAGACACCATTTGGAACAATGGAAGCCTGTTGATCTGCAGTACCCTGAATTGAATCATAAGACGTCTGACTCTGATGTTGAATCAATGCAGTTGGGTTCAACTAAATCAGATAGCTCTTATTCTGAGATGGAGGCAGACTGTGCTTTGTGTTGCCAAGAGTGAAGCTGTTGATTAATGTATATGATAAGTGCTGAGAAGTGTTTCATGCTATTGAGTTTGCACGGAGAGAAGCAGCGTTCTGCTGGAGTGAAACTCAACGTCTTTAAGCAGCTGTGAATTGGGAATGCTATGGAAGTGATTAGCTGCAACTAAAGCTGTTCATAAGTGAAGAGAAGTTGAATTAACCTTGTATATAACTGACAAACCCTGAGAAGGATCAGGTTGGACTTTATCACCTTTGGACTTTATTTTGGCATAAGAAGTATCCACCTTTTTGTTTCTGGTTAGGGGATGGTAGATGACAGAATCCTGTGCAACAAATAAAGTTTTTGTTATCACACAAAACCTTGGCTGTCTTCGTTTGGGCCACAACTACAGGGATATCCCAAGCTTCAGCACTTACAAGGATAATCTGGCACATTTCCCACTCTTCCAGGCAACCGCCTATACACTGAGAAAGGGGGTGTGACACTGTGATCACTGTTCCCTCTAAGCTGTGCGCGTGCACACACCTCGCCGAGCGAGCACACATACTTTACAACAGAGCGCACAAAAATTATGGCTCTGATTCTGATAGAAAACAACACAGACATCTTAAAATTTAAAGTTATGATTGTAATTACTAGAAATTTCCTGCTTCATTTAGTAATCGTCTATTTTCATTTCATTTGATTAAAATCAATGTGGTGTACATACTGTATTCTGACGTGTAGTCAAATTTTAAAGTATATAACTCAGAGTGTCGTTATGTGGCGCACAAAAATGTAACCTTCCTTCAAAAGCTGCACACAGCTGATATTTTATGCGCACACAGCCTAGAGAAAATTAGAGGGAACATTGCCTGTAATAGAATATTAACTGTATTTATATTAACAACAAACCTATGCAATACTGTATGAACTATTGATACTGAACTACTGTCTCACTACTCTAGAAACTCTGTATACTTTTTTCAAAAACACTACCGACACTTAATAACCAGATACATAAATTGATACACAATTACTCCCACAAATACCTTTGATCTAACACCCCTAAAAACCAAAGTCTGTAACAAAGTATCATTCAAAAGTCTTTAGATACTGTACACCTACTTGCAACACATCTCACTTAAAATCTAAAAATGGAATTCCTAAATACTCTACTAGCCATACTAACATGTACCATCCTGTATACAACAACAACATTATCCTACCCTTATACATATTCAGTATACACACTCCCAAGTATCACTCATATATACTGCCCAACGCAATGCACAGAATGGGCACCAGACAAAATCAAACACTCCAACATACACCACTCTAACTCAAAAACAATGAAACCTTATTCAAGATTAATTAGAATTAATACCACCCCCATCGCAACACACTCTAACCCTAACAATCTATTCCCCCAGAAATGTCTGTTAATAAATGCCAGGTCCATTAAGAACAAAACATATATTATATAGGACCTCATCATCGATGAAAAGCCCGATCTACTCTGTATTACAGAAACAGACACAGTCCACCTTAACACACTAAACACACCAGGTTATAATCTGTTCAATTGCCCTCGTACCAACAGAAGAGGAGGGGGGGGGGTACTAATAATTGCAAAAGATGACATAAAATTATCCAATAGTGCACAGAAGTCTTTTGAAGGAATTGACATACTCACGGTAGAGAACCAATCCTTCGCTATTTCTCTCATTTACAGACCGCCAACTACCAAACATGAAACCCTAGCAACAGTTCTTGAGGCGATTTGTGAAACCTCAATTAAAAAGTATCAGATGGTACTAGGGGACTTAAACCTTGCATCACTTAATACCACAAATACAAATACATTCATGGAAGCCATGGATCAAATGGGATATCAACAAAAAATCCAAGCACCCACCCACAACAAGGGAAATGTCCTTGATACGGTCTTCTTACCCAAAAAAACCACGATAACAACATAGTAACAAGACCAACACCCAAAATAACACACGTTCCATGGTCAGACCATCACCTTATTCAATTCACATTTGACATACCAATGCAACCTCTCAATATAGAAGATAAATCAAATAAATACAAAAACTTATTTAAAAAATTAGATAAAGACGCACTAATAAATTCAATTTCAGTACACATAAATACCGAAACCACAATTCTGGATGACCTAATAAAACAATGGAATAATGGAATAGAAGCAGTATCCAAACACCCACCGAAAACTTCACCTAATGTGAATACCAAAACAAGGAGTAAAACTGAACCATGGTACACTTTAGAGCTGGTCAAAGCAAAGAAAGACCTTAGAAAAATAGAAAAAAAATGGAGGGCTAAAAAAACACCCGAAATCAAAACACAATACTACAAACACTAACATCATACAACGAAATAATAAACTCGGCAAAAAAGAATTACTATACTAAAAAACTAAACAATGCCTTAAACAGACCTAGAGAACTATTTGAGCTTATAAAGTCCTTCACCAAACCCACCAAGGATCCCAATATGAAATACCCAATAAATGCTCAAACCCTTGCTGATCATTATTCTAGCAAATTAAATCCTACAGAAGAAAAAACCTCGCATAAACTAATAGTAAACTTTGCATCCCAAAAGACACCACAGACTGCAAATTCAACTGAATTGTGGGAAAACTTCCATAAAATAGAACTCAAACAAATGCTAAACATAATAACAAACATAAATACCACTACTTCCCCTCTTGACCCATGCCCGGTAACATGGATCAAGTCTATAAAAACAAACAGCACCCATAATATTAAACATAGTAAATCAATCTCTACTACAAGGAATAATCCCAGCTGAATTAAAAAGATCACTCAAACGACCTATATTAAAAAACAAAACACTCAACAAAGATCCATCTGCAAATAGACCCATATCAAGTATCCCCTTCATAGCTAAAACCATTGAAAAAAAACAGTTCAATACCAACTGCAGCAACACATAGATACAACAAATGCACTTGATGACCATCAATATGGTTTCCGACAAGCTCATGGAGTAGAAACACTTCTGCTTGCATTATTTGATAAGCTATATAAAGGCATTGAACATTCCAAGAAAATGTTTATATTGATATTCATTGACATAACAGCAGCATTCGATTCTGTGAATCATAAGACTCTCATAACAAGACTGGAATCATTAGGAATAATGGGAACCCCCCTAAAATGGTTCGCATCCTATATCTCTAATAGAATACAACAAGTATACTTTGACCAAAGCTCATCCACTGTATTCCCTCAAACACAAGGTATTCCACAGGGATCCGCTCTATCCGCCACACTTTTTAACTTATACCTAAGACCCATATGCACAATATTTCGAAAACACCAAATTAACCATCATTTATATGCAGATGATATAATGCTGTATACACAATTGGATATATGCAACCCAGATTATAGCCACATCGAAACCTGCCTTAAAGAGACCCAGATATGGCTTCAACAAAACAATATGAACATTAATCATAAAAAAATGGAGGTAATGTTCATAGCTAAAACCCCAGAATTTAAACACCCGCCCACAATACTACTAAACAATATTTCCTATAACATCAAACGAGTTAAAATACCTAGGAGTGACTCTTGATAAGACCCTTAGCATGGAAACCCACCTACGATTAATAAACAGAACAATCTTCCATAAACTAAAAATCCTACAACCACTACGCAATATCATAGAACACTCTAATTTTAGAACAATAGTACAAGCAATTATAACTCCACACTTGGACTATTATAATGGCATCCTACAAGGTCTACCCAAAAAAACAATCAATATACTCCAAATGGCCCAAAACGTCACAGCTCGAATACTAATGAATGTACGGATTTCAGATCACATCACACCCATATTAATGGAACTTCACTGGTTACCTATCCAAGCATGCATAAAATACAAAATAATAATCACAACGTTCAAGCTAATACACAATATCGCTCCATCCTTCCTTAACACACTTATTAAAACACATCCCCCTAACAGAAAAAGACGAGCACACAATCAAAACACCTTGCAAATTCCACGATCTATATGTAAGGTAAAAATGAATACCAGCAACAGAACATTCACTTACCTAGCCCCCACACAATGGAACAAACTCCCAGACACACTTAGAGCCAACAAAGATCTCCAATCATTTCGAAAAAACCTCAAAACACACCTATTCCGAGAATATTATAACCTATCTGAAATAACCTAAATCCAGATTATATCAAGTATACATCTCAACATAGAATCTCCAATAACCTCCTAGTCACACGATCCCAAACCCAACAGAGAATATTACGATATGCATAATACAACAGAAAATATTAATACAACCCATTAGGCATGCAACTTCCCCAGTATGCCATTGTAAATATCCTGTATATAGTTAAAGAGAATGAGTATGTTTATCTATGTAAATAGTTTAAACTTTGTTTGATCTCTGTTTTATTTCCTACTGTTATATGTAAATGCTGTTTATGCATAATTTAAATGTTAAAATATAAACCGCTGCTGATCACGGGAAGGAGCGGTATAAAAATAATTTCAAATAAATAAATAAATAGGACTGGAAATGGCTGATGGGGGGGGCTAGGATTGGAAATGGGCTGATGCAGGGGGTGGGAGAATGGGACTAGACGAGAGCGGATGCTGTGTGGGTCTGGAACTAGAAGGGAGCTGATGTTGGGGGAGGACTAGAAGGGGATGGGGCTGGGGGTGAGGATAGAGAGGGAAAAATATATTTTGTGTGGGAGGGAAGAAAAATCTACAATTGTACAATTGGTCGTGTATTGGGAGAGTAAATGGGGATTGAGGATGGAAGGGTGAAATTTGAGTGGATGATAAAGGAATAAAGAAAGAAATGGAGGAAAGAGCAAGAGGGGAAAGATCAGTATGTTAAAGCAGATGTAGAGAGAGAATAGAAAAGATCTAGAAGAGAGAAGAAAAGAGCAGAAGACACGAAGAAACAGAAGAAAGTGACTGGAGCAATTGCAACTGAAAAATAAAATGCCCAAACAACAAAAAGTAGAAAAATACATTTTTATTTTGAATTTATTAACTGGAATATGTCATCTCTGGGAAACGTGCATCGCTAACATCTTTGCATTTTGTTAAGTACAAGAGGAAATTAATTTATAGTTTTATTTCTCCAGTGTTGTACATTCCAAGTTTGGCTTTTGGGTTTCCCAGTTTAATTATTGTCTTCCTATTTCTAAATTGTGATTCCTTGTTCTTTGTTTGGTGATGGTCTGCATGTGTAACTGAGCTGAGGTATTCTGTTTTTGTAATTTCTTTTGACAGTGCCACTTGGTCTCTTTCCCCAGGAGGAGATGTATTGGTATTCTCTGAGATGTATTAGTTTAATATTCGCAGTGTTGCCTTTTGATAGGTAGGGTTTGGTGCTTTATGAGTCCTGATAGTGCTGTTATGATATGGCGGGTTTGCTATGGGCCCGATTCTGTGCCACAAATAGTGGGGATGGACGTCCCAATGGGATGTCCATCTCGGCTATTCTTGCCTTCCACAGCCGGCGTCTAACCTCCCTGATGGTTGTGCGGGGAAGTTAGACGGGGATGAGGAAGGGGCGGCTTGGGGGCGGAGTCTGGACGGGCAGTGGGCAGTCGCTAGTCCTGGATGTACAGAGCCGATTCTAATATTGGCCCTGTACGTCCAGGGCCGGCGACATGTGCGGGGAAGATATTTCACCTCCGAGGTGGAATAACTTCCCTGGACATGTTTTTTTTTTTTTTTATATCGGGGCGCGGATGGTGCAGGGGGGGCCAGAGGACATTCTCCGCAGCCTGACCCTGGCCTTAGGAGGCCAGATTGGGGGTCGGGGCGTGTGGAATAAGCACTTTTATCCAGCGGCCGGCATCGCAGCTTTTAAATGGAGCTGCGGTGCCATGGCAACCGAACACCAGGGCGCCGCGGCTCTATTTAAAAGCCCTGACTGAGTTAGTTGGGCTTGTCATGTACGTGCAGGCCAGACTGAATTGCAGTCCTGGCCTGCATGTTCATGACTAATCGTGATTCTGATACCGTGGGGCTAAATGTGCACCGCAGGATCAGAATCGCGAGCCCCTCTGTACGTCCAGCTCAGACCAGATGTACAGAGGGGCTGGACGTCCAGGATGGAAGGAGCCCTTATGGGTTCTAAATGGGCAGTGTTTATAGTACTTCCTAATGTGCCTGGTGGTTGGCACTGGAGTATAGTAATGTAGAAATCTGATAGTCTTTCTTCATCCAGATACTCATTAAGAGGCATGTTTACTAAAAGTTAGCGCACATTAACATTATGCAAGTATTTATGCAAATGAGGTCCCTTATGCATATGAGGCCTGCAATGAGTCTCCGCACATGGCCCCGCACCCCCCTTGGGCTGCCCCTGCTCCTCTTCCCCAGCCCTTTCCCTGTATCTGCAAGTGCAAACGTTGTTAAACCTGTGTACGTGCTTTTTAGCTACTGAGTGGAGAGCAATTTATTAGACAAGAGAATTTACCCATTTTGCCTCCACTATGTCTGTATCTTTTCAGAGGCTCCAAAGTAAAAGAAATGCTATATAATGTTATGATTTTATTTGCATTTATACATCAATGTTACATTTACATTTATAACCTGGATGAACCATCTGGCTCTTTGGACTACAATCTCATTCTTTTGACCAGTAAATCTCACTCTATGGGACGGTTCCTCCCTGGCATCTCTGGAACCCCCACAGGGCTCCCTTAGCAGGCCTCCATTGTGAGCAACTCCTCCCACTAAAAAGTCTCCAGTCCCCTAAGTACAAGGGCTCTAACACTTCCCTCCAAACCACAAGCTGAGAACACCCATGGGGAGTGATGGACATAGAGATCCATCCTCCACTGCATTACTTCAAATGCAACTCACAAGTTAAGTGCAGACTCCAGAATTTCCCTCATTTGACAAACAGAGAGGAACAATTTGGGAACTGTAAAATAAAATGGAAAAGATAAAGCATGAAAGATAAAAGCAAACTGAAGCTTGAGCTACTTCTTTCTCCAGCTGGTGTCATCGGATGATTGGATAGCTGCTGTGATAATGAAAGCAAAGTGCCTGATGACATCCACTATCAAAAGAATACCTCTTGAGTTTGACGTTCTGCTTACTTTGTAGAGTGCTTGGGTAGGTAAAAAAAAAATCAACTGGAGATTTCTCAGTACATGGCAACTGCACTACTCAATTTTCCCCTGAAATGCATTGGAGTAAAAAAAAAAATGTTCGGAAGAAGAAGGGGGTGGGGAGCGGGGATGGGGGGATGCTGCATTTCTTGACAAAGAAGAACTGGCTATTGAATAAATGATGGTGCATTGGCACAAAGCAACATATACCATGAAAACTCAGTTCAGAGTATTCCAAGATGTGATGTTGAAAAGAGTTTTAACAGCTCAGAATACATTACAAACCATCAATCAGTTTGTAACAATGTACTCTCAGATTTGGGAATTGTAGACTGGGCCCAGACATCCCCAATTCCATGATTTTACAGCTGTATCCCTGACTCCCACCTGTTTAACAGCCTCCGGTCTCTGATTCCAGCAATGGGACAGAAGTGCCAACGGGGGAGGTGGTGATGGGTGGCATTCTGTAGATATGATAGAACAAGGCATTTAAAAGTCCTCAGTGCGGCAGGTAGCTCAGGGCTTTGGAACACATGCAGATGCTCACGGCCTGCGTCACGCCTCCCTGTGCTTGCATCAGAGGGAGTAGGATGTGTAGGCCTTGAGTGTGCACATGTACGAAGGCCCAATGGCTGGCTGCTTGCTGCACTGCAGGACAATCTCAGCAAAGGTATGGTGTAGGCAGCAGACAGGGGCAGGGAACAGGATCAGAAAGGGGAAAGGAAGAAGGAAGAGATGCTGGACGCGGCTGCGGAGGGGATTAAGGAATCTAAGGGAAGGGAAAGAGAGGTGCTAGACATCCAGATAGGAAGAGAAGGGGAGATGTTGGATATCTAGGGAGAGGAAGGAAAGGGAATATCTGGGTGAGGGGAGAGGAGAAAAAGAGATGGTGGATACTTACGTACTTACTTACTTATTTACTTATTTATTTACCGGGTTTTTTATACCACTTTATCCTTTAGTCAAAGCGCTTCACATTATAACATACACTTAATGATTACATTACAACAGGAACATTAAACTTGGAGTATCATTAACATTAACTAGGGTTGAGCATTATGAATGTTACACGAGTTTATATTGACATAGAACTTGATTAATTATGCTACAGAAGAGGTTAGTGTGGCAGGTTTATACTGGGCTATGTGACGGTTCCAAAGTGTTCAGAGAATGGAAATGTTTTTAATTTCCTGCGGAAGTCTTAGATATCTGTTGTAGCCTTGAGGTCTTCTGGTAAGGAGTTCCGTATTGATGGTGCTGATTAAGAGAATGCCCTGTTACATGTTTGTTTACTTCTTGTTTTGGTGTTGGGAATGATAAGCTGGTTTTTGTTGTTAGCTTTTCTTGGTATGATTTCTGGGTCTTTTTGGACTAGTGATTGGAGTGTGTGTGCAGATGTGTGGTGTAGAATATGGAATATGATGAGTGCAGTTTTGAATATGATATGTGCATACATTGGGAGCCAGTGCAGTTAATTAGGGTGGAGATGGGAAGGGGAGATGCTGAAAATCTGGGAGGGGGGGGCAGAAGAGAAGGGGAGATGCTGGAAACCTAGAGGAGGAGAAGGGAAGGGACATGGACTATGGGGGGAGGAGTAGAGAAAGGAAGATATGGGACTACAGGAGGGTGGGGAAGGGAAGAAAATTGAAATACTGAACATAGAACCAGGAAAAGAGGAGAGATGCTGGCCACAGGCAGGGCAGATCCAACCACTAGGCAAACTAGGTAATCACCTAGGGTGGAAGCTTCTGGAGGGCGGCAATGAACAAGGCATTCAAAGCTAAACAATAGATTCTGATAGCCAGGGGAGGGGGGATAAGGCTCAAGGTTTGCCTAGGACAGTGATGGCTAACCTTTTTGAGCCCGAGTGCCCAAACTGCCGCACAAAACCAAAGAATTTCCTCAAAGTGCCAGCACGTCAATTAAAGCCCCATTTGCATAAGGTGCTTCATTTGCATAAATATTTGCATAATGTTACCATACACTAACTTTTAGTAAACATGCCTCTTAATGAGTATATGGATAAAGAAAGACTAAAAGGTTTCTACATTACTATAATCCAGTACCAACCGCCAGGCACCTTAGGAATTACTACAAACGCTGCCCATTTAGAACCCATAGCAAACCCGCCGTATCCTAACAGCACTACCAGGACTCACAAAGCACCATACTCTACCTATCAAAAGGCAACACTGCAAATATTAAACCAATACATCTCAGAGAACAACAATACATGACCTACTGGGGAAAGAACAAGTGGCAATGTCAAATAGGAATTATATAAACAGAATACCTCAGCTCAGTTACACATGCAGAACAGACCATCACCAAACAAGGAATCACAATTTAGAAACAGGAAGACAATAATTAAACTGGGAACCCCAAAAGCCAAACTTGGAATATACAACAACACTGTAGAAATAAAACTATATATTAATTTCCTCTTGTACTAAACAAAGCGCAAAAATTAATGATGCACATTTCCCAGAGCTGACATATTCCAGTTAATAAATTCAAAATAAAGAGATATTTTTCTACCTTTTGTGCATTTTTTTTCAGTTGCAATTGTTCCAGCCACTTTCTTCTGGTTTCTTCGTGTCTTCTGCTAACTCTCCATCTGCTGTCCATTTGTCCTTTCTTCTGTCTTCTTGTTTTTTTTTCCATTCTCTCTCTACATCTGCTTTAACATACTAATCTTTCTCCTTTGGCTCTTTCCTCATTCCTATTTCATCTACTCAAAATTTACCCCTCCATCCTCAATCCCCACTTACTCTCCCAATACCCAGCCAATTGTAGATTTTTTATCCCTCCCACACAAAATATTTTTCCCCTCTCCATTTTACTCTCCCAGCCCCATCCCATTCTAATCCTCCCCCAACACCAGCTCCCTTCTAGTTCCAGCCTCACCCAGCATCCATTCCCTTCTAGTCCCTGCATCAGCCCATTTCCAGTCCTAGCAGCCCCCCAACCCAATTCCAGTCCTATCCCCCCCTCATCAACCCACTTCCAGTCCTAACCCCCCATCACCCCATTTTCAGTTTAAGCCCCCCCCCTATAACCCATTACCAGTCCTAACCCCCCACTTCCAGTCAGCCCCCCATAGCCCATTGCCAGTCCTAACCCCCCCATCAGCCCACAGTCCATTACCAGTCCTAACCCCATCAGCCCACCTCAAGTCCTAAACCCCTCCCCATCAGCCCATTTCTTGTCCCAGCCCCCCCATAGCCCATTATCAGTCCTAAACCCCCTATAACCCATTACCAGTCCTAACCCCATCAGACCACCTCCAGTCTTAACCCCCCCTCAGCCCATTTCCAGTCCTGTCCCCCCCCACCAGCCCACCTCACGTCCTCACCCCTCCCCATCAGCCCATTAGCAGTCCTAACCCCCCCGAGCCCATTAGCAGTCCTAACCCCCCCTCTCTAGCCCATTAGCAGTCCTAACCCCCCCCCCCATAGCCCATTAGCAGTCCTAACCCCCATCACCCCATTTCCAGACAGCCCCCATCAGCCCACAGCCCATTAGCAGTCCTAACCCCCCCTAGCCCCCTAGCCCATTAGCAGTCCTAACCCCCCTCCTAGCCCATTAGCAGTCCTACCCCCCCCCCGCGCCCATTTGCAGTCCTAACCCCCCCCCTTGCCCATGAGCAGTCCTCACCCCCCCCTCCTAGCCCATTAGCAGTCCTAACCCCCCCCAGCCAATTAGCAGTCCTAACCCCCCCCTAGCCCATTAGCAGTCCTAACCCCCCCAGCCCATTAGCAGTCCTAACCCCCCCCTAGCCCATTAGCAGTCCTAACCCCCCCCCTCTCTAGCCCATTAGCAGTCCTAACCCCCCCCATAGCCCATTACCAGTCCTAACCCCCCATCACCCCATTTCCAGACAGCCCCCATCAGCCCACAGCCCATTAGCAGTCCTAACCCCCCCTAGCCCATTAGCAGTCCTAACCCCCCCCTCCTAGCCCATTAGCAGTCCAAACCCCCCCCTGCCCATTAGCAGTCCTCACCCCCCCCCCCCTCGCCCATTCGCAGTCCTAACCCCCCCCCCCCCCCGGCAAATTTAAAAACAGAAAAAGCGGGCTCTGGCTGCTGCCGCGGACGCGGCAGCATGCAGTGTCCCGCGGGGCCCCCTCCGCCCGCTAAGCCCCTCTGCAAGGGCTTTCAGATTCGCGAGGGAGACAGCGTCTCCCTCGCGTCTCTGTTAAGCCCGCAGGGGCTAATGGGAAATTTCCCATCAGTCCCTCGCGTCTAAAGGGGCTGATGGGAAATTTCCCATTAACCCCTGCGGGCTTAACAGAGACGCGAGGGAGACGCTGTCTCCCTCGCGAATCTGAAAGCCCTTGCAGAGGGGCTTAGCGGGCGGAGGGGGCCCGCGGGACACTGCATGCTGCCGCGTCCGCGGCAGCAGCCAGAGCCCGCTTTTTCTTTTTTTGCGGACCTTCACGCGTGCCAGCTGCAAGGCCTTCGCGTGCCACAGCTGGCACGCGTGCCATAGGTTCGCCATCGCTGGCCTAGGACATCAACATCTTGAACCAACTCTGGGCCAGCCTTGGATACCAGGAGTAGGAACAAGAATGGAAGGTGCAGAACTACAGTGTGAGGTGTGGAAGATAAGGGGAAAGGATGGACGCCGAGCAGGAAGGCAGAAGGAGAGTGTGAGATTCTGGACATAGGCATGGGAGAGGAAGACAGAAAGAGGCAGAGTTAGTAAAAGGCTAGGGGTGGAGATAGAGAAACGGTGAATGGGAGGGATGGGGCGAGAGAGACTGGAAAGCAGTAGGTACATGTAGTAAAAAGGAGGAAGACTGAGGCCTGATTGGTGAGGAGGGGTAAAATCTGAGCAGACAGAGACACAAAAAAAATAAATGGAAGAAAGCTGAAAGTGAGATATTGATGTCAGAGATAGATGTAGGAGAGGAAATGAAGGCCGGAAGAGGGAAAAGAAATGGCAAATGGACAGGAGATCATGGGAAGCGTGTTAAGAGAAGAAAGCAGAAACCAGAGATTCTGAGCTAGATAACTAGAAAAATAAAATGGACAGACAGAAAGGGTAGAAGAAAATTATTTTGAATTTGTTGCTGTATGCCATTAAACTAATGTCAACCTTACGAATAGTTGCAGGGCCGGTTGAAGGAGATGAGGCACCCTAGACGAACCTCATCTCTTACGTCCCTCCCAAGCCAGCCACTGCCACTGCTGCTACCCCTCTCCAGGGCCTGCAGCGACGACCATGGCCTCAGACAGCACCACGGCACTTACCTTAACCTCCAGTGCTGCAAGGCTGCGACTTCCACCCCCTCTAGTGCCCGATGTGGAGGTGGCAGAAGTCAAACAGCCTTGCAGCAGGCCGCCTCTGAACCACTGGCACTCTCGGCTGCTGCCTAATTCACCTAATGGTCTCGCCACCTCTGAATAGTTTTCCATGTTGGGACTATCCCTGGATTTTCCTACAAAATGCAAGTAGAAGTAGATTTCTTCCATGCAGTAAGCCTATAGCACCTAGTAATGCAAAATGGTCTCCTATCCAAGTACTAACCAGGCTGAACCTCACTTAGCTTCTGAGATTAGAGAGGATCAGGATGGCGTGGCCATACTATTTTTAATCTAGTAATTGGAATATGTCATTTTTTAGAATCTACATCTTTTATCTTTATATTTTGCACAGTATGGAAAAAAAGCATCACTTTTCTATTTCTCTGTTGATTGATTTGCTTCTGCTTGGAAATGATATTGTTGCTGTCATGGAGTGACTCCTCTTTCATCTTCCACCTATTGTTGCTCAAACCTGGAACTAAGGTGTCCCCTCACCCCCAGCTCACTTCAGATAACACGTGGCCCGGATTGGTCTGAAAAGATTCTGGTAACCTTAACAAACACAGCTTGAGAAACTGGATGTAAAACAAGAAAATTCCTTCATGACCACAAAGTACACAATACAAATCAGCGTTTGCAATCCAAAAAGCCAAACAAGAAATTGGTCTTGTAGAAATAAAGCTACCATCATAGGACCTCAGCCATAATTAACAGCATCAACAGATCAAAATAAGCAAAAAATTGTAAAAGTACAAAAGTAAATGTCCACAAGCAGTCCCATCCTTAATCCTGAATAAGCATTCCAGGAACCAGAAAGAATGAGTAAGAATCTGTCAGCACGTGTGGGGAAAGAAGCAACAGAATTTCTAAACAAGAAAACATTCTTTCAACAGGTGACTAAAGCATGAATACAGCAGAAATTACAGAAGTACTACATAGTCAATCCAAACTTAACACAAGAATATCAAAGGACAGGTGAACTTATACCTAAAAGTGGGAGACTGATAATTGCAGCACAGAAGAAAGGGCCAGTGGCAAGATGGTTCACAGGCAACACATGGACTCCATGGGCCCGATATTCAAAGCGATTAACACTGCTGGCAGAGCTGCTAGCCACGTTAATTGCGGTGAACGGGATAATCAGTGGCGATAATACAGCGGCTGCCGGCTCTACGCACCCCGATACTACTTGCGTCACATCGGGGCATGTCAGGGGTGTTCCAGGGTGGAGCAGAAGCAGTGCCGACCAGTAACTGCGCAGTGGTGATATTGAGCTGCTGCCGAGTTAGCAATATGCAGCGAAAGCCACGGTGCAGGTAACCCTGGCCTAATTTTCATATTTTCACCACATACCACTAACCGGGCAGTAGCTCAATATTGCCACTGTGCAGTTACCGATCAGCAAAAGCGGTTAACCCAGATATTCAGTGCAGGGGCCGGATACGATCCTGACATTGAATATCCAGGTTTAGTGTTCAGCACCGGCGCTTGCCACCAGTGCTGAATATCGGATCCAGTATTCCCATTTTTTAACTCTTTGTACATTGCCTTCTTGTCTGTGATAAAAGGCGGGTTAGCAAGTTCATAAACCTTAAACCTTACACAAAAATGGCAAAACACATGCAAATTCTGCAAAAAAAGAGCCAGGAAGAGTTATAGATGTCTAATGTCCGAAGGCCTGTATACAGAAAAGCACAATATATATCAAAGTAGCATGGTTCTTCCGCTGGGAACTGTGAAACACTTTAACTCTGCTGAACCAGAATAACCAGAACTGTGGAGAGTGAAGAGGTTGTGATCACCTGGGACATTCCCATCTCAACCGATAAAAAGTGTCTTGCAAGAAAACCCAACATAATGGTACAGGAGAAAACCACAAGCGTGACACTGCTGATAGAACTAAGAAGCTCCTCGGGTACCAACAAATACAGAGGCAATGAAAATGGAGCAGAAAAGATACAGAAATTGTTCAACCACCAGCTTGATGAAAACAAATTTCCAAGTGCACCACCTTGCTGTGTTGCCTATGCACACTACACCCTATGAGGTCCAGAAGGAAACTCTCTTCTTGCAGTGCCAGTATGAGAGCACTATGGGAGATCTATGAAACTGAAATACCCAACATACCTTGGTTTTGGAGAGAGGTTCATTCCTGACATGGGATATGCAAAACAGACCCATTTGGAGACACTTTTCCCTGAGAGATTTTGGAGCCGTTCCTGACTCAGCACCAGCTCCCTGTGACGCCTGGCAGCACATCTGTGGCAAGAGCGGGAAAGCAGGACTACTGTCCTGCATGCCAAGCCTGAAAGAGGAAAAGGGAAGAGACATCCTACTGGCCTGTTGAATCAGTCTCTGAGTATGCCAGCATGTCCTAGGTAGTTTTGTCTAATGACTACCCTGATGACAGTGTTGTCAAAGTGTCACATACAGCTTCTATGGGCAGTGGTGACTTAACCAAAGCTCTGCTCTGACCCTGGGCTCCATCAACAGATAACATTAATACTGGCTCTTGACGTGTTACCTGCTTTGATATCAGCAGTAGGCTGCTGCTGCAACCCATGCATGGCAAAAGGATTTTTCCAAAAGCAGGGATACATATTGGAGGTTGTTTTAAGTCACCTGAGCAATCATCAGAAACAAGTCGAGAGGAGAAGAAAAATAATGTCTTTCCAAATACTGATTTAGAACAAACTCCTCTAATTAGTTCATGAAAACATTTGATTTGAAAGTCTTCTTTTATCCTGATGGAAATAACCATGTTGGGCAATAGTCTTTCATATGTAAAGCAGGACACAGATTTTGCTGTTATTCCATATATACTGTGATTAACTAGGATAGATTTCAGTTTATGTTTGTTTCTGATTTTTTCCTCTTATTTGCTTTCTTTAGCCTGTTCCCTGACTGTCTGTCTATCCTTGCAAAGAAACCAGCAGGTGAATTAGTGAAGAATAATATCATAAAACCTAGGCCCTTTAGTTAGCTCAGTTGCAGAAACACTTCTCCCTCCCTTTCATCATGCCAGCATATCATAGAGAGTATTTTCTCAAAATAGGATGGCTTAATTAGCACAGCAGAGATGGAAAGAGCACATTAGTGAGACTTGTAGTCACAACTTCCTTGCACTGAACCATGCAATTCCTGACAGAATTAGGGTTCATCATGAAAATACAGAAATCCTCCCTGATTCCATCTCATAGGAGCCCACATTCCTACCTCCTCAACCACAGCCACGCTGCCTGCACTCAGAGCCCAGACTATACAACATCTTTTCTTCCAAATGTCTTCCAGAAAACACACATCTGTCAGGATGGTGACAGTCCACGTCATTCCTCATGTGCTTATTCAGATGAGGGAAACCCACTAGCAACTCAAATTCAAATGGAATAAACATTCCCAATCACTCTCGCATCATATTGTCATTACTGATACTCTGCGCAAAAACATTCACTGGTGGAGCAAACCATCAAATCTCAAGGGAAAATGCATGCATCCCTCCATTCCTCAAAGAGTTCTTACAGCAGATGCCCCCAAGATTGGCTAGGATCCCACACGGACAATCTTCAGACTCAAGGAATGTGGTCACACATGGAAAAAGCCCTTCATATCAACAACTCAGGGCATTTGTTATGTGATAGAAGTCTTCGTAGAGTCTTTGAAAAGCTGCATTGTACAGATCCAAACCAAAAAGCAAATGGCAGTGTCCAACATCAACATGCAAGGTGTCATGGGCTCTCTCCAAATCTATGGCAAAGCTCTCAGGATATGATGGTTAGCGATGTCCTGGAATGTCTTCCTCATGGCATCTTATCTACTTGAGACAGCAACTGTCTAGTGGACAAACTCAGTCAACTGCTTGATCCTCGTGAATGGTCTCTCAATCAGTTGCTAGTCAATACCTCATCAAGAAGTGGGGAACTCCAACCATAGACTGGTTTTCCACAGAACAGAACAAGAAATACCTGACCACCTGCTCACGTTGTCCCAACACAATATGTCTGGTGCTTGATACCTTCTCCATTTCATGGCAGAAAAACTTACTTTTTGCCTTTTCACCAAGTCCTCTGATATCCAGGTACAACGGTGATCAAGTAAAATTTGGTTTCCTTACCTTCAGCACCTGTTTTGAGAAGCACCACTCACACTTCCACTAGTTTCAAATTTGCTGACACAAAAAAATGGTCACCTTGTTCACCCCAGCCTCTGTGTGCTAGCACTAACAGCAGGGATATTGACTCCCATATGATGCTCCACATTCCATTACTTCAGTGAATTAACAATATCTTATTGGAGTCTAGCAAAACTCTCTACCAGGTATGCATACAACTTCAAGTGGAAAAGGTTTGAATCATGGTAACACCATTCCTGTTGCCAGATTTACCTTGTAAATATGTTCAATTGAAATTCTATGTAAAGCTCTTGCTGTGTTAAATGTTCATTGTAAATCACCACTGATCTCTGGAAGTAGCGGCACATAAAAGCTAACAAATAAATAAATAAATAAAAATGGTGTGCTACTTGAACCACTGATCCCTATTCTTCTTCAATATCTCCTTCACTTGTCAAACTCAGGTCTTAATACCTCATCAGTAAGAGTCCATATGTGGACTTGCATTCCTTCAGTCTGAGGTTTGAGACCAAACCATCTCAAAATATCCTCTAGTGCACAAATTTATTCAGAGCCACTTCAATTCCAAACGTCTATCATGGGACCTAGTTCTCAGAGTATTGACCAAGCCCTCTCTCAAGCCATTATCTCAAGTTGATCAAAGGTTTCTGACTTGGAAACCCCTCTTTTTGGTAGTAGGCCCTCATACTACAGCCCTTATACCTAGATATTGGACCATAAGGTCATTATAACACCACATCCAAAATTCTATCCAAAGGTTGTTTCCTCATTCTACCTTAACCAAACCATAGTTCTTCCAGTGTTTTATAATCCATCTCCATATTCCACTCAAGAAGAATAGTCTTTGCATTCACTGGACTGTTGATGAGTTCTTCAAATTTATCTCCAGAGAACTACCTTTGCAGACAGACTATCCTCTCTTATGCTCCAGGGAAAAGAATATGTTGGTGGGGAAAAGAACCTTGACTATATGGATCTCCTCTTGTATTTCATACTGTGGGGCAGGAAGAACTCTACCATTGGCAGCAACTGTTCATTGCCTCAGAACTGTGGCAACCATGCAGGTACATCTCATGATGTCTTCTGTGGTGGACATAAGTTGGCAACTACTTAGTCCAACATTCCCACCTTTATAAAGCATTACTGCTTGGACCAGCCTCCCAACTCCGATTCAGCTTTCAGGCAAGCAGTTCTTCAAGCCCCTACATAATGCTTCAACATGTCTTCTGCTTCACAACTATAAATAACAGACCAAAGAACTTAATTTAATATATTTTTTTTCAACCTTTTGCTTGAGAGTTGCCCTCAGTGTGGCTGTAGTGATCCTTGCAGTTCATGGAAAAAACAAAATTACATATCTATAATGGTGTTCTCTTTCAACAGCAGGATACTACAGCCACACTATCCCACCCTCTTGCCCATTGTTGAAGCATGCTATGAAACGGACTGACGGACTTCTCTTTAGACTACAGCATGGGAATTCCTGTGCAAACTCACTCTTTTTCCAGAATTTTTTGTAAGCTTTGGGAAGCAAGACTGCTTGGCTCTGTCATGGATGATTCAACATCAACGTGGCTGAAAGATCCTATTGTCCCCCCGAGAACACCCATTAGAAGTATGCAACTTTATTTTACTCACAGGAAGGGTGGGGAATTCTCAAACAGCCCATACACCTGGCCTCCTTATGTCCAATTATGTGTTTTACAGGATTGTTTTGGGAGAGGTGGTGCTGGAGTGGGGAGAAGACATGCTAAGGGCCTGAAAGTTAAATACAGTAAGTGGGGTACAAGGCTGAAGGTTTGTATAGAGTGCCTAACATCTTTGCACCAGTCCTGCACCAACTCAAGGTTTCAGCACCCATTGGCAGGAATGGAGGCAGGGCCAGCCCAGTCACTAGGTAGACTAGGCATCCATGTAGGGCAGTAGACCTCAGAGGACAGCACTGTGACCCATCCACATCCTGCAAAGACAGTGGCAGAGCAAACCGCTGTCAGCGTGGTGGTCAGCTTTTAAAGTGACCAACCATCCTGTATTACAGGCATGTCCAACAGGTAGTTCACAATCTACCTATAGATCGCGGAGGGGTCAGAGGTAGATTGCCAGCCCCACTTCGCTCCATCTCTCCGGCAACTCGCCCCGTCACTAGGAGAGAGCTTGTGCTGGCAGGTCGTCTGCCGAGGGCTTGCCGCCGCTGCTGATCCTTTGCCTGTCTTTTTTCCCTGCCTGCGGGAATCTTGCCTGCGGATGTACACAGGTTCAATTCAACGGAGAAAAAGCAGAATCTTTCTCACAAACACAGGGAATCCCCCAAGGCTCTGCTCTCTCAGCACTTCTGTTTAACATATATATGCAGCCACTATGCAAAATTTTCTCACGGCACGAAATTAATTACCACATCTATGCCGATGATATCATGCTATACACACAACTAGACACTAAAAACCCAGACTACAACCCACTGGAGACATGTATCAGAGAGATGCAAGACTGGTTACAACAAAGTAGTATGTCAATTAATCACAAAAAAACCGAAGTAATGTATATCTCCAAAGAACCGAATTTTGACCCTCCCACATCAATAACACTATGTAACAACACTTACCAAACAAAAAAAGAAATAAAGTATCTAGGAGTCACATTTGACTGTGACCTAAAGATGGAAAAACACCTCCGAAAGACCAACAGAGCAGTTTTCCACAAGCTTAGAGTGCTCCAACCCATTCGGAATATTATTGATCCCCAAGACTTCAGAACAGTGGCCCAAGCACTCATCATGCCACATTTTGACTACTGCAACGCCATCCTACAAGGTTTACCTAAAAAAACCCTAAACATATTACAAATGGCACAAAATGTAGCTGCCAGGGTCATAATGAAGAAAAATCTAAGTGACCACATCACACCAGTGCTAATTCAATTACACTGGCTACCCATAACAGCTCGCACAAAATACAAAATACTAACAACCACCTTCAAACTCATCCACAACTTAGCACCGTCCTTCCTCAACAACCTAGTAAGATTGCAACCTCCTACCCGAAACAGAAGAACCCACAATTCCAACATCCTTCACACTCCAACAGATATAAGATCTGCCAAAACTAACACCAGCCACAGGGCTTTCTCATATGTGGCGCCAACACTGTGGAACCAACTCCCACCAGAACTACGAGCTAGCAATGACCTTCTAGACTTCAGAAAGAAACTCAAAACGCACATTTTCCAATCACATTTCAACCTGAACTAAACCCACAGATGGAGCAGCCCCTGACCACTGTGTCCAAGAAGATTATCCTGTATATATGTATTTATGTATATCTGTAAATGAACTCCCCCATAGCTAAGAAGTGTTAACTCTGTATGATGTGCTTTTCTGACAATCTGTATGTAAGCAAAATTTGTACCTGCCTTGATTCGACAGTCCAAGAAGATTATCCTGTATATATGTTTTTATGTATATATGTAAATGAACTCCCCCATAGCTAAGAAGTGTTAACTCTGTATGATGTGCTTTTCTGACAATCTGTATGTAAACAAAATTTGTACCTGCCTTGATTCGGCAGTTTCACAATAGTAATCCTACCCGCTTCTGATCGCTGGAAGGAGCGGGCTACAAATGCTTGCTAAATAAATAAAAAATGTACTGGGGGCGCTTGTTGTTTTCGTGCTAATAGCTTGTGGGTACCCCAGGGGGCCGCTGGCGCCTGTGCCCTGCGACAAGACACCACAGGCCCAGCGTCATACCTGGTCTCCTGCCTCTCAGAATCACCCATTCCTGCCCCCACCCCAACACCCCTTAGAAGTGTGTTATATACCGGGCAATATCCATTCGCCCGGGCTTTACCTGAATACACTTACCGTATTAGTTGTGTCGTGTGCTGGTTGTTGGTCGCTTTATAGTTAGCTTTCATTAAACGTTTTCGGGCAGACACAACAAAGTGTCAAGAATTTGGTGATTTTGGCAGGTTTTTCCAATTTTGTTCTACCTTGCCTATGCCTTGCCTTCGAATTGGTTCAAACCACTGTGACTTTTGCTTGCCTCTGCAATTTTATTTTGCCTAGCCTTTGCGTTGATTCTAAACTGCAATTTTATTTCGCCTTGCCTTTGTGTTGATTCTACACTGTATGCAGAATTTATTAAATCGCATGTGGTGGTATTTGAACTTGTTTGGCGGTATTTTATTTTATCTGGTTTGCTGGACAGGTGTTTGAGTTTTTTGCTGATTGTTTGGTGGTATTTGATTATTGGTGCCAGTATGATGAATTCTTATTTTTACTTTTAGAACTGCATGTGTGTTTTTGGCATCTCCAGTCCTTGTATTGCACATCATCCAGAGGTCTTCAGTTCCTGTTGATCTTTAATACTTTGGGACAGTGAAAGATCTGGACCAGATTCAGCCAGTGTTTATACTAACTTAGCAGATTTGGCCTTTTTACATCCAACCACCCCAGTATAACGAAGATAAGTGTACCAAAAAAGAGCAAAACCTACCACTTTCATAATGAATGGGAAAAGGACTACTTCTTCATCATGGTGAAAGGCAAGTGTTGTTGTCTAATTTTCTAACGCCCCAGTATCCTTGCCCAAAAAGGGAAATCTGGACCATCATTATAAGGCTCTGCATAGCAATAGATTTGATGCTGATTTTCCACCCAAAAGTGAAATTCGTAAACTGAAGCTCAAAGAACTTAAATCGAAATTGGCTACTCAGCAACAGTTGAGGGCAAAGCCAAGGTCACATTTGGTCAATGCAACCATAGCATCCTTCAAGGTCAGCAACCTGATCGCAAAGAAATGCAAACCTTTCATTGAAGGGGAATTTGTAAAAGATTGTTTTCTTGAAGCAGCTGACAATCTTTTTGAAGGATTTAAAAATAAGAAAGAGATCATAGCTGCTATTCAAGATGTACAATTGTCAAGAAACACCGTCATGCAGCGAATAGAAAAGATATGTGGAGACACAATGTGAACGATTGGAGGATGTTTTAAATTGTGCTGCTTTCTCACTCCAACTGCATGACTCTACAGACATAAGAGACATAGTCCAGTTACTAGTCTTTATCCGGATGGTTTTTGAAGACTTCAGTGTTGGAATGATTTCTTTAAAAGGGAGAACTACCGGTCAGGAAATATTCAGTTCTTTCCATTCTTTTGTGACAAAGTGTAATCTTCCATTGCATAAACTTGTTTCCATCACTACTGATGCAGCAAGAGCAATGACAGGTGAGGTTAACGGTTTCATAGCCCTCTGCAGACAGCATGATGACTTCCCAGATTTTCTTTCTTACCACTGCATCATTCACCAGCAAGTTTTGGCAAGCAAGAGACTGTCACAGGGGCTACCTTGGCAGCGTAACGAACTGAGGTAGGTTGGACATAAAAACATTTGAGGTTGGGTTTGGCTAATATCTTACAGGGACCAGGGACTTGCAGCCCTGGTAGCTTCCTTTGTTACCAAAAATCCCAAAGAATACAAAGAGTCCGAGTGGAGGGAAAACAAAAGGCATTTATTTCCCTTTCTTGCAAAAAGGTTCACATGCTTGGACAAAAACATCAACACAAATTCCTTACTTCAGGTTAAAGAAAAGTAAAACATGACGTTAAAGCAAAGCTGTTATCTTCACAATAAATGGTGCATCAAAACAAACAGTCTCTATTCCCCAAGATAGAGCTTATGTGCTAAGCAGGGACTCCAGGCTTCCTGTCTTACAATAACTACAGTCCATCTCGGTATCTGAAGCAAATTCCACCTGCATCGGTTCCCCTTCTGAAGCCTCTGAAACCAGGTCAGTACTTGCTGGCAAATTGTAATCAGGCTTTTTATATATCCTCTGTACAACCTCCCAATGCTCAGGGATGGATGTGGGGCGTCGGTCCTGCACCCTCCTATACTGGGAACTGTCTTCCTTTTGCAAGTGTTTTACCTTAGCTTCATGTAAAGCTTTGTCATTAACCAGTCTCTTATTCGGTACGTGTTTCTTGCACCTTATCTCATAAGCAGTTTCATACAGACAGTATTCCTCTGCTCCCTGTCCTCCCCATACACCAGCAGTCTGCAACCTGCTTTCAGTTAAACAGGGGTTACCTTTTCTCCTTGGCTTGTCTACTCCTGGTGAGGTTTGAGGCCTGCTCCGGCTGGGATCCTGCCTGGCCTGAGCAATAGGCCTTAGGTTCTCCAACTGTCCTTCTGTTGGCTTTAGACCGTAGTCACAGCCACGCCTTTGCCTCTCTGGACGAAAAGTACTCACTCTGGCTGGAGCTATCCCACCTTCTCCACGGTTGCTCCTTTCCTCAAGCCACTGCGGCTGCTGCTGCCTCCTGCGAAACCCTTGTCCAGGGGTTACTGCTTCTTCTGGATATCTTGCCCATTCATTCGGATGTCCTGCCCATCCTGCTGGTTCTACTGGTTCTCCTGGCCATTCTGCTGCTTCTGGCCTTTCTCTTCCTGGCCGTTCTCCTTTTTGGCCGTTCTGCCTTCCAGTCTTCCAGACTCTCTTTAAGAGGTACTCCTCCCTTCCTTGATTGGAAGCTGGCTGGCATTACCTCATGACCTAAGAGGTGTGGTTCCTCAGTTCCTCGGAGGTCCCTCTTGCTCCCCCTATCTGGTTCCTCGTAATATTGCAGCTTGTTCTTGACTTTTCCTGCGTTTAAAACATTTTCTTCTCTTCTCAGAGGGTCTGCAGCATCACAAGACTCAATACAAAGACTGTCATGGACATCACTTTCAAAATTGTAAATTCAGCTCGTTGAAGATCATTTCAAAGATGGCTTTTCAATCTTACTCTTGATGAAGGGGCAGCGGAAATCATTTTGCACAGAGATGTAAGGTGTCTAAGTAGGCAGAAATTTCTGCAAAGATTTTGTGATTTGCTGAATGAAATAAGACGTTTTTTGAAAGGGAGGGGAGATGACCAAGCAGAGTTGGAAGATGAGGAGTGGTTATGTGATCTGGCATTTCTCGCTGACTTTACAGGCGATCTAAGTGTTATGAACCTTGAACTACAAGGTAAAAACAAATGCATTGGTGAAATGATAAGTACAGTTTCATCCTACAAGAGCAAATTTGAGCTAATGATGACTGACCTTGCAAACAACACTTTTGATCATTTTCCTAATACGCAGGACTATCTGGGACAATATCCAAATTTTGTTTTTCAGAACGAGAAGTATGTGACAGAAATCTGTTCTGTTATCCAGGAATTCGAAAATAGATTCTGTGACTTCCAAAAAATTGGAACAGTTGTGGAGTACTTGTCATACCCATTCAAAGTAGATGTGGACATTAAAGAAACTGCCGCTGCTATCAGTAAAAATTACTCATTGAACAAGTCATCTCTTGAAAATAAAATATTAACCCTTAAAAATGACATTTTTCTCAAGACCCATGCTGAGCAAGAATCGTTTTGGAAGCTAGTGCCTAGAGACAAAGTTCCCAACTTGAGAAGATGCAGTGAAGCTGTACACTCCTGTTTCGGTTCAACTTATTTGTGTGAATCTGCGTTTTCCCATCTGAAAATGATGAAGAGTACACAACGTTACAACATGACAGATGAACATCTCCAGGATTCCCTGAGACTGGCCCTCACGCAATATTCACCCAACTTCAAAAAGCTGGTGGATGAAATGCAAGCTCAGACGTCTCACTAATGAGCAAGAGCGACATATTAAAGATTGTTCAAGATCAGCCTGGATCAATACTCAACCTAAATTTAACACAAATTATTCAATAAATGTTAAAGAAAGTTAATAAGATGGTTAAAGAAAGTTATTACTCAATAAAACTTTAAGAAAAAATGTACTTTCCATTTCCCCTCGCAGTTCTTACTGGATCTTCGTCTCTCTGTTTTGTTTTTGCTTAATTTGCTTAACGGCTGATCACATCCAAGTAAATGACAGAAGGTTCATTAAAAATGGGGGGGGGGGGGAATCCTCCAACTTTATTGGGTTACAATTTAATTTGAAACTAATTTGAAACTTAATTTTCATGGTGGTAGATCACCGGCACTTTTGGCCGGAAAAAGTGGATCACGACCTGTTCGAAGTTGGACATGCCTGCTGTATTAGATGGGACAGTCCTGTATTTTAAGAATTTGTCTGTGGAGCCATATTACTTCGATCGGGATGCCTAAATGTCTCCTATTTTAAAACACGTGTCCCATTCCTCCACATTTGTATCAGCTGACTTCTCCACTCCAGCTAAAATTTTCAAACAGAAATTATTATATGAGACTTTTTCCATCAGAGACATAGAAACATATACAAATGCATGTACTCTATTGTACTTCAGTCACACAGACGTGCACATACATTCATCCACCCACCCACCCCCCAAATCAGGTACACACATGCAACTAGCACTTTTCAGATTCTGTCTCTGTCTACTGCTGCTGTGCTGCTTCTGAACTCCTCTACTTCAATGCCCCCAGTTCTTGCTTTTGCTACTAGTTCTTTTTCTCAGCCTGCAATACCCTTCTCACACTTTACCCCATTCCTCTTACATTCCTACCCTTTCTAAGCAACCCCACTCATCCCTACCAAGAAACCCACTTATTCCACTGACTTTCTCCTAGACCCTATGCAGAAAATCAGCCCCCCCTTCCTGTGACTAGTGCAGCCTTTCCATTGGCTAGAACCTACCACTTACTCTGCACAGCGAGGGGACAGCACTGGCGAGCTGTAGAGCTAAACTCTAAAAAATACCCAGAGAATTTAGACATCATTCTGAATAAGACAGCTACTTTACAAAGTTGTGGAATCCTAAAATAATTTAGATGGTTGGCAATCCTAAACTCCCGAGTCCTCAGCACATCTAAGAACATGAGAACATAAGATCATAAGATATGCCATACTGGGTCAGACTAAGGTCCATCAAGCCCAGTATCCTGTTTCCAAGAATGGCCAATCTAGGACATAAGTACCTAGCGGTCTCTTCAAAAGACGCAGGTTTCTCAATGTTTGTATTGGGTCAAGCAGTGATATCCTGGGTCCCTTTTAATAATAGTTTATTGACCTTTCCTCCAGGAACTTGTCCAAACCTTTTTTAAACCCAGCTACACTAACAGCTTTTACTACATCCTCCGGTAACAAATTCCAGAATTTGATTACATGTTGAGTGAAAAAATATTTTCTCTTATTAATCTTAAATAGGTTACCCTGTAGCTTCATTGCATGTCCCCCAGTCTTTTTATATTCTGATGACGTAAACAATCGATCTATATTTACCCGTTCCACTCCATTCATTAATTTATAGACCTCTATCATATCTCCCATTAGACATCTCTTTTTCAAGTTGAAGAGCCCTAACCTTTTTAGCCTCTCTTCATAGGAGTATCCTTCCATCCCCTTTACCGTTTTGGTGGCTCTTCTCTATACCTTTTCTAATAACACTATATCCTTTTTAAGATACGGCGACCAGAATTGCACACAATATTCAAGGTGCAGTCGCACCATGGAACGATACAGAGGCATTATAATATCCTTTGTTTTATTTTCCATTCCTTTCCTTATCATACCTAGCATTCTATTTGCTCTCTTGGCTGCCGCTGCACACTGGGCGGACGGTTTTAATATGTTATCCACTATGACGCCTAAATCTTTTTCCTGAGTGGTGGTTCCCAATGTGGAACCTTGCATTGTGTAATGTCACCCCCATAGCCCCTTACATGCAGTATGGAGGGGCGTGGTTGTCATTAGAGAGATTCACCTTTTGGTCTTTAACTGACTGATTGCCTTGTAATGCCTTATGGGAAAGGTAGTTCAGTCAGAAAGTATTCAACCTCAGGTAAAAAAAAACACCTTTGTAGTTGCCTTGAGTGGTAAGGTAATGACAGTTTATTAACTAAAAAAAACACGCTAAGGTTCACAAATTCCACCTTTGGATTGTTTCTCCAGGATATTTGTAAATGAACATCAGGATATAAATGAATTCCAAACAAAACAGCTTGCAATGTTCTCCAGTATAAACATAAATACTTTAACAGCCCATGATATCAGGCATGGCTTGCAGTGCTGATCAAACAAACAGAAAACAGCTTTCCCTAAAGCAGGTTTCTTTTTCTCTCAGTCCAGAACACTGTTTGTCGTCTTAAACATAGAAAAACTTTCAACAAGGCAGTTAAACTCTTCACAGGCAAGCAATTCTCTATGCAAGGTTTTCTTATAAACAGCCAAACAAAAGTTTTCCTTATTTTCACCGTTGATACAGCTTCAGGCTGAGCACTGCTCTGGCTCACAGCTGATTCACCAACTTAATTAGGCAGCTTCGGCTTGCACAGTAAAAAAAAGGTATTTTGCCTTTAACTCAGGACCTTCACAAGTTAACTACAGGCTCTTAGGGCTACCGGACACTGGAGGTTTTCCTTATGGTTGACTCCCTTTCAACACCTCTGTATTGGAAGACTGGCATAAAGAGCAATCCATGTATGAGACTTCTTCTAAAGCTATGTCTGGTTCACCCAGTTGCATTGGCACATCCTCTGTTTCTGGCTCAGAAGTCTTAGGTGACTGCCTTCCGTTAGGGCTAAGGCTGTCTCTGGCAATTCTGTAGTGCTCAGAATTAGGCAAGCTTCTAATGCTCATACCTGGGTCAAAGCTTGTAGCAGCTTCTCCTCTCTCATGCTCTGGCCATCATTCACCGGTGCTTCCACGTCCTGTTCTCCAACTTGTGTTCCTGGTTCCTGCTGTTCTCACTGATCCAGTTTCATTCCTCTTCCAGTAGGCACTCCTACTGCTCTCACGTTCTCTCTCCTTTCCTCTTCTTCTTCCTCTCCTGCCTCTCCCTTTTGAATAAACTGACCTAGTCTTAAACCTCTCAGGTGCCTGCTCCACCCCCTCTCCTCTTAGGTGTTGGAGATCAAACTGCCTCGTGGCAGCTGAGTAATTGGGGAATTCAGTGACGTAAGGGTTCCTTACCCTGGGCCTGTATTCCCTCTCTTTTTCTCCACTAGGGACATTCTGCAACCTATTGTAGCTAGGAATTACCTGCTTTCTAGGTGTAAAGGGAGTTTTGTGTCTCTGACCTGGTAAAATGGGTCCTTTTTATAAGGGTAAATTCCTTCTCTTTATCCCTGTTTCTTGGGTCCTGATAAGCTTCCTTATCACAGTAACCATAGTTTGGGTTGTTCTTTCCTAGGTGAATAACTTTGCACTTGTCCACATTAAATTTCATCTGCCATTTGGATGCCGAGTCTTCCAATTTATCAAGATCCTCTTGCAATTTTCCACAATCCTCTTGGGTTTTAACAACTTTAAATAGTTTTGTGTCATCTGCAAATTTGATAACCTCACTCATTATTCCCTTTTCCAGGTCATTTATGAATATGTTAAAAAGCAGCAGACCCAGCACAGATCCATGGGGTACTCCATTATTCACCTTTTTCCATTGGCAAAATTGACCATTTAGCCATAACCTCTGTTTTCTATCTTTTAACCAGTTCCTGATCCACAATAGTACACTGCCTCCTATCCCATGACTTTTTAGTTTTGCCAAAAGTCTCTGATGAGGAACCTTGTCAAAGGCTTTCTGCAAGTCCAGATACACTATATCAACTGACTCACCTTTGTCTACCTGTTTATTCACACCTTCAAAAAAACATAACAGATTAGTAAGACAAGATCTTCCTTGCCTAAAGCCATGTTGGCTGTCTTCCATTAAGCCATGACTATCTACATGTTCAGTAATTTTGTTCTTTATGATGATTTCTACCATTTTTCCCGGTACTGATGTCAGGCTTACCGGTCTGTAGTTTCCTGGATCACCCCTAGAACCCTTTTTAAAAATTGGTGTTACATTGGCGATCCTCCAATCTTCAGGTATTACAGATGATTTGAATGATAGTTCACAGATTACTAATAGCAGGTCTGCAATCTCATATTTCAGTTCTTTCAATACCCTTGGATGTATACCATCTGGTCCAGGTGATTTGCTACTCCTCAGTTTATCAAATAGTTGTAATACATCTTCCCGGTGTATTGATATTTCTTTCAGTTCTTCCGCAGTATCATCTTTAAATACCACTTCAGTCATGGGTAACATCCCTACATCTTCCTCAATAAAGACCGAAGCAAAGAATTAATTCAGTCTCTCCGCTATAGCCTTGTCGCCTCTTACTGCCCCTTTTAACACCTCTATCATCTAATGGTCCAACTGACTCTCTCACAGGCCTTTTGCTATGAATGTACTTGAAAAAGTCTTTATTACGCGTCTTTGCTTCCACAGCAATCTTCTTCTCAAATTCTCTCTTTGCCTGCCTTATCAATGCCTTGCATTTAACTTGCCAGTGCTTGTGCTGTTTCCAGTTTTCATCATTTGGCTTTTTTCCATTTCCTGAAAGATGCTTTTTTGGCAACAACAGACTCTCTGACCTCACCTTTAAACCATGCTGGCAGTTTTTTGGACTTCCTTCCACTTTTCTTAAAGCGTGGAATACAGCTGGTCTGGGCTTCCAAGATAGTATTTTTAAACAACACCCGAGCTTGATGTAAGTCTTTAACCTTTGCAACTGCTCCTTTTAGTTTTTTCTTAACTATTTTCCTCATTTTATCATAGTTTCCCCTTCGAAAGTTAAAAGGTAGTACTGTGGATTTCCTTACCGTCCCTCCTCCATTAATTAAATCAAACGCAATCATGCTATGATCACTATTGCCAAATCTGGCTCTGCTTCCTCCCCAGAGCACAGGCAACCATCAGTCAGACAAAACCAGCCAATAGGCTGCAGCAGACAAAGCTAGCCAATAGGGAGCAAGGGGTGGGGGGATGGGAGCAGTAGCTCTGGAATATGGTGCTTTTTTTTTTTTTGCTACAGATATACAGACCTACAGGAGAAAATATTGGGGGTGCTCAAGCACTCACAGCACCCACAGAGCTGACGCCTATGATCATGGGGCCAATATCAGTATCAGTGTCATGGTCAGTGGTCAGCTGATTTTGTTGATTCTGTTGTTTGTGTAGGCTCTTAGCCTAGGGTCCATGTTTCTATTTCGTCTTTAGGCTTTATTTTCATTTTAAAATGCCAAAAAGAAAGTGTTTTTAATGATGAACTACAAAATGAATACCTGTTCATTAAGAAACATTCTGGTGATAGCATGGTGTTTTGTGACAAATGCCGGTCTTCCTTTTCAATTGCACATGCAGAAAAAGGTGACATTGTTCAGCACCTAAGGATGGACAAACACAAGACAGTAGATGTAAGTGCTTCTTCAAGTAGAACTGTGGCTTCTTTTTTAAAAAGTCAAACTTTTGATGAGAAAACTCAGTCACTAGCCACAACTGAGGGTACACGGGCTTATCACTGTGTTGTCCATTCTTTTTGGTTGTCAGGCTGTACTTCAAAATTGTTGAAAAAATGTTTTGATGAAAAATACTCTTGTGTGTGAACCAAAACAAAAGCAATAGTCTGTAATGTTTTCAAATTTGACTCTATTGATTCCCTCAACAGAGATCTTTCTGAGACAAGTTTTTTTTTACATTTTTTTGCGTTTGCTCTAACCATGGAAGCATTAAAGTGTGCCCTATTTTTATAAGGTATTTTCTTCCTGAGAAAGGGGTTCAGAAAAAAAGTTATTGATGTCCATGAAGTTAAAGGCGAAACCCCGGACATTCTTTCCAAGTGCATTCTTGATACAGTTGAGTCCAATGGGCTAAAATCCAAAGTTTTCGCACTGTGTGCTGACAATACAAATTGTAATTTTGGAGGGGGCACTGTAGTAAAAATATTTTTTACAAGCTGCAAAAATATTTAGGAAGTAATTTAATTGGTACAAACTGTACAGATCACATTGCACACAATTGTGTCAGCACTGCTGTCAAATGCCTGCCATTTGACATTGAAGTTATTGTTGACAGGATATTAAGACATTTTCACTTTATTTACATCTCAACTCCTCCAAATCCGCAGCTATGTGGTTCTCATTTGGTCCTCCCTGTCCCTCCATTGCTCTCTTTGCTCAATTCCACTTCTATCCCTATGGTGTCCTCCCTTCATTACTTAGGCATCACTCTCTAGACTCTGCACTCTCATTCCCTCATACCTCATCCACCGCTCCTTTTTTCCATTGCATCAGATTCGAGCAGTTCGACCTTTCCTGACCCACTCCTCTGTCACTACTCTCCTTCTGTCCTTAGTGATTAGCAGACTGGACTATTGCAACGTCGCACTGGCAGGCCTACCTCGGTACCAGCTGCAGCATCTACAATTGCTACATAATACTGCCCTTAACATTGCCACACACGCTAACTGTTCAGATCACATCATTCCTCTTCTTATCTGTCTCCATTGGCTCCCCTCTCCATTATAGAATTCAACACAAACTCCTGATCATGACTCATAAGGCCCACCCCCCAATCAGGGCCGTACTGAGCGAGAATTGCGCCCTGTGTGACTTACGCATTGGGCATGCGCCCCCTCCTCCTCCCCATACCTCTGTCTAGCTGCTGCCTGCTCTTGCCCTGCTGCTGCCGCCCTTTGTTTTCTCCACAGCGGCGCCGGCAGCGGGGCAGGAGCGGGGGGCGCGCGCCCAATGTGCAAGTCACTGGCACTTTAGGTGGGTCTGTCCCTCCCTGCTCTGACATCGTGTCGGAGGGGGGTGGGACCGACCTGCTTGAGGTGCCATGAAAAGGCTTAGTGGGTGCATTTCGGCTGCCTGTTGTTGCCCTGCTGCCGCTGAGAAAAGAAAAAGTGGTGGCGGCGGCGGGGCAACAGCAGGCAGCCGAAATGCAAGCCTTTGCGCACTGTGTGGCTGCACCGCTCGCACAGGCTAGGTACGGTATTGCCCCCGGTATCTGACTAATCTTATCCATTTGCACACCTCATATCGTCAGCTCTGGTCCATCCATGAAAATAGACTATCTCTACTCCCACCATCACAAGCTCACTTGGAACTCACCCGTCACTCTGCTCTCTTTCTTTTTTCTTGGCCCCGTACTCTGGAACTCCTTGCCTTCTACACTCCGTCTTGAAGCATCTTATCAAAATTTCAAAGCACACTTAAAAACTCACCTGTTCCATTTGGCCTTTGACATTCCACATACTAGTCCACATTAACCTCTTGACTATCCCAACTATCACGCTGTTGCGCTTTAGTTAACGGTCTTGACTGTCTTTCCTCTGTCCCATTGATATATGGCGTTCCTTTCTATTTTCTAGCTTTGCAGCATTTTTATTATTATTGTAAACTGCCCTGGTGCTATGGCCTGGGCGGTATATCAAATGTGCAAATAAAAAAAAAATTATACAGTGAGAATTGAGGAAAGTAAAGAGATGTGTGACTTTTCTGAGAGTATCAAAAGCCCCTTGGATACAGTAACACTAGGTGGCTGGCTTTACTACCAGCCATAGAGAGGCTATTTAAAATGTTCCAACCAGTGAAATCATATTTTCTGAGTCAGGAAAAATGCCCAGTTATCATCAAAACCGTTTTTGAGAATGAATCAGCAGAGGTTTGGCTGTACTTTCTGCACAGTCAGGCAGTGATTTTCCAAAATGCGACTTTAAAAAGCGAGTCTCAAAACATTTCAATGATAGAGATGGCTGGAGTAATCATTGACCTTAGAAACAAGTTAGTGACTAAAGAATGAAGTGTTTTTGCCTTTGACAAACAGAAAGAAGATAAAACATTTTGAAGAAGAGGGCAGCATTGATGAAGCAGATTTCAAGCAATTTGTGTCATCTTTCTACATCACTTGCATTGATTACTTGGATCAGTGGACCACTAACTTCCAGGAGACTGGGAAACAATAGTAGACTCTCTTTCAATAACAACAGAGTGGGGTGAGCAAGAGTCGTCTTTAGAATATGTTTTGTCTCCAAGACTCAGCCTAGACTCAGTAATAAATAATGCTGAACTGTTTGATGAGTTCTCTTGTCTTGTCTTTTGTTTCTACTACTACTACTGAGCATTTGTATAGCTCTACAAGTCGTTCGCAGCACTGCACAAACATGTAAGAGACAGTCCCTGCTCATCAGAGCTTACAATCTAGTCAAGACAGACAACACAGAAGGTATAGACAGGGGGAAGACAAGGGGGAAAGGTAAAGAAACAAGGAGATCGGGTGAGTCAAGATCCAAAAGCAGCTGCGAAGAGGTGAGTTTTCAGCCTGGATTTGAAAAGGGTCAGAGAAGGTGCCTGGCGTACAGACACAGGTAGTTTGTTCCAGGTGTAAGGTGTAGCAAGGTGAAAGGAGTGAAGTCTGGAGTTAGCAATAGAAGAGAAGGGCACAGACAGAAGCAATTTGCCAGAAGAGTGGAGTTTCCAGGGAGGGGTGTAGGGAGAGATGAGAAGAAAGGTGGTGAGGAGCCGCAGAGTGAATGCATTATAAGTCAGCAGAAGTTTGAATTGAATGTGGAAACGGATAGAGAGCCAATGAAGTGACTTGAGAAGAGGAGTAATATGGGCATGACGAGGCTGGCGGAAGATTAGCCGCGCAGCAGTGTTGAACAGATTGAAGGGGAGAGAGATGATTCAAAGGGAGACCAGCAAGAGTAGGTTACAGTAGTCAAGACAAGAGGTGATTAAGGAGTGCATAAGCATCTTAGTAGTGTGTTTAGAAAAGAATGGGCAGATTTTGCTGATGTTATAGAGGAAGAAACGGCAGCTATCAGACGGATGTGTGTGGAGAAGGAGAGAGATGAGTCAAAGAAAACCCCAAGGTTGCGAGCCGAGGAAACAGGGAGGAGTAGAGCATTATCCACAGAGACTGAGAAAGGAGGAAGGGAAGAGAAGGGTTTAGGGGTAAAGATAAGAAGCTCAGTTTTGGCCATGTTCAACTTCAAGCGGCGGTGAGACATCCAAGCAGCAATATCAGAAAGGCAGGCAGAGATCCGGGTCTGGATTGCCAGAGAGATTTCAGGCGTAGAGAGGTAGATCTGGGAGTCATCAGCATGAAGATGGTACTGAAAGCCATGGGACGAGATGAGCACACCAAGGTACTGGATATAGAGAGAGAAAAGGAGCGGACCCAAGACAGATCCTTGGGGTACATCAACTGACAGCGGGATAGCAGCAGAGGAGGAGTCACCAGAATTAACACTGAAAGAGCGATGGGAGAGATAGGAGGAGAACCAAGAAAGGAAAAAAACAGATACCATGGTTGACAAAAAATGGAAGGAGGTGTTTGGATACCTCAAAAGTAATGAGGTACCATATAAAATTTTGTTCAAACTGGTTGAATTGTTTTTATGTTTGCTAGGTTCCAATTCTCCAACTGAAAGGTGCTTTTCAATCATGAACAAAGTGTGCTGTACAAAAAAGCCCAAAGCATGTAGAGACTCTCAAATGTCTGATTGTAAAGTACAATTTTGAGTTGAGTAGCCCAGAATTTTTTAATTATGTTAGTGGAAATGTTGCTGTTTTGAAGGAAATTTGCTCTGTAGAGGCCTGATTGGAACATTTGCAAATAAAGTCATAAACATAGCCTACTAATAAAAATTTGGGGTTAAAATTAAAATTGTAATTATTTATTTATGTATTTTATTTATTTAATTGTTTTTCTATACCGCACTATTTATCATCAGCACGGTTTACAGGAAACGTATTTGTGCAAAGAGGGCACTTCAATGCACTTACAATAAACAGGGTAATTAAAATGGATAACAGGTTAACAGGTAACAACTATTTACAATTAGGTATGCAGGCTTCTACACCTATCTCATCGGTAAGTACAGTTAATACGGCAATGACATTCTGACAATTAATTACAGGTGGGTTCGGCAAGTGATGTCGTGGGCAGGGGGCTCGTGTGATGAGAGTTGGACATGCGGGATGGTGGCTGAGAGCTGTCATTTGGGATGGAGAAGTGCTGGGTAAACAGGTGATGTTTCAGCGCTTTCCTAAATTGGAGAAGGTTGTTGATAGCCCAGATGTCAGGTGGAAGAGCATTCCAGCAGGAGGGTACGTAGAGGGCAAAGGCACGGTTGCTTGTAGTCTTGGAGCATTTAGTGATTGCTTTGGGAAGGATGAGAGTGTTAATAGCAGCAGATCTCCTTATCCTGTTGGGAGGGTGTTATCTGGACTAGGTTAGAGAGGGAGGTGGCCGTGCAATTATAGATGGCCTTGAAAGTCATTGTTAGGATCTTAAAGGAAATTCTGTAATGGATGGGGAGCCAGTGTAGGTGTTTTAGTATGGGGGTAATGTGGTCTCTTCTGGAGGCTCTGTGTAGAGTTCTTGCTGCAGCGTTCATTGCCAACTGCAAGGGATGTAGGGTGCTCTTCGGAAGTCCGTTCAGTATGGAGTTAATGTGGTCGAAATGAGGCATTACTAGAGCTTGAAATACTGTTCTGAAGTCAACCGGGTCTAGCAGTTTTTTAATGTGGCGCAGTGTTTGGATTTTATGATATACTGCCTTTACCATGTTGGATATCTGCTCATTCATATTGAGGTGTTGATCGAGAATGATACCGAGGTATCGTATCGTAAGCTTGGCGAAGAGTTCAGCATCACGTACTTTTATGGATGATGGTGGAGTGAATGCTTGGTCTCTGCAGACGAATAGGACTTCTGTCTTTTTGAAATTTATTTTGAGCTTCTGGGTGTGTAGCCAGTCTGTGACCGCGTCGAAGCATGAGGACAGGCGGGAGAGATCTGGGTGCTCAGTTGATATTGTTGTGTACATCAGAACGTCAATTATAAACCTATTTTTTATTTTCCTTAACTTGAACCCTCCAGCTTGATTGAATGTCCCGTATTTGAACTTGGAAACGATGGTCAGGTTATTTAAGCGCTCACACGCGCACACAGTCATGGCTTGCCAGTCCTGCCTCCTCTGATGCAAATTTCCTATTGGAAGGGGTGGGTGCAGCAGGCCTCGAGCATGCATGTGCGCAGGTGCTTAAAGGCCCACCATCATGCCTACAGTGATTTACTCTGCCATTTTCTTTGCAGAATGGGGAAAGGCTGCGGTGCTGCCCTCTCCCCCCAAGTCTGCCACTTGGTGAGGAGAAAAGGAAGGGGAGATGCTGGACACCCACATAGGGTTGCCAACTGGCTCCAGATGCGCCCGACACGCTTGATCCAGTCCTAGGTTTACTCCACTGCATGCAGGGTCATGTAGTTCTAATTTTTCCATTGCACCCTATAATAAAAGCAAGACTACATGTCCCTGCATGCAATGGGGTAAACCCAGGACTGGATCAAGCCTGTCAGGCGCATCTGGAGCCAGTTGGCAACCCTACACCCACATGATGGTGAGAGATAGGGAAGGGAAGGAAAGAGGAGATTCAACTCCTGGGTGAGGGGGAAGGGAGGGGAAGAGAAGATGCTAGATACTAGAGGGGAGGGAAAGGGAGATGTTAAATTACAGGGGGTAGCGAAGGGAAGGGGAGGAGAGGTACTGGACTTTGGGGGAAGGTGGATGACCTTGAACTGCCTAAAAGGAGGGAGCGCATGGCTGAAGGTTCGCCTAGGTTGGAATATACCCTTGGGCCAGCCCTGTTTGGACAAAAAGGGCATAAATTCTCCCCTGCACACAAAAAGGTGAGGGAGGTTCTCTTGGAGACTAAAAAGCAGGAGTAGGAATGTTGAGGCAGAGTGTCATAATGCTACCTCTTTGAAGTGATAGTGGTGGACAGCCCTCAATTAAGTAGGATAAGGTGTCTCCTTACCTGGGTCTAGGTAGATGCCATGCACCTACTGCTAGTTCATTTCTGAGCTTCCCATTCATCTCTGCCCATGACGTGCTGACATATAGTAGATACCAGAAAGCGAGCGATGGGAAATGTCCGAGATCCAAATGATTACAGAGGAAGGCCACAGTGCCAAAGTGACACCTCTTTGAAGTAGCACATGCACAAGGCCCTACCATAGGCAGGAGCAGGCTCCTATTTGTCCTCTGTATTAGGTGCCTTCCAATTTTTGTGCCCTAGGAGTTTCCTGTGCCTACAGCCAGGCCTGTCCTGATGATATTCTTGTTATCTTTTTAACCATTTTGATATAATAAAATGTTTAGTTCCTCTTGTTTGTCCTGTGTACGTTGCCAACTGGCTCCAGATGCGGCTGACAGGCTTGATCCAGTCCTGGGTTTACTCCATTGCATGCAGGGACATGCAGTCTTGCTTTTCTTATGGAGTGCAATGGAAAAAAATCAGAACTACATGTCCCTGAATGAAGTGGGGTAAACCTAGAACTGGATCAAGTGTGTCGGGTGCATCTGGAGCCAGTTGGCAATTGTAGTCACGTATATGTTTCTTAAATTAGATTGCAAGCTTCACGAAGCATGAACAGCCCTGTGTGAGTTTGGTGGCACTATAGAAATGACACGTAGTAGATAAATACATATATTAGATATATACATGCCTAGGGCAGCCCTGGCACTCAAAGTTGGCTCTAGGCTAACCAGCAGCTTGCAGGAAAACTGAAATTGGCAACTGCCCTCTTTAGTGTTTGCAGCACTGGCCAGGGCCAGTTCAAGGATGTTGAGCGCCCAAGGTGAACCTTCAGCCTTACACCCCCCTCCTCCCCCCCAAAAAATGCATTCTGATAATTAAACTCAATAATCATGATCATCAAAATAACACCCCTCCCACAACAATCTTGTAAATATGCATCACTGGACAGCCTACTTTTAACTATTAACCTCTGTTTGTGTGTATGTGTGCGCTCTCTCTCCCTGCAAGTAAAAGGAAGCGCTGATGGCTGTTCGAGTTCATGTGGCTGTCAGAGACTATTGGTATGCTTTTAATGCTGCTGATCTTTGCTGCCCCTCAGAAATCACTGCCCTAGGTGACCACCTAGTCTTGCCTAATGGTTGGGCCAGCCCTAGCACAGGCATAGCAGCCCCTTCTTCAGTAAGTAGTAGCAGTGTCTCCAGCAGACCAGCCCCATTCTCTCCTTCCTTCTCCCCCTGCCCTTTTCACAGTACTGCTGCTTTCCCACTTCCTTCTTTCGTTATCCTGCCTGCATGATGTCGAAGGATCCCTGAGGTGAGAGTAGCAGGACAGTGCCCCCGTGCACATGGTGTCCTGTGTGGCCCAGTCATATCTTGCAGTCAAAAATGTGGGGGAGGATAAAAATACCATTTTCTTTCATGTACGTGATCCTGGAAATATTGTCTATGACTATATCTGCTGTAAAAATGTTACGTTCTCTACAGTTGGTAACTATAGTAACTCTGACCTAAGCACTCATCATCTTCTTATATGCTGAATTAGCCATATGATTTTGCTAATATTGATTTAAGTATCAATACATCTGTAGTAGCTCATATTTTACATATCCTGTTCCATAGTATAAAAAAAGTTCTATATACACTTGTGAGACTCAAGACATTGAACTAAACATATTTCAGGAGGTACTGTGCAAGCTCCTTGCACAGACACAGCCCTACATATTTTAGTTTTACCCTATAGCAACTCTGTTAGTTCGGAGCCATGCCACCTCTTTTTTTTTCTCCACCCACCCTCCCATGCACCTACTGCTATTCCATTTCTGAGCTTCCCATGAACCTCTCCTGCCCTGTACAAACCTCGCCTGCCATGCTCAGCTGATGCACCTCAGTCTTGCCTGGGACAACCTCTATTGTTCCCTTCATAGGGCTCTGCACATGAACTTACACCCTGACCTACAACGCCCCCCCTCCCCCGAGCGCTCTTGCTGTTCTTCTATCGCTTATTCATCGTAATCATAAATAATTCCCCGCTTGTATCATCCCAGTTGGATACCATGGCAGTGGTTGTGATATTACTTAAATGCAGCTGGCAATAAGCCGCAGAAGCAGGTGGATTCTTAGGAGCACAGAGCTTGTTTATGTGCAAATGTTCTTGTTAGTGGCGAACACAGGGAAGTTGAAAGCATTACATATCTGAGATAGGAAAGAAATTGCATCACAGCACTGCAGTCCTGAACGGATGCTATGAGGTGGTGCTTAGGGCTCAATAAGGCAGTGGCTTGGGCAGGTTACACATGCAAGATGCCACATAGCTGTGGCAGCCTGCGTCAGCAGCTGTGCTCATGTCTCTCATAGCAAGCTACGTCAGAAGAAAATTAGGCTGTGAGAGCATGAGAGGAAAATGGTGACATTAAAGGAACACCTCATCACCTGCAATGAGTTGGAATGTGTAAGCCGATAAGCTTAGAGACAGTATGGAAGCAAAGTATTAATTGCCTGCAATGAGTAATATAACAAGTTAGAACAAGTAAGTGGCAGATAGAAAAGATAATGTTAAAATTCTTAAGAAGCACCAACGTTTTTACTGTCTGCATTTTGGCCAACAATTGAATATGGCAATCTTAGAGCATCTTCACTCATGATTGGATTTTTGAGATTTTTTTCATCCTTTAAAATGATACATTTGATATAATGTTTATTAATATAAAAATGAAGATTTGTTGTATTTACAATATTTGGAACAAAAACATTCCTAAAATGCTTAAAGAGTGAAAGCTCCAACCCTATTTGGCTCGCATGTCACTGAAGAGGTGTGGGTTTTACCTTGCAGGCACTGTGTGAAATTAATCTGAAAGAGAGAGGGGAAATAGTTTCAGAGAGCTCACAAGGCCATACTAAGTGTGTCTGATGTCCTAGGCGAGTTTCAATATCCAAAACCCTCTCTAAGAGCAAAAACTACTAATGTTAAATACAAAAAGAAAAAAACTACTAACATGAACAAAAAGGAAGAACCAGAAAAAGAGACCTTCAATGTTCAATCAGGAAGAACATCAACATAAACAAAAAAAAAAAACCCCACCAACAAAAGAAAAAAAAGAACGACAGCACTGTGCCCCCTTTAAAGAGGAAAAGACCTCAGCTGCCCTCTTATTCAAAGAAATGAAAATGAGGATGAGCCACTCAGTAAGACTCAAATCGATAATGTCTGACTGGACTCAATTACATCAGCGGTCAAAAACCTCTTGATGAGAAAAATGCAAAAATCTTTAGTAAAGGCAATATTTCCACATCTGATGATTCATATATAGTGGATGCAGAATGCTTGGTGTTCATGCACTCGCTGTGGCTTACACGACACAAATACGACTATGAATCATGCTGGCAATGTAGAGCTCACTCGATAGCCACCAATGTTCATACATTCAACGGTTCTTTTCCAAATAAAGTCCAAAATACTTAGCTTAGGCTTGGCTTGAATTTCTAGCTCTATGAAGTTCCCAGCGGATCCTCCAAAGCCCCGACACCGGATGTTTTGCCTCCACAGCTTCTTCAGGGAGCTTGTTAGTAACCACAGCCAGCTAAGAACAGGAAAAGTCCAAATCGTTAGAAAAAATGGCGGTGCTGAGCGAGACGCTGGTTTGCATTTGCAGTGGGCTCAGCACCCCCATTTTTTCCAAAGATTTGGATTTTTTGCTTATGTTAGGAGTTTTTTCTTTTTGTATTTAATGAGTTTCAGCCATGTGCCCCACCCTCTCCCTAAGGGCAACTTAAGGCCCATAGTTGTTTCTCCCTTTCCCTACTCACCAGCAGTGCAGCATTTGCCCTTCCCTTGCCTCCCCAGGTATCCAGCATCTCAGCTCATCTCCCCTTCCATATCCCCTTAAAGTCCAACATCTCCCCTTCCCTATCCTGTATCCAGTTCCGCTGTCTCTTCCTACCCCCCGTTTCCCCCCACCCCCAGATCTAGCATGTCTCTTTCTCTTCTGTACCTCTCATCTTATCTCCTCTTCCCCACCCCCATGTCCAGTATCTGATCTCCCCTTCCCCATCCCCCATACTAAGCATTTCCTTTCCCCTTCCCCGCCCCATATCCACCGTCTCCTTTTCACTTCCCTACTCCCCTGCCCATTTCTAGCATTCCCCCTTCCTCTCCCAGGCGGCCAGTATGCCCCTTCTCTTACCTTTCCACTACCGTGCAGAAATTGCACGGTGAGGGGTTTTGAACACAGGCCTACACTCAAGCGCTGCTGCATCTCTCCCCTTCCAATGCAAACTTCCTCTTGGATACTGAGCATGATTCGGCAGGGACTGAGAGCAGGCTTGTACTGAAAGGGAAAGAAAGGAATTGTAGATTTAGCTCATGTCTTTTCAGTTGTGGGTGCACGTTGTGCTAACGGCAGCATTCAAGTGCCACCTGGAGATGTGTTGCCAGTTCCCTCCTCCAAATTCTGCTGCCCTAGGCAGAGGCTTAGGCTAGCCCTGAGAGCTCACCATCTATTTAAGAAACATTCTTCAACTAAGCATTTATTCAAAGGTCAGAGAGAATTTGCAAAGGAGAATGAGTCAGGCAGAGGGATCATGGGGCTACTAAGAAAAGAGCCTCAGTAACATAGTCATCATAGGCATTCGAGAATCGTTCGGCCCACCAAATGTTGCGCACTTGCTCAGTCTACTATGTCACTGCAGATTCTACGCAAACCTCCGTTATCTGTCTGCCTCTAATAGTCCTACAACTACTTATCATTTATATAGTGCTATTAAGCATGCAAAGCGCTGTACAAGTACACAAAAGAGACAGCCCCTGCTCCACAGAAGTTATAATCTGCTAAGATAGACAAACATAAATCACATTCTTCTGTATTTGACCCAAGCATACTTGATTTCTGTTACTGTTTTGGTTCTTTTTCATCTCTGCTGGTAGTTTATTGCAAGCATCCAAAACTCTCAATAAGAAGATGGTGGCAGATGGGTTGACGTTCCCTGGTCTGACCATTTTATGGTGCCTTTTACATTCGGGTGGAAAGAGGGAAAGTGGCGGGGGGGGGGGTGTTCAGTGGTATGGAAATGGTGTAGGGGAAAGGTAGAAGAAGTATTGTGGTAGGAAAAGGTGCTGAGTAGAAGAATTGGGAGGGAGGGAGGGAGAGATTGAGGATCAGCTGCCGGATTGGATTAAGACTATGCAGAGGGCTTTGGAGGAAGTAGTCCCTCAGAAGTGAATAAAGATCAGTGAGGTAAAATCTAGGAATAGGGGGTGGTATACAGTTGCACTTTTGGAGAAGAGGAAGTTGCATAGATTGGAGAGGGGGTGGCAGAAGTCAGGGAGGGGACAGGATAAGGAAGTTTGGAGAAAGAAGGCTAATGATTATTGGAGGAAGATACAGAGATCTAGGTGAATGGCTTGATCTGCCAGAGTGAAGGCAGTGGGGTATAAGCCAAGGGAACTTTTTAATGTAGCATAGTAGTTGTTAGGATTAGGGAGGCAGAAGGAAGGGGGAAGAGGTGGGTGGATGTGGAACAAGTAGCTGATTACTTTGTAGCAAAGATAGAAACTTTGACCGTGAAAGGGGATGGGAGGGAGGGAAGAGCAGGGGCAGGAAGAACTGATGTTTTTTGTTGAGGTGGATCAGGATATAGTGCAGGGGGTTTTGCAGCAGATGCATTTGATGGATATGTACTTGGATCCGCTCCTGGGGCGATAGTTGCACGGGTGGGGGGAGGGTGTCTGGGGAAGTGGTGGGGTGGCTGATAGCTCTTGTGAATGCATCACTGGCTCAAGGGAGATACCCAGAGGTATTGAAGGAGGCGAGAGTAACCCCTATTCCTAATAAGGGCCAAACTTTGTGTGAGAATTTGCGATCTCATTGCTGATGTGTCTAGCTAACATTATTGAAAAGATAGTTGAGGACCAGGTGGAGGGGTACTTGGAAGAGAAGGGCAGTTTGGACTGGAGGCAGGTGGGTTTTAGGAAGGATTTGGGGACCGAAACTTTATTGGCAGCAATGTTGAACCTAATGGATCAGGCTATGGAGAGGGGCAAAATAGCTATAGTGATTATGTTGGATTTGTCAGCCATATTCAACTTGGTAGATTGGGACATGTTGTTAGAGAGATGTCGAGGTATGGGGTTGGGGGGAATGGTGCTGAAATGGTTGTCAGCATTTTTACAAGGACGTTGATTTTGGTACATCAGTTGGTGGTCAACGGTACATCAGTTGGTGGTCAAGGAGGTCAACAATACATCAGTTGGTGTGTGGGTTCCCACAGGGCTTGGCGTTGTCACCTTGTCTTTTTAACATGTTTATGAGCCCAGATCGTGAGAAACTATGGTTTTCAATGTTTTTTATATGCAGATGATATTCAAGTTGTGGTGGTCTCAGAATGCTCAATAAGTACACTGTTGGGGTAGTGTCGCACCCCCAGGTGCCCTACCGGTGAGGCCTTGGTACTGCCTGAGGGTGGTAGTTGTACCTTCTCTATAAACCACAAAAGACACTTGTGTTCCAAACTCAGGGTTTTATTCCCCGTCCGTGAGGTATTTTCTCCTTGGCAAAACAAAGCAAATAAACCACTTCGGGCATATAACAGAAATCAAAAGGTTAAACAAAAATAGCTTACTTCAGGCTTAAATGCAAAAAGAAAAGAATTAAACATTCTCAATGTTTTTCACAGGCTTTCCTTTTTGCTGCTACAGCACAGCTCATTCACATGCTTTTCTGTGAGACACGTTTTCCAGCCCACACCTTGTGACTCTTACTCAGGTTATCTTCAACCCTTTTCACCTTAAGGAAAACTCTGGGTCAATTACCGAGACTGAGCATTCCATGGGCTCAGGAACTGTTGCTAACTCTGTATTCTCATATTCCATAGATTCTGGTTCATTAACACTCACGTTTTTAAGGTCAGCTGTTTCAAAAGGATAATGTAGGTTTTCCTCGTCAAGCAGGAAGTTATGCTGTCCTTCTGACTCAAAGCCTCCCTGGGAACTAACATATACTTTTGCATGAGGCTTATGAGAACTCAGCCCCTGCTGGTAAGCATAAGGACATTCAGGAACTTCCCTGGCTCTGCTGTTAGAGTGATTACGGTAGACTCTGAGCGTGCTCGGGTCTAGCTTTTGCCTCACAGCTGCCGTAGATTGCACTGCTCTACACGGAGGTTGCTCAAACTCTGGGAGTTTAAAGTTGATACTGGAATCTCCAGCTTTTCCAAGTAAGTGAGTTTCTCTTCTCCTGGGTTTTCTAGCACAAGGGAAGGGATTATTTCCAAAGCTTATTTCTGGGTGGCTTTTTCTATTGCTGCAGGGTTTTACCCACTCGGGTAGAAAACAGCCACTATCAACACTTCTGGCTTTGTTACCTTGTACAGCAACTCTCCCACGTCTCTCGTGCTCTTCACACATGCATTCAATATCTGGCTTCTGCCTTCCAAATGTTTCACTCTGGGTTTGAGACTCACTCAGACCTTCGTGTGGGCTTGCATGCTGTCCCAGTAATTCAGACTCTCTTTCATTCCACTTCCATACTTTTCCCAGCTTCTGCTGCGCTGACCGTTGTCTCCCCTGCTGTGAGACTTGCTGGTTCACCTCCTCTCCCTCTCTAACTATTTGGGAGCGTATTATATCTCTGTGTTTCTGGGATCCACCTCTACCCAGCTGATTCCTATCAAGCAAAGCAAACTCCCTTTGCTTGCTATCTGGGTGTGTCTTCTCAGCCCTTACCCACGTGTGCCTAGGTTGTCTGTAGCAACCATCTGACAGTTTTTTGTTTATCCTGTCATCTCTTCTCTGATCACTGCTGCTGATTTCCATATTCTCAGGCTCCAATAGGTCCACCTTGTGACAGTAGTCAATGCTTTTTTTGAACTTTTGGGGGGGGGTTTGGGTGGAGGGATGGAGGAGGGGGATTTGAAGGAATGGCCAAGGATTGCAGGGGTTATGTTAGGGTGGAAAAAGGAAATTTGGGGTGGTGATGGATTCTGACCTAACCTTTCAATCCCAGGTACCAAAAGGTGGTTCAGGTGGCATATAGGCAGCTGCATCTGGTGTGTCAGCTGCAGCCATTTTTGGATAAGGGGGCCATGCACATTTTGATTCGGGCACTGGTGATCTCAATGTTAGATTACTGTAATGTGTTGTATGTGGGATTACCAAAATATCAGCTATGGAAACTACAGGTCATGCAGAATGCCACAGCTAGGGTGATCTCAAGGCAGACTAGATGTGAGTCAGTGGCAGATGTATTGGCCCAACTTCATTGGCTCCCAATAGAACTGCATGGAGTATTCAAGTTATTGTTGTGTGGTAGTGTGGCATGTGGTGGGTAGGGGTTTTCTTTAGAACACAGGCCAAACAGCAGTTCAGGGAAAACAAAATTAGTTTTTAATTCTCTCCCAGCTTGTTAAACCTCCATAAAACAAAACCCAGAACAGACAGCAGTTCAGGGAACTCAAAATCAGCTTACTTCTGTTCCAGATTGTTAAACCACCACAAGATGGTTCTCCCAGTCTTTCCTCCAGCCCTGGTTAAAGTTCCTATCTCAGAACTCCTATGCATGACTTGCCTTGGAAGGACTTCTGGCTCCACAGGCCTCTCTCCCTCCTGCAGTCTGCTGGATTCTTAACATCTCCCTGTAAGCCATGCCCTCCCAGCCCTGAACTTGGGCTGCAGACTCTCTTAAAGGGAACTGTTAATACTCCCTTTGGCGAGGAACAAGTAACATTCTATAGACCTCATCACACCACCTCAGCTCAATCATGCCCCATTGAGTGCCTGTCTCACCTGGGACTGCCACTTGGGTAAGGAAGTTTGTGTTCAGGTGAGTCCAACCAACCCAATGGTTGGTGGTCGGTTACTAGCATAAATGGATGGCTGAGCAGGTAGTATTTGAAGGTCTTAAGTGCCCACTTGACAGCCAGGGCTTCCTTCTCGATCATTGTATAATGCTATTCCCAAGGAAGCAGCTTCCTGCTGATGAATGCTTTGGGATGTTCTTCACCCCTGACTTCCTGGGCCAGAATGGCTCCTAGGCCCGCCTCTGAGGCATCAGTTTGCACAATAAATGGTAGAGAGAAATCAGGGCTAATCGGGACAGGCACATGTCCTTCTTGAGGCGCTGGAAGGCCAGGTCCAGATCCAGTGACCACTAGATACCTTCGGGAGCTCTCTTCTAGAGGAGATTGGTTAATGGCTGTGCCACCTCTGCAAGATTAAGGATGAACCAGTAGTAATAGCCAATCAATCCAAGGAAGGCATGAATCTCTTTTTCTTCAACTTTGGGTTGGGGATCTGGGCAATTGTATCTACCTTCCATAGTTGAGGTAGATATCTGCCCGCAGGCAGGTCACCATGGCTTGTACTTGGGTTAGATGGGTAGATGAAGATATTGTCAAGGTATGCAGCCGCATACTCCTTGTGTGGTCTCAGTACGGGGTCGACTAGGCATTGAAACATGGCAGGAGCCCGTGTAATCCAAAGGGCAGTACTGTAAACTGGAAAAGACCTTGCAGTGTCAAAAAAGCAGTTTTCTCAGTAGCCAGAGTCAAGGGCACCTGCCAGTATGCCTTGGTCAGCTTCAAGGTTGATATAAAGCAAGCTTCACTGAGTTGCTCAATTAGATCATCTATGCTGAGCATGGGATACACTTCCAGCTTAGAAGCTGCATTAACCCTCTGGAAAACAATGCAGAATCTCATGCTGCCATCAATTTTAGGAACCAAGACAATGGGTGATGACCAGTCACTCATAGACTCTTCTATAACTCCCTCATAGACTCTTCTGTAACTCCCAGGTTAAATATCTCTTCCAGCTCCTTGGTGATGGCCTGTTGCCAGGCCTCCAGAATCTGGTAGGGTTGTTGCTGGATAACCACCCCAGTAACAATATCATAACAAATGAGGTGGGTTCATCTCGAGCAGGTAGAGAACACCTTTAGGTTCCGGTAGATCAAACCTTCTAAATCTCTGCTCTGGGCAGCAGAGATCTGGTCTTCAAGCAAGACTAGCTGGATCTGATGGGGTTGAAATTTCCAGCCCAAAATAATCTCCCTGTACCACCATAGCTGTCACTGAAGTCTATTTTTTCAGTAGGTTAATATGGTAAATTTTGGCTTTTTTCTGTTTATCTGGCTGGACAATCTTGTAGTTAACAGGCCCCCTTTCTCTTCCACCTGATAGGACCCTTGCCATTTATACAGTAACTTGCTCTCGGATAAAGGCAGCAAGACTAAAATTCTGTCTTCTGGTTTGGAGGTGCAGTGCATGGCTGCCTGATTGTAGCCCCTGGCCTGCTCAGCTTGGGCTTTTACCAGACTGAGTTTGGCCACCTCTCCGGCTTTATCGTCTTACATTTGTATAATGTACTCCACCAAATTATGTCCAGCACAGGCTTCTTCTTCCCAGGTTCCCTTTACCATGTCTAATATGTCTTTTGGCCATCTTCCGAAGAGCAACTCAAAAGGCGAAAACCCCGTAGAACTCTGAGGAACCTCGCGGATGGCAAACATCAAATAGGATAGGAGAATATCCCAATTCTTTCTGTCCTCCTGCACAAACTTTTGTAACATCTGTTTTAAGAGTTTTATTGAATCACTCAATGAGGCCGTCCGTCTGTGGGTAATATATTGATGTTTGCAGCATGTTTACCTTCACCAAGGCACACGCCTGCTTCGTCACCTTGGATACAAAGGGTGTTCCTTGAAATGTGAGGATCTCATTGGATATTCCCATCAGTGAGAATACTTCCCAGAGGGCATTCGTGATCGTAGTAGTTTTCATTTTCCTTAGAGCAATGGACTCCGGGTATCGGGTAGCATAGTCCAGTATGACTAAAATATACTTGTTGTTTTGGGTGGTTCACACCAAGGGTCCTACCAGATCCATGACCGCTCTTTCAAATGGGGTTTCAATGTTGGGCATATGCACTAGAGGGACAGGTCATACTCTGGCGATGTTATGAAGTTGGCAGGTGGGGCATGACTGGCAATATAACTGCATCTGTTTATGGACTCTGGGCCAGAAAAATTAGGCCAAAACATGTTCTAGTGTTTTCTCCACTCCCAGATGTCCCCTAATAAATGGCTATGGGCCAACAATAACACCCTGCTGATGATAGGGTCAGGGAACTATCAGTTGTTCTACCTCTTCTCCTTCTAGGGCACCCTTTGACACTCTGTATAATAAATCTCCCTTTAGTACAAAATAGGAAAAGGTTCTTGCAGGGGACTCTCCGTTACCTTCTAGAATCCCATCCACCTCCAAAACCCGCTCTCTGGCATGTTTAAGGAACTCATCCTCTTGCTGGGTCCCCCTGAAGCTCCCTGCCACTCTGGGGACAATTGTATTTGGGTCACTACCACTGAGTCCTGAGCTATCTCCAGGGGTTTCTTCCCTAGGCTGTCCCTACACCAGATTCTGTTGGTAGTATAGCTCTTCCCGGTGAAGCCGACTCCGGGACTTAGCAGGCTTGGGATTCTCAACAGATAGATCTCGGTCTTCCAGGGGGAAAATCTCTGGGAAATATTCCTGGTCCAACTTAGTGGAGCCGTGTTTATGATTGTCTTTATTTAATATACCGCATATCTGGTGCCAAACTATGTGGCTTACAATAAAAAATCAGATAAAAGTCAGAAAGGAACGCCAATGATTCTGACAGGAAAGAAAATAGCCAAACAATAACACCAATACAGAGGTATGAGGTGTGACAAAAAAGAAACGAGACTGTCCCATAAATGTTTTATTACAAAATCTACAGAGAAATTATGCATTGTCCCCCTTCAAAGTAATCCCCCCAGAGTTAATGCACTTCTGCATTTGCTTCTGCCACATACAGAAGCACTCGGTAAAGTCCTCCTCCTTGAGGTTCCTCAGCTCCCTCATCACAGTGGCCTTGATCTCTACTACAGAGGCAAAATGAGTTCCTTTGAGCACAGTCTTCAGCCTGGGGAAAAGCCAGAACTTGCACGGTGCAAAATCTGGGGAATAAGGAAGGTGGTCGAGAGCTGTGATCTGTTTGTTGGCCAAGAACTGCCTCACACTGAGCGTGGTATGTACGGCGCATTGTCGTGGTGGAGCAGCCACGACTTGTCTCTCCACAGAGCCCACCTGCTGCACCAAACTTGGTCATGGAGGCGAATGAGGACCTGCTGTTAGAAGTGCTGGTTGACTGTCTGACATTCAAGCACAAACTCATGATGGATCACTCCCTTCTGGTTGAGGAATGTGATCAGCATGACATTGATCCTTGATTTGAACATGCACGCCTTCTTGGGTCTGGGTGACAGTCGAATCTTCCACTGCAGGCTCTGTCTCTTGCTTTCAGGGTCATACTGGAAGACTCAAGTCTCATCACCTGTGATGACTCGGCCAACGAACTCTGGATCTTCTCTGATCTTCTCTAGCAAGTCTCAACAAACATTGACCCGGTGCTCCTTCTGGTCGTCCAATAAAAGCTTGGGCACCATCTTGGCGCACACCTTCCGCATCCCCAGCTCCTGCACCAAGGTAGTCCACACTGACTCCCTGTTCAGGCTGAGTTCCTCAGCTATCATCCGCACCATCAATTTGCGATCACTCCGCACCAGCTGGTTCACTCTGTCAATGTTCTCAGCCGTCTTTGTCGTGGAAAGCCATTCTGACTGGGAGTCATCCTCCAACTCCTCGCGGCCAGTATTGAAGCATTTGTGTCACTCAAAGACTCGCAGCCTTTACATTGCATCTTCTCCATAAGCCTTTTGGAGATGTTGGAGACACTCAGTTGGGCCCTTCTCCAACTTAACCAAAAATTTCAATTTGATTCTTTGCTCCATATTTCTGCCACCTCCAGTTGTGTGACAAAGCGATGGAGCAGTGTGCTACAAAAAAACCTGAAAAAGAAAAACAGAGTGAGAGAGATGAAAAATATTACAGCAGAATAGTGGTGAGATGTTGCACAACACAGTGACATAAGCGGTTAGCCAATTGGCATTGAGTCATGGCTGTGGCTGCCATAGTCTCATTTCTTTTTTGTCACACCTCGTATAGCCCATTTAAGACTAAGGGGCTTGTTTACAAAGCCGCGGTAGCGGCTTCCGTCCGATATCGGAGCCGTAGCCCCATTGAATTCAATGGGACCGCGGCTCCGATATCAGGCAGAAGCCGCTACCGCAGCTTTGTAAACAAGCCCCTAAGTGGAGAAAATATTTTTCCACTCAATGCGTAATCAAACGCAGGAATTTGTTACCGGAGGATATAATAAAAGCTGTTAGTGTAGCTGGGTTCAAAACAGGTTTGGATGAATTCTGGAGGAAAAGTCCATAAACTATTATTAAAGAGGAATGGGAAAATCCACTGCTTATCCCTGGGACAAACATTGTGAAATCTATGTACCTTTTTGAGAACCTGTCAGGTACTTGTAACCTGGATTGGTCGCTGTTGGAAACAGGATACTGAGCTTGATGGGCCCTTGGTCTGACCCAGTATAGCATCTCTTGTGTTCTTATGTTAGAAAATATTATAGCTTAAGCATCTTCTTGAAAGATCTAGGCATGGGCCACGACACGCAGCCATGTGTGCCAGTTGCTGATCTTAATATGGCCCCGGGGTCCTCTCCAAAGTATGTCCTCCTGTCGCCTGATCGCTCAATGAGCAGGCACGCCAGCAAACATCAGGGCTATCCAGCGGGGCAGGTGTTAGCCCCAAATCATGCTCTCCTCCACACACCCGATGCAGCTCCCAAAAGGGGGTTTTAAAAAGTAACGAGAACATAAACGTGGAACATAAGTGAACTAAATATTAACAATAAATGAAATTTAATAACATTCTAAACCTTAATAAGTATGAACTAAAATGTTATCAGTTCTGGACTGGGGGGGGGGGGGATAACTGTGGGTATATGCATGTTTTTGTCCATGAGTGTGCCTCATATCATTATAGTGTGGTGACCTAAATAGAAGATATTGTGAGGCCAACTGGGTTGCAGATTATGTTGGGTAGATATTAGGGCAGTTCAGCTTAGTTCTGAAATATTCTGTAAATAAGTGTGACTTGAGTTGCTTTCGGAATGTTGAGAGGTCTGGAATATTACTTATTCTGTCTGGGAGTGAGTTCCATAGAATTGGTGAGTAAAATGTGAATACTGTTTACTTGTTGATTGGTTAGTTTTTCTGAAATCAATGGGTAATGCTAGGGTATTCTTTGTGTAACCTCTCCTATCTCTGTTAAGAACATCAGAAATGCCATATTGGGTCAGACCAAGGTCCATCAAGCCCAGTATCCCGTTTCCAACAGTGGCCAATGTACTGTAGGTCACAAGTACCTTGCACTTTCCCAAAAAGACACACAGGTTCCACAATGCTTGTACTGAAGCAAGCAGTGGATTTCCTGGGCCCTCTTTAATAATGGTTTATGGACTTTTCCTCTAGAAATTTGTCCAAACCTTTTTTAAACCCAGCTACACTAACAGCTTTTATTACATCCTCTGGGAACAAATTCCAGAGTTTGATTACACGTTGAGTGAAAATATATTTTCTCTTATTAGTCTTAAACAGGTTACACTATCTTTATTGCAAGTCCCCTAGTCTTTTCACTTTTTGATGACACAGACAATCGATCTACGTTTACCCATTCCACTCCATTCATTAATTTATAGACCTCTATCATATCTCCCCTCAGCCGTCTCTTTTCCAGTTGAAAAGCCCTAATCTTTTAAGCAGGAGCGGCCCAAGGGGGGTGCGGGGCCATGTGCGGAGACTCGGTGCGGGGCCTCATTTGCATAAGTGGCCTTATTTTCATAAATATTTGCATAATGTTACCATACACTAACTTTTAGTAAACATGTCTCTTAATGAGTGTATGGATAAAGAAAGACTAAAAGATTTCTACATTACCAGTGCCAACCGCCAGGCACATTAGGAACTACTACAAACGCTGCCCATTTAGAACCCATAGCAAACCCACCGTATCCTGACAGCATTACCAGGACTCACAAAGCACCATACCCTACCTATCAAAAGGCAACACTGCAAATATTAAACCAATACATTTCAGAGAATACTGGGGAAAGAGAACAAGTGGCAATGTCAAATAGGAATTACATAAACAGAATACTTCAGCTCAGTTACACATGCAGAACATAGACCATCACCAAACAAGGAATCACAATTCAGAAAAGGAAGGCAATAATTAAACTGGGAACCCCAAAAGCCAAACTTGGAATGTACAACACTGTAGAAATAAAACTATAAATTAATTTCCTCTTGTACCAAACAAAGCGCAGACGTTAATGATGCACATTTCCCAGAGCTTTCATATTCCAGTTAATAAATTCAAAATAAAGAGATATCTTTCTACCTTTTGTGCATTTTTTTCAGTTGCAATTGCTCCAGCCACTTTCTTCTGGTTTCTTCATGTTTTCTGCTAACTCTCCATCGTCTGCTGTCCATTTGTCCTTTCTTCTCTCTTCTAGTTTTTTTTCCATTCTCTCTCTCTACATCTGCTTTAACATACTAATCTTTCTCCTTTTGCTCTTTCCTCATTCCTATTTCATCCACACAAATTTTACCCCACCATCTTCAATCCCCACTTACTCTCTCAATACCCGGCCAATTGTAGATTTTTCATCCCTCCCACACAAAATATTTTCCCCTCTCCATTTTACTCTCCCAGCCCCATCCCATTCTAATCCTCCCCCAACATCAGCTCCCTTCTAGTTCCAGTCTCACCCAACATCCATTCCCTTCTAGTCCCTGCATCAGCCCATTTCCAGTCCTAGCTCCCCCATCCATTTCCATTCTGGGTCACTTCATAAGCTCATTTCCAATCCTAGCCCCCCATCAGCCCATTTCTAGTCATTTCCTAGCCCCACCATCAGCCCATGTCAAATCCTAGCTCCCCTCCACTCAGCCCAATTCCAGTCCAAGCCCCCCCATGAGCCTACTTCCAGTTCTAGCCCCTCCATGAGTCCATTTCAATTCAAGCCCCCACCACAGCCCATTTCCAATCTTAGCTCCCCCCAACAGCCCATTTCCAGTCCTATCCTAGCTGCTCCATCAGCCCATTTTCAGTCCTAGCTCCCTTCCCTCTCAGCCCATTTCCATTCCAAGCCCCCTCCCCATCAGCTATTTGCAGTTCAAGCCTCCCCTTCCACTCAGCCCATTTCAGTCCTAGCAATCCCCCAACCCATTACCAGTCCTAGCCCCCCATCAACCCACTTGCAGTCCTAACCCCCATCACCCCATTTTCAGTTTAAGCCCTCCCATAACCCATTACCAGTCCTAACCCCCCATCAGCCCACTTCCAGTCCTAACCCCATAAGCCCATTTCCAGTCAGCCCCCCATAGCCCATTGCCAGTCCTAACCCCCCCCATCAGCCACAGCCCATTACCAGTCCTAACCACATCAGCCCACCTCAAGTCCTAACCCCTCCCCATCAGCCCATTTCCTGTCCTAGCCCCCCCATAACCCATTATCAGTCCTAACCCCCGCATAGCCCATTACCAGTCCTAACCCCCCATTACCCCATTTCCAGACAGCCCCCATCAGCCCAGTACCAGTCTTAACTCCCCCCAGCCCATTACCAGTCCTAACCCCCCCAACAGCTCACAGCCCACCTCAAGTCAAGTCCTAACCCCCTCCATAGCCCATTACCAGTCCTAACCCCCAACACCCCATTTCCAGACAGCCCCCATCAGCCCACAGCCCATTACAGTCTTAGCCCCCATAGCCCATTGCCAGTCCTAACCCCCCCCAACAGCCCACAGCCCACCTCAAGTCAAGTCCTAACCCCCTCCATAGCCCATTACCAGTCTTAACCCCCCCATAGCCCATTACCAGTCTTAACCCCCCCATAGCCCATTACCAGTCCTAACCCCCCATCACCCCATTTCCAGACAGCCCCCATCAGCCCACAGCCCATTACCAGTCTTAACCCCCCCCCCATAGCCCATTACCAGTCCTACCCCCCAACAGCCCACAGCCCACCTCAAGTCAAGTCCTAACCCCCTCCATAGCCCATTACCAGTCCTAACCCCCATCACCCCATTTCCAGACAGCCCCCATCCGCCCACAGCCCAGTACCAGTCTTAACCCCCCCATAGCCCATTACTAGTCCTAACCCCCCAACAGCCCACAGCCCACCTCAAGTGAAGTCCTAACCCCCTCCATAGCCCATTACCAGTCCTAACCCCCCCCATCGGCTCATGGAAAATTTAAAAAAAAAAAAAAGCTGGCTGCTGCCGTTGCCGCCGTGGCAGCAGCAGAATGGAGTGTCCCGCAGGGCCCCTTCTGCCCGGCTGAGCTCTCCCGGCCCGGCTGAGCCCCTCTGCGCTGGCTTTCAGATACGCGACGGGAGAGTGTCTCCCTCGCGTCTCTGTTAAGCCCGCAGGGGCAGATGGGAAATTTCCCATCAGCCCCTGCTTCCCATCAGCCCCTGCGGGCTTAACAGAGATGCGAGGGAGACACTCTCCCTTCGCGTATCTGAAAGCCGGCGCAGAGGAGATCAGCCGGGCAGAGGGGGCCCCGCGGGATACTCCACTCTGCTGCTGCCGCGGCGGCAGCAGCAGCAGCCAGCTTTTTTTTTTTTTAAATTTAATTTTTAAAAAAGCAGAATGTTCTTTGCGCGGGGCCCCCTGAAACGCGGGGCCCTGTGCAAAAAACATTCTTGCTCAATGGACGGGCCGGCCCTGCTTTTAAGCTTCTCCTCATAGGGGTATCCTTCCATCCCCTTTATGCTTTTGGTGGCTCTTCTCTGTACCTTTTCTAATTCCACTATATCCTTTTTAAGATACGACGAACAGAATTGCACACATTATTCAAGGTGCGGTCGCACCATGGAACAATACAGAGGCATTATAATATTCTTTGTTTTATTCTCCATTCCTTTCCTTATGATTCCTAGCATTCTATTTGCCTTCTTGGCTCCTGCTGCTCACTGGGTGGAGGGTTTCAATGTGCTATCCATGATGACGCCTAAATCTTTTTCCTGGATGGTAGTTCTTAATTTGGAACCTTGCATTATGTAACGGTAGTTTGGGTTGTTCTTTCCTAGGTGCATAACTTTGCACTTGTCCACATTAAATTTCATCTGCCATTTGAACGTGCAGTCTTCCAATTTATCAAGGACCTCTTGCAATTTTTCACAATCCTCTTGGGTTTTAACAGCTTTGAATAATTTTGTCATCTGCAAATTTGATTACCTCACTCGTTATTCCCATTTCCAGGTCATTTACGAATTTGTTAAAGACAGCAGACCCAGCCCAGATCCTTGGTATACTCCACTATTCACCTTTCTCCATTGGGAAAATTGGCCATTTAGCACTACTCTCTGCTTTCTATCTTTTAACCAGTTCCTGATCCACAATAGCATGCTGCCTCCTATCCAATGACTTTAATTTCATCAAGAGTCTCTCATGGGGGACCTTGTCAAAGGCTTTCTGAAAATCCAGATATATCGTATCAACTGCCTCACCTTTCTCTACCTGTTTATTCATACCTTCAACAAAAAATATAACAGATTAGTAAGACAAGACCTTCCTTGCCTAAAGACATATTTGCTTTCTCCCATCAAACCATGAATATCTACATGTTCAGTAATTTTGTTCTTTATAATGTTGTTTGGTATTGTGTGTATTAGTGACTTTAGACAGAATGAGGATGAATTGAGCAATAGTTTGAAAGTGATCATTAGGGTTTTAAATTTAATTCTGCTTGCAATGGGGAGCTAGTGTAGATGGTGTAAGATTGGTGTGAGATGTTTGGATTTTGGGGCTCTATGGATAACTCTTGTGGCAGTGTTTTGTGCCATTTGTAGTTTAGGACATGTTTTGATAGACCTTGGAGGTTGCCATTACAGAAGTCCAACTGGGGGAAAACCAGTGCTTGAAGTACTGAGTGGACGTTGTGAGGCAATAGAAGTGGTCTTAGGTATTGGAGAGTTTTATCTTATTGTATATTGTTCTTATTGTATTGTTGATATGGGTGGATAGGCTTAGGTACTGATCTAGGGTCATTCCTAGGTAACTTGCTTCCTTTTTTACTTCCAAAGTCGCTTCTTTGATGTTTTTTTGTGGCCGGAGGGGTGAAAGTCTTATCCTTGGTAATAATTAGGACTTCTGTCTTTTTATAGTTTATTTTCAGGTTGTGTGCTTCATTGAAAAATGTGGTTATTTGCTGGAGGTTGGGTTTTGCTACATTGTATGGAAGGTATAACATGATATCATCTGCATAAATGTGGTTGTTTACATTATGTTTTTGAAATATGTTACAGATTGGTTGTAGGTATATATTAAATTGTGGGATTCCTTACTGTTGTTTTTAAGGATTTGATGTATTTTGACCTATTTTTACTTGTTGGGTGCGATCTGTTAAATATTATTTAAACCAGCATGGTGTAGTTCCATCAATTCCGATCTGTTGGAGCCTTGTTATTAACAGGTTAACAGCAGACTACATTACATAATTAAAATACAAAAATTACTAGATATTGTAGCCTCCAACCTTATAATCAGGTCAAAAAACTAATCATTCTTCAAAAATAACATTTTCCCACAATTAAATAACTTCAAATACGGTTTTCTACCATGCAGCAATTTCTTCTTATAACTGCTAAAAAGCAAAAAACGGAGCTCATTCATCGGTGTTATATCCGCAGGATGAAATGCATACTGTACCTGAATGTAACTCACCTTGAAAGGCATGAGCTTAATATTACAAATAAATAAATACAATAAAGATAAAAAACTACCGAAATCTCACTTTCATCATTGATCTGAAGAAACAATTCTTTTCAATTTTTCAAAATATGGTGGTCACTTTTGTGTGCACTTAAAATACCATAATTTTTGCACGTGACCACACGAGTACATGTAGGTGATCCTTATAAAATGACCCTCTACATGAACGGGAGCTTCCAGCAAGAAGGAAAATACATTGGTTCTACAGATGCCAAATCAAACAGGGCTCTGTGACAGCCTCAACAACATCTGAGACAAAAGGAGAATGGGAGAACTGTGACTCGCCAGACTCTGCCTTCCATCCCCTTAGTTCACTGTGAGATCAGAATCATTGTTACCTCCTCTGTCCTAATAAAGAGAACTAAGGTCATCAGTAATTAGTCTTTTAGTAAGTATGGGGTTTCTTTTATCTAGGTCTTTCATTCATAGAAGACTTTCTGCAGAGCCTTGTTGTCAAGGTTGCCTAGGGAAACATTTGTATTAGCCTCAAGTGGTCTAGCTGTTGCTAGAGGCAACGGTGTCTTCATATTCCTTGAAAATAGGAGACAGGTGCTCTGCTACATACAAAAGATACAAAATATGTATATTAAATAAGCTGAATATGCTTCACATCACAATGAAATGCATCCTGTTTCTTATGCTGTATGTATTTTTTGTAATAAAAGCTCTCTCCACTTATGTCTCTGTTTCCTCCAACTGAAAGCAGTGTCTGTATTCATGGGATGCAATGCTGCAGGGTCTGTTTTGGCATATCCTGCATGTCTTAGAATAGGCTTCTGAGGTTTCCCCGTGAATGAATACAAACGTTGTACATAGATGGGCCTTTAAGATTATGTGTATGCTGAAGGATGAATCTGAGCCTTCCTTCTACCGTACATGCTTGAGGATTACTGTGCATTTCTCCTGCAAAACGTCCATGCAAGTCTGAAGCTGGATTCCTGTAGGATCTTCCTACAGGAATGAAATGAACGTCCAATGTATCTAAGTAGACTATCAAAAGAAACCTGGGGCTCATTGGTGGTGGTAGAGAAAAGGATTGTATATGAAGTCAAGAACACATTGACAAACACAGAGAATTTCTGAAGGAAAGAAAGAGATTGTAGAGCTTAGTTGTTAGTGTGGATGGACAGACTGGATAGGCCGTAGGCCTTTATCTGCTGTCATTTTCCTACTCCTTTCAAATAATCATTCTTTCATTTCCCAAATCAACATACCATGTAAAATGCAACAGAATTGCTTTAATTTAGCTGAGCTCATGCTTTCATCGGAAGTTTAAAGGCAAGTTACATTCGGGTACATTAGGTCGTTTTCTGTCCCCGGAGGCAATGGAGGATTAAGTGAGTTGTCACAGGGCAGACCCAAGGATTTTGCTGGCCTAGACAGAAGCACTCACCGTGCCACCCCTCCTGCCACTATCACTGCACCCTTCTTGCCATGCCACCCGAATCTATCTTCTGTGGACAGGGAGGGTGGCAGTGACATGACTCGTTACTTTGAAAGCAGTGGCTTTGTGCCACCGCTTTGGTGCACTGGCAGTCCATGTGCTTTGGTGACAGTATGCACACATCGCCCGTTGCTTCTGCCCTTCTCCAACAGGAAGTTACATCAGAGGGGGGCAGAAGCAGAAGGCTATGGTTTTCATGCTGCGGGTGCCAAAGTACATGGCCTGCTGCAGGCACCACAGCCGCGGCACAAAGGTGCTTCTTTAAAAAAATCATGGCCCATCGCCCACTGGGGGTCTGCCAACCTAGGCGACCGCCTAGTCCACCTAGTGGACGGGATGACCCTAATTGTCCAAGATCACAAGGAGCAACAGTGGGATTTGTACCTTGGCTTCACCGATTCTCAGTCTACTACTCTATTACGCTACTCCCCCACCTCATTAATTACACCAGTTTCAAGTTAATTCTTAATTTATTTAAAACATATTCCACTGTATCATACATTCTGTGTGGATTACAGTAAAATACTTGAAACATTCCAGTACATCAATCAGAAACAATCAATAAAAACAACATACATAGTAATTCTAACATCCGATAAAAATCACAGCAGCAGACACATGAAGTGGCATTTTAGAAGAATGTTCAGGTGCAATCTGGTCGTCCAGGGCAAAACAACATCTGAGGAAATCCCGGGGACATTTACATTTCGGCCCGATTTTAGAAAGATGGACATCCCCCAAATAGAGAGCCTCGGAAATGGCTTCATGGACGTCCTGGCTGGTATTTTCCAGAAGGGGGGTGTCCATGTTCTGTTACATTGCAGTGGCAGGTTAGTAATCTGTTTAGGGTTTGTATTTACATGCAGGTTTATTTGGACAGGAAATATTCACAATGATAACACAGGTACACTAAAAAAAAATGTTTTTAAACTGCCTCTAATGTTTCGATTGATTTTTACGTTTTTTGGTGCGCTGAATCCAAATCTGGTAACCAATTTGCTCCATCACGTAGAGATTTTTTGCTACATTGGGTTAGCAGTTTGAGGTGAACGTTTCAGATTGAGTGCGATTGAGATAAAAGTTTCTTGGATGAATTCTTTATACTAATTGTTTAGTTAGTTATTCAAATAAGAATAAAGAAAATTGTAACAAGGCAGCACATAAGAATAGAGTAATGTCAACAAAACACACTGTGATGGTAGCAAAATTGTCTGCACTTAAAACAGCCACATACATGTGCACAAACATTGAGCATATAAGAGCGAGGTTAGACACAAAGCAAAGCAAAGAAATGTGCAAAAAATGTTGTACAGGTATGTATGTAAGAATAGAAAACGCAAACCGCACCATTGCAATACATGAAGACAAACACCCAATGGTGTGAAAATAAAATTCTAATAAATGAGATCCGACACTGTGGTAATAACTAGCAAATTTTTATTTCAAAGTTTAGTAAAAACACGATATTTGTCAACACAGTTTAGATTTTAAAGTCATTCTTGGGTCAATCAATCTCCTGGTGGGCCCGTTTCTTCTTCCCCCGAATGCTTCTCTTGGTGCGCTGCTTGGCGTATTTTTCATCTGGGGTTTCCCGCAGCAGCAACCAGCAGAAATCAGCCATCATAGTGGTGTTCCATCTTCCTTGGTACCTTCTCTCTGCGTCCTTGATGTCCTGGTGAAACCTTTCACCTTGTTCTTCACTGTACGCCCCCAAGTTTTCGGGAAAGTAGTTCACATGGGAGTGCAAGAAATGGACTTTCAGGCTCATGTTACAGCCTTGTTCTTTGAAGGCATTGAGCATCCTGGCAACAATATCCTTATAGTTCTCATCCCGCCTGTTCCCCAAGAATTTGAGAACAACATCCTTGAAGGAATCCCAGGCTTCTTTTTCCTTCTCAGACATCGTTTCAGCGAATGCTCCATCTGAAATTAGTTTCCTTATATCAGGGCCAACAAACACTCCTTCCTTTAGCTTTGCTTCAGAAAGTCGGGGGAACTTTGAGCAAAGGTACCGAAAGCACTCACCATCTTTTGGAAGGGACTTGATGAATTGCTTAATGAGACCCAACTTAATGTGGAGAGGTGGTAATAGAATTTTATCACGAGGTACCAAGCTCTCATGAAGAACATTTTTCTCACCGGGTCTCAAATACTCCCGAATTGGCCAGTCTTTTTTCCCCCAGTGTAGGTTGCGGGCCCGGCTATCCCACAAGCAAAGGAAGCAGGGATATTTGGTGAAACCGGATTGCTGCCCTAATAGCATTTTTATTTATTTATTTTATTTAATGGTATTTATATACCGCCTTATCCTTCAATCAAAGCGGTCACAACACAAGTGGGGGATACATTTAACACGTGGGGATTTGAGACACATACACTGATACTTACAGGGAACATGGGCAATGGAGGGTTAAGTGGCTTGCCCAAGACCACAAGGAGCATCTGCGGGACTAGAAACCCCAGTCCTTCCGGCCCAAGGTTGCTGTCCTCTAGTGGGATTTGAACCCCCGACCTTCCGGCCTGAAGTACCTTGTCCCAACCACTAGGCTACTCCTCCCACGGATGCATGGATAGAATTTTAAAGTCTCCACAAATCATCCACTTATGCTCATCATAACGAATCTTCTGAAGAATCAGGGCCAAATTCTCGTATTTTTCTTGGAGAATAACAGAATGAACAATAGGAACTGAAGCGAATGTGTTGCCATTATGAAGAAGAACACCTTTTATGCTGTCTTTTGACGAATCAATGAACAGCCGCCATTCAGCAGGATCATACTTGAGTTTAAACTTTTCCATCACTCCGTATATATCGTTGCAAAATACCAAATCTTCCTCTTTGCTGAAATACTTCAAAAATTGTGTCTCGCGGTTGTGGTACCAATAAAAAGTTGTTCCTGGTGACAATAGATTTTTCTGTTTAAGCCGAGAACCTAGCAGTTGGGCAGCATCTTTTGGGAGTCCTAAATCCCGGACTAAATCATTCAATTCAGCTTGAGAGAAAAGTTCAGGTTTCAGATCTGGTTCAGTTTCAAACTCGGAAGTACTGGACTCATCGGGAAAAGCCATCTGATGAGTCTCATCATGATCAGAACCGTCCACACAAATATGATCCAAAGATTTTGGTGGTTCAGGCACAGGTACTTCGTTGCTATGAGGCATAGGCCTAATTGCTGAGGGAAGGTTGGGGTAACTTATTACGTTCTTATTTTTTAAGTTGTATCCCTTCACAATGCAAGAGCAAAAATAGCAGTCACTGCTGTGGTCTCTTTGTTCACGCCACATCATAGGTATTCCGAAACGAAATGCTTGTTTTTACCTTTCATCCATAAGCGTAGATCTTCCTCACATGTCTTGCACACTTTGTGAGGAGCCCACGGTTTGTCTTGATCGCCTAACTTCAAACCGAAATAGGCGAAATATACTTTTTTAATAAATGCAGAAATGTTCCTCTGCCGCTTTTTCACGGTATATTCCCCACAAATAAAACAAAAACTGTCCGGAGAGTTGACGCAACCTCTGGCTCTGTGAGCCATCACAAATACACAGCACTGCAAACTACAACTGTAGTGAACCACTTCGGAATAAAGCTGGATTACGACTGAGCAAACAAAAGGTAATAATGAACTTGCAAGAAACTGAAATTTGACAGGAACGTTCATGTCGCAACCACCGTGTTTGAGCGAGCGAACGAGGCGAGGCGAACAGGAAAGAACATGCGCCAGCGCGAGTACTGGATTTAGCCCCCCGCCTCCCAATTGTCCTGTTAATGTATAAAATGAATACAAAACACTCTAAAATATCATGAGGGAGTGTTTCTAGTTAGTTAACCATTACAACCTCTATTTTGGGCCAAGAAAATAAACTGCAGTCGGCTAAAAAGAAATTATGTGAACATTCCTTATATGGGTAAGAAATCTAATTTTGCAAGAAAACGTGATGTGATGGAACATTTTGGCTATTTTTCCTGGATTCAGCACCCCAAAATCTATAGGAATCAGTTGCAAAACTGGAGGCAGTTTTTTGGTAGTATACCTGTGTAATGAAAACACATTGTGTTCTTCCTCTTGTAGCATTGCTATCATGAAACAAACCCTTTTTTTTGCTCGTTATTTGTGACCATGGGCAGATATAGGCATGGATGCCTCACCAACCAGGGCCAGATGTACTTATGGGACAGACACAAAGGACCTCTTGATAGCAAGAGGATGGAAGCAAAACAAACCGTGGTCTGATCATCACCTTATCAAACTAAACCTCAACTACAATATTAACTGTACCATAAAACACACAAGAAATGACCAGACAATAAAATTTAAGAAATTTAATGAAACTGAGTTTCTGGATTCCATAATCCCTCACCTTACCCTATCACCAACAAATCTGGATGAAGCCGTCAAAAACTGGCATACTACCATAAACAATACAGCCAAAATAACTCAAGGTAATAAAAACCAACTCACTCAAAAAACAACTGCACACCATGGTTTAATAGCACATTAAAACAAATGAAAAGAGAACTAAGAAATCTAGAACGTAAATGGCGTAAAACCAAATCCAACATTGAGAGAGAAATATATTACAACCACCTCACACTCTATAAAGACGCCATAGATAACTCAAAGAAAAATTATTACGTTACAATCCTATCAAAATCATATAATAGACCAAGAGAACTATTTTCCATTGTTAGCAACCTAACAAACACTTCTCAAACCTCTAGCAAGGAAATCACTGACATCTCCGCACAAACTCTAGCCAATTATTACCAAAACAATACAAAATACTCACCAATGACCCTAGACCCTAGCTACAAACCCCTCCACATACTAAATGAATGGCCAGAATTTCACCCTATATCCAAAACATCGTTAAAGAATATCATTCTCAATCTCAACACCACAACTTCTAATCTCGACCCCTGCCCAGTAATCTGGATAAAAAACACACTCCCAACTCTTCTATCCTTCATACTCCCCTTGGTCAACCTATCACTAATCCAAGGTTACCTCCCACCCTCACTTAAACATGTACAAATCAGACCAATCCTGAAGAATAACTCACTTGACAAAACTTCCCCAAAATCTTACCGACCTATCTCAAGTATACCTTTCTTAGCAAAGGTCATTGAAAAAAACGTACAAATACAGACACAAGATTTCCTTGATTCATCCTACCCTCTTGACGACCAACAATATGGATTTCGTCCCAAGCATGGAGTGGAAACACTTCTGACTGTTCTAACTGATACACTCCTAAGAGGAATAGACAACCACAAAAAAGCCTTCATCCTCTTATTTATCGACATATCAGCCGCTTTTGATAGTGTTCACCATTCAATAATGCTTAACAACTTAAGATACATAGGAATATACTCTACAGTTCATAAATGGTTCACTTCTTATCTGAGCAATAGAACCCAAAATGTCAGAATAGGCGAACAAACATCAGAATCATATAAATTTGAAACAGGTTTACCACAAGGCTCTGCGCTCTCAGCTCTTCTATTTAATATATACATAAAACCAGTTTGTGACATCTTTAAAAAATATGGTGTACTCTATCATCTATATGCAGATGATATTATGATGTACATCCCTTTCACAATTCCTAACATACCGTTGCAACTCCTATCAGATTGTTTTAATGAAATAACTTTATGGCTAAATGCCCACAATCTCCAAATAAACCATTCAAAAACCGAAGTACTAATAGTCACTAAAAATCAAGATTACACCCCACCAACACATATAACACTTCAAAACCAGGAAATTAAAATAAAAAATGAAGTAAGATACTTAGGTGTCATTATAGATAAACATCTCACATTAGATACCCATATCAGGAACACCACAAAGAAAATTTATTTCAAACTCAAAACACTTAAACAACTTAGACCGCTTGTATACATACACGATTTCATCAGTATAATCCAAGCCACCATAACCCCCCACTTTGACTTTGCTAACCTTATATTATTAGGTACATCAAAAAATAACATTAAAAGACTTCAAATTGCACAAAACTCAGCAGCTAGAATTATAACTAAAACACACTCTCATCAACATATAACACCAATACTAGCTTCACTTCACTGGCTACCAATTCAAAGCAGGATAAAATACAAAACACTAATAACTGCATTTAAAACACTATTTGATATGGCACCAGACACATTAAGTAACTTAATTACCAAAGAACATTCAAAACCTACTCAAAGAAAAGCTCAACTGAACAAACTCAAAACCCCCAAAGACTTCATAAAAACAAATAAATCAACAAACAACAGAGCGTTCTCACATGCAGCCCCAATAGCCTGGAATGCCCTCCCTGTCGAACTAAGAATGATAGCAGAGATTAATGAATTCCGCAAAAAATTGAAAACACACCTTTTCACAATACACTACAATAGCATAGACCAACCCTCAAAAGAATTAGATAATGGCTAATCACTTTCTACTCAACATCTCACTATAACTTTCTGCTCAACATCTCACTATAACAGAAAAGACAATCCACCCCACCTGAATCTGAACCACTCATTATGATTATACCTGAATCTGAACCACTCATTATGATTATACCTCATATAAAATGTATATGTATATGTATATATAATGTATATAGTGTTGCACTTTTCTGTGCCAATCTGTTTAACATTTTCTATTAACTTTACATTGTATATAGTTATGACGTTTTATGTAAAACAAACTATGTTTTGTTGACTGTTGTTATTTATGAACCACAGCTGATCTCTGGAAGCTGCGGTATATAAGTGCTTGTTAAATAAATAAATAAATAACTTTTAGACTTCAAAAAAAGATAGAGGTAACCTGCAAACCCTAAACGAAGGCATGGGGGAGGGGTAACCTGCACGGAGCGTCAGATAGAACCCTCATCACCTCACTGGGCAGACCCAGTGGACCATGTGGATCTTTTTCTAACATTTACTATGTTACTATGCTGTTCTTAAATTGCACCATGACATGCATCTCTATTGCTCTACCCAGGCCAAGCCTCCTCCATGTTCCCATTCTACTTGGACATCCTCACACTAAGGACATCCATATACTTGTTTTATAAAATGGCTGCAGGGATGCCCTTGTGAATTGGATGTCTGTGTACCCTTTTTCAGATGACCAAAACACAAAAAAGGGCTTCTAAAATTACCTCCAAAGAGATATGAAAGTAACACAAAACAGATTTGAGTCCAAAAGTACTCCTAAATAATAGACTTCTGATACAATCCGTACTGATTTAATCCCCCGTGGGATGCTACTCTGGCAAACATCTCTGAAATTTTTACTTATTAACATTGTTTGCGTCTTGACAATATTAAAAGTCAAATTATTGGCAGATAAACACTGATCAATCTGATTTAAATAATGCAAAATCTTAGCATAGAGTATATCCTCTGAAATCTTAAATGGTACATAAAACATTATGCCATCAGCATAAAGTCTATATGCAACACCACAACTTTGCAATATATCAAAGACCACATATATGCCAAAAAGGGCTGCAGATAACAGTGACTCCAGTTCTTATACAGGATCCTCACAATGTGATATGAGTTAGTGTAGATATCAGTTTTGCAGGCTATATTAAAATCATTCTCTTTTCATTGGACATATCTGTACAACACAACATACACCTTGTAGTGCTATACACATGATAACATAGTAGCTGTTATAGTGACCTGTTTACCCTTCTACACAAAACTGGTGGTCATGTTACATTCTATGAAACTCCAGAAGGAAGCTCTTTGGCTCCAATACTACTACTGCGTATCATTTGTGTAGCTCTACAAGACATACGCAGTGTTGGCATGCAAGAGACAGTCCCATACAGCAAAAATAACCCATTTTGAAGACACTGCCTCGAGAAACCCCAGCCACAGGCATACGGTTCCCTCGCTTCCATAGTCGCCCTCTGTTCCTGCAATTGTAGGGATTGTTACATCTGAAGGTCCTATGTATGCCTGAGTCTAGGGCTTCCTCCTTTTTGCAGGAATTGTTTTCCTGCATGATTAAGGATGGATCTCGATTAAAGCTTCTGCAGAAAATCCATGTATGTCAGATAACAGATCTTTCCATGCGAGAGAACAGACCAAAGATCCTTGACAGGAGGGGAAATACATTAAAGATAAACAACGTTCTCTTTCTCGCAACCAGAATCCTATGACTGCGCAGCCGCCGTTAGGTGAGAACTTAGTAGAGGTGAATCTAGGGAGGAGCTGACACCGATAGCCAGCGGCATAGCCGCAGCAGCGCGCGAACCTGGAAGAAACCGGAGCGGAGGAACCGAGTACGCAGCCGCAGCACAACGCACGACCCCGCTGAGGAGCTGGAGCTGGGAGTCGAGTGCGCAGCCGCCGCACGAGCCTGCGAAGGAGCTGGAGCTGAGAGTCGAGTGCGCAGCCGTAGGACGACACGAGCCTGCGAAAGATTCGGAGCTGGGACGCGACTGCGCAGCTGCACCACGGCGTGAGCCTGAGGAGGAACCGGAGCTAGGAGCAGAGTGCGTGGACGTTGCACTGCTCGAGCGTGTAGAGGAACCGGTGCGAGAGGTAGGGTGTGTACGTGCTTGCGGGGCGGTTGTAGATTGCAGCCTCTTCAGACTCTCATTCACGTTGAAAGAGAGTTAGGTGAAAACAGTGGCGCCTGCGGCTTGGGCCTGTTACTGACAGCAGCATTCCAGGCTTTTACACTGGGGCTGAGGCTCATGATGATCTTCCCATAACGTAGGCCTGTTGTGCTCGTCTCCCATCTTGTGGCTTTGAGGTAAATGAGTTGCTTGACTGTATTTGTGGTGCGTGCAGGTAGGTGGGCCTATTGTGGTCTTTGTCTCCATTTTTTTTGTTTGAAGTTACATGTAGCTTTGAGAGGAGATGCTGTTGGCAACTGCATGTTGTTTTAGAATTGCTGCCGTTATTACGTTCAAATACAAAAACATTTTGGATCTAGACTTAATTTCATGTGTTCTGTGCGAAAAAAGGGTATACGTAGTTTATACAGTAATATGAGCAACGGATTTAGGAAAAACATACAGTTCCAATCATTTCTAATGATCCTTTTCAGTATGTTACTTGCAAGAGTTTTCTTGGTTCCCAGTTTACTATACTAACCACTGGCCCATTGGTTATACTGACAAACACATCAAGCATGTCTGAGTGTATTCTCAATGTTTTAGGAAAAATATTTTTTAAAGTTATCTTCTCATTTGAAAGGAGCATAACACTCTTTAAGGACAGTAGATGCTCAGTAGTAAGTATTTTACTCTATCATGTATTTGGGTCTGCTCCACTGAGATGCACTTTTGAAAGTTATGGTGGTAATTGTTCATACCTTTCTTGTGGTTTTTATAGCACAGTAGAAGCATGCATGTCCTGATTTCTCTAGAGGTCTGCCTTTTTTGAGAGAAGATTGCCAGTGGAATTTATTTGGGGTTGAAGAGTATTTTTATTCAAGTTCTACTTTGCAGACAGTGGATCATAAGTGCAAGGATCTAAGAAGGTTAAAGTGACAAATCGGTTACCAAAGCTTGTGCGTTGAAAGACGGTCTGCATTAGGGGCATGTAAAAATAATTAGAATGCTGAAATTATGCTAATGTCCAGTGCGTAATTTACTATGTAGGCCCTAAGTACTAAGCATTTTTGCCATGCAGCATCTGTACTAACAACAATCATTTTTATAGGGCTATTAGGCATATGCAGTGCTGTACACATACACATAAGAGACAGACCCTTCCCCTACAGAGTTTACTGTCTTTTTTTTAAAGATGGACAATAGAACAAATAGGGGACTAGGATAATTCTTAAAGGGAAATGATTAAAGTGTACATGGGTGTAGAAGGGGAATAAGTGGTCAGAATCCAAAAACAGCCTCAAATGAGATGGATACTGATCGGTAGTCTATTCAAGGCATAGGGCACAGTGAGGTAGAACAAACGGGAGTCTGCAGTAGTCTAGACGGGAGATATAAGAATGGATGAGGCTCTTAGTAGTGTGCTCAGAATGTAAGGGATGAATTCTTCTGATGTAGAGGAAGAAATATTGTACCAGGTTTTAGCTATGTGTTGGGGATATGTGTAGAGAGGATGGGAGAAGAGTCGGATGACTCCAGAGCTGCGAGTTGAGGAGACAGGGAAGATGACAGTGTTATCTATGGAAATTTGAGAAAGGAAGAAAGGAGAGAGATTTAGGGGTAAAGATGATAAGTTTTGTCTTGGCCATGTTTGGTTTTAAATAGCAACGGGACATCCAGGCAGCAATGTTAGACAAGCGGGCTGAGATTCGGTCCTGGAGAGATGTGTGGAGAGGTAAATCTGAGGTACCAACGAGAGGCACGAGCCACGTGCTACAAGACACCCAGTAAAAAAACGTGGGAAGCGAGTGGAAGGACAATCTTTATTTGTAAAAAAAGCCTATTGCCCGACACAGGCCGTGTTTCGTTGCCTTCTTCAGGGGCAGGCTATATAAGACAACAACAAATAAATTAAATTTACTATAATCATATAAGTAAAACATAAAAAGTCATACTGAAGGATGACAATAAACAAACTTAATATTACAAATACATGAATATCATATAAGAAACATGTAAAACATATATAAATAATGATAAAAACATGAATGATGAATTAAAAGATCAGCACCAGCACAATAAGGTCCTCAAGGACATCATATGATAGACAAAATACATCATAGTTAAAACATGTATAAATATATAAATAACTGAATAAATAAATAAATAGTGAACCAAATGTGTAAAGGGTGTAACTACATATAAGAACATATCTATATTAGACAATAAAAAAACAAACAAATAAACATTGCATACCTTCATAAACATACTTCCATGGTGCTCTAGACACTAATAGGGACAAGGAAGAGAACCATATGGATAAGTGCATCATCATACCAAAATTAGTAATTTACTATATATAATATCCAAGAGGGTATTGGTAAAATATACATCTAAAAATTATTACCTATGAGCACAATAGTGTTCTTTCAAAAACTGTTGTTTCAGGAAGAGAACCCGATGCTAAAAAGGGAAAGAAAAAAGGACATAATGCAAACTATAACCCCCTTCTTAATCCACCTTGTAGGTAATAGGACAGAGAGTAGGTAACAATCCTACGTTTCACAAACTATTTATAGTGCAACGTGTGGGCGAAAAAAAACCCCAAACGACCAAGGCTCACTAATCCACATTGATTACCAGCAATTGTTGCGGGAAGGAAAACAAATTTAAAATGTGAGCTGGCAGTGTATAACCCAACCGCTACACAATAATTCATCCAACATTATCAACATACAGAGCTTCGCGTTTAACACCACATTCTAATTTGAAATGTAAAAAAATGGTGTTTCAACGCATTGTGATGTTACAACAGAAACCATTTTATCAGGACTATTAAAACACTCCAGCTTGATAGACCTGGCACGAAAACAAAACTTGAAAACGTTCTAAATGCTATTGAAATACATATCTGACAAGTACAAGTAGTATTATGTACACAGAATAAACATCTAGCCCATGGATAACACCAAAAGCCTTCTATACCCCACTTAAAAAATGCAAAAAAACACTTGAGTGCTTCAGACAAGGAACCCTTCCGATTACATGAAAACAAAAGTAAAATACGCCGGCGACTGCATGTTGAGTTCAATTAATACCTGCGATATGCAAATAAAAATGACGTCATCTCAGATGATGCCAAACTTGATGCTGCAAGTCTCGGGGGTAAGGGGAATATTGTAATCATTCAAAATTATAAGTTAACCTTACTACTCTTTTTAAAAGACCACAGTTGAAGTATATGGCAGACAGATCGTTTAGACTCTCTGAAAAAAATTAATAAATATACCCTACGTTAGTATGACATTTAAAAAACATGTATTAAAAGGATGAATCATTTCGACCCTATAAACCCGGCACAGAAAACACAACGTATTTTAATCTAAAACGGTGTTTGAGGACATTAAGATATTATGCGCAGAAATCATTCTTTCAAAACCACCAAACATTCCAGCTTTATAACCCGGCACAATGACTAAACTTAAAACAGTTCTAAGAACTATTAAATCCAATCGGTTCTGGCTGTATTGTGACGCCCATATGTAACACAAAAAGCCTTCCATAACTCACTTTAAAATTGCAAGATACTTGCGTGCTTCAGTCGAGGTTCCTTCCTAATGTGTAAACCGAAAGTAAAAACGCCGGCGTCTGCGCATAGCATCCAATTATTACCCGCGGAATGTAAATTAAGATGACATCATGTCAGATGATGTCAAACCAGATTCTGCGAGCCTCAGGGGTAGGAGAGACATTGCCACCAGTCACAATTATAAGTTAACCCTACTATTCATATCAAAAGACCGCAGTTGAATTATACTGCAGACAAATCGTTGGGTTCTCTACAGAAAAAAGAAAACTATACATCCCAGCAGTACCACCACTAAAAACCAAAAACTTATGTAAGAACGTATATGAATCCAGGGGCTAAAAGGACAATTCACAGGAATACTGATAGATCTTTATCCATGTTCAAACCATTGGGGTGACAAGCTATTAAGATTAAAAATATATCGTTCCTCCAAACAGCGTATGGATGTATCGACATCTCCTCCTCTCCAGTTAATTTTTACTTTTTTGATTACAAAATATTTTAAATCTGAAATCTTGTGCGACAGTTCTTGCCAATGGGAGACAAGAGGTTTTTCTGTTACACCTCTCTTAATGCAACTCCTGTGCTCAATAATCCGATTCCTAACAGGACGAGTTGTTTTGCCTACATATAATTTCATGCAGGGGCATTGGACTACGTAGATGACGTGACTGGTAGCACAGTTAGAGAAATCATCCAACAGGAATATCTGACCAGTAATAGAATGAATATATTGCTTCCTGACTACAAGTGCATGAGTGCACACGGAACAGTTACCACATTGAAAATGACCTTTATGGCGAGACAAAAACGCTCTCTCTGTGAGGGCTGACGGAACAAGTAAGTTTTTCAAACTCGCGTTGCGTTTATATGCTATTGTAACCCTAGAACCCTCAAAAGTAGGGAGCGCTTGAATCAAATGCCAATATTTTTTGATGATTCTAACTACTCGTTGTGACTGATAAGAATACAGCAACGGGCATATCATACCCACATCACTTTCTTTCTTCTTTAGACGGGAGATATAAGACTGGATGAGGCTCTTAGTAGTGTGCTCAGAATGTAAGGGATGAATTTTTCTGATGTAGAGGAAGAAATATTGTACCAGGTTTTAGCTATGTGTTGGGGATATGTGTAGAGAGGATGGGAGAAGAGTCGGATGACTCCAGAGCTGCGAGTTGAGGAGACAGGGAAGATGACAGTGTTATCTATGGAAATTTGAGAAAGGAAGAAAGGAGAGAGATTTAGGGGTAAAGATGATAAGTTTTGTCTTGGCCATGTTTGGTTTTAAATGGCAACGGGACATCCAGGCAGCAATGTTAGACAAGCGGGCTGAGATTCGGTCCTGGAGAGATGTGTGGAGAGGTAAATCTGAGGGGCATGTTTACTAAAGGGCCACTGTTGTTGCATAAAATTAACATGGCAAAGCATTACCTGCATGCTAGGCATATCAGTACTGCAATAGTTGTGAACACGTGGCCATAGTGTATATGCACAGTGAATCTGTTTGCAATGTGCACATTGCAATTGAAAGCCACAAATGCTTTATTAGGGGACAGTAATCTACAGAAACACTGCAGACAGTAATAATAAATGGGCTCCAACCCCCACCTACAGGACTGTGGTAACAGAACAGGCTAGTCCAGATTAGAGAGGGGTGACTGGGAATAGGCACAACTGACTGCACAGTTCAGAGCAAGGGGGCTTAAGTATGAGAGGGCGGGACATGCAAATCAAGAAAACACACATGCAGTGAGTCTGTACTGCATCCCAAATTGTGGGAAATAGGATGCAAATGTATCTGAAGATGCAGGGGGCATTATATGGGATCAGGCAGGGTGTCCTCACTGTTCATATGTGGGACAGGTATTGCCCTGAGGTGCCCAGGGTGCCTGTTCACCTAGGCTGCAGGGAACATAGTACAAGGCTTCTGGTGTATGGGCAATGGGCTCCTCTCATTCAGTGTATCCCCCATATGGGGGTAAAGGGGGCACTATGCCAGGGGGTCTGGAGGCTATGCACAATAAGTACACATGCTTGGGCAGCCTGTCAGCCAGCACCTGTACTGCATGTGGTTCATAGGGTCAAGAAGCGCCCACCATACAGGACACCCATCCCTGCAAGACATCTACAATGGGAGGTTCAAGGCACACAGATCCACCTATGCTGCCCCCCTATTGGAAGGGGCCTTGGGGAACACTGCAGTACAGCTCATACACCCCTATGGAAGTGGCCAAACCTAGACTGAGCACCCCAATTGCCAGAGAAGCAGAAGCCCATGGGACCTTGGAAGCCCACAAAACTTCCCATTTCCATGGAACGTCTCGACCCCTGGGCAAGGGGGCCAGTAAGGTGATGCCCATCAATGAGCACCAACACAGGAAGCCCAAGTTCAGTGTTCAAAGTATCAAGCAGCTGCTCAGAGCTAGTAGACCTCAGCCACATCCTCTCAGGGTGAGGGGCCTGCTGCTTACAGGAATAAGGCTCGTGGAAGCAGCATGGCACCCCTCCCCCCCCACCTCCCCATGTCCACATATGCACTGCAATATTCCCCCCCCTATGGGAGGTAAGAGCTGGATGGAACCTTTTGATGTCAGAGTCATGTCGGTATGTGAAATGCCTCATTTGTATGCCCCACCCTTCACTCTATACAGCCAGAGTTGTGACCAGTACTGGCTGGAGCACAGGCCCTGTCTTCTGACACCCCATATTGCAAATAGCCCTCCAACATCTATCCAGTGCATATGCAGATGTGAATGGTAATCAATCAAGACAACTGTTTGATGTTCCTGTGGTTTATTTATTTAACGATTCTTTTATACCGCCGTATCTGCTAGTCACAGCAGTTTACATGGAACTGAAAGGAATGGAGTACTTGAACTTTACATGGAGCACTTTGAGGCAAAGTAAACTATACAGCATAAACTTGCTTTGCTCACTGTCCTAACAGGGTCACTCCAGACCTGCAGGCCCTGGTTTTATGGGACTCAGGCTGTTGAGGTCCTCTGCCATGTCAGCTGCACCATGCAGCCCCTCCAGACAGGTGGCGTAGATATGCCATTACCATCACCTGTTTGACCTGCTTCTACCCTTCATATGTTCTAATGCTCGTGAGGTAGATGCAACTTATTGCTTGCTTGGAACTAGTGCGGCTGCTCCTGCCACACATTACACCTCACCTCTACCCACTCTTAACCCTGCCTACTCGCACACTGCTCGGCTAGCACTGCATTTTTAGTGTGATCGCCTTTTGGCTAACATATGGCCAAAACATACCTTAGCCCCACGCTAAACCCCACGCTCCCAGCTGCCGTGTTTTAATAAACATACCCCTGAGAGTTATCAGTGTAAAGAAGGCCCTGAAAGCCATGGAAAGGAAATGGTGTACCTTGGGACCTCTGTCTCTACCTCAACTAAAAGTGGATAGCAGCAGAAGAGGATCCATTGGAACATACAGTGAAAGTGCAATGAGAAAAAACAAATGGAGACAGAACAGTGTCCTGAAATCCAAGTGAGAACAGGGTATCGATGAGAAGGTGTTGATCAACAGTGTCGAATAAAGGCCCTTGAAGTGGCCTGAAACAGGTCACTGGCAACTTGCAAGGGATGTTTCTGTTGAACGTAGAAGATGAAAGCCAGCTTGTACACAGTCTTGAAGTGTAAACAAAGGGCGGTATTGCAAGTTTATAATAAACATAATTGGAAGGGCAGGTAAGGCCCAGTTTATTTGCCCATCTCCCTCTTCCCTTTTGCATCCAAACCACTTCAACTGCTGTCTTGACTTTTTCATCTCTAGCCATTGTGGAGCCTCTGCAATATAAAAAAAAAATCAAACTGTATTTAAAAATAATAATTAAATAATCCTAAAAGAACTAAAAATAACATAAAAAATAATGAGAACGGTGTATCGATGAGTCTATACCTGTCTCCACCACTGTCAACACTAGTTCAAAATATAATGTTTTTAGTGCCTTTTTAAATTTAGGAAGAGGCATTTCCAATCAGATTTCTTAAAGAGCATTCTACAATGCTGAAGCTAAATAAAAACAAAACAAAAAAACTAACAAACCTGTTGGTTGTTAAAGATTTGCCCTAGAGATTGCTGGAATGACTAATCCTATTTTGTTGAAGAGATTGAAGTGTCTTTTCTGGTATATATGAAGTCAACAGATTTGAAAGATAAACCGGAAAGCCTGTGTAAAAGTCCTTATACGTCAATACTAATACCATAAATTTTATACAATAATAAACTGGAAGCCAGTGATGGTCCTTAAGCAATGAAGTAATTCTATCATATTTCCTAGAGTGACACCACACAAATTGCCGTTGATTGAACAATTTGCAGACGTTTCAACAAAAATTGTGACAGACCACCATAAAGCGAATAACAGTAGTCTAAGCTACTAATAACCAGTGCATGAACCAACTTAAGTAGAGCTGACTTGTTTAGATATCATCAAGAAGATCAAATAAGACGTTAACCAATCTGACACAGAAACAAGTCAGCATTCTAACTGATATTTCAGGATACAATGGATCAGTGGAATAAATAAGTTGTATATCAACAAAAAAAATAACTGTATCCGATGAATGAATCAAAAAATCCAGAGGACGTATGTATATATTAAAAAATGTTGGAGATAATATTAATCCCCTGAAGGACGGCCATTGTATAATTGGTGTGTATATATTTAAACTTCACAGTAAAAGAATAACCTTTAATAAACAAAAAGACAAAAAAAAGACAAAACCAATAAAGAACCCTAACTGAAATCTCTAACTTAGACAATTGTTGCAATAATATTTGATGGTCAACGAAATCAAATGCTGATGATAAATCCAAAAGAGCTGCCTGACCATGATATAAAGCTTCTCTTATCTTGCTTACCATAGTATGGAAGCTAATCTGATTGCTGTGCTGCGAACGAAATCTAGTCTGCCGGATGTGTAAAATACTTCTATTTTGAAGATAACTGAATAAAAACTACCTGTTCAATGAAGGCTTTATAATAGTACTTATTTTTTATAGTGCTATTGTACATAAACAGCACAGTAGAGTAGAGTAAAGTCTTGGCTCCTGGCTTACTGGTTGTGCAATAGAGGGGATTGCCCAACCTTTTCTCGGAGTAAAGAGGAGTGCATCACATTTATCTCTGTGAGTGGCCACTGAATTCTTGGGTTGGGTAATCGTCAATTGCTGCGTCTACATTTGGCGGACTGCTGCATGGGGTTGGGAGATCGGCAGGTTTCCTTTACAAGGGACGTGTGTTCTGTCCAGCAGAACATGAGGAGAATATAGGATATTTTATTTTATTTTTATTTTATTTATTTATTTAATTGGATTTTTATACCGCCTTATCATACAATCAAAGCGGTTTAACAAAAGAGAAAATTAGTAATAGTGAAAAAATCTGTGATAATATATACATAGTTTGTAAATATATGATTAAATGTCTTGGGAAAAGGTGCACTATATATATTGTGAGCTATACTATAAAGTGAGCTATTGTACAATGTATATATAAATAATTGTTCTTAAAAATTAATTAGTTGATTACATGACCGTAGTGCTCCGTAAACAAAACTGTTTTCAGTTGTTTTCTAAAGTCTTTGATGTCCTGAGCTGCTCTCAGATCATTAGGTAGGGAGTTCCAGATGGAAGTCGCAGCAAACGAGAAAGCTCTCTGAGGTCTCCTTGCGTGTTTTTCTGATGTCATTTGAGGAGCTGATTCTATTTTCAGATACACTTCTCCTAGGTCTGTTGCTAATATCTGACCGGATAAGATACGTCAGACTTTTTGCAGAACATTGTTGCTTTATCTTGAAAATATAAATTACTGTTTTGTATTTAATACGAGATGATATTGGTAACCAATATGCCATACTGGGTCAGAACAATGTCCATGAGGTCCAGTATCCTGTTTCCAAGGTTGCCAATCCAGGTCACAAATGTCCAGCAGTTTCCCCAAAGAGGGATCCACGATGCTTGTACAGATTCAAGCATTGAAATCCTGGGTCCCCTTTTTTTTATTTATTTATTTATGTATGTATTTATTTATTTATTTATTTTTTTGGTCCACGGCTGAAGGCTGTCATGCCTGATTCCGGGTCTGTGTCTACTCCTGGAGACCTGGAGTTCGGAATGTGTGATGATATGAGATCTATACCATCAGTTTAGGTCAGACATGGGTGCGCCGTTGTTTCTGCGTGGCTAAGGTTGAACCTGCGCACTCCCGACCTTGAATACATTGTGCGGCGCGTACCGCTCCCCACTGCTGCCACTGTTCTTGGTGTTGCGGCTGTGGAAGTGGCGAAGGTTAAGGGACTGTAAGTGAATTTACGGCCCTCCATTAAGGCAGTAGGGTTAAGGCAAGGTCACCTTCATAGGAGGTTGTGCAAGGTGCCATGGAGAATGGCAGGTTTGCAGTAGTTGTTGATTCCAAGGGATGCCCGAGCAGGCACAGACTTCCTCCAGGGTACTGGTGAGTGATGGTTGCCTGTCCATCCTCTTCTGCCTTACTGCCATCGAACTCCCTGGCGCCATTTCCATATCTGCTGTCGGGGAGGTGCCGGAAAACCTTTAGCCGTTGCGCTTCCCGTGTTGCAAGCGTTAGGGATGATGCCTCGGACAGCCTTACACATTAACCCCGCTGGGGGGTTGAACTCATGATCCCTGGTTCAGCAGCCATTGTAGTAAACCATTGTACTACCCTTCTCTTGCTGTGCCAGCGTGGAGGCTCCGCCCAGGGGGCGGAGAGTGATAAAGGCTACTGCGGCTGTCTAAGGCCACCGAGAGAGGATGCAGTGTCCGCCGGGGGCTGCATTCTACCCTGGAGCAATCGGGGGGATGCAAAGGGCCCGCCGGGTGCTGAATTCTATGCCCCCGTTGATTCTCTGTGCAGCCTCTTGAGTAGGTACTGAGCGCGATCTGGGACTGGCCCAGGCCAGCCCGTCATCTAGAGTAAGGGGGCAGCAAGGGCTAATGCTGTTTAAGCAGCGTAGGCCATTGTACATGCTCATAGCAGCTGGCAGTAAAACACCTCCCCTCTTACAATGGTTGGATCTGCTCCGGATGGCAGGTTTACCAGCTGACCTTTCCCTTGTCTCCGCGGCAGGAAGGGGTGCAACGGATCACCTGGGTAGGGTGGTGAGGCAAACACACGCCAGCATGCAGCGCCAGGAGTGATGTGGAAGGAAGGCTCTGGAGCCTTCGGCATCCTCAGACAGCGGTTCTTAGCACAAGGGGACCTTCGAGGGGGGGGGGTCCTCGGCGCCGAAGTTACTTGAGGGGAGATCGCAGTAGGGATCGAGGTCGAGGTTCTGATGTGCTCCAGCCTCCTAGCGCAAGGACGCCGGGCTCCAAGGCAGCCCCACAGACAAAGGCGTTGGGGATTTTCACCCCTTGGATCTAGATTCACTAATGGCGCTGCAGGGGAGCCGCCGCGATGTCGGTTCGCCGGCGAGGCTGAAATGCTCCTGGATTGTTGTCTGCGCCGACGCCTCGCACTGAAAGGGCAGTCAGCCACCGAAATGCTCCTGTATTTGTTGTCTGCGCCGTGTCATCCACGCTAGTGCCTCCCCCGTGACGTTGGGTCAGCGCCGACCAATGGCGCCGTAGGGGGAGGGGCTTGGGTTCTGACATCAGAGGCGAGGAGTACAAAGTAGCAGGAAAGATGGCCGCCCCCATAGGGGACCCACGTGCGAGGATTCAGCAGAATGGAGGAGGCCCCGGGAACCGCAAGGCTCTCATCGTGGAAGAGGACTCTTCTTGGACAGAGTCGAGTTTGAGTGATCCCAGCTCGCTGCGGGTTGGAGGCCAGGCACAACCCGATCGGCGGCCAGCCTGCGGCTGGGGTGGAGGCCCTTAGGCGCACCCCGAGCGGCGGTAGATATAGGCGGCTCAAGCCTGCAGCAGGGTGGAGGCCCTTAGGCGCACCCTGAGCGCGGCGGACGCGGAGGAGCGCCGGAGAGGTCCCACGAAGGTCTGTGAGTAGGCTTGCACTAGGTATCAGTGCACTCCGGTCATGCTGCGAGCGGTTTCCACGCTACGTGTTGAAAGCTGGAGAGCTGAAAAGCAAGTTTAACTGCAATAGCAGAAAGTAATTGAAGCGCATGGTGAAACTGAAAAACAGTAAGAATATTGAAAGAGCATAAATGCAATTTTAAACGCAATATACCTACGAGTAGGAAGGGTTAATGTAAGATGAGACAGACCAGGAGCAAGGGCCCGCAGGAATCAAGCTCCGCTGGGCAGCTCTGAAGAGATTGGAGACATTAAGTCAAGAAACTAATATATATACATATGATCAGGGTGGCCCGCAGGAATCAAGCTCCGCTGGGCCAGTTCTGAAGGGATTTGGAACATAAAGTGAAGATAAGAGAATAGTAATTTTGGAGAGTAGAAAAAATCCGTCTTGCTGGCAAGGCGGAAGAACGAAAAACTGGCCAGCTAGGGGCGGAGCGAGAGGTGGGGCTACCGATCCAGCCCAGGAGGCTAAAGCCTTCTGGGCTAGTGAGAGTACTTCCGTCCTGGCTCCGTCGGATGACGTCACCACTTGTGGCTGACTTCATCCTGCTTGCCCTGGGAGAACGTCAGCGTTAAACTGGGAGAACAGGCCAAATACATGTGCACAGAAGTCGGCCCCTGACGCAACAGAGCAGTCACTCAGCCATATAACGTGCCTTATATGGTACTCTGACCCTGCTCGGTGCATCCCAGGATGCACCATATGGGGCTAAGTGCCACCTTTTTTTTTTTTTTTCAAGATATCGGTGCAGGGGCAGGAGTGTGTGGGCGATGCTCCAGCCCCATAATTAAAGGTCCTGGAAAGGGGGGTGGAAGGGGTTGGGGGGGCTATTGGGGATATTTGTGACTGGGTGGGGGGATCTGGGCCACCGGGGGTTTTGTTTCTGTCGGGGGAGGGGGTCGGTGTCCGGGGAAGGCACTGCTTCCACTGGCAGGATACCGATAGCATTGGGGGCTTTCCCCAATGCCAAGATTACGTGAGGTGGCATGTCACTTAAGATGATTTTTTTTTTTTTTTTGTTCCTGGCTGGATATTTATGCCTGCCCGATGCTGGCGTGAAGATCCAGTGTTAAAAACTGCAATAAGTTTCATTGCAGTTTTTTACATTGGGCATAATTTAATCATGCAGTGATTTGCATGCCAAGTGTGCTGCAATTTAGCACAGTTGGTTTTTTGGGCGTTTTTTCCAGCACTAGCTTGCTTTCTGCATTGGATCGTTAGTGCATAGTCTCTTATATGAGGTTAAATAGCCAAACTAAAACCACAAGCTACACAGTGGTTTTAGTACTGGTAAATGTGTTTGCACTCATTGAAGATTTAATGATCTTTGATTTATTTTCTGTCTTTCATGAGTTGTCCTGTCTCCTTAAGACTCTTCTGTCACTGTGGTGAAAGTTTTCTAATTGAGAGTTTTGTAGCATGAGAGAAGTTCTTTTATAGAACACAGATCACGTGACACTCTGGGCATGGGGAAGCCATGATTTCCCGACTCGCCCTGCGGTGGTACTTGCGAACAGCTCCCTCACTGAAGTGGCTGGTGGTTGCAGGGAAGGTGCCCATCGTCCCCTTCTTTGGGCCCAATGGCCTTCAAAATAGCTTGGAAAGAGCTGAAGAAACCATGGCCGACTGAAGCCAAAATGGCTGATGGGTCCCTGACAAAACACAAAAGGCGAGGGATTGAAGGGTCACCAATTCATTGATTAAATAGCCCCAACGTGTTTCGGCATGTTGCCTTCTTTAGGGGGCACACATCTTCAAATAAAAACAGGAAGATCAACAATAAAACTTATGAAACATAAAAGTGTGAAACAACAAATAAAACAGTAAAAATGTAACAATAAAACAACATAAATAATTAAATAAACTAACGTGTATTTATAAAAGAATAATAAATGCAAATTCAAGATTAATCAATGGGAACATCAATAAGACCATGTTAAAACAGATCAAACAAACTGTTTCATAAATAACATTAAGTCAAAACAATGATAAGTAAAAAAAATAAATAAATAATTGATGGTAATGCGTATAAATGTTAAGAAAGTCTGTCACATTTAAAACCCACATCTAAAATGGATTTTTGAACACATGTAAATTGAAAAAACAAAGAAGAAATAAATACTTACAAGAGGCACAGTATACCATCGAGTCTTGAAAAAGACTCTTTTCAGTAGTGCTGCAATCAATGCTAATTGTAATAGTGATCCCAGAGCCAGAGGGAAGAAGTATCCATAAAAAATGAGGAGACAGAGATACAGTATCAATTAATAGGTAGACTGAGAGCAAGCTTTAAAAAGAGCATAAAAGAATAAGTAGTATTCTTAATTTAGCTGGATGTCAACAAATGTAATTACTGTCGTTTTAAAAAATATTCATAATGGATCTTTTTTAAAACAAAAAAACCAAACAAACGTATTTTGTGCGGACCTTTTAAAAAAACATGTTAATTTTGAAATGAACAAAGCCAACAAACAAGGGCGATACAAGGGTTCATGAAACCTGTTTAATGTATACCAAGTTTATTGTCCTGTTCATTGTAAGCACAGATCAATTATTTGAGACGTGTAGTTTTTATGTTCATTGTAAACCGCACTGATGACGAATAGCGCGATATAAAAGAAACTGTAAATAAATAAAAGGGTGGCCAGGACAGAAAAAAACAAATAAAACCAAATAAAAGAACAAACTGTAGTAGAGCAGGGCTGTTAAGGTCGTGCAAACGAATTGTGTATATATTCTATCAATAATCCGATGACTGGGACACAATTATAAAGACATAGGTGATATTCATTATCAATTCATTGAGGATGAAACATTAGTTATTAGAAACATTTCGTAATAGCGGTATTGATATGCCACTGCAATATATAGTTGACTAGATTTAAAACAGAGAAAGACTTAACCATGTTTTTTTTTAAAAAGGGGGGGGGGAGGAGAGAAAGGGGAAGGGGAAAGGAAGAAGAGGGGGGAGAGAGAGGGGGAGGGGGGAAAGAACTAAGTATAAAATGCATAAATAACTTCTAAGAAGAATAAAAATTGCTGAAAGGATGCCACAGAGGATATACATGTCAAATCCAAATAAGCATGAGTAATTAAAATGAACTTTCAAAAGCATGATCAGTACACTGGAAAAGGTGTATTTTAAGAAGGAAGCCGTTATTCCTGGAGTGTACGCCAAAGTTTAGCGTTTGACAGCGGTAGCAAACTAATTTAAATGAGAATGAGCGATTAGAGTAAATTTTCAAAAGCACAATCGGTGCACTAAAAGAAACACTTTTTAAAAGATGGAAACCGTTATTTCTAAAGTATACGCCAAAGTTCAGCGTTTGACAGCAGTAGACAGCAAGCTACTTTGGATAAGCATAAGCAATTAGAATAAACTTTCAAAAAAAACGATCAGTACATTGGAAGAAATGTATTTTAAGAAGAATACCGTTATTCTTAAAGTGTATGCCAGTGTTCAGCGTCTGACAGCGGTAAACAGCAAGCTTATAGTAATCACTAAGGTTGAGCCCGCCAAGCATCCGGATATACGCATTACCATCAATTATTTATTTATTTTTTTACTTATCATTGTTTTGACTTAATGTTATTTATGAAACTGTTTGTCATTGTTTGATCCGTTTTTAACATGGTCTTATTGATGTTCCCATTGATTAATCTTGAATTTGCATTATTTTTTGCTCTTTTATAAATACACGTTAGTTTATTTATTAATGTTTTATTGTTACATTTTTACTGTTTTATTTGTTTCACACTTTTATGTGACATAAGTTTTATTGTTGATCTTCCTGTGTTTATTTGAAGATGTGTGCCCCCTGAAGAAGGCAAACGTGCTGAAACGCATTGGGGCTATTTAATCAATAAATTGGTGACCCTTCAATCCCTCGCCTTATGTATTTTGTTTGGACTTCTGCTGCAAGGGCTCTGTGTCGTTCGATGGGTCCCTGGCGACAGCAGCGCTGCCAGAGAGGGGCTGGACTCGTGGTGGAGATCACAGCAGTGGAGGCTGCTCTGGACTGCAAGTTTGAAAAAATATTTGCAACCCTGGAGTCTGTAAGTGGTCAACTGGAGGGCCAAAGCAAAGTGGGGAGCTGGGCACCAGAGTGGCTGCAATGAAAGCAGCTCAGCAGGCCATGGAGGTCACGTGCATTCAATTGCAAGCATGGGTGAAGGCCTTGAAGGAACTTTTGGACGACCAGGAAAACCAACTTGCGGTTAATAGGCCTCCCAGAGTCGGAGGAGTGGGAACTGTGGGGCTTTCTGGAGACTTAGTTGGTTCAGGAATTGAAAATCAACAGCACCACAGGACCAGGCACATTGGATAGGCCTGGTGTGCGAGGGCAACTGGGAGGCAAGGACTGTTGTCGTCAAGCTGCTGAACTATGTGCATAAGCAGGAGATTCTGCAGGCCCTGCACAGAGGGATCTCTCTGGACTATAAGGGGAAAAATACTTTGTTTTCAGGACTATTCTGCCAACGTATCACAACTCCAAATAACATTTTTCCCCTTATACTCTCAGGTTTTTGCCCTGAGATGCGCTTCGCCCTCCAATACTTGGCATGACTGATGGTGTTCCATAATGGGTCTACCAGAACTTTGCCACGCCACAGGAGGCTACTGTTTTTCTACTGCAGCTTGAAGCGGCGTGGACTACTGCTTCCCCATGACTGGGCAGAGGAGTTCTAAGACTGGAATGAGGGATCCAGGCTTGCTCTTACTGCAGCGGAGCCTGGCCCTTTAGTGACTTGGTGGACACAGAGAACAACTGCAGCTCCTTTTGGTAGCAGCAGCCAGCTTGGCAATTCTGATTCCGCAGAGACTGGTTCTCTGTTACAGTATATTCTTGTAGGGGGCTGGAGGTTTCTCTCCTTTCACCTCTTATTCCTCCTTCCATTTTTCCCATTCTTCCCCCCCTCTCCTCCCCACACCCCCTCTTCCCCCCCCTATGGATTATGAGACTTGTTTGAATGGTTGCGGAAAAATATGGTATTGACTGGAGGGGGATGGTGGGGCGTGGGAGGTATGGGGCCTAGTCTCTTGGGGTTCTGGATATTGGGCAAGGGGGGGTGGTGGTTTGGAGGCAGTGGGGGAGAGGTATAGCCAGGATGTCGTATGGGGGGAGGGTTCTGAGAATGAGGATGGGCATAAGGATGTAGGCTGTGTTTGGGGGAGTCTGGTTGGAGCATTAGACGTGATATGATGATATGGGGAGGGCTGGGGTTTTGGGAATGCGAGGGGAGTGGGTTGGTGTGTTAGGGATAGGGAGCAGCTGAACCGTAGGGCTGAGGTGGCCCTACTGGGTGTGGGAGGGGGTCATCAGCAGGAGCGCCACTGACAGTGGGCCACATGATCCATCCAATGTGCTGTGTGACCTGGAATGTAGGAAGGCTACACTCGCTTATTAAATGTTGCAAGGTGTTACAGGCCTTGCAACGACGCCAGACTGACATTGCCTTGCTTCAGGAGACCCACTTGTCGGAGGCAGAGCATTTGAAGCTGGTGGGGGGGATGGGTGAAGGAGGTTCATGGAGCCTCCTCTGGGTCTAAAAAGGCTGAGTGAGCAGTTCTTCTCGGTAAGCATGTGTCCTATGAGATAAGGCAGTGAGTGACCCATCAGGGCGGTTTGTGCAAGGAAAGTTTTCAAGGGCATAGTCTTGTATTGTGCAGTCTCTATGCTCCCAGCTTGTATGCCTTTTAGAAGCAGATTATGGGGGGGTCTTGCAGAGGTGGGGGAAGATGGACCTACTTACTGGAGGTGACTTCACTGCAGTTCTGGACCCTCTGGTGGACCACTCCAATACCCCTTTGGACAGTAGGATAGACCCAAGACCGGGGAGGAGGAGGGGTACCCATGGTGTATTTTTCACCCCCTCAAGAGGGATTATATGCACGTGTCCTGGGCCCACTCCACACAGTTTTGCAGTGATTATCTCTTAGTTTCCCGGTCCTTGTTTTCTTGGTTGCAGGAAGTTACTATTGATCCATTTGAGGTGTCGGACCATACATTGGTCTGGGTAGATGTGGAGGGGGCGGCAAGAGGTGACATTTTCCGCTCATGTTGTGTGAGGATGTGAAATTTCAGGAGTTCCTTCGGCTGCAGTGGAAAGATTATGTGGAGTTCAATGCTCAACATCAGACACAGCCGCTTCTGTATTTGGAGGCAGCTAAAGCAGTGCTGCGAGGCCATGTTTTGGCATTCATAGTCTGTTGGAGGTGGGAACTGGACTGGAAACTGCTAGCCTTGGAGAGGCATCTTTGTCGGGAACGATGGTGGGTGGTAGCCTGTCCATCTAGGGAGGTGCATGAGCAGTATCTGGCTAATCAGGCAGAACTGCACACCCTCTTGCATCAGCAGCGAAAAAGTCCATGGTGTACTACTACTATAGGTATAACTTTTTTTTTCATCATGGAGATAAACCAGGCATGCTTGGTTCAAAAGGGGCACGGTCTTACCTTGATTGCTGCAGTGCATTGGCAGAATGGGTGGGTTGTCAAATCGGAGTGGGATATGGGGAGTGCGTTCAGGCGGTTCTTTGGTTCCCTTTATGGTAGCAAGGAAAGGTTGGGGGTGCAGGCGTTAAAGGCTTATTTGCAGAGGGCAGGTCTCCCGCATTTAAGTGAGGAAGCTAGAGTGAGGCTAGGTGCCCCGGTCATGTCAGAGGAGGTTATCTGGGTGATCAAATGGACAGCGAGATTTAAGGCACCGGGGTCGGACAGCTTTAGTGGGGAATTCTATAAAATTTTGGGGGATGGAGCTTGCTCCTGCTTTGGAAGCACTGTATAACGAGATGATGTTGAGTCAGCAGGTGGCTCCTAAAATGAACATGACTCATATTGCTCTGATTCTTAAACCTGGGAAAGACCTGCTGGATGTCTCCTCGTACCACCCTCTCTCTCTTCTTAATTGAAGTTCTTCTCAAAGATTTTGGTGGATCAGTTGGCGCTGTGGTCCCTGTCATTAGTTTCGGAATCCCAGGTGGGATTTGTGTGAGGGAGGTATGGGGTTCAACACATGTGGAGGATTTTAACACCTCACTCCCAGTCTACCCCATCTTTATTGATGAGTTTTGATGCTGTGAAGGCGTTTGATATGCTGGACTGGAATTTTTTGTTTAGTGTTTTAGAGTGGTACGGGGTTGGGGGGGGGGGGGTTCCTTGGGGTGGTGAGAGCTTTGTACTCATTGCTGTGTGCTTCCATTCTGGTGAATGGGATGGTGACCGATCCATTTTGGCTCTGGAAGGGTATGCGGCAGGGTTTCCCCACTCTTGTTCATCCAGAGTCTTGACCCCCTGATGTGGTGTATTCAAGGTAATTCTGGGGTCCAGGGGATATCGGTCTGGGGGCAGGTCTTCAAAGTGGAGGTCTTTGCGGATGATATCTTGGTTCACCTGGTGAACCCGGAGGATTGTTTGAGAGTCTTGCTACAGGAATTTTGAGAGATTAGTGGTATGCTGGGGCTGAAGTTGAATTATCTTAAGCTTTAGCCTGGTTGGGGGAACTGTGGAGGCAATGGCAAGGACCCTTTCTGCTACGCTGAGCGGAGGGCTCCTTTTAATATTTGGGCATTACCATAACAACTGACCCTTGGGATTGGTGTAGTAAGAATACACAACTATTGGTGACTTGCACTAAAGATATTCTGGGGGTGTGGAAGATAAACCCCTTTTCCTTTATGGGGCGGGTCAGCCTGTACAAGATGGTTCTGTTTCCTAAGTGGTTCTGTGTTCTTCAGATGATGCCCCTCTACCTGTTGCATAAGGACCTTTGGTCAATAGGCTGCTTTCAGTCTTCTGTTGGGGTGGTCGGAGGGCCTGTATGCCTTACAGGTTGTTAGGAGGGGGTTGGAAGGAAGAGGGTGTGGGTATAATTTGGCTTCCTCAATGAGACACCTCAGAGACTGGGTGGTGAGAGGGTTGGACTACACATCTATTCAGTTTGAGGGAGCATGGGCGAGTCCCTTCAATTTGACATCCTTATTACATGCCCACCTGGGGAGGTTGCTGGTATACCTCCGTTCCTTCTGCCTGTTTGGTGCGATGTGGAAGATGTGGCATTGTTGGTGCGGGTTGTTTCAGCAGGACCATTGAGTTAATCTGCCCCTGGAGGGCAATGTGGAGTTCATCCGGGGTGGCAGACTAGGGGGTTTGAGATGGGGGGGGGGGGGCTACTAGGTTGGGCCATGTGGTAGATGAGCAGGGGATGCTGCTGCCCTTCATGTGGTTGCAGGAGGAGTTTGAGTTGGGACGGAGGGAGGGACACATTTGTCTTGCTGCAGCATTACGTGAGCGGTTTGCCTAGCCAGTCTTTAAGGGCTGAGTTTGTGGATAAGCTGCATCAGATCTGGGGTCTGGATGATGAATGGAGGCTCTCAATTTTTGATAACCACAAAATGATTAGAAGGGAGTCAGTCGTCCCAGGTCTAGACCATCTGTTGGTTCACTGGAGGGTGGAACTGGAGGATGAGGTGGGAGAGTTGGACCTTCAGAAATGAGTAGCATGCATCCCTGGAGTAGTCAGTTGTATCCAGTTACAGGAGTGTTGGTATAAAATATTGTTGCAGGCCTATTATTCCATGGTGCAGTCCTTTAGGGCCGGGGTGGTGGATTCACCTCACTGTGCCAAATGTGGAGAAGAGGAGGGTACATTGGGGCATATGATATAGCTATGCCTAAAGGTATATTAATTTTAGGATAGAGTCCTGGCTTGCATTTAGGGGGTGGTGGGTCAAGGAGTGTGCCGGACGGTTACGGCTGTCGTCGTCTATGCTCCGGTGGCCTTTAGGCCCATACAAGATGCTTTGGGCACGTAAGCCATTGTATGTGGGCAAGAAGGTGATTTTGCAGTACTGACATGTTGCAGATGGTCCTTCATACTGGTATTGATGGAATGCACTGTGCAATTTGTTACTTATGGAGTGTTTGGCTATGGATATGTCTCCCCAGTATAGAGTCAAATTCATGTTGACTTGGGAGGGTTTTCTGCAAACCTTGCCCCCACAACCACAAGGTTTAGTGGTGAATACAGTTTGAAAGTGGGGAGGATGGTAAAGGTAAGTGCTGTAGTCAGAGTGTGTGTGTGGGGGGGGTTTGGTGTAGGTTTCGTGGGGTCCTTCAGAGTTCCTGGACCCCATGATCCCACTAGATTGAGGGGGCAGGTGAGGTGGGGGAGAGTGAAATGAAAATTTATAAAAAAAACTTAAAAATGTGTTTGGCTGGGTGCTCAGTGCCAGCCGGGAGCCAAGTGGTGTTTTCTCTTGTGTTCAACTTCAAGCATGTTTGTTTGTCATTGTATATTGTTGGATTTGGCACTTGCAATGATTGTTTTGATGCCAATAAAAATATCTAAATATATAGAACAAAGACACATTGGATTCAGCCATTGCCATTCTCTCTGCATGGTATGAAGAGCCATGTCTGCATGGTTTAATTTAGTGTTTGTATTCTTCTTTAAACTTTTCTTGTAATTTGTACTCTGTTTATAATCAATGAAAAGCTTTTTGAGGGCTTTTTGTGTTTTGTTTTACAGAGCAGACCTATCTTCTTCAGTTGCTCTGAGAATGAAAAAAAGCAAAATTTCCTCATTGTCCCTCCAGTCCAATCTAGACATGTGGGTTATGCTCGCCTACCAGCAGATGGAGACAGAGAACTACTGGTTTAATGATGATGCCGCATAAGGATTCTGTGCAACCCTCTGTTCACCAGTATTTCTCAGTCTGCAGCAGATAAGAGGATGTATAAACCTGTACAGCTGACCTGAATTAAAGAAATCGGCTAGTTTTTTTTGGGGGGGAGCATAGGTTGGGCATTGCCAGCATCAGATCCCCGGGGTGCAGAACTTGGTGGTAGTAGGTCCCTCCACCCCACCACCACCCTTCTCAAATTTCGGGGAAGCTTGTTTTGAGCAGCCCTGGTAGAGGGAGTCCTTCTTTTCCTCTTCCTTAGGGAGGGGTTCAGTGGTGATCTATAGTGGTGGTCCTTTCCTCCTCCCTGACTAATGGAGGGGACTAGGAGAGTTGTGCTGGTTTGGGATTTATATAATTTCTGTTTTGTTTATGAAACCAGCCATTCCTCAGTTGTGTTTTGGCTCTTGCCTGGAATTCACCATTGGTGTAATAGAAAACTGCTTCCAAAATGGTATGCTGCTTCCTTAATATATAATTTTAGGGGGAGAGAGCTCAGTGTGACAAACTTCAGGCTACAACAACATGACTTATATACTTTCAGGATAACTAAATAACAAACCACCCTGGACTATATTATTAATATCCTTAAGGACTCACACCATATATACTGCAAACAGATCTGATTTTAAGTTTAAAATTTAAAAACGGAGGCGAAAAGAACTCTGATATCAATTTTTATCCCTCTAGAAGAAGCTTGATCTTAGTTCATAAAATTCTCCTCCTCCCTCCCTGCTTTTTAATGCTAGCCCTAATCAAAGCTTCAAGTGATGAGATGGCCCAACATAGTTCCAGAGGATGGCCCAGGGGTAGGCCATTAGGGGGCAGTGTTTAAAAAAAAAGAAAAGAAAAGAGCAGCAATAGCTTTGCTTGCAAGATAGCTGCCTTCTAGCCCAAGGGTTGCTGTCTTGAGGCCAGCCTCTAGCTAATACTAATAGTAATACCGAAAAACTTGGTGCATCCAGTTAGGTATTTACTCCATTTTCTGCACAATACTGTAGCGAATTGCTTTGCAAGGACTATGCTGGGCATTAGCATGCCATGAGTGTTCTGTTTCACGCTGACAGCTCATACTGTACTGTGAGTGGTGGTGATGAAACACGAACCATGTTTTACAGTTGGCCAGCATTAGAGTGGAACAAGACAGTTTGCGGCTTCCACTGAGGGATTGTGCTGACAGCAGGAAATCTTTGGCTACATAGAAACATAGAAATATGATGACAGAAAAAGACCACATGGCCTATCTAGTCTGTCCTTCCATGTCAACAACTACAACAGTCCCCTTTTTACCTTTAGAGATCCTCTGTGTTTGTCCCATGCTTTTTTGAATTCAGTTACTGTCCTCATCTCTACCACCTCCAATGGGAGACTATTCCACGGATCCACTACTCTTTCCGTAAAGAAATATTTCCGCATATCACTCCTGAATCTATCCCCCTTCACCCTCATCCCATGTCCCCTCGTAGCAGAACTTGCTTTCATTTGAAAGAGGCTCTCTCCCTGAACATTTATGCCACGGAGGTATTTAAACATCTCAATCATATCACCTCTATCCCGCCTTTCCTCTAAGGTGTACATATTAAGATCCCTAAGTCTGTCCTCATATGCTTTATAATGAAGACCACTAATCATTTTAATAGCCACCCTCTGCACCGACTCCATCCTGTTCACATCCTTTTGAAGGTGCGGTCTCCAGAATTGCACACTATTTCCAAATGAGGTCGCACATGATGATTTTTGCAGTGTCATGGGGCAGGCAGTAGGAAGTGGTACCCGCTTGGACTGGGTGCAAGGCCCAGTACTTGTCCTTCATCTGTGGTAGATCTGTGTAGTGTGAGTAATGCCTTAGGTTTGTGGCATTAGTTGTTTGGGTGCATTCTTTAGTGAAGGTCCTTAAAATCCTCCTTTATTATATGGCTTAGGTACAGTTGTTCTTGAATTTGTCCTGTTTTGCCCCAGCTGAGGAAGGTAGGAGTAGGGTCGAGGGAAGCTCCTATACTGTTTCATTTTGCTCCCTTTAAATATCTTTTCATGTTTCTTCCCTGGCTGAATGAGGTCAGAATAGTGTTGAGAAACCTGCTCCAATGCTGTCCCCCTGGTCTACTGGCCTCCTCTAAAAGGACTGTATATTGTTCTGTCAGTCTGGCTAATTATTTCTATTGGACATCGTCAAAGATGTTTAGCTTGGAAATTTTCTTCCAGAAAGGGGAAAATATCTTGGGGGAGACAGCCTAGATGGCTCTTCCTCACGACGTCTGCCTTCTGGCTCAAAGCACACTGTTTCAAGGACTGTTTTTGGCTGGAATATGAAACAGGATGCAGTTGAAATGCAAGCGTTTTTAGTGCTCAAGTGCTTATTCCGTGATGTGTTTACATGATGGGGTGTCTCTGTTTCCTGGTACCTGGGATAGAAACAAGGCTTCCGAGGGGTGAAGTAGTAGTACAGTGTATATCTGTCAAGAAGTCCCTCTGACTGCTGGACAGTGCAAAAAAAAAGTGGCAAATAACTACCAAAAAGGAAAGATAGTTGGAAGCAGGTGTTCAGGACTCGCCTGTGGGCTCTGCCAGTTGCACATATGTCGAGGGGAGCTTGGGGGGAGACCCTCTGGTTTCTTGGGGTAGGGCTGCAGGGGCACTTGGGATTCTTGGTGTCCCAGGAATGGAACAGGGGTGCAGCTGGAGCTGGCAGTAGGGCTCGACGTCTGTATGGAAGCCAATGCATTTGTGGTCGGCAGTGGAGCTGTCAGAACTGTGAGGGCAGGATTGACTCATAAGGGCAAGTTTCAGCCCCTAGATGCATATCTTGGCTGGGCAGCAATGGTGTGTGGTCAGATCCACCGGGCAAAGGTCCATAGTGTAATTGCCAGTGAGGTGGTTAGGCTACTGGTAGTTTCAGAGCCCTTGCAATTCGGACAAGTTAGCTGCAAGGTGGGGGAGGGAGGAGGGGAGGAGTATAGCCTGGGAGGGCGAGAGCCTCCAGGCATGGTAAGTACATTTTGGTAGGAAGTCCTTTTGAGAGCCAGGTCTGCGCTGCACGTTTTGCCAGAGGGTTCTGAGGACAGTGGCCTCGGAAGTTAAAGACCAGCTGGTGCTGGGTGGTATGAACTGTCTACGGAGGCTGTGGTATGACTCTTGTGGCAGTTTGGGAAACTGGGCCTTCAGAGGGCTGAGTCTAGAGAGGGAGAACAGAATTTTTCTTGTAGCTTAACAGTTTGCCTCTAGCACAGTCTTTGTGTGTGTCTAACTTAGGTTGTAATTGATGGTTTTTATTGGTTGTGCCAGGTAAACAAATTCTTAGCCTTGGAGGTCTGGTGGTTGGTCATTCTGAGAGGATTTTGTATCAGGGCAGTTTGGACAGCTTTGGGCTGATCTCCTCTCATACGTCTGGAGATAGATTGCTAGGTGCCAATCTCTATCCTAAAAGTCTTGCTTTGAGGCCTACATTTGTCTGTGTATTTCTTTTTTTTTTTTAAAGATAAAGGAAAGGAATACAGGGTTCTATTGGCCCGAAACCCTCTAGTAGCCTCTTTGGGATCAAACGATGGTTAAATTGCTGTTCAGATTCCTTTCAAGGGTTTCCAGCTTGATTGAGCATGGAGGCCTCCTGGTTACATGAGTAGGCATGTTGAGGATATTATTATTATTTAACATCTCTTTTTTTTATACCATCTTTCTACAAGTCAAGACAGTTCACATGTAGCTTAGTGCTTGAACATTAAACAACTTTAACCAAACATGCTCATTACATTTAACAGTAACACAACAGGTATTAAGGGTGGAAAGAGGTCATAAACTTAACTATACACACTGAGATAGGAACTAATGCTAGTTGGGGGAGAAATTCCTATTGAGGTTCTGGACCCGTAGTTCTCCAAAAATAGGATTTTCAACTTCTTGCGGAAGTCATCTGTGTGTTGGGATCTTGTTTGGGGTGGTAGGGAATTCCAAAGTGATGGGGCATATAGTGAGAATGCTCTGCTGTTTAGCCCTTTGGCTACTTGTAGGTTTATCTGGAGGTATGTCCAGGTTGAGTGTATTTTGCCTCCTGGGCCTGCTGTTGGCAGGTTTTGCCATTAATGATGTGAAACTGTCTGCTAATAGATTAGATTTATTTATAATCTTGTGAATACTGAGGATAGCTTTATATTTGATTCTGCTCATAATAAATAGCCAGTGAAGCTGTTTGAGGTGTGGAGTGATGTGGGTTTGACGTGATTTTCCTAATATGACTCTTGCTACTGTGTTTTGTGCCAATTGCATGGGATATAGTTTGCTCTTTGGGAGACTCTAATATATTGTGTTGTAATAATCGAATATGGGGATGATGATAGCTTGGCACACTGTGTAAATCAATAGAGTTAGGAATTTGCATGGATTCCTTATGACCCGGAGTTTGTGGTAGACTGATTTGGTGGTGCGGTTATCTTGCTGTTGAAGATTGAGCTCTTGATCTATTGTGATGCCTAGGTAATTGATCTCCAGTTTTGACTGTAATCATTATGATTATTGTGATAGATGGTGGTAGCTTGAAATTTGGGTCTCTTGTGATGTGTAAGATTTCAGTTTGTTATGGTTGATGTTTAGGTGGTGCATTTGAAGCCATTGAGTGACAGCCGCAAAGCAATTAGAAATTCTGTTGTAATCCAGAGAGGAGTTGGAGAAGGGTGTGAAGATCAAGATGTCATCTGCATATAGTAGATATTTGATGTTGTAATTCCTAATGACCTCATATAAAGGTTGGATGTAGTTATTGAATAGAATAAACGACAGTGCAGAACCTTGATTTGAGGAAGAAAGGAAGGGACTTCTAGGTTCCTATTTTTATTTGCTATATGTGGTCAGATAAATAGGACTGAAACCATTTTAAGGTGGTGCCTTGGATACTGATACTGTGTAGTCTGTTTAGTAGAAGTTGATGAGACACAGCGTTGAAAGCAGATGAAATGTCTAAGAAAATAAGCATGAATCCCTGTGATATGTAAATTGGAAGACTGGGCATCAAAATGGCAGATGAAATTTAATGTGGACAAGTGCAAAGTTATGCACCTAGGGAAGAACAACCCAAACTATGGTTACACAATGCAAGGTTCCACATTAGGAACCAGCACCCAGGAAAAAGATTTAGGCGTCATTGTGGATAACATGTTAAAACCCTCAGCCCAGTGTGCAGCGGCGGCCAAGAGAGCAAATAGAATGCTAGGTATGATAAGGAAAGGAATGGAAAATAAAACAAAAGATATTATAATGCCTCTATACCGTTCCATGGTGAGACCGCACCTTGAATATTGTGTGCAATTCTGGTTGCTGTATCTTAAAAAGGATATAGCGTTATTAGAAAAGGTTCAGAGAAGAGCCACCAAAACGTTAAAGGGGATGGAAGGATACTCCTATGAAGAAAGGCTAAAAAGGTTAGGGCTCTTTAACCTGGAAAAGAGACGGCTGAGGGGAGATATGGTAGAAGTCTATAAATTAATGAACGGAGTGGAACGGGTAAACGTAGATCAATTGTTTACCTTATCAGAATATAGAAAGACTAGGGGACATGCAATGAAGCTACAGGGTAAACTATTTAAGACTAATAAAAGAAAATATTTTTTCACTCAACGTGTAATCAAACTCTGGAATTTGTTACCGGAGGATGTAGTAAAGGCTGTTAGTGTAGCTGGGTTTAAAAAAGGTTTGGACAATTTCCTGGAGGAAAGGTCCATAAACCATTATTAAGAAGGGACCCAGGATATCAATGCTTGACCTAGTACAAGCATTGCAGAACCTGTGTCTTTTGGGGAAACTGCTAGGTACGTATGACCTAGATTGGCCACTGTTGGAAACAGGATACTGGGCTTGATGGACCTTGGTCTGACCCAGTATGGCATATCTTATGTTCTTATGTACTCGGTGCGTTTGATTAAGGTATTCAACAGGTAGGTGAGGAGGGTTTACACCTCCTGTGGGCGGAAACAATGTTGCGGATCTAGAGGTAAGTGTATGTCCAGATGATTTTGCAGTTGAGATTGCACTGCTTCCTTAGCGTCCCTCCAGTCCATTCCCTTTCCTCTTGGTTGTGCTTCCCTTTCAGCAGCTTGGAGACTGAGCACGTCATCACTTTCATGACCCTCTGGTATAAATACTTCTGGCACCTCCCACCAGCTCCAGTAAGCTCAGTCTCCAAGCAGCTGGAGGGAGTCAGTAAGCCAGGGAAAAGGCTTACTGGAGAGACACTTAGAAACTAGTGGGGCTAGGTTTGGCTCTTTTGTTTTGTAGTCATTTTTAGTTCTCCTTATTTCTCATCTTTATTTTACTTCAGTTTCCCTGTGAGTTGCTCGGCATGGTTCCCAGTAGGCGAGATTCCCCCCCCCCCCCTATAGTTTTGGGGGACTGGAGGAGGCTTCGTGCAGCCCGCAGCAGAGAGTAATTAAAGCAGAGGCATTTCTTTCTGCTCCGCGATCGGCCGAAGAAAAGACCAGCCAGTGCAGAGGAGTGAGCCTGCCTATCTGTCGAGCCGAAGCCCTCAAAATGGCTGAGCTTGGGGGCGGGAAGTCTCTGCCTGCACAAAGAGTGCAACGAGGAAGCAGGAGGAAGGTCTTGGTGCTTGGGATCGCAGGCAAGGAGCACAGCAGCAATCCGCGTGCTGCGTTGGTCAGCCACGCGGTCGCTGGCTGCGTGTTTCAACGGGGCCTGCTGCTGCTGGAGGATTGGAGCTGCAGGGGAGCAGGTGCACTTTTCCTTTCGTGTGCTTTTCGCGCACCTTCTCTGGGGCAGTACTGTGAAAGCGGTTTGCTCAGGGGGAGGTTTCCTGGGTCTCCTTTGACATTTTTGGTTTAAAAAAACCATAAAGAGACACACACAGACACACACACACAAGATAGATAGTTGTAGGTGGTGGTCTTTTAGGCAAAGCTATTGGGCTCTTGTTGTAGATCACCATGCCGACTAGACTGCAGTGTTTAGTCTGCGGCAACCGACAGGAACGGTGTCGGAGGCCGGTGTTTGTAGAGGCTGTGCTGCAGAGGTGGCCGCAGTGGTGCAGGGAATGCAGGCTGGTATGCCCCAGGATCCGCTGACTTCCGTCTCCCAGGAGTCTGGAAGCGATGCGTGTGTCAGGGTCTCCCCTGCCCTTAGTCTTAGAACAGTTGGCCCCTCTGCAATTTCAACCCACACCCTCTACTTCTTCGGGAGGGCTGGAAGGGGGAGGCTTGGTGTTTTACTCCCCAGAATTTGTATTGCTGCCTCATAAAGCATTTTGTTTGCGCCAGCAGGGAGCGTGCAGTCAGTCAACTGTGCAAGGGTGCATGGTTGTGCAGCCAGAGGAGGCGGATGTACCACCTAAGTGGGCTAGACTCACGAATGAGGATGCTCTCCAGTCCCCTCTGTCGGAGACTCTGGAGAGTGAGGTCTCGGATCGGGAATTGGGGGAAGATGAGGAACTCGAAGAAGGTGAGATCCCAGAGGAGGAACAAGCCCAAATTGTTTGAGTCTTCCGTCGGGAGGAGCTGCCGGCTTTGATCGGCGAGTCCCTGAAGGTCCTCTATCGTGGCTGGCGTTCCAGCGGACGAAGAGGTGTTGGAGGACCCACTGATTCAGGCGGTCAGGAAGTCTCAGAAGGTGTTTCCAGTCCACCAGGTAGTTCAGCAGATGATTCAAGAGGAGTGGGATCAGCCGGAGTCTGGTTTAAGGGGGGTGTGGTCTGTCACACTTGTACCCCTTGCCGGAGTTGGAGAAGGAGTTGCTTCAGTTGCCTAGAGTGGATACAGCGGTGTCGGCGATTATGAAGAAGATGACCATACCAGTTGAGGGCAGTGCGGCCCTTAAGGATACCCAGGATAAGAAGCTGGACACTTTGCTAAAGCAAGCATTTGATATCAGTGCCCTAGCTCTCCAGGTGTCAGTTTGTGGGGCCTGGGTAGCCCGGGCTTGCCTACGGTGGTCGCAGCAGCTCCAAAAGGCTAGCGACCTGTCGGGTGAATCCCCAGGGGAAGCGGCCAGGATTGAGTCTGGAGCGGCTTACCTGGCAGATAGTCAATACGATCTCATCAGGAGCTTGGTGAAGAAAATGGCTTCGGTAGTAGTGGCTCATCGTTACCTTTGGCATTGCAGCTGGGCAGCAGATGGTTCTTCTAAAGCCCGCCTCAGCAGGCTCCCCTTTAAGGGAAAACTGATTTTCGGGGAAGATCTGGACAAATTAGTAAAGGAACTCGGTGCGACTAAGGGAGGCAGGCTCCCTGAGGATAGGCTGAAGCAGAGCTGCACTCCCACTTCCAGTCAGCCATGGGCGTCCCGGAGGTTTCACTCTGCTAGGTCGGTGCCCTTTCAGAGAGAGAGTTTCCTCCCTAGGGGGCAGGGTTTCCAGGGATTTCGAGGAGCAGGAAAGGGCTTTGGGACCTCTTCCCCCGCTTCGTGTCCTAGGAAGCCACAATGAAACAACAGGGGCCCGGGAGGGAGTTCTGCTAGTGGGAGGATGTCTAAGGCAGTTCTTCTCCTGGGCCCTGGTCACATCCGATCAATGGGTTCTGGAGGTGGTCCAAGAAGGATATGCCCTTGAGTTTGCAAGACCAGTTCTTCCATCGTTTGTGCAGTCTCCTTGCAGATCCCTGGCCAAGGTCGCGGCGGTGGAGGACACGCTCGCACGGCGGCTGTTGTTCGGGGGCGGTCGTACCGGTTCTCTTAGACCAGTACAGTTGTGGTCGATACTCCATCTATTTTGTAGTACCCAAAAAGGAGGGCTCCTTTCGACCGATCCTTGACCTAAAATGGGTCAATCGTTGCCTCCAGGTTCCTCATTTTTGCATGGAAACTCTGAAGTCCGTGATTGTGGCGGTACGACAGGGAGAGTTTCTGATGTCTCTAGACCTTACAGAGGCGTATTTGCATATTCCCGTACACAAGTCGCATCAGCAGTTTCTGCGGTTTGCGGTACCAAGGGGACATTTTCAGTTCAAAGCATTGCCATTCGGCCTGGCAACAGCCCTGCAGACCTTTATTAAGGTAATGGTCGTGGTGGCCGCGGCGCTTCACAAGGAAGAGATCCTGGTCCACCCTTACCTCGACGACTGGTTGATCCGAACGAAGTCCAAGGCAGAGTCTGAGGGCAACGGCCAGAGTTGTCGAACTCCTGAGGGAGCTAGGTTGGGTTATCAATCTGGCAAAGAGCAGGTTGGTTCCCGCTCAGGAGATCGAGAATCTTGGGGCAAGGTTCGACACCAACAGGGACAGGGTGTTCTTGCCGGTTCAGAGAGCAAGGGATCTGCGGCGTCTGGTGCGTCAGTTTCTAGCCATGCTGGCGCCCTTGGCTTGGCATTATTTGCAGATACAGGGGACCATGGCGGCAACCATCGAGTTAGTGCCTTGGGCCAGGGCTCACATGTGGCTGCTTCAGCAGTCTCTGCTTCGTTGATGGTCCCATCAGTGTCAGCCCTTGTCTGCGGTGCTCCCCTGTCCCCCAGTGACCAAGGGGGCCTTGCAGTGGTGGCTCCACCAAGGGATTTTTGAGCGAGGCATGCCCCTCAAGCTCCTGCAGTGGCTGCAGTTGACAACGGACGCCAGTCTGACCAGTTGGGGGGCTCACTGCGAGGGTCATTTTGCCCAGGGTCTCTGGAGTGCGCGAGAAGCCCAGTGGTCCATCAACAGATTGGAGATGTGAGCAGAGAATGCAGATTTCTCCAGGCACGTGGGTGCCTCAGGAGGTTCAGGGGCCAGCTTTAAGCCTAAGGAGGGTCATGGCTTGGCCGTACTGGTGGCAGGAGAGTCCAGTTCCGTACCACCCTTTCTAGAGCCATACAGCGCAGAGTTCGCTTCACCAAGGCCCTCATCTTCCCAGGGGCTGGATGGAGAGCGTGCCCCAGGGGGAGTTTCACTGGAGTTCATCCTCCTCATGCATAAGACTTTTTTTTGCATGAAGCAGTGGGGGACGGAACATCCTTCCCCAACATCTGGAGGGGTCAGGAAGAGGCCGGCAACAGGTATAGAGCAGACGATGGACAAGGGGCTGATTTTGAGCAGATGTAGTCTCGATGGCGACTCATTTTAAGGACTGTTGGTTCCCTCATTCAGAGGAGCAAGATTGAGAGAATGCAGAGTTGAGAGTGGACCAAGAGGAGCTGGAGGAAAGTAAGATCCCGCAGGAAGTGGAGTCTCGAATAGTCCATGTTTTCTGCTGGAAGGAATTGGCAGTGCTGATCACTGAGTCAATGAAAATGCTTAATGTACTGGCAGGGCAGCTGCCGGAGGAGATCATGTTGGAGGATCATGGGATCATGCTGTCTGAAAACCATAGAGGTTGTTTCCCTTACATCAGGTGATCAAGCAGATGATCTAGGATGAGTGGAATCTCCCGGAGGCCAGGCTTAGGGGAACTGCTTTTTATCTGCTGCCTAAACAGGAGCAGAAGATACTGCATTCACCAAAAGTGAATGTTGCGGTCTCAGCAGTGATTAAGAGGATTGCAATCCCGATGGAGGGGAGGGCAGCACAGCACTCAGGGATGTGCAGCAGAAGAAGTTGGATATCTTGCTGAAGCAGGCGTTCGATATCAATGCTCTCTCTAAAGGTGTCCGTGTGTGGCGCATTCGTGGCCAAGACCTGCTGTTGTGGCGCAGGAGCCAGGCAAAGGATCCCAGGTCCCTTCAGCAGTTGTGACAAGACGCCTTCTCTGATCTACTGTAATCAGAGACCTGTCAAAGAACATGAGTTCTGCGGTGGCGGCTCACCGCTATCTGTGGCTACGGAATTGGGTGGCAGATGTCTCCTCCAAGTCCCGTTTAAGTAAGCTGCTGTTTTAAGAGTAAGTTTAGTTCGGGGAGGAGTTGGAAAAGTTTGTGAAGGACTTAGAGTCCAAAGGGGGATACCTCCTCAAGGACAAGCAGAAGCAGGTGTGTTCGGTGGCGCTGGCGAGGCGTCATTAGAGGGACTTCCGACGATTCCATACCGTGCATTTTGCGCCTTACCAGAGGGTTTTACCCTTCAGGGGCATGCTTTTCATAGGTTTCAAGGAGTAGGATGGGGCTACTAATCCACCACCCCTTCCTCTGGCCCAAAAGATGCAATGAAACGAGGGAGGGGGGGGGGGGGCCCAGACAGGGGTGCAACCCGTGTGAGGTTGGCTGCAGGAGTTTAACCCCTTCTGGGTCCAGATCACGTCTGTCCAGTGAGTCTTAAAGATTGTCAGGGGGAGGGCTAAGCATTGGAGTTTACCAGACCGCTGGCTCCTACCTTTATCTGCTTATTTGTTGCTCCTGTGAGTCTGTTTTGATAATAGGTTACTGGGGCTGGTAGGCGGTGCCAGCTGCCTAAGTATATTGATGTCATCAAAAGATGACATGCTCGGTCTCCAAGTTGCTGGTGGGAGTTGACTGGACTGGAGTTACTCAAGGAAAGCCAATAAGCAGGTAATGCCTAATTTCACCTTGGCTCTTATGGCGAGTTTGCAGTATTTGTTCAGTTCCTGTAAATAATGTGTTTATGTATGTTTGTCCAGGGTGCTTCTCCACTTTCGTTCAAAGCGACATAACTTGCATTTCAGTTCCTTTAGTGTGGTTGAGTACTAGGGTGTGGTATTTTCGTTTTGCTGACTGTTGGGGCTTGGGCAGCAGCTGAGATTGTTGTGTTCCATTTGTCTATCAATGTTCATATACGGAGCGAGTTGTTAATTTGGGGGTAATTTTCCAAATAAACTCTTCATTGTCGAAAAGTAGGAACCTGTGATTAATGGAGTTGGCTTCAGATTTCTGTTTCTCAAGGTTTCAGTAAAGAAGCATAAAGGCAATCAGGTGATGATCTGACCAGGGGACTGGAGTGATGGATGTTTGTGGTAGGTTTGAGTTGTTGGCTGTAGGGATTGGGATGAATATGAGGTCTAGTGCACCTCTCTTGTTGTGGGTGGGATTGATGATAGAGAATTGGAGGTCGATCATGGCATCAAAGCGTTTGAAACTCTCTCTCTTCTTTCTAGTGTCTCGTGGCTTGACGCTTCCTGGAATTCCATGTCTGTCCCTACTATGTCTTTGGTGACTAATGGGCATCTCTAGTCTCAATTTCTGTGTAACTTGGATGCCTGCTATTCTGTCATGTACCTTTTTAAGGAGACTGGAGGATTTCCTGAAGGCATTCCCGCTTAGTGTGGTCTGTGGAGTTTTTTCCCAGGCTGAACTGTTTGTCAGATTCCAGTTGCTATTATTACCAGAGGGTATGTTGCTTCATTGGCAGAACTAGTGCTCTTTGTGTTTTAGTGGAATCACAGTGCTTTAGCTCAGAAGGTTGTGTGCTTCTGAGCTACAAGCCAGACTGTTCTATTCTGTTTCCCTCCCCGTCGTTTGATACTATTTCGGTACATCCCACATGTCTGGACTAGACTGAAGGGATAATGAGAGAGGCAAAATTAGGCCTTATCTGCTAATTTTCTTTCCTTGAGACCCTCCAGTCCAGGCCCCAACCACCTTATTTCTAGTTCCAGCATGGCTTTTGGGGTGCTAGTGCACTACAGCTAAGCACCGGTTGGCTTTCAGATATTTTGTTTGTTAATGTTGTGTTTCAAACTTGGCTGCAGAATGTTGATGACATGCATAGATATGTATGGAGATATATATCCACTTCTCCGGACTCATTTCAGAATGGAAGTGGTAGATTGGTAATGGGGGGGAGGGGTACTAAATAGGTATTTACTAATTGTTCCGGAGTCTGCTTTGTTACAGAAATACTGGTGCTCAGAGGGTTGCACAGGATCCTAATACCATGACATGATTAAAGCAGTGGTTCTCAGTCTCCATCTGCTGGTAGGTAAGCATAACTCATGCATCTGGACCGGACTGGAGGGACTCAAGGAAAGAAAATTAGTAGGTAAGGCCTAATTTCACCTTTGAAATCCGTAAATTAATGATAAAACCCAAAGTAGGTTTTTATACTTTATCCTCAAGTCAGTTTTAACTAAATTGTTGCGGGCATTTTTTCTTCTCTGAGAAGTTCATCAGCAAAAAAACAGTAAAACATTTTGTATAGTGATGAGTGGTTCTATACATATGCATTTTTGATTGATGTATGTTCTAAGGTTTGTTTTTTTTCATCATTTATTATTCAGGTGTAGAATGAGCCAAGGAGACGCCAACTTAGCAGCAGTTCCACATGCAGCTGAAGATATTCAGGGAGATGACCGATGGATGTCTCAGGTAGGAGAAATAAAGGTTAAGCAAAACAATTATTTAAATTGGTAGCTTTTTGAGTGGACTAATTTAGTACATCATGAGGGTCAAAGCTTGACAAATCCCAGCTGCCAAGTCACCATGGTGACTAAGAATTTCTAGTTGGTACCTGTTATTTTTCTGACTCCCACCCTGCCTTTTTTATTTTTGACTACAATTGCTGTTTGAACAGAAGCAGCCTCTTTCCTGCACAATGTGCTGCTTTGTAGGAACTCTCATGCTGGTCTCGTGAAACTTGTGAACGGAAGATCTACAGGAGGGTTTTTGCACGCTGTGTTCAAACTCTCATAGAGCCATGCTGCGCAAAAAGGAGGCAATTCTTGCCCAAACACTAGGTTTGAAACATGAAACAAGGCATTTTCTCTTTCTGCAAGAAATGGGAAGTACCTCATTTCATGTTTCAAACCTGCTGGCTGCTGAGGAAGAGGAGCAACAGAGCAGGGCAGGTACAAGTTGCTTCCAGGGTTTGGGAGGAGGGTGCCAGAAGCTGCTGGCTGGGGCTGGAGGGGGCAGGGATTGGAAAGGACTGTCTGGTTTGGTGGAGTGAGGGAGTGGCAGACAGGCTTTTTCTGGGTGGTGAGAGAGAAGACGAGTAGGGGACTGGGTTAGTGCTGACTGGCTACTTGGGACAAGGATAAGAACAGGTGGGCTTGATTGGCTGACTGGGAGGGGGGAGGTTTGCGGTTAAGGGACAAATTGATCCTGTCAAAATGATCTTTGGAACAGGGAAATTATGTAAACAAACACATAGACTGTAAGGTGACAGCTCAAAATGTCTGCAGTGCAGCACTGGCCCTTAATGGCAAGGAGAAGAACTATTCAGCTCTTCCTAATCCTGCAGTTACTCTGACAAATCCAGGATTACTTCACCATAAACCTTTTGTGCAAAACAGTCCAAGCAATTATTCTCCCCAATTTTGACTACTGAAATATTATCTGTCTAGGTTTATCCAAACAGCAGTTTGCTCGATTGCAAGCCTTTTAAAACACAGCAGCCAAACACATTTTCAGTCTGTAAATTTGACAGCACCTCCACCTATCTTGAAAAACCCCAGTAACTCCCTATAGCAGGGAGAATCTGCTTTAAACTCATTAGAGGTCTAGCACTATTCTACATGTCTCGTCCAAAACTATAATTCACCCAGAGAATTATAATCTTCTAAGTTTTGTGAAATTAGTTTCCCCCCCCCAGCCTAAATTATTCCAACTTATGCATACCTCAGCACCAGCCCTAAGTGCTTAGAATAATCTTCCAGCAGAGTTAAAACTTATACCCTCTCCTCTTTCAGAAAATTTCTGAAAGCAGAGATCTTCCAGAGATTCTTTAAATCCATTGCTTACCTCTCTACCTATACTTGACCGCCTCTCCTAAAGTTTCTCATGCTACCATCTTCTATCCAACCTTATTTTATCACCTTTCTTTTGCACCCTAGGTTGTCAGGCACCCTGGGTGACTTAGGGTGCGAGTGTGTCGTACTCTAGTGCCCACCTGCTATCTTAACTAGAACAGGGCCACCTGCACATGCAGATGCAGCATTTGTGCCATAACTCCCACAAACATGGGCACTGCAGTCTCTCTCTCTATATAGGTTTGTTTCATGTATTTGCATGCCCGTCCCCTTGTACTTTGACCCATATCTCTGAGCGGAGCAGCAGGGTTCATGTATTCCCCAGTAAGCCTTTTCTATCCTTCACTGGCCGCTTGCACTATGTTCTGTTGGTGGAGTTGGAAGCCATGTATTGTCTGTTTCCTCTGCATAAATATGAAATCGGGAAGATATACAGGCAGTGGTGGGATCCAGCTGGTTCATGTGAACTGGTCCCTACAGGCTGCTGTTATCGTGTCTCCAGTCCAGTCCCTTTTCGTCTGGCTTGTGCACCCCTTTCAGCAGCTTGGAGGCTGAGCCAATCATCAATTTGATGATCCTCTGGTATAATACCACTGGCACCACCCACCAGCACCAGTAAGTTCAGCCTCCAAGCAGCTGAAGGGTAGCAGTAAGCCAGAGCGCTGGGCTTACTGGAGAGACAGTTAGGCCGTAGGGAGACACAAGGGTAGTAATTTCCCACTGGGTTTCTTTATTTAAGTTGAGCTAATTTAATATATTGAATTAATTTAGTTTTCTTTATTTAGTTAAGCCCCCCCCCCCGGTCCGGTTGCTCCTTGCGAGCTGAGGGAAGAGGAGGCTTGCTGTCTGCCGCGGCAGGAAGCAGCAGTGGGGGAGAGCCAGCTGGGTTTTGAGGGCCTTGCTCCTGCCCGTCCCGCCTCGTGCTGAAGCCCTGTCTGGTGGCTGAGCGCGGGGCTGGTTGATCGGCAGTGCTGCCACGTGCCAGGCAAGTCAGTTCCCCGAGGTGAAAGGGCAGCGTTTTCTGGCTCCGGAGGAACAGGTGGCTGGAAGGCAGAGAGGCCAGCGGTTGAAGGCAGACAACCGCGTGCCGATTTCTCCTGCACGTGGGGAAAAGGTTGCAGGAGGTAGGTGGAGGCTTGTTTCCTTCACGCGGTTTTGGAGAGCGCTTGGGGGGAGGAGTTTGGGAGTTCCCTAAATCGGGGGACTTTGGCTGCCGATTGCTGTGTTTTTAAAAAAAAAAAAAAAAAAAATAGTAATTGAAGGAGGAGTTAAAAATAAATAAATAATTTTTAAAAAACCCCTTTTCCTATTGTTTACATTTGAAGGGGCGGGGTTAGATTCTTTTAGAGTATAGTCTCAGGTTTGAGGGGAATTCTTGGAGAGCCTTACCATGCCGGGTAGGCCACAGTGTTTGGTCTGTGGCACGCGGCGGGGCACGGTATCAGCAGCAGGGGTCTGCAGAGTCTGTACTGCAGAGGCTGCTTCGGTGGAGCAGGAAATGCAGGGGGAGGAGCAGCCCAGGAATGGGTTTTCGATTCACAGGAGTCGGGGGACCCTCTGGAAGGGGGAGGTGAGCAGACCTCTCCCCTATCTTTGACCGTGGACCTGCCGGGGCCGCCTCCTGTCTCAGCCCACTCCTTCCACGACCTCGGGGGAAGGGGGGGCTGGGGGGACTTCTCCCCTGAGTTTGTCCTGCTGCTACACAAAGCCTTTTGTATGTGGTAGCAGGGATCGGGAGGAGCGTCGGCACTGCAGGTAAGCGGATCTTCCAGAAAGGTGATGGCCAAGGATCAGGAGGTGGGCGTCCCGCCCAAGCGTGCTAGGTTGCTAAATGAGGAGAGCCTCACTTCCCCTCTGTCGGAGACTCCAGAATGGGAGGTCTCGGACAAGGAGTTAGGGGAAGATGAGGAGGAACTCGAAGAGGGAGAGATTCTGGAGGAAGAGCAACCCCGGATAGTTCGAGTTTTTCGCTGGGAGGAGCTCCCAGCATTGATTACTGAATCTCTAAAGGTGCTAAATTTGGCTGCTAGCACACCAGCGAACGAGGAGGTCTTGAAAGATCCATTGATCCAGGCTGTTAGGAGACCTCAGAAGGTGTTTCCAGTGCATAAAGTAGTGTGTCAGATGATTCAGGAAGAATGGAATCAGCCGGAATCGAGCTTAAGGAGGGGTATGATCTATGGCTCGTTTGTACCCCTTGCTGGAGCTAGACAAAGAATTGCTGCGGTCTCCTAGAGTGGATGCAGCGGTGTCGGTGGTCACAAAGAAGACTATCCCGGTCGAGGGCAGTGAGGCTCTGAAGGATACCCAGGATAGAAAACTGGACACGTTGCTAAACCAAGCCTTTGAGTGCTTTGGCGTTACAGGCTCCGGTGTCAGGGGCTTGGGTGGCAAGAGCCTGCCTGAGGTGGTCGCAACAGCTTCCGTTAGCTGAGGGACTTTCCGGTGAGGCGCAGGTGAGGTAGCTAGGATGGAGTTGGGAGCGGCCTACCTGACGGATAGTCAGTATGACCTCATTAGGAGCTTGGCTAAGAATATGGCCTCGGTGATAGCGGCTCGGCGATACTTGTGGCTGCGGAACTGGGTGGCGGATGCTTCCTCAAAAGCCTTCCTTAGTAGGCTCCTCTTTAAGGGGAAGTTGCTCTTTGGAGAAGACTTGGATAAGTTGGTAAAGGAGCTAGGCGAGACTAAGGGGGGCAGACTCCCTGAGGATAGGGTGAAACCAGGCCGGTTGCCGGCTCCCTCTCGTACCCAGCCAAGAGACTTTCGGTGATTTCGGCAGGCGAGGTCAACATCTTTTCAAAGAGGTCATTTTCCCTCGAGGGTTTTGAGGGGTGGGAAGGGGTTTTGTGGCCTCTTCTGCCTCTCCGGGTCCTAGGAAGGCTCAATGAGACAACGGGGGCCCGGGAGGAGGTACTGCCAGTGGGAGGTCGGTTAAGGCAGTTTCTTTCTGCCTGGGCCCGTGTCACGACTGATCAATGGGTGTTGGAGGTGGTCCGAGAAGGATATGCTCTCGAGTTTGCAAGGCCAGTTCATCCAGCATTTGTGCAGTCTCCTTGCAAATCCCCTATGAAGAGAGCAGTGGTGGAAGACACTCTGTCAAGGCTACTGATGCTGGAGGCAGTAGTGCCAGTGCCTTTAGACCAATACGGGTTGGGTCGATACTCAATTTATTTTGTAGTTTCAAAGAAAGAGGTGACTTTTCGGCCGATACTCGACCTAAAACGGCTCAATCGCTGTCTCAGAGTACCACACTTTCGGATGTAAACTCTGAAGTCCGTGATTGTGGCCGTTCGACAGGGAGAGGTTTTGACTTCCCTAGATCTGATAGAAGCATATTTGCATATCCCCATTCGCAAGGCTCATCAGCGGTACCCAGGGGTCATTTTCAATTTCAAGCTCTGCTCTTTGGCCTGGCAACGGCTCCGTGGACTTTCACCAAGGTGATGGTGGTGGTGGTGGTGGCTGCAGCACTGCGCAAGGAGGGAATTTTGGTCCATCCCTACCTGGACGACTGGCTGATCCGGGCGAAATCAGAGGCAGAGAGTCACAAGGCAACAGCCAGGGTGGTGGCATTCCTGGAGGAGTTAGGGTGGGTTATCAATTGGTCAAAGAGCAGTTTGGTGCCCACGCAGGAACTCTAATACCTCGGAGCAAGGTTCGAAACCGCAAGAGGAAGGGTGTTCCTGCCGACTCAGGATGGAAGATCTCAGACGCCTGGTGGCGCAGTTTATAAACGGGCAGAATCCTACGGCCTGGCATTACTTGCAGGTGCTGGGAACCATGACGGCAACGATAAGAGTTGGTGTCGTGGGCCATAGCACAGATGAGGACGCTTCAACAGGCCTTGCTTTGGTGATGGTCCCATCAGAGTCAGCCGCTGTCCTTGGCGTTACCCTGTCCTCAAGTGACCGAGAGCCTTACAATGGTGGCTCGACCCGAGGAACTTAGAAGGTGGCATGCCCCTCAAACCTCCTCAGTGGGTGCAGCTGACGACGGATGCGAGCTTAGCCGGTTGGGGGGCTCATTGCAAAGGCCAGTTTGCCCAGGGTCGCTGGAGTGGAGGCCCAGTGGTCCATCAACAGACTGGAAATGCGGGCAGTGGTTTTGGCGCTCAGAACGTTTGGGGCCTTGGTCCGTCAAAGAGCAGTCCAGGTCCTGTCCGACAATGTTACGACAGTGGCCTACATCAACCGCCAGGGAGGGACAAGCACAGAGGATCTCTAAAGGTAAAAAGTGGACTGTTGTAGTTGTTGTTATGGAAGGACAGACTAGATGGGCCTTGTGGTCTTTTTCTGTCATCATGTTTCTATGTTTCTATGTTTCTTCCTTGGATGAGGAAGCAGACAGCCTCTTGCGATGGGCCGAGGCCCAACTAATAGCCCTGTCAGCGCAACACATGGCCGGGGTAGACAACGTCACGGCAGATTTCCTGAGCAGGTGCAAGATAGAACACGGAGAGTGGGAACTAGCTCAAGAGGTGTTCGACCAGGTGGTAGCCCAGTGGGGGACTCCAATCATGGATCTTATGGCAAGATGGGAGTCGGCCAAGGCGAGTCGGTTTTTCAGTTGCAGAAAAGAAAGGATGTCGGAGGGCCTGGACGCTCTGGTCCAGCAGTGGCTCTCAGAAGGGCTCCTGTATGTGTTCCCCCCCTTGGGCTCTCATAGGGAAAGTCCTACAGCGGGTGGAAGCCCACCAAGGATTTGTAATTCTCATAGCCCCGGACTGGCCGTGGCGGCCGTGGTATGCGGATCTAGTGAGGCTTCTGGCCGATCGGCCGTTGCGGCTTCCCTTCAAAAGCGATCTTTTAGTGCAGGGACTGGTGTGGATGCCCCAGGTGGATCGATTTTCGCTTATGGCCTGGCTATTGAAAGGGCGAGGCTTAGAAAGCTGCGTTATTCAGGGGCGGTAATTTCGACCTGTCTCTCGTATGTGAGGGTATGGCATATTTTTGAGGCATGGTGTGCGAGTCAGAAGAAGAAACCTCTTGTGGTCTCGGTGCTGGAGATTTTGGAGTTTTTACAAGCTGGATTCGATAAAGGCCTGGCTGCCAGCTCCTTACGGGTGCAGTTGGTGGCCATTTCCTCCTATAGGGGTAAGGTCCGGAGTAAGGCCTTAGGGGACCATGCGGACATTAGTAGGTTTCTGCGAGCCATTAGACGCCTGCGGCCTCAGCAGAGGTCCTAGATTCCTCCTTGGGATCTCAATTTGGTGTTGAATGCCTTAGCTGGGGAACCTTAAGAGCCAGCGGGGAAAGCCTCTTTGAAGAATTTAACCCTAAAGACAGTGTTTCTAGTGGCTATCTGTTTCACAAGGTGTATTTCAGAGCTTCAGGCTCTGTCTTCGCTTCCGCCTTTTCTTTCGTTCTCCAAAGAGGAGGTAGTCTTGCGGACGGTTCCTTCCTTTTTGCCTAAGGTAGTTTCTCCCTTTCATGTGAATCAGGTAGTTTCTCTCCCGTCCTTCTGTGGTGCTGGACGGGAGGCGAATGATGCGAGGTTGCGTCGTCTGGATGTGCATAGAGTGCTGAAGCGTTATCAGAGTCGCACAGCATCCTTTCGAAAGTCCAATAGGTTGTTTGTCCTATTCGGGGGACTACGTAAAGGTGAGGTGGCGGCCAAGGGGATCTCTAGGTGGATCAGGGAGGCGATTGCATCAGCTTATATTCTGAAGGGAAGCAGGTCCCAGTGGGGTTTTGAGTGCATTTGACTCGAGCCCAGGCGGCTTCTTGGGTGGATTATAGTTTGGTTCCGCTGTTGGACATTTTGCAGGGCGGCTGCTTGGTCATCTCTGCATACCTTTTGCTAAACATTATAGGTTGGATGTTCAGGCGGCAGCGGATGCTGGTTTTGGGAGTGTGGTGCTTCGGTCCGGGATGGCGAACCCCTCCCAGGCTTGAACTGCTCTGATACATCCCAGACGAAAAGGGACTGGACTGGAGAATAATTAGACCTTACCTGTTAATTAGTGTTCCTGAAGGAACTCCAGTCCAGTTCCTGATCCCACCCAAGTTGTTGCTTTCAGGATTCCGTTTCCAGAGGAAGGTCACCAGACCGAAGGCCTGTTCAGGGACCGAAGAAGATGTCTGTGGGCTCCTTGCAGGGTCGCTGGTGGCGAAGTGCGATGGACTGGCATGGCCCTTTGGAGTGTTAGGTAAGGGCTGGTGTGGTTTTGGGTAAGCCTTCTCCTTCTTCCAGGGGTGGTAATAGTCCTTTGGGATAGAGGGGAGGAGATAACTTCAACTCTAGGCTAACTTTTTTTTTTTTTTAAACAATATAAATTATGGTTACTTAATTGTCTCTCAGTTAAGTCTGCTTTTTCAATAGATTACTGGTGCTGGTGGGTGGTGCCAGTGGTATTATACCAGAGGATTTTCAAATTGATGATTGGCTCAGCCTCCAAGCTGCTGGAAGGGGTGCACAACCTAGACGAAAAGGGACTCGACTGGAGTTCCTTCAGGAACACTAATTAGCAGGTAAGGTCTAATTACTCTTTTCACTGCTGGATCAGCACTGTCGGGTTTGAAAAAAAAGACATTATTTAGATGGCATCGGGAGAAGCCCCTAATGCCATCCAAATAATGCCGGGTGTTTTGAAAGCCACCAGCACAGATTCAGTGGTAAAACAGCCTGCAGGGACCAGTTAGGCGAACACTGGAAAGGCTAGGAACCGGTTCGCAGGAACCAATGCGACCCGGCTTCTTCCTAGCATGGACCGGATCTGTTCCTATGAGGATTTAAATCCCATCACTGTATACAGGGTATCAAAATTGGAGATGAAAATCTGTAGAATTGCTTGTTTTGCTGCTGCTGCTATCTTTGCTATTAGAAACATAGAAATATGATGACAGAAAAAGACCACATGGCCTATCTAGTCTGTCCTTCCATATCAACAACTACAACAGTCCCCTTTTTACCTTTAGAAATCCTCTGTTTGTCCCATGCTTTTTTGTATTCAGTTACTGTCCTCATCTCTACCACCTCCACTAGGAGACTATTCCACGGATCCACTACTCTTTCCATAAAGAAAGATTCAGGAGTGATATGCAGAAATATATCTCCCTTCACCCTCATCCCATGTCCCCTCGTAGCAGAACTTGCTTTCAATTGAAAGAGGCGCTCTCCCTGAACATTTATGCCACGGAGGTATTTAAACATCTCAATCATATCACCTCTATCCCGCCTTTCCTCTAAGATGTACATATTAAGATCCTTCAGTCTGTCCTCATATGCTTTATAATGAAGACCACTAATCATTTTAGTAGCCACCCTCTGCACCGACTCCATCCTGTTCACATCCTTTTGAAGGTGCGGTCTCCAGAATTGCACACTATACTCCAAATGAGGTCGCACCAAAGATTTATACAGAGGCATTATCACCTCCTTTTTTCTGCTAGCCATTCCTCTCCGTATGCACCCAAGCATCCTTTTAGCTTTTGCCGTCGCCTTTTCTACCTGTTTAGCTACTTTAAGATCATCAGAAACAACCACACCTAGGTCCCGCTCTTCTTTAGGTGACAAAAGTACTTCACCCCCTATACTGTATTGCTCCCTTGGATTGCTGCAGCCCAAATGCATGACCTTACATTTTTTAACATTAAATCCCAGCTGCCAAATTCTAGACCATTCTTCAAGCTTAGCTAGATCCCTCCTCATGTTATCTACACCTTCCTGGGTGTTTACTCTATTGCAGATTTTGGTATCATCCGTAAAGAGGCAAACCTTACCTGAAAGCCCTTCCGCTATATCACTAACAAAGATGTTAAAAAGAATCGGACCAAGGACAGATCCCTGGGGCACACCACTGGTAACATCCTTCTCCTCAGTGAGCTCCATTTACTTGTACTCTTTGTCGCCTCCCACCCAACCAATTTCTAACCCAAGCAGTAACTTTAGGGTCCATCCCTAGGGTGCTCAGTTTGTTTATAAGTCGCCTGTGAGGAACAGTGTCAAAGGCTTTACTGAAATCTAAATACACCACATCTAGAGCTCTCCCTCGGTCCAACTCCTTGGTCACCCAGTCAAAGAAATCAATCAGATTTGTCTGACAAGACCTTCCTCTGGTGAACCCATGCTGCCTCGGATCCTGTAATCCGCTGGACTCCAGAAACCTCACTATTTTCTCTTTCAGCAGTGTTTCCAATAATTTACTTTATTAGCTGCCCTTTTGCATTCCTGCCCGCTCTTATGTCAGAGATACAGAACTATAGCAAGCTGTCTGGGTACAAAATCAATGTTAGGAAGATGGAAGTATTGAAGATTATATTGGGCAAGCCGTGAGAGAACATGCTTCATGGTGCCTTCCCTTTCAAATGGACTATAGGCTCAAAGGATTTAGGGGTGACCGTCTCTACTGAATGGACTTGCTTATTTGCACTGAATTATGACCCTTTAAAGAGATTTGTAAAGACTTAAACTGGTGGTAGGATTTGAATCTGATCTGGTTGGGATGTATAGCCACTTGTAAATTTAATATTTTGTCCAGTTTACTGTATCTGTTTATAATACTTTTCATAATAAAACTAAATAAGACTATTCTATCCCTGCAAAATAGAATATTGGATTATATCTATTGTAATGGGCCATCCTGAATGTTGAGGTAGATTCTATATCGATTCAAGGACAAAGGAATATAGGGAGTCCTCCTCCATCACCAGTACCCACTTGTGCATACCGATATTATCAGCATTGTGTTCGTCCAAACTATTTTCGCCCTCTTCAGCCCGATGCCCAAGATTGTTTTGTCCACCCAGAGCTCATTCATATGTGCAAGATTTTTTTGTTTTTAAACAGTGTCCACTACGGCTTTAAACTAAGCAAGATGTACTCTCATGCTGCTATGAATTGTGTGTGGATGTGGTTCTATAGGAAGTCACCCACATATGCAGTGATTGGTCACATCTAAAGTGTAAAGAAATGATAGGGGTGCCGGTGGAGTTAAAATGTAGTTTTCATTTGTTGAATTTACTTCCTAACGATGGAAATGAAGTTGGGCAAATGGGCCATATTGTGGCATACAGTGGCCAGAATGCAGTTGGCTCATCATTGGAAAGCTGAATACTTGCCATCAGTGGAGAGTGGCTAAGAGAATGTGGTTTGTATATTTTATAGGTGATATCACTGCATATAAGCATCAGCATTTGGCCCCTTTTGTATAGTTTGGGCACCTTTTGAACAGTGGTATAAAAACATTTCTGTGCAGATTTGAATGAATTGTTTTAATGCATGGTTGATGGGGAGGTTGGGGGGGAAGTGTGGGGCAACTTTGTTAAATTTTTTTTTTTAGAATTGCAACATTTTGAAATAGTTACAGCACTTAACAAATTTATTATTATACCACCTACAAGCCATAGGACTTCAGGGTATTATTTTACAGTGGTTCCACTCCTACCTGTATGAAAAGTGGCAACAAATCGGAATAGCATCCAAAACTTCAGCTTAGTATACTGCACATCATGGAGTTCCTCATTCTCCTCTTTATTATTTAACATCTATATTCTCTCTACATTAACAGAATCATACAAAATGTTCCATCACCTATTTGTGGATGACATATTGTTGCTATATTCACCTTTCATCACCTCAAGCCCACCACAAAGATCTCCTAACATTACTCAAGCCAAATACTAACTATATTTAAAATAGCACACGTCCTATCTGCAGAATGTCTCACACCCAAATGGCAAGATGCTCCAACTCATGTTCATGTACGCAAAATTTATTTATTTTATTTAACGTCTCTTCTATACCATACTATTCACATCAATGCAGTGTACATTTAACAGAACCTTATACAATGCAGTCAGGACTGCATTATATTTACAATTAACAGGAACTATAACTTGGACAGAACTGGGGTAACTTTCTACAAATTATTTACACTAATAAACGTACTTACACCTGAAATCTACTCCAGAGTTGCACTGGTGGGTCTGGCTGCTCTCTAGTGTGCTGGGTGTGCTATTGGGGGGGTCATGGTGATTGGTGAGAGTGTTTTGTAAGTTGATCTATGCAGCTGATCTCTGGGTAGTGCCGTATGAATAGGTGGTGCTTTATAAGCGCCTTCCTGAATTGGGCCAGGTCGGTGATTGCTCGAATGGATGTGGAGAGGGCATTCCAACATCTGGGTGCATAGAACATTAATCACCCTAATGCTTAAAAACTCTTGAGTACACAGGCAGTCTGTACTTGTGCATTTTGTCTTTGTATTTCAGGACTCTGTGAAGGGTCTCTTGTAGGCAAGATGTTCCAATCTGAAGAAGAACCTAAAACCTTTTGTTGAAGGAAATATTATGGAGGCGAAACGGCATCCATTTCCTTATCGGCCCTCCAGTCCAGTTTGACATCAGTGCCCTTTCAATGCAGGCCTCTATCTCGGGGGCATGGGTGGCTAGAGCTTGCCTTCATTGGTCACAGTATGTTAAAATGGATCAGGCGGTAGAACAAGCAGATGAGGTGGCTCGGTTGGAGTCCGGGGCGGTCTATCTTGTGGATATTCATTATGACCTTATCCGAGGGTTAGCGAAGAGCATGGCCTTGGTAGTGGCAGCAAGGCGTTATTTGTGGTTACATAACTGGGCGGCTGACATGTCCTCAAAGGCCTGTCTAAGTAAACTTCCATTCAGAGGTAAGCTTCTGTTTGGGGAGGACTTAGACAAGCTGCTAAAAGATCTGGGAGAGTCCAAGGGGGGGGGGGGGGGCCATCTTCCAGAGGATAAACAAAAGCAGAGTAGGCCCACTACAATGCCAAAGGGACAGCAAAGGGAGTTTCCTCAGTTTCGATCTCCACGCTTTGGTCAATATCAGCAGGGTCGGTTTCCTGCAAGGAATCAAGGGTTTCAGGGGGCAGGCAGAGGGTTTGCTACTCCCGCATCCTCAAACATTAGAAAGTCACAATGAAGCAAGTCGGACCCAGGAGGATCGGGAACCTGTAGGAGGGCGGCTATGGAATTTTTATCCAGCCTGGGTCCAAATCACGTCAGATCAGTGGGTGTTGGAGGTGATTTGAGAGGAGTATGCTCTAGAGTTCCAACGTCCGGTGGTCAGTTCGTTCAGTCGCCTTGCAAGGGGCAGGCCAAGCGAGTGGCGGTTCAAGAGACCTTGGACAGACTCTTGCGTCTCAACACAGTAGTGCCGGGGCCACCCGATCAGTACGGTTGCGGTCGATACTCCATATATTTCGTGGTTCCAAAAAAGGAGGGAACCTTTCGGCCCATCTTAGATTTAAAGCGGGTAAATCGTTGTCTTCTGATGATGCACTTTCATACGGAGAAACTGCGGTCGGTGATAGTGGCGGTCAGAAAGGGAGAGTTTCTTACGTCCTTAGACTTGTCGGAGGCTTATCTTCATATCCCAATTCATCATGAGCATCAACAATTCCTAAGATCTGCAGTACCGATGGGTCACTTTCAGTTTTGCGCTTTACCGTTTGGCCTGGCTACGGCACTGCAGACGTTTACAAAGATAATGGTGGTGGTGGTAGTGGCGGCGGCGCTGTGCAGAGAGGGAGTTCTGGTTCATCCCTATTTGGGCGACTGGTTGATACGTGCAAAGTCGAGGACTGAGAGCGAGGCAGCCAGCACGGCCCAGGTAGTGCAATTTCTTCAGAGCCTAGGTTGGGTGGTCAATTTTCCCAAGAGCAGATTGTTACCATCGCAGAGCCTCGATTTATCTGGGAGCTGGCTTCGACACGTTCAAAGGAAGGGTGTTTCTGCCAGAGGATTGAGTGCAGGGATTGTGAACTCTAGTACGCAGATTTATCGACAGCAGGGCTCCCACGATGTGGCAGTATCTGCAGCTTCTAGGAACTATGGCTGCCACGCTCGAACTTGTCCCATAGGCAAGGGCCCATATGAGGTCCTTACAAAGGGCGTTGCTTCGCAGATGGTCACACTAGTCGGACTCCCTGTCTCAAAGCCTCCTCTGTCCATCGGAAGTGCAGGTAGCCCTTCGGTGGTGGCTCAAGCCGGGCTGTCTGGAGAAGGGAATGCCGTTAGAATCCCCATCCTGGAAACCATTGACAACGGACGCCAGTCTGTTGGGATGGGGAGTGCATTTCGAGGGACAGTTTGCACAGGGACAATGGAGCTCCCTGGAGGAGGAGTGGTCCATAAACAGGCTAGAGATGAGAGCAGGTTTTTTGGCACGCCCGGTGTTTCAGACTTGGGTGCAGGAAAAGGCTTTTTGAGTTCTGTCGGACAATGCAGCAATGGTAGCATATATCAATCGGCAGAGAGGCACGGGAAGTGTGCAGTTGGAAGAGGAAGCCGATCAGCTGTTAGCTTGGGCCGAGAGAAATTTGCTCACTCTGTTGGCACAACATGTGGCAGGAGTGGACAACGTGAAGACCGATTTCTTAAGTAGTCATCGAGTGGACCCCGGAGAGTGGGTCCCTCAACCAGTGGTATTTTCACAGATAGTGCAACGCTGGGGGACACCCATAATGGATCTTATGGCGACGTTCGAGTCAGCAAAGGCCAGTCGGTTCTTCAGCAGAAGGCGGGAATGGATGTCGGACGGCCAGATCTGTTAATTCAGGGGCAGCTTTGCATGCCGCAAGTGGATCGGTTCTCGCTTCCAACCTGGTTCTTGAAAGGGCAAGACTGAGATCCAGGGGTTATTCTACATCGGTGATTTCCACCTTGTTGAAGAAAAGGCGACGGTCTACTACATTGGCTTATGTTTGAGTGTGGCATATTTTCGAGGCATGGTGTACTGACAGACATTTTTAGGCTTCTAAGGCTTCGATATCACAGATTCTTTCTTTCCTGCAGGACGATTTTGAAAAAGGTTTGGCGGCTAGCTCTCTGCGGGTGCAGTTGGCAGCGCTGTCCTGTTATCGTGGGAAGGTGTGAGGCAGTGTTGGGGGCACATCGGGATATAAAAAGGTTTTTAAGAGCGGTATCACTCTTGAGGCCACCTTGTAGAGTGGTGATGCCGACGTGGGACCTCAATTTGGTGTTAGAAGCATTGATCCGAGAACCTTTTGAGCCTTTGAGGAAGGCCTCTCTTAAAGATCTTACCCTAAAAGCGGTGTTTTTGGTAGCTATTTGCTCCGCTAGGCAGATTTCAGAGTTACAGGCTTTGTCATGTCATGAAACCTTCCTGTCCTTTTCCAAACATTAAGTGGTTCTGAGACCGGTGCTTCTTTTCTGCCCAAGGTGGTATCGGTCTTTCAAATGAATCACGTAGTTTCGTTACTGGATTTCCAGGGCAGTGGCGACTCTTAACGGGAAGTTATGGCTCATGGATGTGCGACGCGCTCTTAGGAAGTATCAGGAGATTACGGCCTCTTTCTGTAAATCGGATAGATTGTTTGTTTGTGGTGTTTGGGGGGGGAGGCCTAGGAAAGGGGAGGCGGAGGCTAAATCCTCTATTTCCAGATGTCTCAAAGAGGCGATAGCATCAGCATACCTGTTGAAGGGAAGGTCCGTTCGGATGGGCTGAGGGCGCATTCGACAAGAGCGCAGGCTGCTTCGTGGGCGGAGTATAGTTTGGTGCCGGCCAGTGAGATTTGTAAGGCGGAAACTTGGTCAACATTGAATTCCTTTGTCAAGCATTACCGTCTGGATGTTCAGGCGGCAGGAGATGCCTGTTTTGGATCGGCGGTGCTTCAGGCTGGTCTGGCAGGTCCCTCCTGTTAATCTTTACTGCTCTGTTATATCCTCAGAGGTTCTGGGACCGGTCCGGAGGGCCGATAAGGAAGGTGAAATTAGACTTACCTGCTAATTGTTGTTCTTTGAGGAACTCCAGTCTAGTCCCGGATCTCACCCTGATGAGACGGTAGCCAGAAGCGGAGTGGCACTAAGAGTAGATTGAACTTTTCGTTTCTTGGGCTGCTCAGTTTCTACAGGGAACGGTAGAGTTGGGGAAGTTAGCAGAAGAGGTTTGGTCCGCTGACTTCTTTAAAGGGGAGGCAGGGGGAGCAGACCTGTGTAGTAACTGGTGTTATGCCTTCGTAAAGTAGAAAGTTCCTTTTTATACTTATGGTATGGATAGTCAGTTGAAGAATTTGGATAGATATCTATATGATGAATAACTACTTATTTGTGCCTCCTGTGTAGTCTGCTTTGTCAATAGGTACTGGTGAGAGGAGACGGTCCTTGGCTATTTATACCAGAGTCATAAAAAAAAATGACGTGCTCAGTCTCCAAAGCTGCTGGAGGAGGTACTAAACCCCAGAGGTTCCGGGACTGGACTGGAGTTCCTCAAGGAACAACAATTAGCAGGTAAGTCTAATTTCACCTTTCCCTGCTTCCCTTTCTGCAGCTGCATCCCCCCTTCTCATTAATATATAGACGAGACCTACAGGGATATAGTCCTGAACAATGTTCCCTCTAATTTTCTGTAGCCTGTGTGCGCATAAAATATCAGCTGTGTGCAGCTTTTGAAGGAAGGTTACATTTTTGTGCACCACATAACCACACTCAGAGTTATATACTTTAAAATTTGACTACACGTCAGAATACAGTATGTACACCACATTGATTTTAATCAAATTAAATGAAAATAGACGATTACTAAATGAAGCGGGAAATTTCTAGTAATTACAATCATAACTTTTAAATTTTAAGACGTCTGTGGTGTTTTCTATCAGAATCAGAGCCGTAATTTTTGTGCGCTCTGTTGTAAAGTATGTGCGCTCGCTCGGCGAGGTGTGTGCGCGCGCACACGCGCACAGCTTAGAGGGAACAGTGGTCCTGAAGTCTCACCTCCAGTCTGGCAGCATCCCTGCTGCCATGGAGGAGAGAGGTCACATGACAGGAGAGCATCACCCTGGTGTGGCAGGAAGTGATCCTGTAACTAGGACCTATCCTCCAGGTGATGTAAAACCCTCTTGCACCGAGGAAGTTTCTCCAGGGCCATGTGCCTATGAGGGAAGGGTTAGGACAGCTGTTATAGTTGGTTATTCGATCATTAGGCATGTAGATAGCTGGGTGGCTGGTGGACGTGAGGATCGCCTGGTAACATGCCTGCCTGGTGTGAAGGTAGCGGACCTCACGTGCCACCTAGATAAGGTCTTAGATAGTGCTGGGGAGGAGTCTGCTGTCTTGGTACATGTCGGTACCAATGACATAGGAAAATGTAGTAGGGAGGTTCTGGAGGCTAAATTTAGGCTTTTAGGTAGGAAGTTGAAATCCAGAACTTCCAGGGTAGCGTTCTCCGAAATGCTTCCCGTTCCATGCGCAGGACCCCAAAGGCAGGCAGAGCTCCGGAGTCTCAATGTGTGGATGAGACAGTGGTGCAGAGATGAGGGTTTTGGATTTGTTAGGAACTGGGGAAAGGAGGGGCTCTTCCGAAGGGATGGGCTTCACCTTAACTGGGATGGAACCAGGCTGCTGGCATTAACCTTTAAAAAGGAGAGAGAGCAGCTTTTAAACTAGATAATAGGGGAAAGCCGACAGTCGCCCAAGAGCACATGGTTCGGAAGAATGTATCCTTGAAGGATACTACCAAAAGCAGAGAGGTTCCAAAAAAGAGTAAAGTAGCCCAAATGCCCTCGAGTATGGAGCAGACAGAGCTTAAAGATCCCAAATTACCCATGTCTACCAATAGCCAAATTAATATGAATAAAATACAGTCTCTAAAATGCTTGTATGCAAATGCTAGAAGTCTAAAAAATAAGATGGGAGAGTTAGAATATATAGCACTAAATGAGAGGTTAGATGTGATTGGAATATCAGAGACATGGTGGAAGGAGCACAACCAGTGGGACACTAATACCTGGGTGCAAACTATATCGTAATCATAGAACTGATCAAATTGGTGGAGGGGTTGCGCTCTGTTAGAGAGGGCATTGAGTCAGAAAGGATTAAAGTTTTTTGCAGGAAACAAAATTTATTGTAGAATCTCTATGGATTGAAATTCCATGTAAAAAAAAGGGGAGGGCGATGGCAGTGGGGGGTGTACTATCGACCGCCTGGCCAGAATGAACAAATGGATGATGAAATGCTCAAAGAAATCAAGGAAGCTAACAAAAGTTACAGCGCAGTAATAATGATGGGAGATTTCAATTACCTCGGTATCGACTGGGTCAGTGTCACGGCAGGACATGCTAGGGAGATAAAGTTCTAGATGAAATAAATGACTGCTTCTTGGAGCAGCTGGTTCATGAACTGACCAGAGGGGAAGCGATATTAGACCTAGTCCTTAGTGGAACGCCAGATCTAGTGCAAGAGATAAGGGTGTTGAGGCCACTTGGCAATAGTGATCATAGCATGATCGCGTTTGATTTAATTAGTGGAGGAGGGATAGTAAGGAAATCCACAGTACTACCTTTTAACTTTCGAAAGGGAGACTCTGATAAAATGAGGAAAATAGTTACGAAAAAACTAAAAGGAGCAGTTGCAAAGGTTAAAGACTTACATCAAGCTTGGGTGTTGTTGAAAAATACTATCTTGGAAGCCCAGACCAGCTGTATTCCACGCTTTAAGAAAAGTGGAAGGAAGTCCAAAAAACTGCCAGCATGGTTTAAAGGTGAGGTCAGAGAGGCTGCTGATGCCAAAAAAAGGCATCTTTCAGGAAAAGGAAAAAAGAGCCAAACGACAAAACCTGGAAACAGCACAAGAACTGGCAAGTCAAATACAAGGCATTGATAAGGCAGGCAAAGGGAGAATTTGAGAAGAAGCTTGCTGTGGAAGCAAAAACATGAAATAAAGACTTTTTCAAGTACATTCGTAGCAAAAAAAACCTGTGAGTGTGTCATTTGGTCCATTAGATGATAGAGGGGTTAAAGGGGGCACTAAGAGGCGACAAGGCAATAGCGGAGAGACTGAATTGATTCTTTGCTTCGGTCTTTACTGAGGAAGATGTAGGGATTGTTACCCATGACTGAAGTAGTATTTAAAGGTGCAGAAGAATTGAAGGAAATATCGATACATCGGGAAGATGTATTACAACTATTAGATAAACTGAAGAGTAGCAAATCACCTGGGCCGGATGGTGTACATCCAAGGGTGTTGAAAGAACTGAAATACGAGATTGCAGACCTGCTATTAGTAATCTGTGAATTTTCATTAAAATCATCTGTAATAGCTGAAGATTGGAGGATTGCCAATGTAACGCCAATTTTTAAAAAGGGTTCCAGGGGTGATCCGGGAAACTACAGACCGGTGAGCCTGACGTCAGTACCGGGAAAAATGGTAGAAACCATCATAAAAAACAAAATTACTCAGCATGTCGATAGTCATGGCCTAATGGGAGACAGCCAACATGGCTTTAGACAAGGAAGATATTGTCTTACTAATCTGTTATGATTTTTTGAAAGTGTGAATAAACAGGTGGACAAAGGTGAGTCGGTTGATATAGTGTATCTGGACTTTCAGAAAGCCTTTGACAAGGTCCCTCATCAGAGACTTTTGGCAAAACTAAAGAGTCATGGGATAGGAGGCAGTGTACTACTGTGGATCAAGAACTGATTAAAAGATAGAAAGCAGAGGGTAGGGCTAAATGGCCAATTTTCCCAATGGAGAAATGTGTATAGTTTTGTACCCCAGGGATCTCTGCTGGGCCCGCTGCTTTTTGACATATTCATAAATGCCCTGGAAAAGGGAATAACGAGTGAGGTTATCAAATTTGCAGATGAGACAAAACTATTTAAAGTTGTTAAAACCCAAGAGGATTGTGGAAAATTGCAAGAGGATCTTGATAAATTGGAAGACTGGGCATCAAAATGGCAGATGAAATTTATTGTGGACAAGTGCAAAGTTATGCACCTAGGGAAGAACAACCCAAACTATGGTTACACAATGCAAGGTTCCACATTAGGAACCACCACCCAGGAAAAAGATTTAGGCGTCATTGTGGATAACATGTTAAAACCCTCCGTCCAGTGTGCAGCAGCGGCCAAGAGAGCAAATAGAATGTTAGGTATCATAAGAAAAGGAATGGAAAATAAAACAAAAGATATTATAATGCTTCTATATCGTTCCGTGGTGAGACCGCACCTTGAATATTGTGTGCAATTCTGGTCGCCGTATCTTAAAAAGGATATAGCGTTATTAGAAAAGGTTCAGAGAAGAGGCACCAAAATGGTAAAGGGGATGGAAGAATACTCCTATGAAGAAAGGCTTAAAAGGTTAGGACTCTTTAACCTGGAAAAGAGACGGCTGAGGGGAGATATGATAGAAGTCTGTAAATTAATGAACAGAGTGGAACGGGTAAACGTAGATCGATTGTTTACGTTATCAGAATATAGAAAGACTAGGGGATATGCAATGAAGCTACAGGGTAAACTATTTAAGACTAATAAAAGAAAATATTTTTTCACTCAACGTGTAATCAAACTCTGGAATTTGTTACCGGAGGATGTAGTAAAGGCTGTTAGTGTAACTGGGTTTAAAAAAGGTTTGGACAAGTTCCTGGAGGAAAGGTCCATAAACCATTATTAAAAAGGGACCTGGGATATCACTGCTTGACCCAATACAAGCATTGTGGAACCTGTGTCTTTTGGGGAAACTGCTAGGTATGTATGACCTAGATTGGCCACTGTTGGAAACAGGATACTGGGCTTGATGGACCTTGGTCTGACCCAGTATGGTATATCTTATGGTCTTAATTATTTAGTCTACTAAGCAGCTACTATAAGTTCAGCTATTTCCGTAAAATGTAATTGCTGTAATTTAACACAAATATTTGTTATACAATACATAATCATTTCACTGTTACCAAAAATGTAATTTAAATGCTTATTTACTATAACCCACTTTGACTTGTAGATAAAGCAGGCTATGAACAAGCTAAAAAATAATTTGGGGCGAACTTCCGGTGATGTCATCTGATGGTATGGCGGCGAAGTAACTGAGCTCTGCTACCAATGCTTGCCAAATGGGGATATAGTACCTTTAGCAGAAGCGAGACAGAGGCGTAATGTAGGGGCATAAATCAAAAAATACCCTCAAATCCATGCAGAAGGCAGAACAGGTCATGGATACCCCCTGAACAATCGGCTACGGTGGAGAGTGGAGCTGAAGCGGGGAGCCATGTGGCTGAGCAGTGAGGTGGACGTGGAGGCCTTGGGGAAATTGCGCATGGCAGGAGGGCCGGTGAGTAGCTGTGCCCAAGTGCGGCGAAAACGAGGGGGCAATAGTGGGGGAGCCCTTTAAAGAAGAAAATAACTAAGGAGGCAGAGTGAGTCGCGGCGCCAGCAAGCCCGGTGCGCGGACCGAGGAGCAGTGCGATCCAAAAGGCGAACACGTGGTGGCAGGTAGCAGCAGCCCGGGCTCAGCAGAGTGAGGGAGCCTGGCAAAAAATAACAGTGACGTAACGCGGTATGGGAGAAGAGAGCCGGCAGACAGGGAGAGACAGTGGAGAAAACGGCACAGTTAATCGGCAGACAACTTTAAAGGTCAGACACTGCAGGGGAGTACGGATAGTTAAGAAACACAGCAACATCTAACCAAACAAAGCTGAATAAAATAAAACTGGGCCCAACCACTTCTAATGTACAATAACTGTTAACTTTATTGTAAAAGGATAAAGGGAGAAGAGCCCACCGGAAGACTATAGCAGAAGAGCTTGCAGGGAGAAGCAGGTGGCAGATTGAGATACTGAAGATTCCAGACGGCCTGGAAGTGTGCTACTAGAGGCGTAAAGGGGCAAGATGGATAAGTCTAAAGGTGGACCCTCTGCAAAGAAAAAAATTGGCGTAATTCAGATCCTCATACGTGTCTTCGAAAGGAGGTAAGAAAGGGGAGAAGGAGGGCATAGTGGTGGAGAGGAGCATGGGGCTGAGTCAGTGGAGGAGAGGGAGAGTATCTGAGGCCCGGGAGTAGCTGAAAGAAGACTTTAAAGTGGAAATCAGCGGAGTTAAAAAATGAATTAAGAGACATTACAGTCTTTAAGACAGGATATAGTGGACCTGGGATCCTGGGTAGAGGAAGCAGAAAATCAGTTGAAACAACATGGAGAAGCATTGGAAGATCTTCAAAAAGGATGGGAGGAGTTAAAGCTAGCACAGGATGAACTAAAAGAGAAGGCGGAGGATCTAGAAGATCGATCCAGGAGAAGTAATAGTGAGAGTGTTACCAGAAGACCCCAAATATAAAAATTGTGAAGAAGTTATTATAAAAGTGTTTGGCACATTGTTACAAGCGGCGGCACAAGAAGAGAGTGGGGAAAGCGAACCCTTGCAAATTGAGAGGGTGCATAGGGGGTTAGGGCCAATAAGAGACAATCGACCAAGGGACATTGTGGTGTGCCTGAGATCCTTTAAAACGAAAGAAAACCTGCTGAGGGCGGCACGGAAACTGGGCCATTTTAAGTGGGAAGGACATGAGGTGGAACTGTTCCAGGATCTCTCGCTAGGAACATTGCAACGGCAGAGAGAGATGAAGGAAGTGACGGCTTACCTGAGGAGGGAAGAGGCGCGATATAAATGGCTGTACCCCTTTGGCCTGTTAATTACTGCAAATGGCATATCACGGAAGGTAAAGACCTGCGAGGAAGCCTGGGGGGTGCTCGGAGACATGGGACTAACTAATCTTCCAGGAGGCAAGGAGAGTCAAGCAAAGACAAAGAAGGCCATGGCAAGTGGGACTAGGACGGCCAATCGGAGATGGCATAGAGCACCAACTAATGGTCAGAGAACAGCGAGACTGACCAAAGGCAACCAAGGAGCAAAAGAGCTGGTGCAGAACATTGGCTGAGAGAAAGGATCCTGGGACTTCAGGCACCAGAGGAATTAATACATGAACTGAAATGTGGGACAATGATAAGAGGCTTGTAAGGGATGTTGTTGGAAATGCATGGGAGAGATGAGTAGGAGAGGGTGAAGGAGGGAGGGAGAAGTGAGGGGAGGGGGAGGCGGGCTCGGGTTAATAAAGGAATGTAAGTATAAGGTTCATATATAGTGGGGAGGGAAGATGAGGGTGGAAGAGAGGGGGGGGAGGGGAAGGAAGGGGAAGGGGTAGGCTGCGGTCTGATTGATAATCACTACTTATGGAAGTTGAGTCTCCATGGAGGGGACGGGGAAGGGAGATAGGGTGGGAGGGGAGAAGGGGGGATTGGAGAGGGGGGAAGGGAGATGATGGGGAGGTTGAGGGCAAGAGAGGGGGGGGTGCAACGAATATTAACGGAAAGCTAAAAATAGTCACCTTAAATGTAAAGGGGCTTAATTCGCCATTTAAAAGACAGAAATTGTATAAAGAAATAACACGCCAAAAGGCGTTGGTGGCACTCATACAGGAAACACACCTCACTCGGGCGACAGAATATTTGGTTAAGTCCTAAGGGGTATGGGGTTTGTGTCCATGCATCAAACACAATAGAAAAAAAGAAGGGAGGAGTCGCAATTTTAATAGATTCAAAAGTAAAGATGGAATTACAGAAAGTAGTCGGGGATAGAGCGGGGAGATGTGTTAATGTGTCTAAAAACAGGGCATGAGTGGTATTGTATAATGAACATATATGCGCCCACAGGGATGCAAGGAGAATTTTGGACAAAGCTCAATGAAGAGGTGGGAAAGCTGTGGTGGTGATTTTAATTTAACATGGAATCCATCTAGAGATGCTACAGGGAAAAGAGAGGACAAGAGGGCTGATAGAAGCAAATATTGTCATTTTGTAACACAGCACTGCTTGATAGATGCATGGAGATTTCAGCATCCTCGGAAGAGGCAATTCTCATACTTCTCCCCAGTACATGGTTCGTACTCCAGAATAGATGCCATTTAGATAACCAGGGAGGCGGTAGGAAGAATTAAAGGGGCAGAGATGGACTCCATAAAGTGGTTTGACCATGCCTTGGTGGAAATCCAAATGGCAATAGAGGGGGAAGAGAAGAGCATTCAATTCTGGAGATTAAATGAATCTCTACTAGAAGACGGGAAGGTAAGAGAAGATATAGAGCGAGAAACAGGAGACTATTTTAAATGGCATGATAATAGGGAGGTAGTGTGGGATGGTGTCTGGGGTGGATATAAGGCAGTAGTGAGGGGTGTTCTGGTTAAATGGGGGGGCACGTAAAAGGAAGGAAAGGGAGAAAAGAGATAGGGAACTGAGAGAAGAATTAATGAAATTGGAAGAATTAGATGTGCTACATAGAAAAGGCACCTATAGAGGGCAAGTGTTGGCAGTAAGAGTGCAAATAAATGCAATGCAGGCGGACACTATAAGATACCATATGCAGCTCTTGAGACAGGAATTTTTCGAGGGTGGCAATAAAGCTGGGAAACTGAAACAAAGGAAGTTAAGATCACACATATTGAAAGTTAGAGATGTTGGAGGGAAAATAATTACTAAAGATGGGGATATTAGGGAGGTCTTTAAGAGATTTTATCATTCGCTCTACGAGGCAAGATCTCCCCCGGAGCTGAAAAGGGTACAAAGCTACTTGGACTCCATACAGTTGCCGAGATTGGATGAGGAGGAACAAAAAGAGTTTAATAGAGCCATAAAAGCTGAGGAAGTCTTGGCAGCTATAAAGCAGTTGAAAGTAGATAAGGCGCCGGGACTAGATGGGCTAGCAGTGAGGTTCTACAGAAGGTTTGGAGGGATATTAATTAACCCATTAGTGCGGCTATTCAATTTACCAAGGGAGGGGGTGGGCAGGAATAACAGTAATGCATAAGGCAGGGAAGGACCCACAAGAATGTTCATCATATAGACCTATCTCATTATTAAATTAGACGCTAAATTATTGGCCAAAATATTGGCTACGCATTTAAATAGGGTAATAGGGAAATTGATTCATCAAGATCAAGCGGGATTCACACCAGGTAGGCAGGTAGCGGATAATATTTGAAAGATATTAAATACAATTTGGTCAATTGAAAAAAGTAAGGAGGAGGCACTACTGTTGTCTTTAGATGCCGAAAAGGCTATTGACCAAGTGTCTTGGCCTTTTCTATTTCAGGTGATGGAAAGAATGGGGTTGGGAGCAGAGTTCATGGGTTGGGTACAAGCACTCTACCGCAACCCGAGAGCTTGCGTTCGGGTTAATGGAGCATATTCAGATTTTTTTTGAGCAGGGATGGGGGGCGAGGCAGGGATGCCCTTTGTCGCCTCTCTTATTTGCGCTCTCAGTGGTGCCGTTCGCGGAAAAGGTAAGAGAAAGGGCAGATCTAAAGGACATAGTTGTGGCATAGAAAGAATATAGAATATCTTTGTTTGCGGATGATATTATTATGAGTGTGACTAGACCGGGGTTTACTATACCAATATTAATGTGGGAATTAGAAGAATATGGCAGAATGTCTGTCTGGATTTACCATCAACTGGGCAAAATCTGAAATATTAAATTTGTCAATAAAGAAGGAAGCGCAGGAACAATTACAAAAGAAATACCCATTTAGGTGGGCTCGGGGGCCGATTAGGTATTTAGGAATCCAAATAAGTAACAGGTTGGAATCATTATACGATTTAAACTATCCAAAGATATTTGGACAAGTGGAGAGTTTGCTGAATTGGGTGGGGGCAAGGATAATGTCCTGGTTTGGACGTATTGCAGTTTTAAAAATGATGTTATTACCTAGATTTTTGTTCCCGTTTCAAACGTTGCAGATACAGGTGCCGTATAGAAAGTGAAAACAAATGCAAAGAATTGTTAATCGATTTAAATGGCAAAATAGGAGTCCCAGGGTAGCTTTCTCAATATTCAGAGAGCAAAGGGAGAGGGGGGGCTCGGGGTTCTTAACTTTAGGAAATACTATGCGGCAGCACAGTTGAAAACGATATATGAATGGCAGAGAGAAACAGAAGCACTGGGTACAAATGGAAGAAGAATCAGTAAGGGGAGTGGGATTGGAGAGGTTAGTATGGAAGGGAAGCAAAGGACTGGAGGTGGCCAACTTAAACCCCATAATTGAACATATTTTGAAGGTTTGGAAACAGAATAAGAAAGTATTAATACGCGATAAAGAATATCTACAAGGGATGACACTGGTGGCATGCTTTGAGAGGGGGCAGGGACCAGGAGTAAGTGTATTGAGAAGATGGGCAAACTTAGGGCTTACCCATATTTCCCAAATAGTGGCTAAAGAGGGGTTTAGAGATTTTGAGGGTATCAAGGATTTATTTATTTAGTGTACACTTGTATCCCGCTACTTCCAGCGATCAGCAGCGGCTTTCTATACATAGTGGTGTGGCTGTACAGGCCGGATTTGGAACATACAGTGTGATTTCAGGGGTGGGTAAAAAGCATCAAACGGTCACATATTTACATGGGTTAATTAGAAATGATTATTATAGTTATATCCAGGTCAGTCACTTTTTGCGCCAGCAGAAAGTGTGGAATGATCTATGGGAAAATAGGGGGTGGTTTGAGGCCCTAGTTTCAGGACAGCAAGGCCAGAAAGGAGCTTTGTCCAAAATATATAAAGGGTTAATGGGGGGGGGGGGGGGGCGGGGAGAGAGCGAATTAGAGTTCATGAAGAAATGGGAGGAAGATTTAGGAGTAACATGGAATGAAGAGCAGTAGGATAAGGTAATACAGACAGTGGCAGGCATATCAATAGCCACTCAAATAAAAGAAAACGCCTGTAAAGTGTTATATCTGTGGTACTGGACGCCGATTCGTAAAAGGCGAGCAGGACTGGAACAATCTGATTTGTGCTGGAGGGGGTGTCAAGAGAGAGGAGATATGCCACATATGTGGTGGCGGTGTGGACAGATTCAAAAATATTGGGAAAGGGTGTTAGATATAATTTATGAGATGACAGGACGTAGATTGCAGAGGAAGCCAGAGGAGGATATTTTGGAGAGGGAAAAGGAGGTATTGCACCATTGCATAGTAGCAGCAATGTGTGAGATAGCAAAATACTGGACAGGGATGTCCACACCAAATAGCGAAGGCTTCATCAGAAGAATTGTGTTTGATGCATCGACTGACGAAGCTGAGGCAAGGGAGAGGGGAGAGGAGCGTGGAACAATGGAAGAGGGTATGGACATGGCTGGAAACCGGGAAGGGGGGAGAAAAGGAGAGATGCAATAGCGCAAAGATGGTTATCAATCTCATGAATGGCCTGTTATTGGGATAAATGGGGAGAGTTGGTACATTTTTGAGATGACTGATAGTTATGATGAGACATTGCAATGACAATAAATGAAGGGGAAACTAGAGAGGGGGGAGGGGAGGGGGAAGGTAGGTATAGATATTACTGCAGTTGTAATAGCAAGGGGGAATACAATAAATGGGATTGTGTATTTGCTGTAAAGTTGTATAATGAGGTGGCAGATGATATAATAATGGAAATTATTAATAAAAAGTTAAATGGAAAAAAAAGAATTATTTGGGGATCTTGTAAGGGTGTATGTCGAATATATTGGTGAAGCTAGCAATGTATGACGGCCCTGTTTTGCTAAGACCGCTGTTCAAGTTTGTTTGATTGTAACTTTTTGAATGATTGTAGTCTTTTTGGGAAAATGTTTTTAAATAAAAAACAAACAAACCTAATTAGTGTGCACTAATGACTTGGTGAACCTTAAATAGATTTAATATCCACTAAAAATTCCCAATTAAAAATGAAGGTGTAGAAATGAGAAAAAGCACCCCACGGGAAAAAATGTATGTATGGGGGGGGGGGGGGGGAGGCGGCAACTAACCGAATTGTTCTTGCCTGTGCACATCCCTAGTTTTTAAACTTGCAGAACTAAATGTCTGTTTCTGTCCTGCAAAGTTAGAGCAGTGTTTAGGAAGGAACTTGCCTGATAAAAACTGGGAAACTCTTTTCAGTCAGGTACAAAATACTGAAAGATTTACGTGACTTGGGTCTTTATTTCTGCCCTGTCTTTGTTCGCAGCATCTGAGGTTTGTGCTGGACTGCAAAGACAAAGAGCCAGATGTGTTGTTTGTAGGCGACTCGATGGTGCAGCTTCTCCAGCAGTATGAGGTAATTCTTTTGAGCTGGGGTAAGGAGTGTGCTGATAATTGGTACTGCCTTCTAAAGGGTGCCACATGTAAAGACAATCTAAGAATTGCCCAAGTATTTCTGCTACTACTGCAGGATACCCACCCCAGCATGGCACTTTTCTGGATTTGTTCTGACAGGAGCGATTGTAAGCCTTCCATCATGTGTTGCTTACTTGAGCTGTGTTACCTGAAAACCTGAGTGGATTTAGTTCACTGCTTCTGGTTTGAAACCGCTGGGGAAAAAGGATAAAAATGAAGTCAGAAGTAATTTGGATTTGAGATCTACTTACTTGCCTTTTCAGATCTAAGCTCGAGGCGAGTTCCAAGCAGGGACACTCTCTCTGCCCAAGCATACAAGGAGCTGTTTGATTATAGCACTTCTAGAGACTAAAGGTTCATTCCAAATCGTCCCTCCAGTCTAGTCCAGACTCCTAGGTTGTGTCCTACTTTCAGCAGATGGAGGCCGAGCCTACCAACTTCTGTGATGTCACATTATATGGGAGAGGGACCATCCCCTCCCAAGTCAGTTTGGGCTGCACCAAAGGAACAATTGGATGATTTGAATATTTCAAAACAAAACAAAAAAATAGTCTGCATGTCTAAGGCTGGTCGGCTGCAGTTGTCCCCCTCTCAGGGAGCCAGACCATTTTACCACAGGGAGGGGGGGAGGGCAGGGGGTAAAAGGGAACCTGCTCAAGGTCCTGTTTAATCGGGTCCATTGGTTCCTGTGGCGCATTTAAGCACTGTGACAGGTTCTGTTAGATGCATTGCTCCTTTAAGCTGGCCCTTAGAGCTTGTTTTCAGGCGGCTGGCAGATTGCAGGCAGATGCGTCGAAACAGCGACAGCTATTAGCAGTAAGCTGGGACGACAGTTTGGACAAGGGAGGAGCTCGCGGTGGAGCGTGTTGCTTCTCTTCTGTCAGCTTTTGGCATAGGTGGTTTTGTTTTTGCTGGGGCTGTCATACCTAAGGCTGTCTGTTGCATTTTGGATTTGAGAGGCTGTCTCTCTGAGGCTGCTTTTTTGCTGCGGCTGCAAGTCTGAAGACCGCATTGCTGGCAAAGGGCTCGGAGGAGCCGATTCCACTTGCACAGCAAGTGTGAGGCATGATTTCTCGGTAGTCCCCCATGACAGAGCCGGGTCTTCCTATGCTGCTGTTCCGATGGTTTTGATGGGAACTGTGGCCATTTTGAGCTCCCCTGCTGCAGCAGTGACAAATGAAGGGGAGAGACAGGATTTAGCTCCTGTGCTTTTCTGCACGACTACCAGCCCCGTTCCTACCATGCAGAGGTCCTCAGCTGCCACACAGGAGGCTGCTGGGGATCCTTTCTCTTAAGAATTTGTATTGCTTATGCAAAGGGCCTACTGCTTAAAGCAGGGCCGTGCTGGGTCTGGGGGTGTGTCCTTGGGGGGGGCCCCCCCTTCCCGGTCCAAGTATTTGTCGAAGGATATGGTGGTGGCAGCCCCTGCTGTGGTTAGTGGGGAGCTGGATGATGACCAAGACAGCCTTCCCCCAGAGCACAGCCTGGACAGCTCGGAGGACATAGAGAACCCTTTAGAAGGTCCCTCTGGTCTCGGGACGTCAAGGGGTGCAGCAGATTTGGAGGAGGGAGAAATCACTCAAGGGGAGAATCTCCCCCATTGTCCTGACCTTCTTGAGAGAGGAGTTACCACAGTTCATTGCCCAGGCATTGGCAGCCCTCATCTCCAGCAGGTGTCTCAGGAGCTGGAGGTTCTGTTGGAGGACTCTTTGCTCGAGGGCATCCAAGTGTCGGAGACAGCTTTCCCCATCCATCAGGCACTCAGGTCTCTGAGGGAGGTGAGCCATGGCTCGGCTGTATCTTGTACTAGCGGCCGAGAAAGATCTCGTCAAGGTTCCCAAGGTTGATGTCCCCATGACAGTGTTTACAAAGAACACTACCATCTCAGTTGAGGGTGGAATGATCCTCAGGAATGCCCAGGACAAGAAGCTCGAGACCTTGTTGAAGCAGGCTTTTGAGGTGAATGTCCTAGTGCTCCAAGCTTCAGTGTATGGAGTATGTTTTGTGAGAGCCTGCATGAGATGGTCACATGGGCTCCCGGTGACGCAAATATCTCTGGAGGTGACCAAGTTGGAATCAGGCAGCGTGTATCTGGTTGATGCCTTTTATGACCTCCAGAGAGCCTTGTCCAAGGGTATGGCCTCGGTGGTAGAGACGAGATGGTTTCTCTGGCTCCGAAATAGGTCAGTAGACATCTCATCGAAGGTTCATTTTAGCAGATTGGTGAAATCTTAGAGAAGCTCGTTAAGGACCTTGGGGAGGCCAAGCCCGCCTGGCTCCTGGAGGACAAGCCGAAGGCGGGTAAGGCGACTTTTCGTCAAAAAGCCAGTCTATTGCTGTTTCCATGGGAATCTGTTTGTGCCTTACCAGTGGGACAGATGCCCCGCCCGGATTCAGTCCTTTTGGAGTGGTCATGGGTGGGAAGGGGCGGCTTCTCCAATGTGACAGCAGGTGCCAAGAAATCCCAATGAGATGCGGAGGACTCAGGCTGGGATTGTATCAGTAGGTGACAGGCTACACCAGTTCTACCCTGGCTGGGTCTGGCTCACCTCAGAACAGTGTGTCCTCAAAATCACTTGTGAAGGCTACGCACTAGAATTTGCGTAGCATCTCTCACATGCCTGCCTTCTATCACCCTGCAAGGCCCTGGGCAAGCTGCATGCAGTAAGAGACACCCTGCAATGCCGCCTTCAGTTCCAAGCAGTAGCGCCGGGTCCCGAAGACCAGTTAGGTACCAGTTTTTATTCCATTTACTTTGTGGTTCCCAAAAAGTAAGGCACCTTCAGGCCCATTCTGGACCCCAAGCATGTCAACAGGGCTGTGCACATGCCGCACTTCTGAATGGAAACGCTGCACTCCATGATCGTGATGGTGCATTGAGGCAAGTTCCTCACGGGACTGGATTTGACGGAGGCATACCTGCATGTGCCCATGAGGCCCGAGCATCAGTGTTTTCTTCAGTTTGTGGTACCAGTGATGCACTTCCAGTTTCAGGCCCTCCCGTTTGGGGACACAGAGGCTTATTTATGTCTTCCCACCATGGCTGCTCATAGGAAGAGTAATTCAGCAAATAGAGGTGCACCGCGTCTGGTTGTGGGGGGGCACTGGTACCTGCCAGGTCAGCCTGACCTATTGTCACAGGGTCCCATTCTCATGTCTCATGTGAATCGATTCTTGCTTACAGGCTGGCTCTTGAAAGGGCTCGGATAAGGAAGAGAAGGTACTCCATGCAGGTGATTTCCACTTTGCTGTGGGCTAGTAAACTGTCTACCTCTCTGGCGTTTGAAGTTTGGTGTGAGAGACAGGGGTTTATAGCACTCTTGGCATCTATCCCGCAGATTCTAGCTTTTCTGCAAGCTGGAGTTGAAAAGAACTTGGCACTGATTTCCTTGAAAGTGAAGGTAGCCGTGTTGGCCTGTTATCGCAGACTTGTGCGGGGAGTTTCCCTGGCGGCCCACTTGGATGTAGCAAGGTTCTTGTGAGCGATAAAGCAGTTTCTTCCATCTGTGCATGTGGTGACTCCGTCCTGCGATCTCAAATTGGTGTTATCTGCGTTGACTGAGGTACCATTTGAGCCCTTGGATGGGACAACCCTCAAGGACCTCACCCTGAAGGTGTTTTTTCTGGTTGTGATCTGCTTGGCCAGGGGAATCTCAGAGTTGCAGACTGCCTGTCGAGAGCCATTTCTTCTGATTTCTAAAGAGAAAGTGGTATTACGCACGTGCCGTCATCTTTGCCTAAAGTGATTTCTCCCTTTCATGTGAATCAGGCAGTGGTTCTTCCAGCGTTGTTGGAAGCAGTTGCTTAAGCTGGATGTTCATAGAGCATTTCGCAAATACCTTAGGTTCACAAGTCATTCCAGAAGTAAGACTGTTCTCTTTGGGCATCGTTGGGAGGCATCGTTGAAGGCGTCCATTGCTCGCTGAATTAAGAAAGCTATCATTTGGCATATCTTCTCCACAAAAGGCTGCTCTCCACGGGCTTGCGGGTGCATTCTACCAGAGCACAGGCATCTTCCTGTGCCGAGTTCAGTCTCGTGCCTCCAGTGGAAATTTGTAGGGCAGCTACCTGGTCATCTTTGCATACCTTTGTGCGCCATTATCATCTGGACTTGCAGGCGCGGGAGGATGCACAGTTCGGGATGCAGGTGTTACAGGCCGGCCTTGCGGGTCTCTCCCTTTCCTGAATACCGCTGTGATACATCCCAGGAGTCTGGCTGGACTGGAGGATGGTGAAATTAGACTTTACCTGCTGATTTTCTTTAGTTGAGTCCCTGCAGTCCAGAACCTGCCCTCGAAGAGTTATGGACGTGGCTTGATTGGAAGGTTTTTGTATAGTACCCAGTGGCCTGGTAGGGTATCGATCTACAATGTGGGGGAGGGGGTTCAATATCCTTGTAGTTGTGTAGCAGACCTTCCTTTGGGAGAAGTGTACATAGTTTGGAGTTTGTTCTTTTCTGCTTTGCCATATTCTACTGACATAGGGGAGGGTGGTCCCTCTCCTTTGTAAGTTGGTAGGTTGTCTCCATCTGCTGGAACTGGGACACAACCCAGGAGACTGGACTGGAGGGAACTCAAGGAATGAAAATTAGCAGATAAGGTTTAATGTCACCTTAAGCACAAGTGCGATCTGTTTCTCTTTTTTTCATAGAGTAAATTTATTTGCAAGGGCTCTCTTCTCTCCAGAATAGTTCTCTAACAAAACACAGCTCTCCTGTATGGTTTCTCCTTATTTTCTGTAGACGTCAGATCTATAATGACCTCTGCAATAAGGACTTTGATGATCATTAATTGTGGTTCCTCTGTTTCCAGCTATGGAGAGAACTTTTTTCCCCACTTCATGCTCTGAATTTTGGCATTGGTGGAGACACAACAAGACATGTACTCTGGAGGCTGCAGAATGGAGAGCTAGAAAACATCAGACCCAAGGTACAGTGGCATATAACTACATTCAGTGATTCTCCCATCTCATCCTTTTTTTCTTTTAAGGTCATTTCTTTGGGAAAGGAGCAAGAATAGCTTAATTCTTCAAATGGGAGACGCTTTTTGCACTCTAGCAGAGAACTGGAATATGTGGAACTTGATGTAATGAACAGCATCTCTTCCATACTCCAGAGAGCATAGCTGCTGCTACATTAGAGCTCCTATGAATCAAAAAAGATCATTGGCTGCTTCAACAATATCTCAGAAGTGGGAGGAACTGCTTTCCTGTTTGTTGTACCTCTCAGGCTGGCTACATCTGCAGATTAATAGACAAAGTGAGATAATGGAAGTCACTCCATGCAGTGGAAAGGGGATACACCACAATCTGATTTTGAGTTTTGAGGCAAATGGTGATCTCTGGGCTCTTTTTTTTTTAATTTTTTAATTTTTATTTTACTGTTTCCAGGTCATCATCCTTTGGATTGGAACAAACAACCATGAAAACACAGCAGAAGAAGTGGCAGGTGGTATCGAAGCTATTGTACAGCTTATTAACACACTTCAACCGCAAGCCAAAGTTATTGTCATGGTATGTAGCACGTTCTAGTATAGTGGAGACATTTAGGAGAACGTAGACAAGACATACTTCAGGGTACTTATCAGATCACAAGCAATTGGGACATGAAAATCATACAAGATTTGAAGGTTTGATTACCTAGTTAAAGATAGGACAAATGAATTAATTAAAAATCTCATATAAGCTTTGTTATGTAAGCAGTAAACCAAAAGAGGACTTAGATCGATATTCGGAAAGCCCAGGGTATAGAAGTAAATATGCAACTGCATCAGCAGCTTAAATTTTATAAACCTTTTCTGTGGGGGAACGTAATGAACAGGAAAAAAGTTATTGACCTGTAACACTGGTTTCATTTTGTCCTACTAGACCAGTCCAAACAAGTGGTTGTGTTCTCCTACCAGCAGATTGGTGGAGACAGAGAAGCAATGAAAAGCCCAGGTTTCAATGACATCACTTCCATGCCTCTATTCACCTCAGTCACTGGAGGTCTCTTCAGTATTTGTTGCCAGCAGATGGTGGATGGATTTTCTCCTCTCTGAAGAAAATCTGAAGATTGAGAGGAAAAGATTGATTAAACGCTTGTGAATGACCACCTTGAGGGCAATTCTCTCACATGAGTGCAACATGGGAGGCTTCACTAGATTGTAGGCTTTTTGGTAGCCATAAGAGTAGGGAAAATTTGGTTCAGTTTCATGCCCTTATCATAGCCTGTTGAGCAGCCAGAAATTGGAACGATCTGGAAGAGGTGCAGCAGCCTCGCACAACCTCAGTGCCCCCTCTCACCTTCTCTGTCCCCCTCTCTCCCGACGATTCCAGAAGGCTCTCAGAGGAATCTGCATGCCCAGCCACCTTTTAAACGCAATGCTGCAAAGCCAGTGAAACTGTTTCAGTGGAGTAGAGCTGAGCATGGTATGGATTCTGTGTCTGGCCCTCTCAGGGGGTGCATACCAAGGCTTGACCTCGCCATTGTCCTTGTTGGGGACTCCAGATTTCTGTCTTCCTGAAATGTAATTCAGGGTGGACCTCCGATGACTGTTGGCACAGTGCGAGGGTTTCCTGCCATTTTCTGCATGCGTTAGCATTGTCTCCTATTGTGCGCCTGGCAGTCACACGTTCTGCCCTAGCAGCTCCAACACACTTCCCTATCCTAGCACCTGTAATGCAAGCAATAGTAAAAGTGCAGTTAACGCGCACCTTCGGGCACCTGCGGCCTTAATATGTGCTGTCGTGATAAATTGCTTTAACTCTGTCTTCTTCCAGGAAACGTTGTTTGATCTGTGGCAAGCGAGGTGCCTCATTTCCAGGTTCTAGACTCTGCTCTTCTTTCATGACAGCTTGCAAGTCGTCCCTGGAGGGCGTGCTCCCCCTCTCTCAGCCAGGGGATGCACTTAGTCCAGCCTTGCCGACATCAGGGCAGGAGGTGACAGATGGTGCTATGGTTAAGGATATCCAGCCAGCCAGGGGGTCCAGCAACCGTGCTGTGAGCTGCTCCTCTTCCTCTAAGGGGTTTCCAGTGGCTGTGCCCCCCGGTACTGGGGGTTCATTTCCAAGAGGAAAGCTTCCAGACGCTGGATTGACCTTTCCAGAATTCTTTTCTTTTTTGCAGCAGGCCTGGTCCTGCTGGCATGGAAATTCAGACCTTGCAGCTTCTGAGTGCCCCCGAGTGCAGTCTCATGCAGGGCATGCTAAGAGTAGAAGGCATTATAGATTGCCTTTGGCTAAGCGTCCCTGTTCAGGGGCACCCCTCGAGATGGGGAACAGCTGGGAACTGTCTGAGATTTTCACTGTGACTTGGATTCAGAAGGTTCAATACTGGGTTGTGATGTGGATGAAGATCTCCTGCCTTCAGAAGATTGTAAAGAGGCCAGAGTGATCTGCCTATTCCGGAAGGAGGAGCCGGCGGCCTTGACTGCCAGGGTCTCATCCGCCTTTAACTTGATGGTTGCTTCTGGCACGGAGCAGGAGCCAAAGGTGCAGCCGCTCCTTCAAGGGGTGCAGAAATCTACTGTACTACTTTATTCCCATTCCCATATGTGATATGATATAGTTGGAGTACGACTCTCCCAACTGCCCCCAACCAAGGGGTTACGGGTGTTAAGAAGATATATGCGCTCCTGGAGAAGGAGTGCATTGAGTGGTTTGGTATTCCCCAGGTGGATGCGCAGGTCACGGCAGTTACCGGAAAGACCACTTTCTGAACCATAAGTTGAATTCGTTGTTGAAGATCCAGTTCGCCATGGCTGCTGCTGTTCTGTAGCTAGCAATATTTGCCAGTCTGATATCTCAAGCCCTGCTCCAGTGGATTCAGTCTATACTGCTGGATGATAGTACCTCTCTTTTGAAGTCTGCTATGGCCTTCCTTGCTGATGCCATGTATGACCTAGCATGTTTGATGGCCAGTGATGGTGCTCTGATGACAGTGTCACAGTGTTGGATTTGGCTCTGCACTGGGCAGCAAGACTTATCTTCCAAAGCCCAGTTGGCCCAACTGGCTTTTTATTTTTTTTTGTCTTTCTCGTCTTACAAATAAATTCAGGCATACAATTATACTTGTCAGAAATAAGGGAAGTAGAATTGCAAAATTACCATAGGAAATACATTAAAGAAAAAAAACAGTATAAAACTGAAACTATCATTTCTATCCCCCACTACAGCCCACTACAGCTGTGATGGGTCTGGTGGGTCCTAAGATGTGAAATACCTAGTGGTCCAGGTTCCTTCCCCCCCCACCCCTCTATCCACACCTCTCATCCATGGAGATCTGGGTTATCTCCAGGAACAAGCAGGAATGAGTCTTCACATATGGGTATTGTCGGTACCGACGGAGCCTGCGCGGGAACGCTCCACAGCGTCCAAAAGGAAAGCTTTTGGGAGCATCCCACAGCGCCTGCGCGCTGCCTTCCCACCTTTCCTAACCGCCTCTCTCCAATTCTTCTTTTCCGCGGAGCCAGCAGGTCGTGTTACTGTCACCGCTGAAGAAGTTCTTTATTTTATTTTATTTCTTTGGTTGCGTGTCTGCCTTCTTCGACGTCGGACCGGTATCGCCGGTCTTTCTTTCTTTCTTCTTTAAAAAAAAAAAAAAAAAAGACTACTATTTTCACTTCTGTGCTTTTTTCTTTTGGCCATAGGCCTACGAGAAATTCTCCTCATGGAGAAGTCCACTTCTGGGTTTAAAAAGTGCACGAAGTGCAGCGGCACTATTTCTGTCACTGACACCCATGACTGGTGTCTAAAATGTTTGGGTCCTGACCACTCCATCACGGATTGCGAGTCCTGTTCCATGATGTCTAAAAGAGGTCTACAGAATCGAGCAGCCAAGCTCAGTACCCTGTTTCCCTCTGATGCAGCTTCGGTAGCATCAATGTCTTCCAGGGCTGCTTCTTCCTCCCATGGATCTCAGGTAACCAAACTCAAGTCCAGCCGGTCCTCGAAGGGTAGATCTCCCTCTAAGTATCGAGATGCCTCCGGGCTTGCTCTCGAGGAATCCGCACCGGCAAAATTACCCCGGCGGGAGGCTCCGGCTTCCAAAGCTTTATCTATGGGGTCACAGGTTGACATCGATGGCTCGGCCTCGACCGATCACCTGTTGCCATGTTCTGGGGTACCAGTGGTTCCCACTGGTACCGACATCCAGACTTTGGTGGCGTCGATGGATCAGAATATTCTGACCATGCAGCGTGCCATTACGGCATTCATACAAGCTG